>CM039736.1:47015247-47758975 GCA_022539455.1 Dendrobium nobile
TAACAATACTTATGCCTTAAGATTCCAAGAGGATCTCACAAGTCTTTAGAAGTTAGATATATATATATATATATATATATACATATATTTAAATATAAAATAATTTCAAAAATATTATTGAAGCAATTCCTAAAGATGTGAAAGATCCTCTGACCTCCCTTTTTTTGGTGTATTTGAAAATAATTTTTAGATTTGGGATTGATTAATATAATACCTAATATAATACTAATTAATCATTAAAACATTTGAATAACCCAAATTAATTGAAATAAGTAAAGTTTTAAATCTTGAAAGTAATTTCAAATTAAAATTCTTGATCTTCTGAAAATTTCCATATATTATTTATATTTTTATGAATTAATATGAATTTAATTAGAATTTTAAAGTTTTGAAACAATTAAAAGGGTTTGAAATAATTTGAAATTACTTAATATTTGAAATAATGTCCAAATTAGATTTAATCATGACTTAACTATTTTCTGAAAGTTATAATTTTTTATTATCTAAAATAAAATATTTTAATATAAATTCTGGATATATATATATATATATGGATATATTTATACACATGTATCTAGAAATTTAATAACTACCAAAATATGACTACAATAAACATGTAATAATTACTCGAGGTCAGATACATGCTAAAAACATTCATGCCAAATTTCAGATAAAAATATCTTATATATATTTATTTAAAAATAAAATATGACTTTTTGTATTTTGAAATTATTAATAAAATCATAATAAATATAGTCTTATTTTATTTTTAAAATAAAATAGACAGAAATATGAACAGATTGATGTATTATACACATTTTTTGGTTATATATATATATATATATATATATTATATATTAATATATATATATATATATATATATATATATATATATATATATTCATTTTGAAGTTCTATTAATTAAAATGGATTTAAAACAATTTATTTTATTTATAAAGCAAACGGCGGCGCCGGCGGGACAGGTGGCACGCTCTGGTTCGCGGGATCGAAACCGTGCGGCGGCGGGGACACGCGTCAGCCGCAGATCGCTTCACGCGGTTTCACTTAACTACGTCAGCGGTCGGCGGAGGCCGTTGGATAGCCGCGGGTTTGATCTAACGGCTGGGATCACATCCCGCCATTTGATCTTAGCGGAAGAAGATCAGATGGTGGAGGTTTGATCCCGCAATTCCTAGTGGATGGCCTTGATTTTGTCAGATAGTCGGTCGAGCGCGAGATCGAATACACGGGCGAACCAAGGCACGATGTGGCCAGATCTGGACCGTTGATCGCGTGATCTATGGTCCAAAAAATGTACATCCACAGCAGACTACAGATGATGCCATAGAATCTATTTTTTGGCCCGTTCGTTCAATCGGGTGGACGAAATCACTTGAAATTTTAAACTCAAGATGAATACATGAATAGAAACAGTGGGGAAACATTCATTTGGTCTAAAACACTCTATAAATGAAGCTAATTAAATCCATCTAATGTGAGCTAGATCTAAGATTTTGAGGGATTATACCGTTAGATCTTCAAAATCTAAGGATGGATGAGCTTGTAGATTGTCCAAGTGTAGACCCCTAGCACAAAACTGAGCTCGAACACGCCTGGATCAATCTCTACAAGCCTGGGACGGACTGGGTGGTGGACTTGCTGGAGAACTCGCCGCCGGTGACGTGCAACCACTTGGATTTTGTAGTGGAAAGGTAGAGGAGGCCCTGAGGAGCTAAAACGAACAAGGATCTCGCTCTAGGAGATTGGAATGAGTGAGTGAAAGTATGTGGTTCCAATGCCCTCAAAATCAACTTTTTTCCTATTCAAATGGCCTGGGCTAGTTTGGATGGTTGTGATGCATCAGGGGCTTCCCTCTGATGAAGGACAAGTGTCCCAAGCTGTTAGGTGACAGGGAGAAAGGCTGGAAAAGGCCCTCTCACCATTGGTTAGTTTTGGGAGGTGGGGGGGACCACTGCCGTTTAAGGCTAAACCAGGCCCTGAGCCTGGTTAGAAGAGCTCCAAGTGAGCTTTAGGCCATTAATGGGTCGGCCTAAGGCAGCCTAAATCAAGGGAAAAGAGCTTAGCATGTGATAATGCTCTTTTGGAAAGGCTTGGGCTTGAGGTTGACTGTTTTGACCAGTCAACAAGTCAAAGGAGGTTGAGGTGGCAGTGGGAGGTCTAGGAGGCAGGTTGGATGGGGTTCAAACTCAAGTCCATACTCTTGAGGTCAAAAGAAAGGGTTTGACCGATTCAAAGAAGGGTTTAAGGCTTTGTTGACTTGGTTTGACCAGTCAACTAGGTCAAAATTGATGATGTGGCATTTAAGGAGCATGGAGGGTTATTTGGAATAGTTTGGTCAAGGGTCAAAAGTCAAAAGTCAAGGCTAGAAGAAATAGGAACAAATGCCATCAAGATTTGACCAAGGATTGAGGGTTGACTTGGTCAACTCAAGTTGGGTTGGACTCAAACTAGGTCTAGAAATATTCAAGACATTGAATGGAATGATTTCAAGGGTTTGAAGGTATTGATATGGTTAAATGGGTCGAAAAGATTCATTTGAACTCTTAAGGGTTCATTGGGTCAAACCATGTTGACTGGGTCAACCAGGTTGACCCAAGGGGTGAGTCTAGGCTGAATAAATTTGAAATGATATTTGGAGACCATTGGAGGTGGTCCCCAGGTCTGGGGAGGTTCAATTCAGTCAAAATGGTTGTTTTGACCCTTAAGGGCCTGTTTGGTCAACCTAGGTTGACCTGGTCAACCAGGTTGACCCAGGGTCTAAGTTTGGGTCCAACAGGTTGGGTTCGAGATTTGGAACGTGTTGGAAGTGGTTCCAAGAAATTTGGAGTTCATTTGAGTTGAAATGGGCATTTGAGTCCCATAGGGGTATTTTGGTCATTTTGACCCTTGGTCAACTAAAGGTCGAAATGGGCCTAGAAAAATGCAGTTTACTGCTCAATGGGTCAGGATCAAAGGTTTGAAAGTTATTGGAAGCTTTGTGGAAAGCTCCAAGGTCAAAATCCACTGGGCAAAAGGTCTGGTGGCATAGATTATAAATATTTAAAGGTTTTACAACCTTTGAATTTTAATCGAGTATTTGGGGTTAGAGACCTCAGAATGGGCTCAAATTTTGAGGAATGATATTAGAGACATGTCACATTAATATGTAATTGACAGACCTTGAATCAGATGTAAATTGACTAGATTTCAAGGTGGTAAAATAAAAATCACCTAGAAAGGGCTTTAGGACCTAAGTCTTTAGCCTAGGGATTCTGGGTTTGGATTAAGTTAAGATTTGAGTTGAGCTTAAGGGCTAGGAGCTATGAAGATCCTAGGATCTAGGACTCAGAGAGGAGTTAAGAGTGACCTCATACAAAAATGAGGTCAACAAATGGACCCCCAATGTGTGTAGTAGAAGGAATTTCTGCTGCACACATTAGCATTGATCGAATGGAAGTTTTGAATTGAATTTTAAGAGTGTAAGGAAGAGCATCACCAAACCTTATGTCTACAAGATGCTGATAGAAGACTTAATCCTAGTAGACAGATTAAATGGAAAACTAAGGTAGGAAATACCTAACCTTGGGTCTAAGGAAGGGCATCACCCAACCTTAGGTCTACAGGATGCTGATAGAAGACTTACTCCTAGTAGACAAATTAACTGGGAAACCAAGGTAGGGAATACCTAACCTTGGGTCTAAGGAAGGGCATCACCCAACCTTAGGTCCATAGGATGCTGATAGAAGACTTACTCCAAATGGACAATTTAATTAGAAACCAAGGTAGGGAATACCTAACCTTGGGTCTAAGGAAGGGCATCACCCAACCTTAGGCCTATAGGAAGCTGATAGAAGACTTACTTCTAATAGGCAGATCAACTGGGAAACCAAGATAGGGAATACCTAGCCTTGGGTCTAAGGAAGGGCATCACCCAACCTTAGGCCTATAGGTTGTTGATAGAAGACTTACTCCTAATAGGTAGATTAACTAGGAGACCAAGGTAAAGAATACCTAACCTTGGGTCTAAGGAAGGGCATCACCCAACCTTAGGCCTATAGGATGTTGATAGAAGACTTACTCCAAATAGGCAGATTAACTGGGATGGTCGTGTAGGGAGGAAACTTGCTCCACATAGAGGACTGAAACTGGCAAACTATGGTGGTGCCACGAAGGGCGTACTCCACCACTAGTGAGTGTGAATTAGGATGGTTCCACGAAGGGCGTACTCCACCACTAATCCCCAAGTCAAATGCCAGGGTGGTGCCACAAAGGGCGTACTCCACCACTAGCGGGTCTAATCCTAAGGGAAGGAAGGACCTAACCTTAAGGAGAAGGTAAAGGACATTAAGAAGTAAGAGAACTTAAAAGAACCAAAGCAAAGTTGCATGTCAAAAAGGAAATTTTATTAATTGATAAAATGAGTTACATCAAGCATAGTATTTCTTAAGGAAACGCCCGTTGACTGTAAATATTTGAATGTTTTACAGCCTTTGGATTTTAATCAAGTATCTAGGGTTAGAGACCTCAGAATGGGCTCAAATTTCAAGGGCTAAATTAGAGACATGTCACATCAATATGCAATTGACAGACCTTGAATCAGATGTCAATTGATTGGATTTCAAGGTGGTAAAAAAAATCACCTAGAAAGGGCTTTAGGACCTAAGTCTTTAGCCTAGGGATTCTGAGTTTAGATTAAATTAAGATTTGAGTTGAGCCTAAGGGCTAGGAGCTATGAAGATCCTAGGATTTAGGACTCAGGGAGGAGTTAAGAGTGACCTCATACAAAAATGAGGTCAACACGTCCTGGACGATAATGTCAGTTTGGTGCATTTAAGAGCCTTTTTGGAGCTCTTCTATTTAAGCTTTGTCAAGGTACTTGATATGTGTCTTTGGCAGCCATTCAAGCTTTGTTCTTTTGAAGGAAACTTAAAGAGAGAGCGTGAAAGGGAGAGAGGAAAGGGTGAAGTTTGAGAGACGGAGAAGATCCTTAGAGGGGGTTTCAAGCGAGTGTGGAGGGAGTTCCACACGGTTGCTCTGGCGAGCTTGCACCTTAGTATCATCAGATTCAAGGCTCATCTTGAGGGAAGTTTTGCGAAGAAAAAGATCTCTTTGGTGTCAAAGGGCCCAGCTACTCCGCCGCACCGGGGAAGGTGTAAGTGATTTTGTGAGGGCTTCTTCACCTAGCTGTGGGGGCTAAATGAGAGACACTAAGTTTAGTTCAATACTCGGAGGGTGCCTTCGAGGAGTGAACGTAGGTCAAGGTTTGACCGAAACACTATAAATCTAGTGTGTTCTTTCCTTTATTATTTCTGCATTTATTTTTTGCACTTTGATTTCTGTGGTGAATCTTAGTTTTTATTTTAAGATTGTGTTTTGATTGTGAAAGATTTTTTAAAATACCAATTCACACCCTCTCTTGGTTAGCCTTGGGACTAGTTCACAAGGGCTTAAAATCCTTAACAAACTTTCAAGTGCCTTCAGTGCATTTTTAGGTAAGGCCTATAGAATCTTTAATAAGAGGATGCAAATAGTAGAAGAGTCTACTCATGTGGTATTTAATGAATCATATAGAACCTCTAAATTTAAAAATGAATAAAAAGTAGTGGAGGTCATTCAAGGGGTAGAAGAAATTACTATAGGTGAGAGAGTAAAAACTCAAGAAAATTTTTCTAGGGAATGGAGATATTCTTCTAGTCATCCTAAAGAACCTATTTCATCAGACCCATCTAAAGATGTTAAGACTAGGCATGGAATTAAGAAGAAAGTTAGTAATTTAACTTTTATCTCTATGATAGAACTCACAAACATAGATCAAGTCCTAGCTGATGAATTCTAGATCCTTGTAATATAAAAAGAGTAAAATTAATTTGTAAGAAATGATGTGTGGGAACTAGTCAATAGACTTAAGGATCAAAGTATGTTTAGAATAAAGTGGGTTTTCAAAAATAAGATAAATGACTCTAGAATGGCAGTGAGGAAAAAGGCGGGACTAGTAGCTAAGGGGTATAACATATCGAAGGAAAACATTTTGAGGAGACATTTGCCCCTATAGCTAGATTAGAAGCCATTATTTTGTTGTTAGTCTTTACTTGCATTAAGGGGTTTAAATTGTATCAAATAGATGTTAAGAGTGCCTTCTTATATGGGGTAATTAAGGAGGATGTTTATGTTGAGTAAACCTCAGGTTTTAAAAATTTACAATTCCCAAACCATACATTCAAACTAAAGAAGGCCTTATATGGGATGAAGTAAGCACCTAGAGCTTCATATGAAAGGGTGAGCACTTTCCTTTTAAATAAAGGCTTTATTAAGGGTAGTGAGGATACCACCATCTTCCTTAAGAAAGAAAGAGAAGACTTACTCATTGTAAAAATTTATATTGATGACAACTTTTTTGGATCCTCAAATAAAAACCTATATAATAAATTTTCAAAAATAATGAATAAAGAATTGAGTTGAGTATGATGGGAGAGCTAAGCTACTTTCTTGGATTTAGTGTAATTTAGATGAATGATGGAACCTTCCTTAGCCAACATAAGTACATCAAGGAAATCCTTTAATAATAAGAAATGAATAATACTAAGGCCATAAACACTCTCACGAGCTTTACTAATCAATTAGACTAAGACCTAAATGAAAAATAAATAGATCAAGAAAAGTATAGGGGAATAATTGGATCACATCTTTACTTAACTACTAGCATATTGGATATTATGTTTAGTATTTTCCTGTGTGCTAGATTTCAAGCTCATCCAAAAGAATCCTTCATGCCTGCTGTTAAGAGAATTCTTAGATACCTGTAAGGCACTCCAAACCTAGGAATCTAGTATCCTAGAACAAGCACTTCATTTGAAATAAGATGATATTAAGATTCTAATTTTGCGGGATATAGGGTAGATAGAAAAAGCACTTCTAGAACCTGCAAATTTGTAGAACATTCGTTAGTTTCCTGGTCTAGTAGAAAATAAAACTTAGTATCCCTTCCCACAATAGAGGTAGAATATGTAGTAGTAGGGAGCTGTATTGATCAAGACTTGTGGCTAAAGCAACAACTCTTAGATCTTGGACTACTTATAGGAACCATTCCAATTATGTGTGATAACATTATTGCTTTTTGTATATCAAAAAATCCAATTCAACATTCACACACAAAGCATATAGATTAAGCACCGCTTCATAAGAGATTATGTATCCAAGTGAGATATAGAATTTCATCATATAGCTACAAGAGATCAATTGACAGACATCTTTATAAAACCCCTAGCCTATGCCACCTTTAACCACTTGAAGATAAAACTTGGTGTTATACACATTCATGCTTAATTCAAGATAGATTTAAAAAATTTATTTGAAATCATTCATTCATTCTTTTTAGTTGAAACCCACCGAGGGGCCTACGCATTAATATAAAAAAAATAGTACAAGGTACTTAAAGGGACCTCAAGCTCCCTACTGCTCAAAAGAGCTAGAAAAACAAAAAAAAAACTATGAGCTTGAGATCCCTACTAACAAAAAGAACAATGAAACCCAGATACATGATACGGTGCACAAGAATGGGCACCCAAAAAAGATTAGAGATCCAAAAAACAATGACCCAATCCAACTTCCTTTTCGAGATACGATCAATATACTCACCTACAAAGGACACTACAGAACAAGATATAACAGGAAAGGGATATAGCAAAAATAAAAACATATAAGGAAAATACAATAGATGATCTTACACAAAAAATTCCAAAATTCCAACCAGCTAGGATTCCCAGTAACACAAGAACCAAGCCAGCAATACCTATCTTCATACAAATGACCACAAAAAGAAGAACACAAATAATAATGTACCATACAAACCTGCTCACCAAGGAGGAAAATAGAAGTCGGAAGGCTAAGGCTGAAGCAATGGTGGAGTAGGCAAAATAATTCCCCAAAATACCCCCAGCCAAAAGAGTACCCAAGGCCAAACAACAACCTTGTAAGAGAATAATCATAATAACAACAATATAAGAAGCAACTATAAAAACCACTATAGCAAAGCAAAACTTATCAAAGCAGTTAAAACACAAATCCTCCACCAAAGTAGAAAGATCAACCCATAAAACGCACCAACTTAGCCATACACGAGACAACACCCTGCAAACTGCAGCAACACCTTCCAACGAATTGTAAGCCAATAGCAGTTAGCAACACTAAATAAACTGAAGCCATTAAAAAGCTCCTAGGAAACTATAAAAGGAAAAACAGAGCAACAACTAAACCTCCACCTCAGACCAATACATGACCAAAAGTTAACCAACCAAGATAACTAAGGGAAAAGCAACCAAACACAGAATAGACCATCAGAATCCCAACAAGTATAAGCAAAAACCAAACCAAAAGTCTTAGTAAACAGCCCACCATGAGGAACCAACCAACACAATAGGAAAGAGGAAACCCATAACCACCAAAAGAAAACCAACAAAAACCAACCCCAACAACATTAATGAAACACATAAGGAAAACTAATCTCATCCAAATTTAACAGACCTCCAATATGAAGTGGAAGGTTAAGAATAATGAAATCCACCAAAGACTCCATGTCACAACCCCACTTGCTAATACCAAGAGCACAAGCATTCCCTTCCAACTTAATAATAAAAAAGGTACAATTGAATATACTTAACCATTGATTAATATACATCCTCATGTAAAACACCACAAAGAACAATTAATATCCTTGCTCAAAGAAGAAACCTGATAATAGTGATGAAAGCCAAACTCAAGCACAATGTTTTTGATATCAAGAGAAAAACAAAATTTTAACCCATATAGAATCATATAGATAATAGCCTCATTCACATCACAGTTGTAAAAGGGACCATCAAAACCAACAATGGCTTTGCCATTAGCATCTCTGATGATACCACCACAACCCACCCTAGTGCTAATTCTAACAGCTTCCATATTAAGTTTAATAAAATTCCTCGGAGGCTTCATCTAAGAGATAAACTTAGGGACATTGGTGGAAACATCCCCCACCAATGTAATACACAAATCCACCGTAGCAAAACAAGAATTATTAAAATTCTTAGGCATCAAAATTTTAGCAGAAAACATGGCCACTAGCTTATCTTTAACTCTTTGAATAATCCTATTATGGTTTATGACAACCTCGTTAAAGCTGGAATTATTCCTTTCCAACCATAAAAAACCAAAGGATAAGAGAGGTAATAACGTTACTAATATGACCTCTGGACTTGTCAAACCAAGAGTTAAGAATATATAAGAACGAAGCCTTAGCATTAAAATAGTTTAAATGCAAGATATCATCAAAGTACATCCAAACTTTAACAACACAAGGTCTATAAACAAACACATGATGCATATTTTCTAAATGATAACAACATTGACATTTAGAAGGGAAGATAAAACATTGTTTAATCAAATTGTCATCAGTAGGAATAAACTTATGTAAGGTACACCAAACAAAAATGAAAACCGTAGATGGGATACTTTTATGCCAAATCTTATTAAACAACTTAGGGGTCTCCTGCTTAGTACGAAAAGAGTGCCAAGCTTCATTTAATCTAAATTTACCATCAGCAGATAAAGCACACATCTGAACATCAAGATAATAAAAGTTTAAAGGAATCAGCAAAACTTTCTGAATAATAAAATTAGGCAGAACTGTAGAAAGCTTATCAACGTCCAAACCATACTCATTAAAAAAAGTGAACTTTGTCAAAAGCAATAGAAGTAGTGTTCAAAATAGAGTCAATGGATTTCCCCCACATCCAACGATCCTAACAGAAAAAAATATTACCCCAACTGAGACCCCAACAAATACTCGACTCAACAAACCACTTCACTTTGCAAAGCCGAAGTCACACGTTAGAGTTACCTTTATTATAATAGCACAAGGTGGGATGCTTCGCACCACAATACTTAGTATTCATAAACTTAGCCCAAAGACTCAAATTAGCACGAAAATAATACCATAGCTTAAAAGAGAAGGAAAAAGCTAGGTCCTTCAGAGTCTTACAACCCAAAGCCCTTTCAGTCAATGTGCCACAACCATTGTCCCAAGAAGTCCAATGAATTTTAAAATTGGACCTAACCTCTCTCCAAAAAAACTTATTAAAAATCCTCTCAATCCTGTTACAAATAGCTTGAGAGGGAAACAAGGTTTAAAATTGTAAACATGAATAGAACAAAGAACACTTTTAATAAGAGTTAACCTACCACCAAAGCTTAAAAAATTAGAATCCTAGAATAGGATTCTGTTATGAAAAACCAAAAATAAATCATCGAAGAGGGAAGAAACCTTTCTATCCTTACAAAAAGGAACACCAAGATACTATAAAGACAAGCAAGCATGATTGAAACCAGTTAAAATCTTAATGCGCCCAATACGCTCCAAAGAAACCTTATTAGCAGTAATAAAGACACACTTATTTTTATTGAAAGCCAGGCCACTAACAAATTCAAAAAGATTGAAAAAAATTAAAAGCCTTTGCATCCTTTTCAAAGAAGTATTAGTAATGATAATTAAATCATCGGCAAAGACTAAATTAGAAATATGAAACTCACATAAAGTTCTAAAATAAAGACTAGGAATGTTATGAAATAAATCAACAAGCCATCTAGACAAATACTCCAAAACAATAATAAAGAGAGCTGGAAAAAGAGGATCCCTCTATCTCAGCCCATGAGATGCCTTAAAGAAACCATTAGCTTTACCATTAACAATGATGGAAAAATAAGGACTTTCAATGCATAACTTAATGAGATTAATAAAATGAGAACCAAACCCAAAAACTTCAAAATCTCATAAAAAAATTTTCAATTAATATTATCGTAAGCCTTAGCAATGTCAAGTTTCAAAATTATGTTCCCACCTCTTGTTTTAATATCCAAATCTTGGCAAAATTCTTGAGCCAAAATAATGTTATCATAAATAGAACACCCTTTAACAAAACCCATTTGTAAAGGGGGAACAATCTTAGGCAAAAGAAGAGACAAAAAATTCATCAAAATTTTAGAGGTAATTTTATAAAAAAGGAGAACAAACTAATGGGCCTAAAATCATTCCAAGAAGAACAAGAATTACTCTTAGGAATAAGCACAATAGAAGTAGTAGTGAAAAACTTAGGGAAAGTATTACCTTCAAAAAAATCAATAATGGAAGAGAAAATATCATTACCAATGATATGCCAAGTTTTTGAAAAAACTTAGCTGTGAAACCATTAGGACCAGCAACCGACTCACTGTTCATAACAATGACAGTATCTTTAACTTCTTCCAAACAGGGATATTTAGACAGTAAAACATTATCATCTTGAGAAATAAAAGAAGGAATAATATTAGGATTATCAAAAACATTAAGAATGAAGTTTTTGTTCAGATGATTTTGAAAGTGCAACACATCTAGATTCACAATTTCCACACTATCCTCAAAAAAGGAACAATCAGGCCTATTAATTTTGTGAATGCAATTAATAGAGAACTTCCTTCTAACTAAGGCATGAAAATACTTAGTATTACTATTCCTTACAATTTGTAAAAGCCCTCTTTAGCTTCTTTCAAAAGACACCAATTATCCTCATAAGGAACTAATGGATATTGATTCTCCTGAAAAGATACTTTATCTTTCACAATTAAAATGTTAGCAAAAATATTCTTAAAAACATTATGATTTCACAAATTGAAAACAAACTTGAGTCTTTTCAATTTAAACCACAATCATCTCATACCAAAAATAGAATTATCTGAATGTAAAAGAAAAGGCCAATTATTCATAGCCAGATTCATAAAGGAATCATGAAGAAGCCACATGTTTTGAAATCTAAAAGACGAAGAAGAATCCCTCCTATTAGATTTAACTTTAATAAGAATCGTAGAATGATCAGAAAGAGTCCTACTAAGTTGCTCCACATTCGTAAAATCAAAAGAGATCAACCAATAATCATTAAATAAAACCCTATCTAATCTTTGCCACAAATGCCCATGATGTCAGGAAAACTTATCACTAGAACAACCAATATCAATAAGGTAACAATCCATGATCATGTTATTGAAGTCCTCCATTGAATTATAAATAGGGAGAGAGCCCTTATACGCTCAGATGGACAAGCATTGGTATTAAAATCTCCCCCAACAAGCTAGGAAAGATTACATAAATTATGAAATTGAACAATCTGGTCCCATAAAATCTTTCTAATATAATGAGAAGAAGCAGTATAAACAAAAGAAGCAAAACATTGCATGTTAGAACTTTCAATATTTCAATGAGTTAATTGAGTAAAATCACTAATGACATCCACACGAACAAACTCTTTCCAAAAGATCCAAATTTTATTAGCAACATTGGACAAGGCATTTTTAAAACACAAAAATTTAGCAATATTATGTAGCTTATCAGAAGAAATAAGAGGTTCAAGTAAGATAAGAAGAGAGATTAAAAATAAGGCATAACTTCTTAATTCTCACCTTAAAAGAAGAACAACCAATACCCCTAACATTCCAAATAATAGCATTAAACATAAAAAACACTAATTAATGGGAAGTATACAAGCGGGTAGGATGAGGAGAGTGTAAAATAATATTTTTAGGTTTCCTACCTTTCTTACCATGACCTTTAGAAAAACTAGTATCATTATCGTCTCTAGCAAAACATTTGGCCATTAAATCCATATCCTCATTATCCATAAAAACATCACTATGATAATGCTCATTCAAGGGAAAATTACTTTCATTCAACGTACTAGAGTGCTCCCAAGAAAGAGGTAAAACCTCTTCACCAAAAAAAAACATCACCTTTTATATTACTAACATTATTGGCCACTTTATTCACAAGCTTGAACACCTCAGGTTGAGAAGAATTTTGAGGCCCAACTACAATTTAAATAATAATATCATCAAGCAAAGTTTCTTCCAAAATTCTTGCTCTAAGGGACAAAACTCCCTCACAACCGATTTCCCTTTATCAAGACCACCATCCAAAAAAATCTCTTGATATTTCTCTTGAACGAAAATAGTA
The DNA here is from genome assembly GCA_022539455.1 of Dendrobium nobile. Lineage (NCBI taxonomy): Eukaryota > Viridiplantae > Streptophyta > Magnoliopsida > Asparagales > Orchidaceae > Dendrobium > Dendrobium nobile. Next base: position 47,028,261 of record CM039736.1, read on the forward strand.
GAAGAATTAGTGACCAAATTAGCAGATATATTAGGAACTATAGTGAAAACCATATCAGTCAAATTGTTAGTAGAAACACAAGTAATCTTTTTAGAGACATAAACATTAATAGGGGGTGAACTACTATCCAGCCTTTGCTCAAAAGGATCATGGCCTGCAATATATTCAAGAACAACATTAGAAACTTCTTGCGGGATGGAAGTAGAACCATTATGAACCACCATATCTAAATCCTTCATGACCTTAGAAACATGATTCTCAATTATATGAGAAGAATTTTGAACCAACATATCATTTGAATTAGAGACATTTCCTTTCCCCACTTAAGCCAAATGTTCCTCATTATCATTCACATATAAAACTTTAGATGAGACTTTCTCCTTCTGAAGATTAGGATGTAATCGAAAACATTTATTAATCCCATGGCCATGCATCTTACTATGAGAACAAAAAATAGGTAGGTTTTCAATCTTCACCTTTTGAAAATAACCATTCAATTCAGAACCCAACCATATCTCATTAAGATGTTTTTTTAGAAACATCTAATTTGACTATAATCTGAGCCACCAATGGGCAAGATAAAGTTGTGGTAGCTTGGTCAGTTTGTAAAGGTCTACCAAACACCATGACCAATCTAAATAGAATTTATGAATTAAAGAACTGAAGCTGTATGTTTGGAAAGGAAATCCACACAGGTGCAATGGGTGACTCCTCCCACACTTCAAAATTTTGTGACCATTTGAGTAACCTCATTTGACAATCATGAATATAATACGACCTCTGAGAGAATATATGACTATAATCCAAGTCATTAGTAAGTTGTACTGCAATGTGATGAAAATCCAACAAACCGACACTAAAAGAGCTAGAAAGTTTATGGCTAAAAAAACTTGCAAATCACACCGAGATTAGGATGAAGAAGAATGAATTTACCAACCAACATAAACTCAAAAGGCACAGCAAGCTGAGAAACAACCGAATCCTCAATCAAATGGGTAGGACAACCTTATACGAAGAGTGCACAAACTGAACCTTTGAAGACAAGGAAGAAGAACCCGACACAACATCCTTAAATGAACAGGTCTTACTGCTAGGGACCAAATAATTAATCGGGATGGATGATGTTAGGGACGTCTTCTCCCCCTAAAAACCAACAAAAAACCTCAAAACTATGCTAAGAGAAACCACGATTAAAACAAAGAGTAGGAAAAACATGAGACAAGTGAAAGAACCAGGCCAGGAGAAGGATCAGGGATGCGAAAAGACGCAAACCCTAGAATCGCCTCGAGATCGCCTTGAAAACCACAGTAGCGAATAGAGCGCAATGGCTTCTATTAATTGAAATCATTCATTCATAAGTGTTAACTTGTATGTGTTTATTCTTATGCTCGTTTATGTGTTATCATTTAATATTTGTGTTATAAAAAAAATATAAAAATATATTAAAAAAGTAAAAAAAATTGTTGATGTTTCAAGATCATCTCACACAGAACTCATTAACTCACAAAATATTATTAATTTTTATTCTTATCATATTATTTGTTCCACTACTCATATTGTATGGTCCAGATTAAACCAATAACATATACATCGTACTATACAAATCACTACTCATACTATATGATCTATGTGTAACTAACCATTGAGGAATTAAATTTGTTTGGTACAAAATTATTTCTAATCGTACTATACGATATCTCTCTTTGTGTTGTATGATATATGTTTTGAACTGGATTGGGATGAATTCAATTATGCCGACATGATAATTATTACATTTTATACTGTAAAAACACTCGTTCATAATGTATAATACTTTTTTTCTAACACCGTACCGATGACTCCTTGGGATGAACATAATTCCTTAAGATCATCTAAAATGTTACCTGATCGTACTGTATGATTTGATCACTTTTTCTGAAAAGTTGTCCAGACAAATTATCTTATGTGATCGTACTGTATGAACCTTGATCATAGTGTATGATCAGCTTAAAATCTATAAATTGGAAGGCCTTGAAAGTTTCAATTAACTCAACTTACTACTCTTTCAAACTCATACATTTAAAAACCTTCCTGTCCAATCGTCGGTGGAAGCAAACACTATACAATTACTCAGGGGGGCTCCTCCTCCTATTGTTATTTTGATAATCATTTCTTATCAGTAAGAGATGAAGATGCCTATTATAAGTACAAAGAGGCAAAAATAATCCCTTCTTGAATGTAAGATCAACTTGCACTAAACTTCGAGGTGATGAGCCTCTTTGCCTCCACTACTCTTCAATTTCTCCTCACACTAGATTTTCCAACAATTCTAAACTTCTTTATGAATTTTTACCCAACTTTAGGCTTAATCTAGAAACATCTACAATGACCTCTTTTGTTTTCCAACAACATGTAGAAATCACTTAGGCTTATTTAGCAAAACATATAGGACTTTCTATCAAAGGATATCATCCATAATCGCTTATCTCAAATAAATTTGACTGGACTTCTATCAATCTGATCATTTAGAATGTGCCCATAAACCAATACCAGCCACTAGTCTACACATTAACTTACAATGTCCGTACCATCAAACATGTTCTTAGAACCTTGATTATACATAAAGCTAGGGATTGGGTTAATATTACCAACCTTTTTTCTATAGTCACCTACCTCATAATATCAAATACCCAATTTAATGAAGCCTAAATGATTCTTTATTATATCCAAAACATGACTCATATTTGACATCCTAGTTTCTGAAGAAACAAAATGTTTCCTTAGGACATATCATAGGATATATCCTCGACAAAAAATACAAAATATATTATCCTGGTCAACTCGATAATGTTCATATGATCTATATGGATGCCTCTTTTCATATCATTTTTCATCAGGGACAAGATCACACCGAGTAAGAATTTAATGAAGAAGGGGAAGCGGCTCCTGCAGGTGGACCTCCATTGCCACTAATACCACCAGCTGCACCAGCCTACCCTAAATACCTTCACGATGACATAATTCAACAACTCGAGTGGTTAGAAACTTGGCAATCACATTCAATAATAACAATAACAACACAAGAAAGATATAAGATGGTTTGGAGAAAGATTTTCCTCAATTCACAATCAATTTGCCTCCATCCATCAATTCTTTTTACCACCACCACCACCTGATCAGGATTCTCCTTACCTTTAATGTTTGTCTATTTTGTCTTTCTATTTTTTTGTACTATTCTCTTTATTTCATTATTCCTCTTCTTTATGATGATGTCAAAAGGGGGAGAAAATGTATGTTTTACTATATTTTCAGCTTAATAGAATCTTGTGTTTATGTTAAATTATTTTTTATTATTTATTTATTATTATCTTTACTTAAAAAAATAATAATAATAATTATAAAAAATTGCAACCCATAATTTTTTAAATCCATCACCTAGTGAGTGGGAGTTTATGATAAAAGAATATTTATCTTGTTTATCAACCAACATTTTTTTTAACGTCATAAAAAAAGGGCAGATTATTATAATCTAGGATTCCTAGTTTGTGATTTTGATGATGACAAATATTATTGATTGAATTATTTCTTTTATCTTTAAATATTTTAGAATTATTTTTTAATCTATGAGCACTAATATTACAGGAAGATATACACGATTTAAGGCTACTAAAAGCTCAAGAATGGGTAGAATAGGAATGTCAAATAATAAAGTCTATAATTTTATATTTCTTTATATTTTATTTCTTAAGTCTAGCCACATAATAGTGTTTGCAATTGTGTGACTATACAGACACACTGAGGGGGAGTGATATAAATTTTAAAAGTTAAACTTTTTGTACTAATCCTACTATATGACTTATAATTATATTATACAATTAGTATATATAGAATGGGCTTAACAGCTAATTATAAAATTAGTTTCTATGAACTAATCATACTGTACGATCGTGATCGTAGTATATGATTCATTATGAACTAAAAACCCTAGCTGCTAGATTAATTTAAGTAAGATTTTGAAATTTGATTTTTGAAATAATCATACTATATGAATATTTCAAATATTGATAAAATTAATCTTTAAAATTAATTAATTAAATCATGATTTAATTAATGATAGCGGATCTTGCTATCCAATTTTAATCGTACCAAACAATTAGAAGAGATGAAATTTAGTCATCCCAAAGATCATACCAAACAAAACCATAATTTTTAAACTAATCGTATCATATGATATCAATATTATACTAGATGACTTACTTTAAATGAACTAACCGTACTTTATGATGAGAGTATTACGGGATGGTTAGCAGAGAAAATTTTTTATCATCCTAAGAATCATCATGTATAAAAAAAATTAAACATATTATAATGTATGATGTATTCAAATTAATTAAACAGTTCATTTGAATGACTATCTATAACATACTAGACTAGACTAGTTTTGAACTGATCATATTATATAAACTTGAATCATACTTTATGAATAATGACAGCTAAGTTCAATTTTTAAGGTTTCTTAAGCCTAATACTTAAGCATGTTTTAAAGATCCTCTTTATAATTGTTCAAGGATTGTGTTATTGTTGAAGGAACTCTAAGAGAGAAGCTTTGAGAAATCCAAGGTTGGAAAGGAAGGAGAAGGTGAGGTTGATTGTGAGGGAGGAGTGTGAGGGGATCACAAGGTTGCTCCGAGATAGCTACACCCTTGGTCCTCCTATGGCCTTGGTGACTCTTTAGAAGTTCTCTAAGGATAGAGGATTCTAAGTCAAATCCTCAAGGTACTCTACCTTCTCCAGGAGGGATAAAAAAGAGTGGAGGTTCTCTGCCTTCTCCAGGAGGGAGAAAAATATGTCAAAATCTATTGCCATCACCGAGAGGGTAACATAGCATTTGACACTCTGCCACATCAGGTTTATTGAAGGTGAGTCTTCAAGGGCTTCTCCTCCTAATTATGCGATCAAAAGGAGAGTCACATAGTGATTAGAGTAATACCTAGAGCAGAGGACTCCGGGAGTGGACGTAGATCAATGTTGACCAAATCATTATAAATATATATTGTATTCTTTTCTTTTCGTAGTTTTATATTTCCTACATTTTTATATTTATTATAACTTCTTAGGAAACTTGGGGATTATTTCTTTATTTTATAGATCAAATTATCATTATAATAAAATTAATATTTTTGATAAACTCACTTGCTTCCACAATCAATTAAAATTTGGTATTTTCAATTTTTGAAAATTATTTCAAAAATATTATCATTATTATTATTATAGTAAAAAAAAATTTAAAATTATCAATTCACCCCCCTCTTCGTGAGCCCTTGGCTAGTTCTTTAAGATTTAACTACCTTTACAAAGTTTCAAATGTTACTAATGTTGCAAATCTGATTTCATGGATTAGAATTTTGATGATAGCAAACATTCATGATTTTTTACGACTATCTTGCCGACTAACTTTTTAGATCCACAAGATCGAGTGCAACTTAAGCCAGCTCAAGATTGAATAGATTAGATTTGAGTCAGTTTGTAATTTTTCCTTTCTTGAGTGTATTATAAACTGAGTGGTTCGTGATGCTAATTAACCTTGCACACACACACACATGGGGGAAATTTTTTGTCTATTCATTAGAGTTCTCTATTTTGATCACATCGTCTAGGATGATCCTAACATCATCTTGGATGATCAGCTAAAAATAAAAATCCTAATTATGGCATCCTGATTAAGGTAGCCATTATTAAGCACATCATCCTGGATGATATTTATATCGGCCAGGACGATAGGCTCAAATTAGAAAGAATCAGCTACAAGATTTATTTAGGTATTCTTTATTTTTGGACATCATCTTATACCTAAATTAATCTGGTAATTAATAAAAGCAATTTAGGTTTGATTGCTTGATCACATCGTCCGGGACGATCGCAGGATCATCTGGGATGATCTCATGGACAATTGACATTGGCTAGCTTCTATTTAGGGTGATATTCAAGATGATATTCCTCGAATTTGTACTAATCATCTAGGATGATATTATATCGGCCTGGACAATATGACTAAAAATCTTCTGATCATCCCAAACTGATCAGGCCGATTGAGCGAAATTTATGCTGATCGGTTAAGATGATATCCATATAATCTTAGACGATAAAGTCAATTTGTATAAATTAAGAGCTATTCCAAAACTCCTCTATTTAAGAGCTCTTATTCTACCCAAGAGCTCATCTTTTGCTGCTTCTTTGACCTGAGAGAGCCAAGAAGAGAAGGAGAGCAAGGGAGAGAGAGAGAGAGAGGATCTTGTGAGGGGGAGTTTATGAGAGAGTTCACAAAGGTTGCTCCAAGCAAGGATCTATCATCATCTTCTCTAGTCATCATCCCTAGTTCCTTGGGGGTTCTAGAGGTAAAATTCAGCATCTGATTAAGGTTCTCTACCTACTTTAGGAGGAAGCAAAAAGATATAGATTCTTTGCCTACTTTAGGAAGAAGCGAAAGGAGTTGGTTTTCTACTTACTTTAAGAGAAAGCAAAAGGAGTTAGGTTCTCTACCTGCTTTTGGAGAAAGCAAAAAGAGTTGGGTTATCTACCTCACCTGTGTTGGTGGAAAGGAGGTTTATATAGGCTTCTCCGTCTTACTGTGGGAGCAAAAGAAGAGACACTAAATTTAATGTAATACTCAGAGGGGGCCTCCAGGGAGTGGATGTAGGTTGTGTTGACCGAACCACTATAAATTTTTGTGTTCTTTATTACTGCTTTCACATTTATTTTCAGTACTTTGATTTTTGTGGTGAATCTTGATTTTTGTTTTAAGATTGTGTTTTGATTGTGAAAGAGATTTTAAAATACCAATTCACCCCCCTCTTGGTTAGCCTTAGAACTAGTTCATAAGGGCTTAACATCCCTAATGAACTTTCTAGTGCCATTAGTCCACTTTCAAGTGGTTTCAGAGCGAGATTCATAAAATTAAGTTTGAAAACTTTTTGAATTTGATTCTGTTGCAAATCTATTTTCATGACTTATGTTTTGATGATTGACAAACACTATTGATCTTCTTGGACTACTTGTTTCTTCTAACTTTTTAGGAATCGAAGATCGGACGAACAGACGAAGTCAGTTCAGGATTGCGTAGGTCTAGGGTTATGTCAGTCTATACTTTGATTTTCTCTTCTTGAGTCTATTTGTAATGGTCAAAGAGACTGATGCTAAGTAACCCTACACACACACTTGAGAGAATTAGAATTTCTGTTTTTACTCATATCGGCCAGGACGATATTTACATCGTCCTGGACGATCAGGCTTAAAACAGAAAGTCTAATTAAGGATTCTTAATTAAGGCAGCCGACATTAACAGATTGTCCTGGACAATATATGTATCGGCTAGGAAGATAAGCTCAAAACAGAAAGGAGTTGCTGTCATAGATAATTAAGGTATACTGTATTTTTAAATAATCGGCCAAGACGATCATTGATCTGCCGGGATGATATTCTCAAATTATGCCTTAATTGATCAGCAAATCAAGGGAGTAATTAAGGAAGATTGATAATATCATATCATCCTGGACGATCGCAGGATCAGCCAGGATGATCTATTCAAAAATCTTAGTTACTTCAGGACGATAAATATCAGCCAGCTCGAATTCAGGGCGATGCTCTGGACTATTTTCCTCTAATTTGAACAGATTGGCCGGGACGATCGTGAGATCGGCCTGGACGATCGTGAGATCGGCCTGGACGATCGTGAGATCGGCCTGGACGATAAGGCCAATTTTAAATCATCCAGTTTGCATTTAGGGCGAAGCTCTGGCCGATCTTCTGAGATTTGTACTGATCGGCCAGGCCGATGTCCATATCGGCCTGGATGATATTGTCGACAACTTGCAATTAATGAGCTCTTTTGAAGCTCTTCTATTTAAGAGCTCTTGTTCAATATTTTGAACAACCTTTGTGCTGCTGCCTTGACCTGAGAAGGCCTTGAGGAGAGAAAGAGAGAGAGGGAGAGAGAGAGGATCTTGTGAGGGGGAGCTTATGAGGGGATTCACAAGGGTTGCTTCAAGGATCGCTCTGCTTCTTCTTTGTCTAGAGTTTCTCATCCGTGGAAGGGTCGGTAGAGGTAAGGAGTCAGCTTTTGGTTGTATTTCTCTGCCAGCTTTAGGAGGAAGCAAAAGGAGATAGGTTCTCTGCCTTGCCGAGGTGGCAAAAAGGAGGTTCATTGTAAAGGATTCTCCGCCTAGCTGTGGGGGCTAAAGGAGAGTCACGATTGTAGTGCAATACATGGAGGGCGCCTCCGGGGAGTGGACGTAGGTCGAGTTGATCGAAACACTATAAATTTCTGTGTTCTTGATTCTTGCTTCCGCACTTTTAATTTCCGCATTTATTTTTCTCGTGGTGTGATTTTGGTTTATATGTTTTTTGTTCTTAGTGAAAAGAATTTTTTTTTTTTAAATACCAATTCACCCCCCCCCCATCTTAGTTAGCTTGGGCCAGTTCTATAGGGCTTAACATTCCTAACGAACTTTCAAGTGGTATCAGAGCGGGATTCATAAAAACTGAGTTTGAAAACTTTTTGAATTTTGATCCATGGCTAACCTTGGGAATCGTAACACTACTGAAGGTTATTCAATTACACAACCTCCCTTGTTTGACAACTTACCCTTTGATTTCTGGAAAACCCACATGTTAACATTTTTACAATCTACTGATTATCGCATGTGGATGCTTATCAAAGAAGGTTATTCTCCACCTTCTCGTGAAATTAATGGTGTTAAAACTGAAGTTGCTTTTACTAAATAGACTTTCGATGAACGAGATTTGGCTCAATTGAATGCAAAATGTTTGGACTATTTTTTCTGTGCTTTAAAAGCTGAGGATTATATGCTTCTCCACTTGCAAAACTGGTAAAAAAATTTGGGATAAATTGTGTATCACCTATGAAGGCACTAATGAGGTTAAACAATCCCGTTTGAATATTCTCTTGCATGATTACAAACTTTTTCGTATGAAACCTCATGAATCTATTTCTGACATGTACACTAGGTTTACTAAGATAATCACTTCACTGCATGCATTAGGAAAAGAACTTTCTAAATATGAAAAAGTAAACAAGATTTTGAGATGCTTGCCTTCGTCATACGATGCTAAAATTACTGCAATCATCGAATCTAAGGATTTGAACACTTATTCTATTGATAACTTACTTGGCTCACTCATTGCTTATGAGCAAGGGATGAATCAAACAAATCTTGATGCAGGTAAGAAGAAGAAGGAGAAAATAGTTGCATTGAAGGCGCACAAATCAGATTCTGAATCCTCCTAGTCTGAAAGCGATGAAGTTGTCTTCATCACAAGGTAATTCAAAAGCTTTCTAAGGAAGAAAGAAAAGCATCATCAAAATTGGAGAAAAGGTAAGTATCATAAACATGTTAAAAGATCTTCTGATGTTGTTTGTTTTGAATGCAGGAAACCTGGACATGTGAGAGCCGATTGCCCGACACTTCAAGATAACACAAGCAAGGAAAAGATTGAGGAGAAATCTAAGTTTAAGATGGACAAGAAGAGAATCCAAAAGGCTTTCTGGGCAGAATCGAGTACTGATTCCTCTGAGACTGAACCAGAGGAAGAGATTACAAACTTGTGCTTAATGGGGGAAGATCATCTTGAGCAAAGTGATGAGGAAGAGGTATGTAAACCAACCTATGATGAATTGTTTGAGATTTGTGAGAAAATCCATGCATCTTACAAAAAACTTAAGAAGACTCATGCTAGCTTAAAAATGGAACTTTAACTTGTAAATTTGCAAAAAGAATATGAAGTCATTCTTAAAAATTATTCAACGATTGATTCAAATCACATAGCTCTTTTTGATGAATTTGATGATTTAAACAAAAAATATTTGGAGTTAATTGATGAACACAATGCATTAAAAGTTTCACACACCTCACTTAATTCTGATCTTAAGAAAACTAAAGAGATTGAGAAAAATTTGAGGATTGATAATGATGCATTAAAAAGAACTAACTTTAGGATTCAAAATGATTTGGATACATGTAAGAAAAATTGGATGACATCTACTTTTAATCCTAAGCAAGAACCTAGGAAGAGGCATTATAACTCAAACCATTTAAGAAACCCTTTTCCTCGAGTTAGATGTTTTTTATGTGGCATGCTAGGACACATCTCACACACTTGCACCGTTCACCGTAGTACACACTAGGTATAGAGACCTAAGATGCATGATTCACAGCATACCATATCTGCATTGCATTCTACCTTTCCTAAGAAGGGGCTCAAACCTGTTTAGGTTCCTAAATCTGACTGTTGTTGAAGTTTTTGCAGGTATGCTCTCACCAAAGACCTCGTGGGAGCATAGGATAACTGGACATATGAAGGCTCGTAGCTCATCAATGCTTAAATCTGCTGCTTCAATAATTTCTTGAAATGTGTTTTGTTTCTAGTGTGTTTTATTTCCGCTATTTAGTTATTTTGTTTTGTTTTCACTTTGTTTTTATAATTATTATTTTTTTTCATATGATGAATCTTTTCAAGACTTTAGATTTTGGAGTTTTGAAGATAGAGTTTAGCTTTTCTAAAATTGGTTAAAGGAAGAAACACCGTTGATGATTTCCCTCCTTCTGACCCTGTTTTGTGGTATGATTTTCTTCTCTAAACAAAAGTCTAACTCATTTTAGCCAATGGTTTTTAAAACTAAGATTCTTTCTATCTTGCTACAATAATCTATCTTATACATAATATCCAAAGTTCTTACATATCTTTCAAGTTATTTAAAATCTTGTCATTGTTTTTATCATATAATTTTGATTTTGTTTTGTGACTTGTTCTTCCCTATGTTAGAGAGAGAGCTCCTATTCTCTAATATTTGGAGGATATATTCACAACTAAGGGTCTTTTTAAAGGTTTTTTAAAGAGCTTTTAGCTTGCAAAAATTAAAAAGGAAAGAGGCCAATGACGCCAAATTGAAAAAACATATAATACACAAAAGTGTATCAAAAATCAAGATGCTCAAAGAGCCAATTCAAAGACAAAAGAGGCATAAAATGAGCCCACAAAAAAAAAATGCAAGCTATCATCTCTTTTCAAAACTTTTAAAACTTAGAAGAACTTATGGGTTATGTGAGATTTTCAAAGGCTTGATTTCGAATTCCATGATTGAGACAAATTACTTTTTTTATTATTTATGAGATTTTTTTTGTAAACAAGTTTTGATTAGATATTCTTTTTGCCCAATTAGGTTTATTCTGAGTTAAGCATTTTTGTTTTTTTTTAAAAAAAATTTGTACCATAAAGAACGTCTGATCTAGGGTTAACAGAATCGGATATTCTACCATTGTCTGATTAGGATTGGCTAAACTCCTTGATCTTGTGGAACTCTAAAGTTTAATTAGTTGAAAACTTCTCATATGAAGCCTTGATAAAAAAAAATTAGAAAAATTAAAATTCAAAAATATTCATTTTTTATTTTTTTTCGTTGTTTTTAGCTTTCTATTACTGTGTTTTTGTCTACTTTTCTTTTGTTTTATTTTTTGAGGGCTTTGATCATCACCATCCTTTACTATTTTTCAAATTCTAGTCACATCGTCCTGACCGATACCTTTATCGTCCTGGACGATAGGGCAAATTCTCTTCAAAATCCATCTGTTGGTCTTTTCTGTGCTTGCTATAACTCATCGTCCTGGACGATACTATATCATCCTAGACGATTTGATCGTACTCCATTGCAATCATGATGATAGTCCTGGCCGATAGAATATTTTGTCCTGGCCGGTGCATTTATGGTCATCGTCCTGGCCGATACACTGGATCGTCCTAGACGATCCATGTGTTAGCACGTTTGAATCTTTAAAATCGGCCCCGGACGATCCATTATTGGACAATCATCCTGGCCGATCCACTATTCGTCCTGGCCGATCCACTATTCGTCCTGAACGATACACGTGGCACAGATTTAAAACATTTTAACTTCGGCCGATACGATCAATTATTGTGCATCGTCCTGGACGATACACCTAATCGGCCTGGACGATCTGCTTTTTCAACGGTCGTCCAGCCTGACTCCTCGAGACGATCGCCTGTGTCTAATTGTCCTGGCCGATATCTGATCGGCCCAGACGATCGGACCGCCTTTTTGACCAATCGGCCTGTATGCAATTATTGCTCCATATCGGCCTGGAAGATTCTGCGATCGGCCTGGACAATATGGCTGTTTCTTTAAATTTTGGCCGATCCAGCCATTTTTTCCAAATCATCCCTTCTCCTCTTGTGTCTCCTTGCTAATTCCTTGCTATGGATGGTGGGAAACGTGTTCGACAGGCTTCTAGGAGTTCTTCGAGGGCTAGAATTAACCCTCGATTCAGGGAGGCAGAGGATGAAGCTGCCTACCATCGGTACAAAGAATGTGGGATTACTGTCTCTAGAATCATCAATCCTACCCACATCTCATACCCAGTAATGGATCTTTTCGCTCACACCTCCCTTTGCTTCATTCTGTCTCTTGCTTTTCCCTTTAATATCGAGTTTCTTCGAGAATTCTTTGTAAACCTTCGCATTAACCCTACCTTCACAGCCCTGACCTCCTATGTGAATCGACGCCCTGTCGAAATCATATATCAGGACTGTGTTGAACTGTTACAGCTATCCACCACCGGGGATAAGCTGCACTTAATCGCTTCAGATCCTGACCTTGACTAGTCCACGGAGAATCACTTCCTTCGTCAGACCAATGCACCTTTTCATGTTGGAGAGACTAGCTCTTTAGTCAAAGATGCTAGGAAAATCCAACATGTCCTTCGCACCTCCATAATTCAAAAAGCCGGGGACCGAATCCACATCACCCCTTTACTTTCCCTCACTACTTTCTACATCATGGCACGTAGAGAATTCAATACTGAGGACTTAATTTTTTGATACATTGATCATTTAACCACAATCTACGATCCAGGTCATAAGAGAAAACCCAATCTAGCCTTAGCTCTTGTTTAACGTTTTGAACAACCTTTGTGCTGCTGCCTTGACCTGAGAAGGCCTTGAGGAGAGAAAGAGAGAGGGAGAGAGAGAGAGGATCTTGTGAGGGGGAGCTTGTGAGGGGATTCACAAGGGTTGCTTCAAGGATCGCTCTACTTCTTCTTCGTCTAGAGTTTCTCATCCGTGGAAGGGTCGGTAGAGGTAAGGAGTCAGCTTTTGGTTGTGGTTCTCTTCCAGCTTCAGGAGGAAGCAAAAGGAGATAGGTTCTCTGCCTTGTCGGGGTGGCAAAAAGGAGGTTCGTTGTAAAGGCTTCTTCGCCTAGCTGTGGGGGCTAAAGGAGAGTCACGATTGTAGTGCAATACTTGGAGGGCACCTCCGGGGAGTGGACGTAGGTCGAGTTGACTGAACCACTATAAATTTCTGTGTTCTTGTTTCTTGCTTCCGCACTTTTAATTTTCGCATTTATTTTTCTCGTGTTGTGATTTTAGTTTATGTGTTTTTTGTTCTTAGTGAAAAGAAATTTTTTTAAAATACCAATTCACCCCCGCCCCCGCCCCCCATCTTGGTTAGCTTGGGCCAATTCTATAGGGCTTAACAACCCTAACGAACTTTCAGATTCATGGCTAAGTTTGGTAATCGTAACACAACGAAAGGATATTCTATTACACGTCCACCTTTGTTTGATAATATTTCTTTTGATTTTTGAAAAACTCGTATATCTACATTTTTATAATTGCTTAATTATTGTATGTGGATGCTTGTTAAAGAAGGATATATACCACCTCGTGAACTTAATGGCATTAAAATTGAAATTACTTTTACTGAATGAACTTTTGATGAAAGAGATTTAGCACAACTTAATGTAAAATGCTTGAACTTTTTTTTCTGTGCTTTGAAATCTAAAGATTATATGTGTGTTTCAACCTGTGCAACTGGTAAAGAAATTTGGGATAGATTATATATAACAAATAAAGGAACCAATAAAGTTAAACAATCCCGATTAAATATTCTATTGCAAGACTACGAAGATTTTCATATGAAATCTTCTGAATCAATTTCTGAAATGTATACAAGGTTTACTCAAATTATTACCTCATTGCATGCTTTAGAAAGAGAGCTAACTAATTATGAAATGGTTATTAAAATTTTGAGATGCTTGCCTTCTTCTTTTGATACTAAGATCACTATAATTACTGAATGTAAAGATTTAAATACTTATTCAATTGATAACTTACTTGGATCACTCATTACTTACGAGCAAGGGATGAATCAAAGAAATCTTCATGCATGTGAGAAAAAGAAGGAAAAAACTAAGACACTAAAAGCTAACAATACAGACACTGATTCTTCCAGATCTAAAAATGATGATGTTGCCTTCATCACTAGGCAATTCAAAAGTTTTATAAGGAAAAAGCATAAAGACCATCATGAGTTAAAAAGTGGTAAGGATAACAAAAATTATAAAAGTTCTTCTGATGTAGTTTGCTTTGAATGTAGGAAGCTTGGACATATTAAAGCTGATTGTCCTACACTTAAGGAGCACCCAAGCAAGGAGAAGAGTGAGGAGAAACCCAAATACAGGAAGGATAAGAACTGATTTCAAAAGGCATTCTGGACGGATTCTGCGTCTAACTCCTCTGAGATTGAAGCAGAGGAAACCACAAACTTGTGTTTAATGACTGATAATGAACTTGAACAATCTGATCAATAAGAGGTATGTGAACCAACCTATGATCAATTAATTAAAATTTGTGAGAGAATTCATGCATCATATAATAAACTTAAGAAAAAGCATGCTAGCTTGATATTTGAGTTTTTAAATTTACAAAAAGAGTATGAAATTCTCTTTAAAGATTATTCTACAATTAATAGTAATCACATGTCATTAATCGATGAGTTTGATGCATTAAATAAAGAGCATATTAAATTATCTGATGCACATGATTCCTTGAAGTCATCCCTTGCTGAGTTAGAAAATGAGTTTAAGAAATTAGCAAATCTCAAAAATTTTAAAAATAACAAATCATCATTACATCCAACACAAAAGGAAGCCTCGCCACCTAAGTTGATTAGTACATCCTTTTCCTGGTAATAAATGTTTTTCATATGGCATGTTAGGACACATTGCACACACTTGCACCATTCACCGTAGTACACATTAGGTTTGGAGGCCCAAATTGCATGATTCACAGCATAACACACATGTATTACATTCTTCCTTTTATAAGAAGAGACCCAAACCTATTTGGATTCCTATATCTAATATTTAATGATTTTGCAGGCTTGCTCTCACAAAAGGCATCGTGAGAGAATGTGGTACCTGGATAGATGATGCTCACGACACATGACTGGTGATGCCAATCAATTCATTCTACTGGAGACTGTAATAGGATGAAAGGTTGCTGGTATAATTGAAAACTCCAAGAACCTTTTGATTGAAAATATTTTGCTTGTAGATCGACTAAAATACTACTTGCTCAGCATCAATCATCTTTGCAATAAGGGCTTCATCATAAAATTTTTGGCTAATACTTGCATTCTAAGCTTAAATAATAACACTATTTTGTAGGGAATACGGATCAATAATATTTACATGCTTGACTTAAAAAATATTGAAAGTGTTGCTTCATTTTGCTTAAAAATTACTACTAATGATTCATGGTTATGGCACAGGAGACTATGTCATGCCAGTATGAAAACCCATAGGAGAGTGATCCAGAAAGACCTACTTAAAGGTATCCCCAAACTCAAATTCTCAAAAGACCACCTTTGTGATGCCTGCCAACTAGGAAAATATGTTCATTCATCTTTTCACTCCATTAAGGACATTAACACCTCTAGACCTTTAGAAGTTCTTCACATGGATTTGTTTGGACCCATTAGTACTGCCATCTTATGAGGAAAATTTTATAGTTTGTGATTATCGATGAATTCTCGATGTTTACTTGGATTATATTTCTATCACATAAGAATGAGTCTTTTGATGAGTTTAGATCCTTTTTCACTTAGATTCAGAAAAAATTAGGTTGTGAGATTTTGACCATCCATAGTGACCATGGGAGAGAATTTGAAAATGAGAGATTTGAATACTTCTGTGAGGATAAGAGGATTAGTCATAACTTCTAAGCTCCTATGACCCCTCAGCAGAACTGGGTAGCTGAAAGAAAGAACAGAACCTTAGTTGAAGCCGCTAGAGCTATACTTTCTGAATATTCACTTCCAAAATACTTTTAGACTGAAGCGGTAAACACATCTTGTTCTATGTTGAATAGAGTGAATGTTATAGCCAAACTTGATAAGACAACCTATGAGATCCTTAAGGGTAGGACACCCAAACTTTCACATATCCATGTCTTTGGTTGTAAGAGTTTCATTCATAATAATGGAAAGTCGCACTTAGAAAAATTTGACCCAAAATTTAATGGAGTGTTCTTAGGATATTCAAGTGTGGGAAAATCCTTTAGGATGTTTAATAAGAGTACATTAGTGGTGGAGGAGATAACTCATGCAATGTTTAATGAATCTGATCCTAAGAAGTCTAGAGTTAAAGAGGAAGATGAAGTTGGAGTGAATATCACTGGAGTTGAAAATTTGAAGAAAATGGTAAAGCCCTAAAACACTGAAGGAGTAGGTGAGATTACCCAATGAGTAGAAAATATAGATATAGAGGAAAGGGTTGAACCTACACACACCTTGCCTAGAGATTGAAGATATTCTTCGAGTCATCCTAAAAAATTGATCTTAGGAGACCCTTATGAAAGTGCTAGGACTAGGCATAGACTTAGAAAGGAAGTGAATCACTTTACCTTTATCTCAATGACTGAACCCACCAACATCAATCAAGCCCTTTCTGATGAGTTTTAGATCTTAGACATGTAAGAGGAGTTAAACCAATTAGTTTGAAATGATGTTTGGGAGCTTGTAGAAAGACAAAAAGGATAAAGTGTAGTTAGAACCAAATGAGTCTTTAAGAATAAAATGAATGATTCTGGTGTGGTGTTTAGAAATAAGGCAAGATTAGTAGCTAAGGGATACAACCAAATAGAAGGGATTGATTTTGATGAGACTTTTGCCATTGTAGCTAGATTGGAAGCCATTAGAGTGCTACTAGCCTTTGCCTGTTATAAGGAATTTAAGTTTTTCCATGCCCACTAAGAACTAGTACAAAATAACTTAGTAACATTCTAGGGCAGCCAGCTGCCAGCACCAAAAAAAGATCAACAAATAAGCATTTAACCTTATCATCCTCCAAAAGGCTATAGAGAGCCAACATACCTACATAAAAAAAATATCTAAAATAAGGAAATCTAACATATAATAATCAAGGAAAAACTAACTAACTATGTTGATAGTAGGAGCCATAAATACCGCCCCATTATAAGAAATTAAATAAAAACCATAGAGGATCACTCTCAGCTTAGCAAGGATACCAGCCACAGGGCACCAAATACTGGAGATAAATATTGGGAAAATTCCATAGCTAATAATAAGACAACCATAAACTGACACAAGTACCAAAATTCACATCAAGTAGTTTGTTTTTTGAGTAAGCTCATTCTGGCAGAGAGAACGTCTGGGTTCTAGAAAGAGAAAATTCCATTCTTCGGGTTCAAATTGCATTTTCCCACGATTTTCGCAGCAGGTGGCGTGGCAACTAGATGTTCATCGACGTTCTCTGCTGATAACGTGGCTGCGTTGCGACCTCCAGCTTCGTTACGAAATGGTGGTAGAGGCGGTAATGGGGTGATAATCAGAGAAGGGATGAGACCTCCGTCTCGTATACCTGTGGTTGAAGGCAAGGGCAAGAAGGCGATTGTGGAAGATGGATCGATTATGAGGAATGGGGAGCTTGTGGTGCCAGGTACACTGAATCTTGATCCTATGAAATCGGGTGATGAATTCTTGAAGAGTTGTAAATCTTTTGAAATTTCTGGAATAAATGAGGATCGGTGTGGGGATTATAGTCTGAAGACTGGGAATGGTCAAGAACGGGATATTGCTCTTGATTCTGTTAAAAATCCTGGAATGGGTTCGACTATTGACGGAATGGTGATGGACAAAGCCGATAAACAAGAAAGTGTGAATGAGGTTGTTAATGCCTGGACAAAGTCGAAGCACATCAAGATCGACTTGAATAGAGAGAAAGTTGAATTATCAGAAGACGGGGTTGCTGTTAAGCTAAACTCGGAAATGGAGGAGAAAAATAAGCATGTTCTGAGACATTCTGTGGTGATTAAAGTTTTGGGTAACAATGTGCCATTCCCTGTGTATAGTTTGGAATTGAGGAAACAATGGAGCAAGTATGGTGGTTTCCATTTAACTTCAATTGGCATGGATTGGATCCTCTGTTCGTTCAGGACGAAGGAGACAGTGGAGGAAATTCTCAACGGTGGACCGTGGTTTGTTGGTGGCAACATTGTCAGAATGGATCGATGGACTGCAACATTTGATCCTTACTCCTTCAAGGGGGTCTCCGCACCCATTTGGATCAGATTCCCTTATTTACCGCTTTACTGCTGGGATGAAGACAACATAGAGAGAATAGCATCTCGATTTGGGGCACCGATGTACATAGATGGGAATACCTTTCGATGGGGGAAGCGGGAGTTCGCTCGTGTATGTGTCAAAATTGATCTGGAGAAGAAGCTACCGAACGGAGTTTGGGTAGAAGGATCAGCTGGCAGATTTTTTTCAACGGGTGGAGTATGAGAAGGTGGATCTGTTCTGTTATCATTGTGGTCGTGTAGGCCATAATAAGACTGAATGCCCTGAGGAGGTTGTTCAGGGGATTACAGATCAGGCCATTATTAAATCTGTTGCAGATGAATCTAGTAAAAGTATTTCTGAAGCCAATCCCGGTGTGATCAAGTCAGAATACGGCCCGTGGATACATGTACAATTCAAAACCAAACACTTTGTTAAGGCGAATGGTGGTGGAAGAAATATGAATGAACGACAGAATAACGGGACGGATAATAGGGGGACTAGCTTTGTGCAGAAAGTAATCCCAGCTGAGATGAAGAATGTGGATAATGTAAGTACTCCGGGTTTGCTGTATGTTGAAGTGCCAGATCAGAAGAAGGCTGTTGAAGGGAAGCAAAAAACTGTAAAAGAAAAATAGCCGATTGTTGTCAGCAATAGATTTGATGTTCTGCTAAATGATTCTGGTGAAGAACCCGTAAATAACAATGAGGAGGTGGATAAGTCTAAGGACTTGGTTACTCAATGTATTGAGGAGATTAATGGGGAGGGAGATAATGGAGTGAAATTGAATGATTCAGATTTAATAAATGTTGGTGTGGGGTCTTAATATTGGAGCAATAAGATTAAACTTGCCAAAGAGTTAAGATCTTTGGGACCACTTGAAACAGGGCACAAGAAAAAGAGATGGGATGGAAGGGTGAGGTCCATGTGTGGGGAGGAATCCCCAGCAAAAATTTGATGTCTACTCTTTTATTTTGGAATTGCATGGGGGCTAGGAAGAGGGAGGCCTCCTTGTATCTGAAGGAGATGGTTAGAGAGCAAGATGTTTGTTTTATTGGTCTCTTGGAGACTAAGATGACTTGTATTGGTAGGAGGGAGGTTGATTATCTCATTGGGAAGGATTGGGAATTCTATCATGTTCCAGCCGCTGGTTTGTCAGAGGGAATGCTAGTGTTATGGGATAAGAGAAGTGTGTCGTTTGTACTCAAGGATAACTCTGCTCAAGTGATCATGGGAGATCTTTTGATTCCAAGCCTGGGCTTATGGAAGATTGCCACGGTGTATGGAAGTCGATGTTGCAAAGAAAGGGAGGATCTTTGGAGGCAGCTTGAAGAGGGATTGAAGGAGCCTAATCCCTCTATCATTGGTGGAGATTTTAACTGCATTTTGAACAAGGAGGAGAAGAGAGGAGGTAAGAGGTTCTTATTTTCTAAAGGACCGAGGAATATGAAACAGTTTATGACAAATTTAGATTTTCATGATGTAAGGAGTATTGGACTAAGGTACACTTGGTGTAACAACAAAGGAGCCTCTCGGATATGAGAAAGATTGGATAGGTGCTTGGTGAACTCGCTTGCTCTTCAGAGAATTCCTTCAGCTCTTACTAGGCACCTAGCAAGAGTGGCATCAGATCATAGTCCAATTGCCTTTAAATTGGATGAGAGGAAACAATCCAAGATGAAGAATATCAAATTTGAGGATACATGGAGGTCCTACCCATCGGCTAGAAGCATTGTATATCATTCTTGGAAGAAGAATGATTTTGGTGATCATAGTGATATACTACAAAGGAAAACTAGTAGAACGTTGAAAGCATTGTTCTTTTGGAGCAAAAGCAAGTGCAAAAATCTGAGGATTCTCAAGGAAGAGCTGAAAAAGGATATTCTTGAACTCCAAAATAAAGAAGCTGTGGGTGTAGATTGGACTCATGAGGACCTTCTTTTGCTTAGAAGTAAAGTGCACGAGCTTAATGTTACTTTGAATCGGCTAGCTACATGGTGGAATCAAAGGGCAAAGGCTAGATGGCATGAAGATGGAGACATCAATTCAAAAATGTTCCACAACTTTGCCATGGCTAGAACAAATGGGAATAGGGTGGTTCAAATTAAAGATGTGCATAATAACACTCAGGAGGAAGATGATGAAATTGAGAAGGTTTTTGTTCATTTCTTTGAAGCTAAATGGCAATCTAGAACCTGTGAATTAACAAGTTGGCCGGTGGTTTCGGAAAACCAAAAATTGAGCCAGAGAGATGCTGCTGATCTGTGTTCTGAATTCACTCTGGCTGAACTACAGGCTTCGGTATTTCAGCAGGGAAACAATAGATCTCCAGGTATGGATGGAGTCACTTCATCTTTTTATAAATTCTATTGGGATATTGTGTGGAAAACTTTATGGGAAGCTATTAAGAGTTTCCTAAACTCTGGTCAAATGAGTAGGAATTGGAAGGATACTTTAATTGTTTTGATTGCTAAAATCAAGAGCCCTTTAACTCCCTCTAATTACAGGCTGATTAGTTTATGCCAGACTAACTATAAAATTGCAGCCACTATTCTAGTTAACAGATTGAAAAAATGCATTTCCAAGTTGATCACTGAAGAGAAAATGGCCTTTATGCCGAGAAGGTCTATTTCTGAGCATTGTTTGTTGGCTCAAGAGATATTTCACAAGTTTAAAATTTCTAAGAACAAGAAGGGATTGATGGCTTTGAAGCTAGACATGGAACAGGCTTATGATAGCATGGGATGGCCTGCACTTGATCAAATCCTTAAATGGTATGTGTTGTAGGTGTGAGATTTTCAATCATTATAAATGGGAGAAATTCTGAGTGGATTGATGCTCATAGTGGCTTTCGTCAAGGATGCCCACTCTCTCCTTCTCTCTTCATTATGTGCTTCCAGTTGCTTTCTAATTCTATTGAGCAGAAGGGACAGGATCTTGGTATTAGAGTCTCTCCTAGAGGCCCTAGGATTACACATCTTCTATATGCAGATGATGTGCTAATATTCTCTCATGTATCCATTTGGTTAGCCAAAGCCTTGAAGAAAATAGTTGAAGATTTTTGCAAATGGATGGGCCAAAGGATAAATGTCAGTAAATCTCAGATTTTTTTTGGTAAGGTAGTTGGCTACTCAACTAAAAAGAAGATTACTAGGTTGTTTGGTTACAAAAATGTGAAGGAGATGAGCTACCTAGGAATTAAGTTGTCCCTAAATAGATTGAAGTTGGCTGATTTTCAAGATATGTTGAGCAATGTCATGGATAGGCTCAATGCGTGGGGCAAGAAGAATTTATCTTTGGGAGGTAAGATTACTCTTATCTCTAGTTCATTGTTGTCTATGCCAAACTTTTTAGTAACTCATTCTTTAGTTCCTAAAAAGTTGTTGTATGAGGTGGAGAAACTTTGTAGAAATTTTCTATGGCATAAACCGGGTGGAGAGCATAGTATGCACTATGTGGCTTGGGAAGATTTGTGCAAACCGAGAAGTATGGGTGGGATGGGACTTCAATCTCCTTTGATGAGGGTTGGTTCTTTGAGGTCCAAACTGGCTTGGGATTTTTTTTCAAAAAACTGAGTCTCCTTGTTACAAAACTATCAAACACAAGTATGGAGATGATTTAATGATTGGATCACAGAAGAAGGTAACTTCAAATACATGGAAAATCTTGCTTTATGGGGTAAGATAGCTGTAGAACATTACCAAATGGGCCGTTAGCAGGGGAAATAAGATCAACGTTTTAAATGATATCTGGGTGCTGGACAAGTGCATTAACAAATGGCCTACATTGGTGGATTGTGTAGTATTGGAATGGATGAATGTCAGCCAACTTTTATCGAGTGAAGGTCAATGGAATTATACACTGCTTCATGAAGTTTTCCATCCTGAATTCATCATGCTGATCAACAACATTCAGATTAACCCTGGGATGGAGGATCGGAGGGAGCTGCTGAGAATGCACTCGGGTAAGTCTATCTCAGCTATGTCTTATGAATATATGTTGAACAGTGATTGCAATATGGATGGAGAGGATTATTATACATGGATGTATAAGCTCAAACTAAACAAGAAAGTTGAAATTTTTTGGTGGAGACTTGGGAAATCTGCAATCCCCACAAATGTATTTCTACATTACCGAAGGCTTGCTGCGGATCGGACTTGTGCTAGAGGCTGTAATACTAATGAGAGCTATGAACACATTATGGTACATTGCAAATTTTTGATTGAAGTTATGAAACAGATGCATGATTGGGGCATTTATATTCCAATTTTTCAGTCTCTTAGTAGCTGTTTGCAGGAGTTAAGAAGGCTGTCTACTCGGAATCTCGGTATTGTTAAGATTTACTGCACTATTGTATATCTTTCTTGGAGGAATAGAAACTGTGTGAAACATGGAAAATCTGCATTTCCTTCTTCTGTTATAGCTTCTAATGCTTTGGCTTTGGCAGTAATAAAGGTAGTCCGTATCTTTCAAACTAGGGAACCAATCTCCTTAGGGAGTCTTGTGAGTCTTGGTGCCCTCCTCCGAAAGACTGGATGAAGATAAATGTTGATGCGTCTTTGCTTAGATCTAACTGTGCTGGAGTTGGTGGCATTTTCAAAGATCATAAGGGAAGGTTTATTCTTGCATTTGGGGAAAAGAAAGTCCATTGGGACATTACCAAACTTGAGATGGAGGCTATTTTCTCGGTTAGGGAGTACATTAGGGGTTGGATGCTTGAGTACAAAGGGGTGATTATAGAGAGTGAAATCTTAATGTCATTAAGTTCGTTTAGGATTCTTTCAAAAAGAATAAGGAGACCGTGGACAGGTGGCCTTTGGAGGAGCTTCTTTTTGTCAATGACTTTCATAAAGTGGTCTTCAATCATATTCATAGAAGTTGTAATAAGGTGGCCAACTTATGTGCTACCATGGCTCTTAGTAGGAGTTTCTTCTTTGATAGTTTTTCTTTTGGTTACATTCCTTCCTTGTTCTATTGTATTCGATCAAGGAGGAATGTAATTCTTTTCATTCTTATCAAGTGTAATTAGCTTTCTTTTGTTTTCTTAATGCAACTGTGGTGCAATTCTTAAAAAAAAAAAAGTACCAAAATTCACCATTAAAAAATCATAATACTTCCCAACCAAAGAAAAGACAGGATAAGATAATAAAACTGAAAGCACAACCATGGAACCAGCACCAAATAAATTATGGAGGATTAAAGCTATAAGCCCAAAAAATAATCCTTAGCCAGCAGTGCCACATAATAAAAGCTAAAGAAATAACTATAAGGACAAAAATAACCCTAAAATTTTGAAGGAAGGAAGAGCTGGAACCAACACAGAGATAGTAAGCCCACAACCAACATAAGGATAAAGAACCCCAATAAAGCACAATAGCGATTGAGGACTCCAACCATGACTAGCAAAGAATGTCGTAACACAAATAAAAACAAACAATCAAAGAACAATAAGAACCAAAAACCTATAAAAATTTAAATAAAAGAGAACCACAAGAAAATCATCCAAGCTACCCTTACCTAGGAAGATAATAACTTCATTTGGATCATTAGAAAATAATAATTAATAAGTAGTGCAAAAAAGGATAGTAACTACCTCCTCCCAATGATACCCCCCTCCAGCTTATTCAACATCCAAAGGAAACTAACACCCAACAGCACAAAAAAGCTCAATATGCACAACCAAACCACCAGCCATTTCATCCGACAAAGATAAACCCCCAATTACAAAAAAAAAAAAAACCATTAAAACTATATGATAGAACTAAGACCTGAAACATGGGAGGTGTTCCCCAAGATGACAGAATAACAGATAACAAAGCCTAAAAAAAATAACTAATGGAAAGCACCTAGACCAAGCAGCTGAATATAATACAGGCAAAACCAAGGAGAAAAAAAACACATAGTAGCCATCCAAAATCTAAGTAGAATAAAGAATCAGAGATTCCTTATACAAGGTAAGCCAGGCTGCCTAAATTTGTAAGACCATTTAACATATGAGGAATATTTGGCCCAAAAAATTAGATAAGCCCATTAAATTGCAACCAAATTTATATAGCAAATCATCAAATGAATTTCCTTCACATAATATATGAGAAATGAAAAAATTAATAAAGGCAAGCCATTTCTTTATCTGCTTAATGAAATAAAAATTCTTAAAATTTTTAATAATGCTACCCTTAATATAATGAATAAGAAGAATAACATCAACCTTAGTCCAAACATTAGTAATACTTAATGAAATGTTGAGATTAAAATCATATTGAAGAGCACTCAGCTCATCCTTAATCACAAAAGAAGACACAACAGAACTAGCAAATGTATAAATTATATGGCCCTCATGATCACGGATAAGACCAATATAACCAGCACAAACTCTATTAAAAGACCTATCAATATTTAATTTAAACTAGCTCTAAAAAGGTTAAGAACATCTAGTATCTCCCTAACAACTAAAGGGGAAGACTGAATATATTGCCATAACCAACAACAATATGACTAAGGCCTTTGAAACAACTAATATTGATCAACTTAACAACAAAGAGTTGCAAAACTTAGTCTTTAAATTTTGAAATTATTCCATAGAATTCATATTGATATCTTCATGCTTTGACTAATTCTTACTATTCCAGAGAGACTTGATAATGATAATAGGAAGAATATTTCTAACATGTCCTTTGGACGGAACAAACCAAGCTTGCATGATATTGGTAATGATACTATAACTATTACATAATTAATTCTTAAACATTTTATTGAAATAGAACCAAACTTTAATACCTATAAGGCCATGAGCAAAAACAAGCTTGAGGGTCACAATATGATAGCAACACTGACATTTAGAAGCAATTTAAAAGGCTTTTTTAATTAAAATATTATTCATGGGGATATAGTTATGTGAAATTCTACACGGTAAGATAGAATATGAGGAAGGAATAACATTATTCCAAACAGCGGAGAATAAAGAAGACTTAATATGACACTTTCTAAGAGAATTCTTAACCTTTTTAAGGACAAACATACCATCATTGGAATTATTAAATAACATAAAATCATCTTTATCCAGCTGCAGATGGATTTTAAGAATTTGATCCATAATACTATCAAACACAATATCCTTTAGCGTATCCACATTCCACACTCCATCCTTGATAAAAATATTAAAGTTGATGGTACATCTAGAATAAAAACTTAAAAGACTATCAATAGAAAATTTTCTTAATCATTGATCCTGCCGAAAGAAGATATAACCAAATCCAATCCCCCATTGGATAAACTTTTTTTCCTCTTATTTACTACCACAAAGCCTTTTCTAATTATATGAATCCCTTTTTTTTAAATGGCAAGTTAAATTATGTATACCACCACAATACTTCATAATCATAAACTTAGCCCACATAGTCTTCTTAGATCTCATGGAGAATAAAAGTTTGTAAGAAAAAGCTTGAGCCATGTCAACCAAGTCCTTACAGCCTAGCCCCCTCATCCAAACCCCCAAAGCAGTTATTCCAAGAGGCCTAATAGATAGCAAACTTTCCATCCTTTGCCCCCCAAAAGAATTAGTTAATTAGCCTCTCCATTCTACAAAAAACATTTAAAGTAGGGTTTAAAGTTTTAAATAAATAAGTAGGAATAGAAAAAGAACAATTTTAATTAAGACTAGTCTACACCAAAAGAAATAAAATTAAAAGCCCAAGTAGATAATTTTTTTTAATTGGTTGAAAAATTGTCACCAAATAAATGGGACACCAAAGAGAGGAGTAATAGTTCTAGCAGAGACATAATACCTTTTTTCTTGGTTAATAAATAAACCACTAAACCTTTGAAATAGATTTAGAAAGTTAAAAAGAATGTTGAGGATTTTAAAGAATCCATCACAAAAAATAAAAAAAATCAATGATGGGGGTGGAAAAGGTATGGTGTAGTGTAATTTTGAATTATAAAAATAAATACTTAAGGCTCTATCTCCTCTAAATAATGCTCAGGTTTTCTTTGATATAAATTAGCAAATCCTGCTTAATATATGCAAGTTAATGTACCAAATCAAATAATAAAGTGATAGAGTAGAGTGTTGAACCCATGAGAAAGTATGTTTTTTATATACCAATTGCTACTATTTACTCTAATTGTAAATTTATTCTATATAAATAAAAATATTTTTTTCAGAGATTCAATCCATAAATAAAAATAGCTAAACTATGGATATAATATATAAATAAAATGTTTGGATTAATGAATATAAAATGCATATCTTTCCTACTTAAATTCCTAATTGTCATGTGATTTAGAGCATATGCATCCCTAGATCTTTATCGATCATGTATGGGTGAAAAATATATTTGCCAACTTCCTATAGTTACATCATCTCCTTAAGAACCTAGCATATTTTATATCCTATGTCTAGGTACACAAATATACTATTTTAGTATTCTTGATTATTCTTGCTTTCCTCCATAGAGGCTATAAATCATAATAGGTTTTAACTATAAGTATGGCCACTATGCGCATCAAATAAATAATGGGATAATATTTATACATTTTTAAACTTTAGATCATAAGAATTTTAATCAGTACATAATTTTTCTCCATATCATTAATCTAAAACTAGGGCTGCAAACGAACCGAGCCGAGCCGAGTATGTGAGTGTTCATGTTTGTGTTTGTTTAACATTAGCTTGTTCATGTTTGGTTCGTGTTTGATTCGAGCTTTATTATTTGTGTTCATGTTTAGTTCGTTTAATTTAAGGGTGTTCATGTTTGGTTCATGTTCGTTTGTTTAGTGCTTATCGAGCTTTAAACAAGCTATGTTCGTGAACATATTTCGCAAACAATCTATTGAACAAGCAAACCTTAAATTTGTTCATGAACATCCTAAACAAACAATCTAACAAAAATGGACAAATATGAAATGTTTCTTGTTATTAATAAAAAATAATTATATTATTATGTTATAATTAAAGTTTTTATATTATGTATATTTATCAATTTTATAATAACATATTATTTAAATTTTTATCGAGCGGTTTTAATCGAACCCGAATCGAGCTTTTTATCGAGCTTGTTCATGAACATCAACTGATGTTGTTCGCGAACATAAACGAGCTGAACGCATTAGTGTTCAAGCTTGTTTATTTAAGAATCGAGTACTTAAAATATTGTTCAAGTTTGTTTGTTAGTTAATTAAACGATCACGAACGAGCTTTAATCGAACCGAACAACGAGTAGTTCGTCGAACGTTTGGTTCGCTTGCAGTCCTATCTAAAACTAAGGAATTAGCCATTCATAAAAGAAAATATAAGCAAACTCATTTCCACTAAAATCATAAAAGAATGGAAATAAAAAAGAATGATATCACTAGAAAGTTTTAATGTATCTCCTCTAGATTCCATCTTTAATACATGGAGTTGCTCAAATAAAAATAAACTAAACACTCTAATGCTTTTATCAAGTACTTCCTTAAATTCCATTAGTTGCTACCCTAAGAGACACTTAGAGGAGTACTCTAAAATGTACTGAAATTAAACAAGTTACTGAACTCCCATACAAATATATCAAAATGACTATTTATAGAAAAATATAAGTACGCAACTGGGGCTTAAAAGATTAGCATTTTTGCACCGAATAAATGAACTAATATTGTAGTTCTGTTGTATTGGCTTTGTCGAAGTGCTTGATGATGTGGATTAGTTAATTAATGAATAATCACATCAAAATAACTATTTATGGAAAGTTGCAACTGCTATGTTATGGTGTTGCTAACTTTTAAATGTTGCGGCACCAGAAGGGAAATTTTGGCTCAGAGGCATTATAGATTGTGATGCTACAATGCTAGAAGATAGTGAGCATGTCACTACAAAGCTATCCATTTGGTTGCCGAGATGCTTTCCAATAGAGAAGTTGGCACTACAATATTATTGTGGCACTCTAAAAGTGCCTTTAATGGTGTTGCAGTGTTGATTGGCCTGAAGTCATGGTGCTAGATTAGACTTTGAAATTTATGCTCATTTTTCTATTTTTCTTGAAAAATATAACTATAACAACACATTTTCACTGAAAATATAACACATAAAATAATAAATTATTTAAACTTATCAAATTCTCCCCAACTTAAACTCTTACTTATCTTTAAAAAAATAAAAATGTTGCAATTATGATTAAATGATTAACCAAAGTAAAAAAATTGACTATTTAAAGCTACTATATGATAATATATCATGGTAAAGTAACAGTAAAAATTAACAAATTTATCATTATAGTTGGAAAAAATATAAATAATTACACTAATTAG
Organism: Dendrobium nobile; assembly: GCA_022539455.1. Lineage (NCBI taxonomy): Eukaryota > Viridiplantae > Streptophyta > Magnoliopsida > Asparagales > Orchidaceae > Dendrobium > Dendrobium nobile. The sequence goes on from CM039736.1 coordinate 47,056,974, forward strand.
TCATTGTCATTATTGCTTAATCTGAATTCGTAGGTTATAGATTTTTTTTTTTTTTTGAATTTTAACATGAATAATGTAGTTTAATGATTGGATATAGTTTTAGTTAAAATTCAAACTTTCATTAATGCACCGTCATCTGTAATAGATTTATTATTTTATCCGTTATGAATTTAAGTATTAAATTTTAAGCTTTTGACTGATACTAATTTTTGAATGTACTCATCTTCTCTTTTTCTTATATTTTATAATTATTTTTATAGTTCCTCTTTTTTCTCTATGGAGTACATAGTTAATAATTTTGAATATTAGTTTTTTTTCTTTGAACCCATTAATAATCTTAAAGAATTTAATGTAAGGATTTAATAAGACTAATAATTCATAATTTGGAATGCTTCTAAATTCCAATTTTAATTTAGTCATATATACTATTTAATTCCAATTGTTCATCTTTATTTCAAAAATTATCTAAATAAAAGTATAATTTATAATTTCAAATTAAAGTAAAAAAATAAATTTTTTAAGTCATTTAATTCCTAGTTTTTTTACTTCATGAAGTACGAAAAGTGTTCTCTTGAATTATGATCTAGGCTTTTATTATTATCCTAATTTAGGTCATTTTTAATTATCATTTTTACTAAGTTTAATTAAATAGTGAGAATAAAAAATTATAGTGTGCATGAGGGTAATTTCAATAAAATATAAATAAAAGAAACACAAATAATTAACACTACACGTGCTTTTATATAAATGATAAAAGGTATATAGAACATTTGTTAACATAATATAACTTAACATAAGTATTAAGATAACAAGTGAACTAGGCACCATGCATGACATACTAACTTCAAAAAGCCAAAATAATGAGTTGTGCTTCAGCTACATATACCCATTACTAACATAACTGCATTTTCTTTTAAAAGATATAAAGCATAACTAACATACAAACACACATCCTCTATGCTTCCAAATTCAAGATTTTTTTATTCATCTGATCACATGGTTTTTGTTGCGGATCAATGGTTTATGATTTTGATGATAGCAAATATTTTTATTTCTCTACGACTGTCTTATGTACTAACATTTCAGGTTCACACGATCGGACTGTAATTTGGAACCAGCTCAAGATTGGATAGACTAGGTCTGAGTCAGTTTGTACAATTTTTCCTCTCTTGAGTCTATTGTATTTGTTCTGACTCCTGATGCTTTGTAACGTATAAGAGTTTCTAACTGTTCCCTAGAGTTTATTGTTTTTGGTAACATCGTCCTGGACGATATTTATATCGGCCGGGACGATCTGTTCAAAAGCAGAAACCCTAATTAGGACATTCTCATTAAAGCAGCCGTCATTATGCAAAACACATCGTCCTGGACGATTTTGTATCGGCCAGGACGATAGGCTCAAAACAGAAAGAATCTGCCGCCAGATCTACTTAGGAAATTCTTATTTTTGGATATCGGCCTGGTGGATCGTCCTGGACGATATTGGACAATTTTTCCAAAATTTCTCTGGCAATTTTGGAAAGCAATTAATGGTGATTTCGTCCGGGCCGATCGCAAGATCGTCCGGGACGATTAGACATCGTCCAGCTTCATTTCAGGGCAATATTCAGGACGATTTTCCTCATATTTGAACTAATCGGCCAGGACGATATGCCTATCGTCCTGGACGATAATGTCGGCAACTTGCATTAATGAGCTCGTTTTTAGCTCTTCTATTTAAGCTATGACAAGGCACTTTGTAAGTGTCTTTGGCAGCCATTGTAGCTTCATTCTTGTGGGGAAACTTAAAGAGAGAGCTTGAAAGGGAGAGAGGAAAGGGTGGAGTTTGAGAGGGAGAAGATCCTGTGAGGGGGGGAACTCAAGGGAGTGTGGAGGGGATTCCACACGGTTGCTCCGGCGAACTCGCACCTTAGTACCATCGGATTCAAGGCTTGTCTTGAGGTAAGTTCACCAAAGAAGAAGATCTCTTTGGAGTCAAATGACCCGGCGACTCCGCCGCACCGGGGAAGGTGGAAGTGATTTTGTAAGGGCTTCTCCGCCTAGCTGTGGTGGCTAAAGGAGAAACACTTGTTTTAGTGCAATACTTGGAGGGTGCCTCCAAGGAGTGGACGTAGGTCAAGGTTTGACCGAACCACTATAAATCCGGTGTGTTCTTTTTTTATTATTGCTTCCGCATTTAATTTCCGCACTTTGGTTTTCTTTGTGGTGATATTGATTTTGGTTTGTGTTTTGATTTAAAGATTCTTCTTTTCCAATTCACCTCTCTTTTTATTAGCCTTGGGCCAATTCTATAGGGCTTAACATCCCTAACGAACTTTCTAGTGCCATCAGAGCACTTTCAGTTTTAATCCATGACCATTGACCTTAAAAATGTGAAAAGTTTTTTTATCTTGAATGTTAGTGACACCATTATGATATATTTTGATAATGAAATATTGGCCAGCCCATCCATATTTAATTTTTTCATAGCAAAGCTACTTCTTGTAATTAAATAGTAGAACATCTTGACCAGGATAAAATTCATACTATAAAACTTCACATTTATGCAATTTAATCATTTCTTTCTTGTATCTTCTTGTATCCTCATAAGCTTCATCATTAAACTTATTTAGTTTATTGATGATAATATAATTTAAAAGTTTGATAAGGATGTTAATCCTAAGTTAACTATCCCTAAGCACACATACAAAATTAATGCTTTTACTTTGATGTGGAAGCTAATTAAATCCTAAGAAGAACCAATAAAGATGATGATATTCTAATCAGTAGAACAAAATATTAATCATGATTTTTACCATGTAGTTAATATGAAATTAAAATACTAGAAAAATAAAGTGCATAAAATAAAATACAAAAATAGAAAATTAGATCAAACACCCAAGAATTTATAGTGATTCGGTTAAACCATGACCTATGTCTACTCCCTTTTTTTTTTAAATATGCAAGTAGCAATTGGCATTAAAATGAAAGCTATTACAATCAACTAGATAAAAGCATCACATTCCTTCTTTAGTAAAGAACAAAAAGAAGAAGGAATGTTAGAGTAATCTAAACTATCCCGGTCATGACCTTAAAAATGTGAAAAGTTTTTTTATCTTGAATGTTAGTGACACCATTATGATATATTTTGATAATGAAATATTGGCCAGCCCATCCATATTTAATTTTTTCATAGCAAAGCTACTTCTTGTAATTAAATAGTAGAACATCTTGACCAAGATAAAATTCATACTATAAAACTTCACATTTATGCAATTTAATCATTTCTTTCTTGTATCCTCATAAGCTTCATCATTAAACTTATTTAGTTTATTGATGATAATATAATTTAAAAGTTTGATAAGGATGTTAATCCTAAGTTAACTATCCCTAAGCACACATACAAAATTAATGCTTTTACTTTGATGTGGAAGCTAATTAAATCTTAAGAAGAACCAATAAAGATGATGATATTCTAATCAGTAGAACAAAATATTAATCATGATTTTTACCATGTAGTTAATATGAAATTAAAATACTAGAAAAATAAAGTGCATAAAATAAAATACAAAAATAGAAAATTAGATCAAACACCTAAGAATTTATAGTGATTCGGTTAAACCATGACCTATGTCTACTCCCTTTTTTTTTTAAATATGCAAGTAGCAATTGGCATTAAAATGAAAGCTATTACAATCAACTAGATAAAAGCATCACATTCCTTCTTCAGTAAAGAACAAAAAGAAGAAGGAATGTTAGAGTAACCTAAACTATCCCAAAGGAAATTTTTACTCAAAGCAAATGTGGCATACCAATCCGCCACATTATTACAACTTCTAGGAAAAGAATGAAATAAAACATTATTAAAGCCATGTAAAAACAATAGGTCATTATTCCAGAAGCTCTCATTCTTCCAATTGGAATCCTTCATCTAGTTGCAAATGAATTGGATAATATTTACATTATCTCCTTCCACAACAACGCGTTTATATTCAAAAAGCCAATCTTGAAAGATTTCTCTAATGAAAAGGATCGATTGCATTTCCAATTGTGTTATATCCCAATGATTCAACTTTTTTCCAAAAGCCAATAAAAGTCTCCCTTTGTCATCTCGGATAACTCCTCCAATCCCTCCAAGATTTGAATTTTGCAAGGAGGCATCTATATTTATCTTAATCTATCCTAGCGGTGGGGGATGCCAAAAATTAACAAGCTCCTGATGGAGGCTAACATCCCAGTCTTCTAGTAATGGATTAACACGAGGTTGCATAGCTATAAATAAAGCATTTGCTGCAGTTATAGAAACTGAAAGTGGCCTCTCTCCATGCTTTACCGCATTCCTATTTTTCCATGAAAAGTATACTATAGTCAAATACAACATACCATGCTCGGGTTGTTGATAGATAACCTTCTAAGTTCCATAATTCCTTCCTCCAATGATTGAAAAACTGGAACATTAAAACCCCAATCTCTGAATTTCATAATTATCTCCATAAGAAACTTGCACCTCATAATAATATGAGATACATTCTCAATATCATCACAACCTCTAGCACATGATATATCTTCACCAAGTTTTCTGTAATGCAAATATTCATTCGTAGGTATTGCATCTTTACTCATCCTCCACCAAAAATAATAGATTTTAGGCTTTAGTTTAAGCTTTAAAAGCCACTCTAGTAATTCAACATTATCTCCCACCGAAGCTTGTTTCATCCTAGCAAGAGAAGCCATAGACGAAATAGACTTACCCAAATATTGTTGCATTAATTCAACATGATCTTCCTCCTTATTAGAGCCAATAGGAACCTTCATAATCAATGAAGCCAATTCTTCATTGAAATAATTTTGAATTACTGCAATACTCCACCTCCCTTCATCATTAAGAAGATAAAAATGGCTTGATGGAAATCAAATTGGATATGGAGCAGGCTTACAATAGTATGGGATGGCCAACACTACAACAAATTCTTATTTGGTATGGGTTTCCATCTAAGTTTTTTTATCTCATTATGGAATGTGTAAGGAAGGCAAGGTTTTCTATTATATTGAATAGAAGGAACATAAGATGGATAAATGCTAAAAGTGGTTTTCATCAGGGGTGTCCCTTATCACCTTACTTGTTCATCATGTGTTCTCAACTCTTATCAAGTGCAATTAAACAAAGGGGACAGGACTTGGGGGGTTCAAGTGTCACCAAGAAGTGAGAAGATCACCCATCTTTTATATGCCGATGATGTGCTACTTTTTTCTCAAGCAAAATTTCATTTAGATGGATTAATGAAGACAATTATTGCGGAATTTTGCGGATGGACTAGCCTACGGGTTAATATCAACAAATCTTAATTATATTTGGTAAGTTTGTCAAACGATCCATTAAGCATAAACTTACTAGAATACTTGGGTATAAAGTTGTAAAGGAAATGAAGTACTTGGGAATTAAAATCATTATGAGAAGGTTAGGTATGGCTGATTTTCAAGATTTGTTGACTCATGTCTTGGATAAACTAAATGCTTGGGGGAAGTAAGACTTTATATATGGAGGGAAGGATAATCTTTGATAAAGTCATCTTTGATATCATTGCTAAACTTTTTGATAACACATTCTTTTATTCCAAAGAAATTACTGCATGAGATGGACAAGTTTAGTAGAGATTTCATTTGGCACAAACCAAATGGAAAAAGAGGTCTACACTATATGGCTTGGGAGAATATCTATAAACCGAGAAGTGTTGGGGGATTGGGAATTCATTCTGCAATCCACAGAACAGGTCCGATCAGAGCGAGGTTGGCATGGAATGCTATCAACAATCCATATTCATTACTTCATAGAAATCTGATTTTGACATATTGTGATAATATTTTGAATGGGGAGTGTAAGAAGAACGCTTCTAGTACATGACAGATTCTTGTAGATGGAGGTAAACATCTTAAGCCCATTGTCAAATGGAAAGTGTGTAATGGAAGGAAAATGAATGTGCTGAAGGAAATATGGTTACTTGACAAATGTCTAAACATGTGGCCAACATTTGCCAATTGTGGGGAATTGGATGGAATAATGCTCAGCTACTTTATAAATATGAATGGCAGCTGGAATGAGACAGAATTGCAACGATTTTTTCACATGAACTTATAATGTTGATTGTGTAGATTCATATTGGCTCCATTCGTGAGGATGATCAAATGGAAGCTATGTTTCAACATTCGGGCAGATCTATAATTGCCTTGGCTTATGAAAAATTGATGGAAACTAATATCAAGGAGGAGGATTGTGGATATTATGAATGGATTAGAAAACTGAAACTTAATCCAAGAGTGGAATTATTTTGGTGGAGATTGAGTAAAAATGCAATTCCTACGAATCAATTTCTCATATATAGAAGGCTAAGCAATGATGAGTTATGTGTTAGAGGATGTCAGGAGATTGAAAGTTATTCACATATTGTTATTCATTGCAAGTATCTAAAGGATGTTATTTTAAAGCTTAGAGAATGGGACTTCACTATTTTGATGTTCTTTTCATTGGAAAATTGTTTCGTGGAACTAAGAAGGTTATTGTCTAAATATAACAGTGTTGTTAAGATGTATTGTGCAGCTACTTTTTAATCTTGGAAGAACCAGAATGAGGTTAAGCATGGAAAATCTGCTCTCTTGTTCGTCAGTTGCAGCAAATGTATTGTTTATAGCCATGATACAATCAAGTCCAATACTAGATAACTGTGGTGTTAATCTCCCAAGGGAGTCTCATGAAACTTGGCACCCTCCACCAATAGATTGGATAAAAATTAATGTTAATGCTTCTATCTTGAGTTCGAATCAAGCTGAAATTAGAGGAGTATTTAGAAACCATAAAGGAATGCTACTTCTTGCATTCAGGAAGACAAGAGTTCATTGGGATATTGCACGTGTAGAAGGAGGCAGTACTAGCAATAATGTAGTTCATACAAAGATGGATGACGTAGAGCAAAGGAGTTATTATTAAAAGTGAGAATCTTAACATCATCAAATTCATTCAAGATTCAATGAATAAGTCTAAATGGAAATTGGATAATTGGGTGGAAAAGGAGCTATTCTTTCTAAATGATTTCAATAAAATCATTTTTCATCATGTTAATAGAAAGTGTAATAAAATAGCGGATTTACATGCTACTCTTGCTTTAGAAAATAATTTTATTTTTTATAGCTTTTCTTTTTGCAACATTCCTCCTTCATTGCTTAGATTGTTAAAGGAGGAATGTGATCCCTTTAGTACTTGTACTTAGCTCTTTTTTGGTTTAATACAATTTGCAAATTTCAAAAAAAAAAAAAAAAAGAATAGAAATAAGAATCCAAAGTTAGGTCTAACCAGTTTGAGAATATTAAGCAGCTTGTAGAATAATAAGTAAATGAAGCTTTAGCTCAATTCCATCATACTTCATCTACTTCAAAGGATAGACGCTACCCGAAAAAATATGATGCAATTTTATATCCAAAGATATTTGTGCCGCTTTCGTTCAAAATCATCAATCGGATTGGAAACCCAAAATAACATATAACACATTTTAGGGTCAGCTATAGCAATTATGGAGGTAGTGATGTGCTATTACTCACTATTTGTCAGCAGTTTATTCGGAGTAGCATTTGATTAACATAAAGTTATCAAATGGCTTAGTACACACTTTCACTAAATTAAAGAAAAATTTTATGAAAAGAATTGTTTGAGCAACTCTAGGTGATCTTCTAGTCGAAAAATAAAAACCTAAGTAGAAGTTGGTGAATTAAATACTTAGATGAATGAATCTAAGTATGAATGTGAATCCGGATTACACAAGTAGTATGTGATTGAGATTCTAGGCAAAAAATATACATGGATCATTGGTTCTTCTTCTAAAAGATTTTATCATTAAAATCTTTAAAAAAGCTAGTTAATAAAGCTACCATTCTATAAGTGACATTCCTTACTGATCGGTCATCTCCTAATATCAAGAAGCCAATACCTTAGAAAGTCATGGAAAAAAATTTGGGTCAATATTAGCGGCTAACAAGGGAAAAGCCTTATGAAAATTCAGGTTGATACTTCTTAATATATCACACGATCAATACCTATAGAGATTTCAAGGTAGTCAGTCAACATCCCAGTATCAGCTATGACCTTATTTGACTCCAGAAGAAAGGAGAGGGTACAAAGAAAGATGTGTAGCTATGATTAGCAAAACTTATCCATTTAAGTGAGAAGTTATCTAAGAAATCTTCAAAAACCTTCTTAAAAAGTTAATCTTTAAGCTCCCTGAATTTAAAAGACTAGAAGAAATAGGTAAGTTAGGTTTATCATCAGAAATTAGGTCATGAGCTAGAACACTACATTATTTTAAAGAGTGGCTTGACAAGTTATCAAATGCAGAGGTGATGGTGATTCTCAAAGAGTATTAAGTATATATGGGCCAAGGAACTACTAAATACATATCTAGTGAGCCCCATGTTCTCATGTCTTTTGTTGAGTTCAATGATGTGTGGGATATAACTCTATCTCATTCATCAAAGATATATATAAACAAAATTTATCATTCTCTTTAGGTAAATTCAAAATCTTAGAAGCCTTACCATTTTGAAGTAGTATTTTCAGAGAATGACCTAAAAATGACTCCAACTTTAGAGCTTCTTTAGCCTCCCAACCTGCAGTACCCAGAAACCGGGAAGGTTTAAGGTGCAAAAATATATGCAAATGGTTGTCCACATCCTCAAATTCAACAGTTGACATCTTTCTCAAGGCATCTCCCATCAACAGCGCTGCAAGACTATCAAATTATAGCATAAAGTCCGAACCAATAACAACAAAAATAATACTTTGCCCAAAAGCAACATGAGGCCTTGTCCATTCCCTCCATTCTCATAATGATGATCCATAAACACCTAATAAATAAAGGATAAACTAATAAGGGAAACAACACAAGACTTTCTAAACACTACTACCTTTCCACAAATCAATCTAATGACTGTAAACAATTTATCAATTCATCCAATCCATTGCAATGATACCACTTCTGTAACACTCCAAGATCTAGTTGGAAGAATTGATATTCATAAGCTTTTTTTTTTTTCATTTTACAGAGCCACAAATCAACAAAAAATACAAAAATAGCATATTTTACTCCATTCACAATAGTTTATATTACAATCTTGATATTACAAAACTTTCCCATAAATAAACTTCTAAAATATTACATTAATACAAAACAGCCAAAAAAAAAGTCATATGAACTTATAATTAGACACTAAACTTCTACTTGTTATTCTTTTGGTCCTACTCATACAATGCTTTCCTAACTCCTAAAAAATGATTCAACAATCGCAAGCAATTATATTGCTTGCTGACTACAAAAACTTACTCAAACATTCAAATCTATACCTTGATAAACATTTGGAATATATATATATATATATATATATATATATCATGTAAAATATTATATTCATTTACACTATAATCTAACTCTTAGTGAATGATATTCTTATCATTAGAGTTTTCAAATCATTTTTCTATATCAATGTAGCTTAATCTACAAAACTTTCCTCAACATAACACTTGTCGAAACTTAATAGAACATCATGTATAGCATTCTCATTATTTACATCACATTAAGGTATGAATATGTATCAAGATAATTTAGGTAGAATGATTTATGAAATGTATAAATTCAAGAACATTTCTCTCAGTTTCTTCTTCTTCCATCATATATCCACATACAGCTCAAAATTCATCTCCCATCTGGCACATAAAATGGAGGACAAACCTGCTTATAATTGCAAATTAATCTCTCATAAATTACAAGGATAAATGTAAGACAATAGTTTTACATTTATCTCTTATTTGTCACAAAATCAAATGAAGGTCAATAAATTCACATTTATCTCTCATCTATTATTCAGACAGATAGAAAACAATCCTGATTATTATACCCAATGTTTAAAATTGCGTATTTGGGTATTGAGGCGTTTTTCATTCGTGAGGCGAGGCGTAAGCCTCAAGGCGTTTTGAGGCGTAAGCCTCAAAATCAAAAGATTGCGTAAACATAAAATGATAAATTTTTTATATACTAATGAGTGAATAATATAAAACATAAAAAAGCATAAGATATGAAGTGAAATCAAAATATCCCAATAATAAGACAACATGAAATATAGTTCAACTCAAAATTCTACCTTTCCCAAATCACAGTATTCTTTTCATTAACATATAATTCAAATTTCCAAAAATAAATAGCAATGACATATCACATAAGAACTCATAAGTCATCAGCACTGTCATCACTAAGGGGTTCTTCGTTTGAATCATCATTATGATGAACTGCTCTCTCCCCTTCCTCCTCTCCTATAGAGTCCAATATCGGGCATTTACTTCAAGATTTATGTAAGTTTTAATATATATATATATATATATATATATATATATATATATATATATATATATATATATATATATAGCATGAGACGTAAGCCTCATGCTAGTGAGGGGAGGCGGGCCTCAACAAAGTTGAGTCGCAAGCCTCATAAAAAAAACTCGAGGCGTAAGCATCGAGGCATTTTTTATTGGAATTGCGCAAATGCGGGCCTCAAGGCGAGCCTCTTATTGCACAATTTTAAACCATGATTATATCTAATTCATCTATCATTTACCATTCAGATAGATGAAGAATAATAGCTTTCCTCCATCCTCTTCCGCCATGGTATGCACATAATAGTATTATGAATATGTATAAATATGGCATGAAATAATAGTGATTGCAACTATATAATATTAAAGCACTTGACTACAATTGACATTTTAAACGTTTGATATTAGATATGATAATGTGCACGGTTGGTTAAAAATCATGAAATCACTAGAAATTGAAAGATCGATTCTTACCGCATTAAAGATTAGTTTCATTGCACATAATTTTTCTGTCATTTCAAAGAATCTGATAAAATTCTACAAACTTTTTGTTTCTCGTATTGGACACATGAGATACTTATAAGTTGTACAAAAAAAAAGTTAGTTAAAACTCAAAAAATTATATTTCCTTGATTATGTATCCAACCAACACCAAAAATTAAAAACTAAAGTGAGTTTCAATAGCCTACCTCAAAACAAACAATTTCTATGATATATTTGATGATTGAATCTGACTCTACAACCTCCAAAATTTCTCTGTTCTTCTACACCACCATTTTCACTTTTTTTTCTCACCAAGAGTTCTCTCTTTCTCCCTACAAAATAGAATAACCATGAGATAATAAATGATTGAGAATAAATATATAAAAGCAAACTATTTAAACCCGCTCCGGAGCGCTAAAATAGTGTCACAACTATGATCAGAACATCATTGTACTCTTATTTGAAACCACCTAAACTCACATCAGCACTGACCAGATATCCTCTATCCAAATCTCAACATATCCATGGCACTATAGTGCTCAAAACAACTCTCCAAGCCCGAGAGCTTAGCGCCATAGTGCCAGCACGCTACACTACAGTGTCACTCCAATCACTACAATGTTGTGACACTGTAATGGCAATTTTTGAACACAACAAATTACTCCATGTTTTATATATAAACTCTCTATTTGATTCATTAGATTCATAAAAAATTACATGTTAATACAAACATATACATATTTATAAAATTTAAACATTCAATTTATTACACTTGCTACCATAAACAAGCATGTTACTCAAATCACAAATATTAATCCAACCCACTCACCGTCAAAGACTTGCCCAAAGTACTCACTTGAGAGGAGAGGGGCACACATTAGAGGCAAGGATCAATGTACATATTATTAGGACAATCCACAAGAATGCATTAATCTATAGGAATTGCATCATGAACTTGAAAAAGAATTTTCCATCATCAAATCCATTCTATGCGAGTAACTTTAATGACCTTCATAGCTTCATGGAAGAAATATGAATTAGACCAAAGAGTGGGAATAATGATTTTATTTCATTCAACCCGACATAAATGAAATATCAGCATATGTGCTCCAAACAAAGCACAAGTTGCTACTATAACATTGAGCCAAAAAATCTATTAAACATACTTTTTCTTTCACCCAGCAATCCTGTTGATAATATAATGTATGGATTAGATTATTAATATTATGCCAAAAAAATTTTAAACAAAAGAATGCCTTCAAAAATTCGGGCTGGTGCATAAGAAATATGGGTTGGAAATCTTTCATTCCGCAAATCAAGAAAAGCACTCTGATGTACAAAAGCACTCGCAACCAAGCATTTCTACAGGAAGGACAAAAACATTAATCTAGGGAAATCTATCTAATGATAAAATATAATGATCAAACATACATAAAACTTTATTAATGCTCTCAAAAACATAAAAAGGACGAGCATTTCTTCAGGTCAGACGCTGATCATGAGCTATTGACCATAGAGTAAAGGTTTTGTGGATTTTGATGGTTTTAAAAACTCCATGGCTTAACAAAATAAATGATGATTTTCTATCTTCAACAACATAAACACTAGCATACAACTTGTTCAATTCTGTTAATCAGATATGTAAAAAATAAGGTTGTTAAGGTTATCCAGTAATAGCCAGGTAGCAAAGCCATTTGGCAATTATAGGAAGGAAAAATAGAAGACATGAAAAGATGCTGAATGATCATCACCATCATTAAATACAATATCAACATCATTAAAAATTATGCATTATTAGATTCAATTATTTATTTTATGTAATTAAATATGATCAGATCTAATTATATACGAAAAAGGATGCTATCATAAAAATATAAAATAGATTTTAATTAATTAAATTTTATTAAATCTATCATGAAAAAGATCATGTAAGCAAAGATTGTTGTGATCATGATCATTAAGATGAAGGTGATGATTATCATGATCCTACATCATGAAAGTTCATGATGTATCCTACTGAAGTAAGCAACTGAATTTCATCAAGTTCGTTGCCCATAAATAATTAACTGATGAGAACAAAATCAGACGATGTGGAACAGATGCAAAATGTAATTCAATGTAATTCAGTAATTAGGCAAATACAAATTCAAGGGTGCTGACTCACTAGATACAAATAGAGAATAATAGTATCCAAATGCTAAGAACAACTTAAAAATACTAAATGTTAAAACTAAAAAAAAAAATATTAAGATGTATATTTTATAATAGGACTCAACTGCAGCTCAACTTCTGATGTCAAACAGTATTCAGCCTCCAAATATTCATCCTAATTAACATAAAGTCTCATTTCGCTGTATAAAAATAGAAAACATAGTTGAAAGTATCATTTAGACTTCAATTGGGACGGCATTCTTTATGTTTCTTAAAAGTGTTCTAAAAACATTCTTAATGTTTTTTAAAACAGTGTTCTAAACTTAATTTTAGAACACTGTTTTAAGAAGCAGTAAGAAAGCCGTCCCAAACGAAGCCTTACCTTCACATAATTGATGTGTGGAAATTAAATAATTACATTTGAGATCTGTTGAGTAAAAAATTAAAGCAAATTTCACATAAAATTAAAAATGATGAAAGCTACCAAATGTATCAATTTTTCAATATAACCTAACATTCAAAATAATTAAATTGTTAGCTACAAAAATTAGCATAATAATCACTATGAAAACATTAATGAAAAAAAAGTGAACTCAATGGTTAGATAAAATAGCTTTTCTTGATGACATCTAAATACAAGAGACGCTAAGAATTATTAATTTATTTGGCTAAAATCAAATTTTAATAAATAATGTAAAATCATATTTAATAAAGTGTGAGGACTCAAAAACTATTTGGAATTACAACTATTAAATCTTATTATTAAAATAAACTATTTGGCTATTGTTTTAGGATTTAAGATTTGTAAAATGAGAAACTCTAGAATCCATCAAATCCTGTGAATGATAGGAATTGACAAACTCTTAGGAGCTGCTTGGCAACAAGTAATATTTAACTTTAATAGGAATTAATAACTACCGTAAATCTGGATTTACTAAATTTTGCTAAAGTTCAATACTAAAAAATGTTTTGCAAGATAAGTGTTAAATCTTGTGAAATCGTTTGCAATGTAAATCAGGAATTAAGGAACTTAGATCATTTAAAAATATAATTTAATTTCTGTTTTAAGTTTAATTTATATTTTCAATACAAGTTACTTATTAATAATAAGTTTAATTACTATCAATAAATTATCATTATAAAATAATATAATTAAAAAACGATTTAATTATGAAAAAAATTATTATTTTAGTTTTGATTATATTTTTAATTATTTAAGAATTAATAATTAATTATTAATTTTAATTATCACTACAAACTAAGTATTACAAATAATAAAATTAGAATTTATGTTAAGTATCAATTAATCTAAAAAATTAATTAATTATTAGATACATTATATTCTTAAATAATTTTAAATAAATTAATTGAACTAAATTAATTTATTTTATGTTATCTAGCAATACCTGTTCTGCACTGCCTTCCTATAACCGCAAGTTTGTTGGGGTTTACTTTTCCACTTCTCTGGCTGTTAGTTGCTCTTCAACTTCGCCTGCTTCGTGTGAGAGGTAGTTTTGAACGAATCGCTAAATAACTTTTTCGCCTCCTTCGATGCTGTATGAAAGGATTTAATACAAATATTACTGAAATCCGTCGTAAAATAGTATATTAAACAGTAATTACTTTTGCAAGCATTGGATGCTAAGTTCCTCAATCAGAGATAAATCCATAAGCGTGCCGCAAGTCCAAAAGTACGCAAGAGACTCAATCTTGTTTGAAATTACATATTAATCCTCCAATAAAATAGAACTGCCAATCAAGAAATAAAATTTCATCGAATTTTAAGCATCATCAAAAGGATCAAAATTTCCATGCTCTAGAAAAATTCCGCGCTGCATTATTGAAACGGTTTTACGCAGGATTAGAAAGAAAAAAAAGGAAGAAATAAAAAGATTCAAAACGAGAAAAATATTTTTCAGCATCAAAAACAAAATTTATACTCTGACAAATGAAGAAATAAACTGAGAGGAATGGTTGGGGAGCCCGCTCGAGCGTCATTGCACGGCTTCGCTTCAGAATAAGAGAAGAAAATTTTAGTGCTCCGCCGGCAGGCAGTCTTCATCGCAGGGCGTGCCAAGCCATTCGCTACTTCCTCTTCCCATTCGGCGACGGAAAAGAGGGCGAGAGGCGGCTTCCTACTGCTCGGATAAGATCAAGTAGAATTCGCTAGGGTTTTCCCCAAAACTTTATAGTACCTATTCTAGTTAATGGGCTGCGAGAGAAAACCCGTTAAAGACCGGTGTAGAGGAGAAATTATAAGTGCGGAATTTGATTGGAGAATCATCTTGATTTGTTAGGTATTTATAAAAATATATATATATTTTGGAAAATTTTGGGGCAAAAACCTATTAAACTAAAATGAAATTACAAGTAACAAAAGAAAACTTATAAGAAAAAAGAAGGAACAAGCAAGTCTACAAACCCTAGAAAACAAAAATGAGGGGAGGCAAAAACAAGGCTAAAAAAACCAGGCAAAACATCAAGATGTCAGAGTTGAAGTTTCGGAGAGTAACAAATCAGCAAGCCAATGGTTGCCTTAAGCCTGCCATGGCCAATGACCGGTAAGCACAGGGCCATCCAGAAAGGAGAGCAAACCCGAAAAACTTGTGGCAAGCATCCAAAAAGTCAGGTTCATCATCGTCCAGTATGTAAAAATTGACACAAAAATATCCAAACAAAAGCAGCATCCAGCACAATAAGGGTTACAGGATCTCATGGAAGGAAACTTTAAGCTTATCATAACAATTCTAACTTCTCACTTTGAGTTTAACAGCCGACTTGATATGGTGAACAACAGAAAAGGTCAGGCACAGCAGTTGGAGAAACGACGGTTGTTTCTCTCCCTCCATAAGTGATAAACAATGCAGCTAATCAACAGGTAGCATAAGTTTTTCTCCAAAGAGCAATAATGGCTCCCAAAATCCAGAATATCAAAGGCTTGTAAAATGTTCGGTCTAAGAAAGAACGAGCTAAAGATTGGCAACAAATCTTTCAAAACCATAAAAGCCAAATCACATTCAAAAAATAGGTGGTGGTGTGATTCCAGCGAGCAATGACATAAGGAACTGGCCGCTGAAACATCAATACATTTCCTTATAAGTAAATTTGCACACTTAAGTTTTTCCAAAATAGCCATCCAAGAAAAGCAATTAAAACTAATAGAACCCTTTTTAATCCAGATATATTTAAACCAAGTTACTTTTCTCAAGGTTGGAATGGAATAGATTAGTGAATTGTTTAAAAGTAGGATGCTTAGAGCCATCCAAAGCCAGGGCCGGTTGCTCCAAGATCTAGACTATGATGATAGCCTCCCTTAAAGAATCTGGGACATTGCTCGGGATAATCCACTGACCATTGGAAATGAAATCATCCACACATAAATGAGAAAAACCATTCCAAGAGGAAATTTTCGATAAGGAACTCCCATAACACCACGGCTCCCATAGCATGGAAAATTTACATGCATAAAGAAGAAACAGAGAGCTGAACAAAGGCTTTAATTTTGTAAGCAATAGAGCATAAGTATTTCCAAGCCTTGGAGGCATGCAACGGGGGTGTCTTCCATGGTGAATCGTATTTGGCTCTAAACCAAGAGTTGAAGAGAGAGTCATGTAGGAAAAACCTCCAAATGCAAGAACAATAAGTCCCAAAATAAAGGGAGTCAAAAGAAGGTATGCCAAGTCCACCATTACACTTAGGCTTAACAGTAGTGCTCCATGAAATGAGATGAATTTTTTTGTCTGAAATGTTCCAATGGTAAAGAAATTTAGCACAGAGTATGGAAATAGAGATATGATAGCTTTGGGGATAATATATTCCCTAATCTAATATGCAATTGTGTTGGCAATCGTAAACTTTAAAAATTGGACCCAACCTGCAAAAAAAGGAACTTAACTTTCCAACACTCAAGTAGAGCATAAACCCTGCTCAGTAGGGGTGGAAGTGAGTAAATTTAAGCCTGTGAGAGGAAATAGGAAGGCCCAAATAGGTAAAGTAGGTTTCCCTTTGATGGATATTAAGCACACTAGAAATGAGGGAAGCATCAAGAACATTAGGTGCAAAAATAATGGAACTTTTAGTGGGGTTAATGTGGAGTCCAGAGTGGTTAGCAAAAAGGTTCAGGGCATTTTTAATGTTATTAGAGTTTGAGATAGATGCCTTCCCAAAAACCAACAGGTCATCCATATACATCAAACGGTTTATGTTAACACCATTGCAAGAAATCAATGGCAATGCAAAACAGGAGAGGGGAAAAGGGATAACCTTGTCTCAATCCTGAGGTGGATTTAAAATAGCCTTCAAGGGATCCGTTCAAGCATATGGACAAAAAGACATTAGAAATACAGCCTTTAATCCATTTGATAAATAAATCAGGAAAACAATAAAAATTCAGTAAATACTTAATAAATATTCAGTTGTATATATTTATTGAGTATACTTACAGATTTTGTGAGTATTTGTTAAGCATTTTTTAAATATTTGCTCATTTGCTGAGTATTTAATGAGTATTTAGAAATACTCAGCAAATTCGTATGGGAGAACCGTCCAGTCTCCACACTAAATAATTTGCCAATTTTTGAGGCTCCAAATTCAATTTTCTCCTCATCATTTTAACCTTTAACTTAAATTATCACTTATAATTTTAAATCATAATCATTCAACTATATCAATTTAATTTTTATGTGATAACCCATAATTATTATAACATTCAAATTTAGCCTTTCATCATTCATTTTCAGCTACACTATTTCACGATAATTTTTTATTCTCTTTTTAAATCGAGCTCTTTATATTTGCTTATCAAATCCACCTCTTCATATTCAATATACATTGACCTTCTATACCTTTCCTATATAGAGTTGCTTGTTTATCCTGTATGTGCTTTGTATTCTTCTCAACACATCTTTAAATCATCCACAGTTCTTCCTCCAAATTATAACAGTCATCTAAGCCTAACCATCCACTACCCAAGCCCTAAACATGACTTAAACCCACCATAGTAGCTCTTGAGCAAGCATAGGAGGACAAGTACCTTAACTTACTTTCCACACCACCGCAAAGCCAAAACCTCATTAAAATCAACAAAAAACCATAGATCACAAGTTCATATCATGAACTAACCCTTCAGCAAAAATTCTTTTTATTTGGATAAATTTAAATCAGTCGGTATAGGAGACATTTAAATTTAACCCAAACTGCCCTCTGATTTAAACTACATATGTAATTCCTTCAATGAAAACCCTATAAAGCCCTCACTTTCATTCCACTAACTGTGTATCAAACTCTCACATATTAAACTAAACACCCATAATAATTTCTTTCCACAAATTCCACCCAAAGGCCTTTCATCATTATATACCTTTTTATTTTTGAAAAGTAGAATATAAAATTTTCTATTAGAATGGAACTATATGGATTTCTGCCTCTTATTTAATAAAAAGTGCATGTGTAAAATTAGATCTTGCATGGAGTCATTTGGTTAAATTTAGTTGTTATGTGTAAAATTAAGTGACTTAGTGTGCTCCACTAGAAAGCATGGCACTGCAGCGCCACTCTAAGTAGTGCATCTTGAATTAATTTAGTGAAAAGACAAAGGGTTCAATGTTGTTGCACTACCTACCCATGCACTATGATGCTCCCACTAGAAAATTTTAATTTTTAATCATTCATATAGACCCCTGGAGCCATCTTTGGTTACTACTCTCTCCTAGAACCATCTTCATCCTTTCACACCCTCCAAGTGTCAATAGAGTACTATCATCCTTTCACACCCTCCAAGTGTCGGTAAAGTACTGTCATCCTTTCAAACCCCTTAAGTGTCAACAGAGTACTGCATCTTCTTCAAAGATCTTCTCTCGAGAAACTAGAAAGAAGAAAGGAAGAGTAGTAACCAAAAAATAAAAAAGATTCTTACCTTTGAGTAACCTTATGAACCCTTCACACTTCACTTGCAAGAACTTTGTCTCAAACACTCTCCCAAAAAACTCTTTCACTTGCTCTCAAAGAAACACAAAGAACAACATTTTTCAGGTCAGTTTTTGAGGACTTTTTATATGAATGACACGAAAAAATAACCATAAAATTGAAAATTGTCATTTTGAGCATGTACGATCATACATTACGATCATCAATCATATGTACGAATAGTTCAAAAACTGCAGAGTATGTACATGTACAAATTATTTTCATACATGAAAACTGTTCAATACAAATCATGTTTGTGCTATACGAATGGTTGAAATTTTTTTTTACTTCATCTGGACAAAAAAATACCCCATATTTTTGTACTCTAGACGTTATATGTACAAACTGTGTATCGTACACTACGATCAGTTTAGAAAAAATTGATGTTAATCGGGACGAAAAGGAACCCATTATTTTTGTACTCTAAATGTCATCTGTACGAATATCACTTCATACAATACGATTAGTTAAACAAAATTTAAAATTTGCCTGTACGAAGGCACTTCGTACAGTACGGTCAGTTCAGAAAATTTTAAAAAATTGTCGGGATGAATAGGGACGCATCTATTTTCTGCTTTGAACATCGTCTATACGAAGATCACTTCGTACATTACGATCAGTATTTAGAAAATTTTTCTTCCCACAGTTCTTTAACTACTCATAAGAGAAAATAACTGAATAAATTATCCCATATAAATTAAAATTGTACAGTACGATTAGTTTAAAAATTAATAGATTTTAAACATTATCATAAAGTGTGTGTGCGTGGTTACACAATTACAATCGCACTCTCTCAGACTTAATAAAAGTGAAAATTTATAGACTCCATTTATAATAAACCCTAATATATTCTTCCTTGAAGTCTTCAATAGTCTAGATTATTATTTCTCTGAAATATTTGTACACACAAATAATAAAAGTAATATGTATCAAAAATATCTTAGGAGAAAAAGTAATTAAAATATTAATATTTGGAATCATAAAAAACACACATGTTATAATAATCTCAATAATAAAAAAACTAAGTTGCAACAATCTCAATAATTTCCCCCTTTTTTATGATGACAAAATAATTATTATTTGAGTTAACATTTATAACTTAAATTTCTCCTTAGCTCCTCTTAAATGAATGAACATTTGAATATAAGAATATTTCATGAAGAGTAGAAACACTTAAAAAAATCCTACAAAGAACGAAAGATACGAACAAAGAGACAAACACAATAAAATGAACACGAAAAACATAAAGAACCACTAAACAAAAGACACAAACATGAACACAAATAATATTTTTCTCCTCCTTTTGACAACAACAAAAATGAAAGTAAAAAATTTGAAATGAAAAATGTCAAACAATAAATCAAAAGAATTGATCTTAAAAATTATTTTAAAATTAATTACAATAACACTATTACTTTCATAAGACTAAAAAGAAAGATTTAAAATTTTAAATCAAAGAAGAACTAAGATGACAAAAGTTAATCAAGACTATGATTCATTCTAGAATAAATAAATAAAGATGGTTATTGCAAAAATGATGAAATAAAGATTAGTTAACTTCAATTTCAATATAGAGTATAATTGAAAATTAGATTGAATTGAATTAAAGATTAATTGATAGTGAAAAGAACATAATAAAGACAAATTTCAATTGGTGATATTGTGCATCTTTTTCAAATATGTGTGACACATTTTGTGCATCTTTTTCTACTTGGCCTAATTTTGTGCCTCTTTTCACTTTGTGAACTATTGCACAAACTTTTGATTTTTGCACACATTATGCATTTCTTTTTTATATACTTTTTGAGTCTTTCAAAAATCAGTAATCTAAAAATAAACTTCTCTAATAATAAAAAATAATCATATTGAAAAAGAGTTAAAAAATAATAAGGCATCAATATTACAATAATGATATTCAAATTAAGTTTGCCTAAAAGAACATTAAATTGATCTCCTTAACTTAATACAATTATAATTTAATTTAAATTTTTTAAAAAATTAGATTTTGTAATAAAATTAATTTTTTAATGAAAGTTAATTTATAGCATATTTTTAGATCAATTATCAATTATTTTTTGTATAGATATACTCATATTTCAAAATAAAAAAAAAATATGACATTTTTTATTGATATCAATAAAATTATCAGATACATTCAGACCATTGATACTAATATCAAAATAATATAACATCCAAACATAAACATCTCAGCATAAAATAAGTAGTACAAAAGAGAAATAAAAAGATATCATCATATCATAAGTAAAGGACTGACAGAAGCAACGACAAAGA
This sequence comes from Dendrobium nobile, assembly GCA_022539455.1. NCBI lineage: Eukaryota > Viridiplantae > Streptophyta > Magnoliopsida > Asparagales > Orchidaceae > Dendrobium > Dendrobium nobile. Next base: position 47,078,254 of record CM039736.1, read on the forward strand.
ACTACATCTAAAAGTCAGAGGGGCCCTGGACGGGGCCCTGGACTAGAGGAGGTGGTTGGTTGAACACTAAAAATAATTATTCTTCATAGCTACATTTATATTAACCATGTCAAACTGACTACGGAGCCACCCCATGTCCTCTTGATACCTTACATCCTGCTGATTTAAATGTGTCTCAATTTTATCAAAACATTGTTCAAAGTGAGTTTTTATACGATCAAAATGCTAGAGCAAGTCTTGAAAGTAGTGTTGTTCAGGTCCAGGTGCAGGTGCAGCAGCTCCCCCTTCTTCCTCAAAATCTCCAATAGAACTCTGGTCTCTCTCAAACAAAGATCTAAAAGAAGCATCAGTAAAAAAGATTGACATTTCAGTGGGAGCATCATGATAAATAATGTGGTATTTATTGTCTAAAATGTATGTCACTAAGAGTTCTAGAGCAATATTCTTCTTCTTCATATGACGAGGAAGCAAAATTTTAGAATAATTATTAATATAATCCATGATGAGTTGGACCTCATCAAAAGGTTGTCCGATCATGATCAAATATGTGAGTGTGGACAATAGAGAAGTCATATTTATATTATCACCAGCCTTAAGAATGATTAAAGTTCTTAAGACATACTGGATGATCAGAGCATTTTGGTTTAATGTATATACCCTTGCTAAGTGACATATTTGAGTTACACCTCTAAGAGTTTTATTGATCTTAGACTAGTCATAATCAGATTTAGAGGTCAAGGTATGCGCTCTAGTGCCATGAGTCCTTAAATGAAGAAAAGTTTCTAAATCTTCCTTCGTGATTTCAACACTCTATTTTTTGACAAAAGAGGTTATCCTAGTTTCATCCTCACTTAACCTCATTTTTGCTAAGAAGTAATGAAATGTGTCTTTGTGGTAGGTGTAGATAAAGGTTAGAATAAAAGAGAACTGAGTTGAAGCAAACAATGACATGACAGAAAAATGAATTTCATCTTAGATAAGGAGTCTAGAAGGAGTAATTTTGGTGGTTATATACATATAGAATGCATCCTCATTATCCCTAGACAAAAAGTTGTCATCCCCACCCCAAGATGATAATCCCTTAGAAACTCGAGAGCATTTGATGGAGTTTGCCATTCCTAAGTCAAAGGCTCTGGAGGGATTAGAGAAGGATTTGAACGTGAATGAAAATGATTTCAATGGCCCTTCTATATACATATAAATGACCTATCATACAGTGCAAAATTAGGTTTATACGTACGAACTTGAGATCGTACGAGACAAAAATATTTTCGTATGTATGAAAGAAAATGTCCAAAATGAAATGACTTTTTGTAAACAAGCTAGTTATGAGGTGTCCTTTCGTATAGGCTTTTTGACCATGAATTTGTAAAAGAGAATAGGTGTTCATCCGGGACAATCAGTATTTAAGATCATTTTAATGACTGTTATATTCGTCCCCCAAAGAAATTGACAATTGGATCATACAAACAAAAGAATCTGTGTATATTATAACCGAATAACCATATACGTACGATCAATTATAATAACTGATTCTAATTGGATAACCATCCACATGCATATAAAAGAATCTGTGTATATTATATGGTATGATGATGTCATCATACATATGAAGTATATGAAAAATCTAAATTTAGCATGCTTAGCTCCAAAAACAGACATAAACATGCTATAGAATTTGTATAATACAAAAAAAATTTATACAATACAAATAAAATACTTAGACAATAAAGCATGAAAACTAGAAAATTTCTCAAAATTCATCATCCTTCGATAAATGATAAATTTCTAAACTAAAAACTCAATAAACAAAAACAAAAAATAAAACACTCGCAAACAACAACAACGACAACAAATAAAAATAAAAAACAACATCAAACACACATAAAAAATGTATCAAGTTTGTAGAAAATTTTATCTAAGCATTAAGATTAATCACACCTAACCTTATTCTTGAGGTGCTAAAAGTATCAAAGGCTAGTGGTTTTATAAAATATCTGCAAGTTGATTTTCAGTAGAAATATGGTTCAATTCAATTTCTACTTTAGCTACATGATCCCTAATGAAATGATACCTTATGTCTATACGTTTGATTCTAAAATGTTAAATATGATTCTTTGAAATATAAATTTCATTAGTGTTATCACAATAAATTGGAACCGTGCCTATTATAAATCATAAATCAATCAACTATTATTTTAACCAAAGAACTTGTGCCATATAACTTCCTAAGATAATATATTCAGCTTCAGTAATAGATAGGGCTACAAAATTTTGTTTCCTACTGAACTAAGAAACTAATGAATTTCTTATGAATTGATAAGTTCCAGATGTACTCTTTTGATCAACCCTACAACCTATAAAGTCTGAATCAGAATATCAGACAATTTCAAATGAAGTCTTATACTTTAGATATCAAATTCCTAAGCTTTGAGTTCCCAAAAGATATCTTAAAACTCTTTTCACTACTTTCAAATATGATTCTTTTAGATCAGATTGAAATCTAGTTCATAAACAAATATTAAATATTATATATGGTTTGCTAGTAGTCAAAATAAAGCAATGATCCAAATATACCTCTAAATTTCTTTTGAACAATAAATTTTTCCTTTGGGACCTTATCCAACTGAACTAAATAACTCATTGGTATAGTTATTGGTTTAGCATTATCTATTTCATACTTCTTGAGGGTGTCCTTAATATACTTTGACTAATTAAGAAATATTCTCTCCTCATTTTGCTTAATACTCAAATTAAGAAATAACTTAGATCTTCCATTAAACTCATCTCAGATTCACTACTTATTATTTTAAAAAAAATTATCACAAAGATTTTTATTTGTAGATCCAAAAATAATATCATCAATATATATCTGAATAATGAGTATATCATCTCCTAATTTCTTCAAAAAGAGAGTGGTATACACACTTCCTTTTATAAAAGATCTCTCTAATAGATAAGTGCTAAAACTCTCATACCAAGCCCTATGTGCCCTATTTCAATTTTTATAATATTTTTTTCAATTTATATATATGATTAGAGAATTTTGAATTTTTAAAACCTAGATGTTGCTCAATATAAATATCCTCTTATATCACTCCATTCAAAAATGTACTCTTAATATACATTTAAAATAGTTTAAAACCTCTAAAAAAGTTAAAGGCTAAGAAAATCCTAATTGTTTTAAGTCTAGCTGTAGGGGCAAAAGTATCTTTAAAATCAATGCCTTCAATTTGATTACACCCCTTAGCCACCAATCTTACCTTATTCTAATCATAACTCCTAAATCATTAATCTTATTTTTAAACACCCACTTAGTTCGAATAATATTTTAATCCATTAGCCTTTCAATCGATTCCCAAATATCATTCCTTACAAATTGATTTAACTCTTCTTGCATGGCCAAAATCCAAAATTCTTCTAAAAGAGCTTGATTAACATTTGTAAGTTTAATCATAAAAATAAAGGTAGCATGGTTAACCTTTTTACTAAGTTTATGCCAAGTTCTAACACTCTCACTAGGTTCACTTAAAAGTAATTCCTTCGGGTGATTCTTAGAAAATTTTAATTTCTAGGCAAAGGGTTTTCTTTCTCCAAATTTTCTTCTATGATTATTTTCTCAATCCTTTGAGAGTTATTCTCTATATAATCCTCTTCCAAATTTTGCTCTTCCAAAACGCTAGATTCATCAACTACAATATGTGTGGTCTCATCAACTACGAAAGTTCTTTTTATTGAAACTTGTTCAATATGAATTAGGTTGTTAAACCTAAAATTATGTCCCAGCTGTTAATCAAGAGGGGGGTGAATTGGTAATTAAAAACTTAGTCCCTCTTTTTAATATTTTAAACTAAAAATAAACTTTAATAAATTTTGTAGAAATAGATTTTTCAACCACAAGTTAATAACGATAAAAATAAAAGCAGCGGAAAAATAAAAGACACGAGATTTATAATGGTTCGATCAAATACGACCTACATCTACTCCTTGGAGGCACCCTCGAGTATTACACTAATACCACTAGTGACTCTCCTTTTGCACCCACAGCAAGGTGGAGAAGCCTTTATAAAACTCTCTTCCACCACTACCCGGTGCGGTAGAGAACCGTCGTCCTTTTACACTCTTCCTAGTGTTAGTAGAGAACCGTCCGTCCTTTCACACTCTCCTAGTGTAGCCAGAGAACCCTTCATCCTTTCACACTCTTTCAGTGTGGGCAGAGGACCCGTCGCCTTTTCACACTCTCCAAGTGTGGGAAGAGGACCCGTCGGCTGTTCACACTCTCCAAGTGTGGGGCAGAGCTGCCCCCGTCGGCTGTTCACACTCTCTAACTATAGGCCGAGAACCTTTTGTCCTTTCACACTTTCCAAGTGTCGGTAAAGAACCGAATCTCCTTGATAGATCTTCTCACAAGAAATCTAGAAGGAAGAGAGAAAAGAGTGAAGTAATAAAAAACCACAAGTAGAGACTCTTACCTTTGAGTACTAAGTGAAACATTCACGCTCTAGTAGTAAGAATCCTCCTTCAAACACTCTCTCATACTCTCTCCTTGACTCTCCTTTCAGTAGGCACGAAGAATAGTAGATAAAAAGAGATTAAGAGGCAATTTTAATTAAACTTTATATAGGAAAGACACAAAAAACCGTACAAAAATTGCTGATTTTCAAGTCTTTATAAAGTGGATCGTCCCCGTACGATCGTGGATCGTCCTAGATGAACTTACTTAAATCAGTTGCATACGAACCCAAAATATATTGGTATGAACTGACTTCGTACCCGATTATCATCCTCTACAAACTAAGTTCATCCGGTACGAACAGTTATACCATAGGTTGGGTTGACAAACTGCAGGAAGTTATCAAAATTGGAAATAATAAAACATTTTCATCCTAGGACGAATAAGAGTTCGTTTGGATGAAATTTTTACAGAGAGCATTTTGTCTTGGGCCGAATAGGAACTCATCTGAACGAAAATTTTTCAGAGAGCATTTTGTCCTGGGACGAATTGAAGTTCATCTAGATGAAATTTATACAGAGAGCATTTCATCCTAGGCCGAATATAGGATTTAGTCAGAATGAAAATTTCTAGAGTGGATTTCGTCCTAGGATGAATTAAAGTTCATCTGGACAAAATTTTTCGAGAGAGCAATTCGTCCTTGTACGAGTAGGATTTCGTCTGAACGAAAATTTTTCAGATAGCATTTCGTCTTGGGACGAATAGAAAAATTCGTCTAGACGATCAGGACTTAAAATTTTTTTTTTAACTTCCTATTCGTTTCATTGCTCTTCCGAGGGGATAATTGACCTGATCGTCCCGTACGAACATGGTTCGTCCTGTACGATCAGTATGAATTTTAAAGATTACCCCATGTGTGTGTGTACTAAATTACTTAATTACAATCACTCCCTCTCAAACTCAATATAATGAAAATACAAGCTTCAATTTACAAATTATCTCATGCTGAATTTTGATTTGAAGTCTTCATTAGTCTGGAATTTGATTATCCTGAAATGTTAGTCCACACAAGAGCAAAAATAATTCTTCCAAAAAGTGTTAGAAGAATACAAAACTTAAAACAATAATATTTGGAATCATCAAAAAAATACAAGTTGCAAGAATGTAAAACATGCAATTAGCAACTCTCTTAACAATCTCCTCCTTTTTTATGATGACAAAATAATTATTGTTTGTATAAATTTCAAATTTTAAAAATCTCCTAAACTCCCCCTGAATTGATGAACATATAAAAATAAGGAGGCATTTCATAACAATTTTATCTTTTATCTTTTTCCTTTTTAATACAAAACAAAACAAGCACACAGATACGAGACAAACAAGCACACAAATACGATGCAAATAATATTTTCTCCCTCTTTTTGTCAACAGGAAAAAGAGAAGAAGAAAAGGAACAAAAATATAAGCAGTCATATGATAATCCTTTGATAATTGATCCTTGAAAGTGATTGAAATAAATATTGCAAATAAAATCAATTCATTAGGTAAATAAAAATGACTCATATAATTTAAAAAAAGATATAACATTGATAATAAAAAAATTATATCAAAAATATGAATTAATTTAGACACTAAGATAAAGAAAATCATTGCAAAAAGGATGAATATAAAATTTATATATTTCAAATGTCAATACGAAATATAAATGTAGAGAAGTTCAATTTAAATTAAGAGATTAAAAGATTGTGGAAAGAAATGATTACCACATGTGGCGCTTTGCGCATCTTTTTCAATATTTTTGGCACATTTTGTGCATCTTTTAACTTGTGGGCTTATTTTGTGCATCTTTTTTTTTAATTGCTAACCATTGCGTATTCCTTTTGATTTTTGTACATTTGTATATTTTTCAAGAGTAATTTTAATCTTTCCAAAATCAATAATAAAAAATTTCAAATTTTTCTAAGTGCATCAATATTTATTGATAGGTGAAATACAAAATAAGAAAATATCACAATTACAATAATAATATTAAACATTAATATAGTCTAATAAGAGACATGAAATTGAGAATTATAATTATGTCAAATTATAAGAAAAACTTAAATTTAGAAAAATTAGATTATCTAATAAATTTAATTTTAAGTTGCACTTTAAGGTATATCACTTGTAGGATCAAAAACTTTAGGGATTTTCATATAGGCTAACATACATTTCAAAACAAGATTAAAACTAAAATAAGATAACTTATATTGATATCATTATAATGAATATTACATTCTATGAATGATATCAATGTTGCGGATCTATGGTTTATAGTTTTGATGATAGCAAACATTCCTTATTTCTCTACGATTGCCTCATGTGCTAACATTTCAGGTCCACACGATCAGACTGCAATCTGGAACCAGCTCAAGATTGGGTAGACTAGGTCTGTGTCAGTTTGTAATATTTTTCCTTTCTTGAGTCTGTTGTATTTGGTGTGGCTATAACTTGGTAGAAATTCTCTTGCTCCCTATATGATTTCTATTTTTGGTAACATCGTCCGGGACAATATTAATATCGGCCTGGACGATCTGTCCAAAACCAGAAACCCTAATTAGGGCATCCTCATTAAGGCAGCCGTCAACTAATCGGCCTGGACGATACTTGAATCGGCCAGGACGATATGTTCAAATAAGAAAGAATCAGCCGCCATGATCAAATTAGGCATTATATCTTTTAGGAAATCGGCCAGGACGATATACACATCGTCTAGGATGATCTAACTCAATTATGCCTAAAATGATCTGGTATCTTTGGAAAGAATTAATGGATGATTGATACGATCAGATCGGCCAGGACGATCGTGAGATCGGCCGGGACGATAGCCTGGACGATTGACTTCGGCCAGACTCTATTCAGGGCGATGATCAGGACGATTGAACTAGTTTTAAACTAATCGGCCAGGACGATCGTGAGATCGGCCAGGACGATGTAACCAAGTTTCTTCTGATCGTCCCATATCGTCCTGGACTAATGACCTTAATTTATACTGATCGGCCAGGACGATATACATATCGGCCTGGACGATAATGTCGGCAACTTGCATTAATGAGCTCGTTTTGAGAGCTTCTATTTAAGCTATGGCATGGCAACTTTTGTAAGTGTCTTTGACAGCCATTGGAGCTTCGTTGTTATGGGGGAGACTTGAAGAGAGAGCTTGAAAGGGAGAGAGGAAAGGGTGGAGTTTGAGAGGGAGAAGATCCTGTGAGGCGGAGGAACTCAAGGGAGTGTGGTGGGGGATCCATACGGTTGCTCCGGCGAACTCGCATCTTAGTACCATCGGATTCAAGGCTTATCTCGAGATAAGTTCACCAAAAAAAAAAAGATCTCTTTGGTGTCAAAGGACCCGGCGACTCCGCCGCACCGGGGAAGGTGGAAGTGATTTTGTAAGGGCTTCTCCGCCTAGCTGTGGGGGCTAAAGGAGAGACACTTGTGTTAGTGCAATACTTGGAGGGTGCCTCCAAGGAGTGGACGTAGGTCAAGGTTTGACCGAACCACTATAAATCCGGTGTGTTCTTTTCTTATTATCGCTTCCGCATTTATTTTTCTTCCGCACTTTGTTTGTGGTGATTTTGGTTGGAGTTTTATCTTTGGTTTTAAGGTTTTCCAATTCACCTCTCTCTTGATTAGCTTGGGACTAAGTTCAAGAGGGCCTAACATCCCTAACGATCTTTCAAGTGGTATCAGAGCGGTTTTCATAAAATAAGTTTTTAAAAGCTATTGAATTTCGATCCATGGCTAATTTTTCAAATCGTAATATTGCCGAAGGATATTCAATCACAAGACCTCCTTTATTTGAAAATATGTCATTTGATTTTTGAAAAACTCGCATGTCTATTTTCTTGCAATCGATTGATTTTCGCATGTGGCATATGATTTTAACTGGTTATTCATCACCGTCACGCATTGTTAATGGAGTTAAAACAGATATTCCTTTTAATCAATGAAATAGGGAAGAACAAGTAAATGCTCAATTGAATGCAAAATCCTTAAACTGCTTTTTCTGTACTTTAAATTTTGAAGATTTTATGTTAGTATCCACGTGCACTACTGGTAAGGAAGTTTGGGATAAATTGCATACCATATACGAAGGCACTAGTGAAATTAAGCAATCTAAATTGAATTTGTTAATGCATGATTTTGAACTATTTTCCATGAAACCTTATGAGACGATCTTAGACATGTACACTAGGTTCATTAAAATTTCTATATCATTGCATGCCTTAGGAAAAGATTTTTCAAATTTTGAAAAAGTTAACAAAATTCTTCGTTGTCTACTAGATAAATTTGATTCTAAAATTGTTGCTATTTGTGAATCTAAAAATTTGAATGATTATTCTATTGATAATTTGATTGGCTTACTCATTGCCTACGAGCAAGGTTTGGGTCAAAGACTTTTGGATGCAAGTGAAACGATCGTTCTAAAAGCCGAAGATACGGAAAGAAGAAGCTTAGTTGGTGACAATAACAATAACTTATCAAGCAAATCACAAAGCTCACCAAAGCATAAGCAAAAGTGGAAAGGTAAAAGTGGTAAGGATGTCCATATTTCCTCTGACGTTATTTGCTTTCTATGTAGGAAACCTGGACATATGAAAAATGAGTGCCCTAATTTAAGAATTCTCCCTACAAAAGAAAAGGGCAAGGCGAAACAAACTTTGAATTGGGGAAATAATGAAAGGCAAAAAATCTCATGGGCAGATATGGTCTCTGAACCATCGGACCAGGAGAGAGATAATGGTTAAAGAGCCTTTCATGTTTTTGTGTTTTTTCTTTTTTTTATTTTATTTTATTTTTTATTTTTATTTTGTTTAGTTCTTGAAAATTTTCCTTTCGTGTAAATTTTTCTTTGATCAACACACACATTCACTTTTCTAAAAAAGAAAAATCTACTTTCTATTTTTTTTTGAAATCTTTGGTAGATTTTGTTTTACTTCTCTAATACAGTCAAAGGAAGGAAACTCATTATTTTTTTTCCAAATCTGTGTTTTTCTAAAAAAGGTTATCCTACTTTTGATTTAAAATCTCTTTCATCTTTTAAATTGGTTTTTGAAACAAAGTTTTTTATCTCCATACGTTTTATTTATCGTATAGGAATCTTTTGCAAGTTGTTGAATCTAACTCATAATTTTCTTAATCAAAAAAATTCGCTTTGTCACTAAGATGGGTTTTCCTTTGTTTTTTTTAAGATTTAAGAAAGGTAGCATATTAAAAAAAAATTAGCCAATGATGCCAAAAATAAAAGATGCGCAAAGCGCCAAATTGAAAAATATAGAATACACAAAGTGTATCAAAAGATGCGTAGTGCGCCAACCAATTATCAAGAGGCATAAAATGAGCCCACAAAAAGTTAATGCTTACCATTCTTATACTTCTTAAAAAAAACTTAAGAAAACCCTTGATATTTTGGATACTTGACTTTGAAAATCTTGATTCTTGATTCAACAATTCGTGCATTGATCTTCTATTAGATATATTTTATGGAAGGAGTTTTTGAAAAATGATTGTTTCTTTCTCTAATTTATTTCTTGATTTAGATATTGAATTAAAAAGTTTTTGAGCCTTTTTAAAGAACTTGAGTTTGGATTATCAAATTCTGATTTTCTAACCTTTACTGGACTATGCGTTGTCAAATTTTTTTTACTAAAGTTTTGATTAAAACCATGAGGTGCCTTTCTCATTTGAAGAATACTTTTTGTTTCATAAGATCAGGGAATGTTTCTATTTCGTTTTATTCTCTGTGCCTTCTCTCTTTTTTTTTTGATAATGTCAAAGGGGGAGAACGTACTTGTATCTCTTGTATCCCTTATTTTCTTTTCAAAAATTTAAAACTACAAAAATATTTTTATCTATTTTTATCTCCCTTAGTTGTTTAAGCGGTATTCAAGTGAGGGGGAGATTTTTTGAAGTGAGGCGGAGATTTTTTTTGAAAATTCAAAGAGAATTGTTTGCCATCATCAAAAAGGGGGATTTGTTTGCGGATCTATGGTTTATGGTTTTAATGATAACAAGCATTCCTTATTTCTCTACGATTGCCTCATGTGCTAACATTTCAGGTCCACACGATCAGACTGCAATCTGGAACCAGCTCAAGATTGGGTAGACTAGGTCTGTGTCAGTTTGTAATCTTTTTCCTTTCTTGAGTCTGTTGTGTTTGGTGTGGCTATAAATTAGTAGAAATTCTCTTGCTCCCTATATGATTTCTGTTTTTGATAACATCATCCGGGACGATATTAATATCGGCTTGGACGATCTATCCAAAACCAGAAACCCTAATTAGGGCATCCTCATTAAGGCAGTCGTCAACTAATCGGCCAGGACGATATGTTCAAATAAGAAAGAATCAGCCGCCATGATCAAATTAGGCATTATATCTTTTAGGAAATCGGCCAGGATGATATACACATCGTCCAGGACGATCTAACTCAATTATGCCTACAATGATCTGGTATCTTTGGAAAGAATTAATGGCTGATTGATACAATCAGATCGGCCAGGACGATCGTGAGATCGGCCGGGACGATAGCCTGGATGATTGACTTCGGACAGACTCTATTCAGGGCGATGATGAGGACGATTGAATTAGTTTTAAACTAATCGGCCAGGACGATCGTGAGATCGGCCAGGACGATCGTGAGATCGGCCAGGACGATGTAACCAAGTTTCTTCTGATCGTCCCATATCGTCCCGGGCTAATGACCTTAATTTGTACTGATCGACCAGGACGATATACCTATCGGCCTGGACGATAATGTCGGCAACTTGCATTAATGAGCTCGTTTTGAGAGCTTCTATTTAAGCTATGGCATGGCAACTTTTGTAAGTGTCTTTGACAGCCATTGGAGCTTCATTCTTGTGGGGGAGACTTGAAGAGAGAGCTTGAAAGGGAGAGAGGAAAGAGTGGAGTTTGAGAGGGAGAAGATCCTGTGAGGGGGAGGAACTCAAGAGAGTGTGGTGGGGGATCCACACGGTTGCTCCGGTGAACTGCATCTTAGTACCATCGGATTCAAGGCTTGTCTCGAGGTAAGTTCGCCAAAGAAGAAGATCTCTTTGGTGTCAAAGGACCCAGCGACTCCGCCGCACCGGGGAAGGTGGAAGTGATTTTGTAAGGGCTTCTCCGCCTAGCTGTGGGGGCTAAAGGAGAGACACTTGTGTTAGTGCAATACTTGGAGGGTGCCTCCAAGGAGTGGACGAAGGTCAAGGTTTGACCGAACCACTATAAATCCGGTGTGTTCTTTTCTTATTATCGCTTCCGCATTTATTTTTCTTCCGCACTTTGTTTGTGGTGATTTTGGTTGGAGTTTTATCTTTGGTTTTAAGGTTTTCTAATTCACCTCTCTCTTGATTAGCTTGGGACTAAGTTCAAGAGGGCCTAACATCCCTAACAATCTTTCAATCAATGCCATATAAAACTCAAATACAGAAATATCTAATGAAACAAACACATAACTAAAACAAAATACATCACAAACTACTAAAACACAATCACATCATCTAAAGAAAAATATAACCAAGTACACAAATCACTCTGATGGTCCCTGATCTGGAAGAGGAGGAGGAGGTACAGTACTGAAGAAGTTAAAATAACTTCTTATCATAAGCATGTTGGAACTAATATCATTCATCTGTTCTCTCATATACCCCATATTCTGATTGTACTAAATATCCTGCTGCTGCAAATGAGTTTCAATTTGAACAAATCTTTGATAAAATTGAGACTCTAAGCGATCAAATCTCTGAACCAAATCCTGATAATTTGGTTCACTAGTAGGTGCAGGTGCAAATTCATGTTCCTCCTCTGAGTCACTAATAACTTATGCTTTACTTGGTTCATCTTTTTATTGAAGGTTGCCCTAAAAGATTCATCGTTGTAGTAGAGAGGTTCTTCAAAATCTTCAACTGGATGAACCTATTCATACTTCTTTTCTAAAATGTAGGCAACAAGATGTCCTAAAGCTATGTTCTTCTTTCTTTCATGTTCGACATGGCTAATTTCAAAAAGTCCATAAAGATAGTCAAGGATTAGTTGGGCTTCATCTATAGGTTATTTAGTCATAATCAAGTAGGCTACTATTGAAAGAAGAGGAGTAATGTTGACTCTATCACCAGCTTTAGGAATTATGGAAGTTTGAAGAACATGCTGGATGATACGAGCATTGCGAACAAGAGATGACACTTTAGGCATATGCTCCTTAAATATAATTTTTCTAATCACTTCATTAATTTCACTCCAATCAAAATAAGCAGAAGTGGTCATGGTATTGGCTCTAATTCTCTCAGTTCTTAAGTTCAAAAAGATTCCTAGGCCAGCATTGATAATTTCAACTTTCTTCTTAAAAACATAGGACTTGATTACAAAATGGTCGGAGTTGAAAGACATGTTTGCTAGGAAATAATGAAAGGTCTCTTTGTTGTAGAGGTGGACTAATGTGAGAATGAGACCAAATTGAGTTGAAGCAAACAAGTTCATTTCCTGAAAGGTTAGTTGTTCCTAGATAAGAATTCTAGACGAGGTGATCTTAGCGGAGGCAAATCTTGGAAAAGATTCTTCATTGGCTTTAGACAGAAAATTATCAGAAGAATTTTTATGTGGACCCTTGGTGAGAACCTTTTGTCACTTGCTTGAACTTGCCATGGATAAGATCTAAATGATGAAAGGGTTCTGAAAGGGATATGTGAGTGTGAATGTTGAGTTCAAAGCCGGTCAATTTAATGAAATACGACTGTTCGCACAGACAAAAAATATTTTCATCCCATACAAAATTTAGTTAGTCATGTACGAAAAAATTTCATATGGACGAACGAATGAGTCCAAAATGAAACTACTTTTCATAATCACACAACTTACGAAGCGACCTTTCGTATAGACTTTTGACAATACGATCGTACAGATGATCAGGTGTTCGTCCCGGATAATCAGAAATTTATGATCGTTTTAATGGCAGTTGAAACCGTCCCCCACATCAATTCGCCAAGTGTTCGTCCGGACGAACCAAAGCTTCGTACGTATGAATATAATATTAAAAACAATCTTATCCATTTAACTATAATTCAATCATCTCGTCGTTTCATAATTTCATCCGGACGATTGTAACGATCATACAAATGAAGTGAAAAAATAAAAACAGAAAATTGCACATAAACGATTCAAATCTGACAGTTGACACACTACATAATTCATCCCGTACGAAAACTTTTTCATCATGGATGAATGTCACTCTATTTTTCAAAATATGCACTCAATCAAAACTAAAATACAAACACAACAAAAAAATAATAGAAAAATTAAAACACAAACTCAAAATACAGAAAAGATCACAAACACAAAGATACACACAAAAATACTAACTAAAAACACACATCAATGTTGCAGAAACATTTTAATTAAGCATTCAAATCGATCACACCAAGACTTATTCTTAATGCACTGAAAGTATAAAAAGCTAAAGGTTTTATAAAAATGTCTGCAAGTTGATTTTCAATAGAAACATGAGTGAGTTCAATTTCTCCTTTGGATACATGATCCCTTATAAAATGATGCCTGATGTCTATATGTTTGGTTCTTGAATGTTGAATAGGATTTTTAGAAATATAAATAGCACTAGTGTTATTACAATAAATTGGAATAGTGCCTATAGTTAATCCTAAATCAAGCAACTGTTGTTTCAACCAAAGTACTTATGCCACACAACTTCCTAATGTAATGTATTCAGCTTCTGCAGTAGATAGGGCTACTGAATTTTATTTTCTACTGGACCAAGAGACTAAAGAATTTCCAATAAATTGACATATTCTAGAAGTGCTTTTTCTATCCACCCTACAACCTGCAAAATCAGAATCTAAATAATCAATTATTTCAAACGAAGAGCTAAACTTAGGATACCAAATTCTTAAGTTCTGAGTTCCTAACAGATATCTTAAAATCCTTTTTAGTGCTGTCAAATGTGATTCTTTTGAATCTGATTGAAATCTAGCACACAAACAAACACTAAACATGATATCGAGCCGGCTAGCTGTCAATTAAAATAAAGATCCAATTATCCCTCTAAATTTCTTTTGATCAACAGAATTTCCCTTAGGGTCCTTATCCAACTGAACTTAGGAACTCATAGGTGTACTAACAAGTTTAGCATTGTCCATTTTATACTTTTTGAGAATGTCTTTAACATACTTTTACTGACTAAGAAATGTACCCTCCTCAATTTGCTTAATGCTAAAGCCTAAAAAGTAACTTAAATCTCTCATTAGACTCATCTCAAATTCACTACTCATTATTTTAAAAAAATCATCACAAAAATTTTTATTTGAAGATCCAAAGATGATGTCATCCACATAAATTTGTACAATGAGTATATCTTTTCTAACTTTCTTTAAAAAGAGAGTTATATCAATACTTCCTTTTTCAAATGATCTTTCAAGTAGGAAGGTGCTCAATCTCTCATAATAAGCCCTAGGTGCCTGTTTCAATCTATAAAATGCCTTTTTTAATTTGAATACATGACTTGGGTATTTAGAATTTTCAAAACCTGGAGGTTGTTTTACAAAAACATCCTCTTGAATTACCCCATTTAAAAAGGCACTTTTTACATCCATTTGGTATAATTTAAATCCTCTAAAACAGGCAAAGGCTAGCAAAACCCTAATTGCTTCAAGTTTAGCTACAGGAGCAAAAGTCTCCTCAAAATCAATCCCTTCAATCTGATTATACCCCTTAGCAACTAATCTAGCCTTATTTCTAATGACTAATCCTGAGTCATTCATTTTATTTTTGAATTCCCACTTAGTTCCAACTACGCTTTGATCCTTTGGCCTTGTAGTTAATTCCCAAACTTTATTTCTTATAAATTGATTTAACTCTTCTTGCATAACCAAAATCCAAAACTCATCCGAAAGTGCTTGATCAATATTTGTGGGTTCTATTGTTGAAATAAAGGCTGAATGATTGACTTCTTTGTTTAATCCATGCCTAATCCTTACACCCTCACTAGGTTCATCAATTATTAATTCCTTTGGGTGATTTTTAGAAAATCTCAACTCTCTAGGCAAAGGGTTTTCTATCTCCAAATTTTCTTTCAAATTTGCTTTCAAATTTATTTTCTCAATCTTTTGGGAGTTATTCTCAATCTCATCTTCTACAACATTTGGCTCTTTCAAAATTCCAAATTCATCAAATATAACATGTGTAGTCTTCTCAATTATCAAAGTTCTTTTGTTGAATACTCTATAAGATTTTCCAACACTTGAGTATCCTACAAAAATTCCTTCATCTGATTTTGGATCAAATTTTCCTAAGGCAGATTTTCCATTGTTATGAATAAACACCTTGCAACCAAAAACATGCAAATGTGATAAATTATGTGTTCTTCCTTTTAGTAACTCATACGGTGTTTTATTTAATTTTGATCTCACATTCACCCTATTCAGAATAGAACATGCAGTGCTAACAGCCTCAGCCCAAAAATATTTAGGAAGTGAGTATTCTGCCAATATGGCTCGAGAGGCTTATGTTAATGTTATGTTCTTTTTTTCAACTACCCCATTCTACTGAGGGGTTTCAGGTGCAGAAAAGTTATGATCAATTCCTTTCTCCTTATAAAAATCCTCAAATCTTTCATTCTCAAATTCTCCTCAATGATCACTTTGTATAGTCATAATTTCACATCCCAGCTTTCGTTGAATCCAAGTCAAAAAGTTTCTAAATTCTTCAAATGATTCACTTTTATGAAATAGAAATCTAACCCATGTGAATCTAGAGTAATCATCTATAATCACAAATCTGTATACCTTCCCTCCTAGACTTACAATTCTGACTAGTCCAAAAAGATCCATATGCAAAATCTCTAATAGTTTACTAGTTCTAAGATTCTTATTGAACTAAAAAGAGGACTTCACCTGTTTTCCTAATTGACATGCATCACAAAGGTGGTCCTTAGTAAAGTCTAGTTTTGGTATACCTCTCATTAGGTTCTTTTGGGTAATCCTCCTAAGGTTTTTCATGCTAGAGTGACAAAATCTCCTATGCCAAAGTCATGATTCATCAGAAATAGTTTTTAAACAAAAAGCAGTAGGAGTTTGAATGCAATTCAAATCTAGCATATACACATTATTTACCCTTATATAATTCAAAATATCATTTCCATTTAGGCTTAATATACAGCTAGTAGGAAAAAATTTTACACAATATTCTTTGTCACATAGCTGGCTTATACTTAATAAATTATGCTATAAGCCTTCTACCAATAACACATTTTCAATATAAAAATTCTTAAGATTATCAATCATACCTGACCCAACCACCTTCCTTGTGGTGTTATCTCCAAGTGTAATCTTGCCTCCACTTCTGGCTTCTAGCGATATGAATTGTGCAGTAACTCCAGTCATATGCTTTGAACATCCGCTATCCAGGTACCATATGCTCTCACGATGTCTTGTGTGAGAGCGACCCTCTTTTTGATCTGACTGATCAAGACTATTAGCCAATAAGCACAGATTAGTGAATTCCTCTTCCTTTTTTATCTCTGATGAGTCTGAAGCTGAGTCCACCCAAAATGCTCTTTGGAATTTCTTCTTGCCCTTCTTCACAAATGGTTTCTTTTCTACCTTCTCCTTGCTAGGAATGGCTTTGAGTTTTGGGCAATCTGTTTTAATATGTCTAGGTTTCCTGCATTCATAGCAAATAACGTCATTTGAAATCTTAACATTTCTATTAAATTTACCTCTATTTCATTGCTGGCATCTCTTCTGCTTCCTCTTCAGAAAGCTTCTAAATATTCTAATCATTAGTGCGATGTTGTCTTCATCCTCAGATTGTGAGTGTTCACTTTCATATTCCTCCACTTTCAGTGCTATGTTCTTCTCCCTTCGTGGTTCACCTGTATCAATCTTTTTTTGGCTAACTCCTTGCTCGTAAGCAATTAGTAAACCAAGAAGATTGTCAATAGAGTATATGTTTAGATCTTTAGACTATGTAATTACAGTAATTTTAGCATCATAAGAAGCAGGCAGACAATGAAGAATCTTATTAACCATTTCAGTATTTGTTAGTTCCCTACCCAATGCATATAAAGAGGTGTCTATTTGTGTTAATCTTGTGTATATATAAGAAACGGATTCATTAAGTTTCATGCAAAATAGTTCATAATCATGCAACAAGATATTAAGTCTAGATTGCTTAACCTCATTAGTCCCCTCATAAGTTATACAAAGTCTATCTTATATATCCTTTCCACTCTTGCAAGTAGAAACCTGCATGTAGTCTTCTAATTTAAGAGCACAAAAGAAACTATTTAAGCATTTGGCATTTAATTATGCTAATTCACATTCTTTTACTGTTCAGTCCACAAAAGGTGTTTCAACTCTAACTCCGTCAACTAGTCTAGTTGGTTTTGAAAACCCTTCATGAACTAAGATCCATATTTGGTAATCAAGTGACTGTAAAAATGTAGACATGCGTGTTTTCCAAAAATCAAAAGAAATATTATTTGTAGATCCAAAAATAATATCATCAATATATATCTGAATAATGAGTATACCATCTCCTAATTTCTTCAAAAAGAGAGTGGTATCTGCACTTCCTTTTCTAAAAGATATCTCTAATAGAAAAGTGTTAAACCTCTCATACCAAGCTCTAGATACCTATTTCAATTTATATAATATTTTTTTTCTTCAATTTTTATATATGATTAGAGAATTCTGAATTTTTAAAACGTAGATGTTGCTCAATATAAATATCCTCTTATATCACTCCATTCAAAAATGCACTCTTAATATAAATTTAAAATAGTTTAAAACCTCTAAAAAAGTTAAAGGCTAAGAAAATACTAATTTTTTTAAGTCTAGCTGTAGGGGCAAAAGTATCTTTAAAATCAATGCCGTCAATTTGATTACACCCCTTAGCCACCATTCTAGCCTTATTTCTAATCATAACTCCTAAATCATTAATTTTATTTTGAAACACCCACTTAGTTCCAATAATACTTTAATCCATTAGCCTTTCAATCAATTCCCAAATATCATTTCTTATAAATTGATTCAACTCTTCTTGCATGGCCTAAATCTAAAATTCATCTGAAAGTGCTTGATTAACATTTGTAAATTTAATCATAAAAATAAAGGTAGCATGGTTAACCTTTTTACTAAGTTTATGCCTAGTCTTAACACTCTCACTAGGTTCACTTAAAATTAATTCCTTAGGGTGATTCCTAGAAAATTTTAATTCTCTAGGCAAAGGGTTTTCTTTCTCCAAATTTTCTTCTATGATTATTTTCTCAATCTTTTGAGAGTTATTTTCTATATGATCCTCTTCCAAATTTAGCTCTTCCAAAATACTAGATTCATCAAATACAATATGTGTGGTCTCATCAACTATGAAAGTTCTTTTTGTTGAAACTTATTCAATATGAATTAGGTTGTTAAACCTAAACTTATGTCCCAGCAGCTAACCAAGAGGGGGGGGGGGTGGTGAATTGGTAATTAAAAACTTAGTCCCTCTTTTTAATATTTTAAACCAAAAATAAACTTTAATGAATTTTGTAGAAATAGATTTTTCAATCACAAGTTAATAACAATAAAAATAAAAGCAGCAGAAAAATAAAAAGCACGAGATTTATAATGGTTCAGTCAAATACGACCTACATCCACTCCCCAGAGACACCCTCCAAGTATTGCACTAATACCACTAGTGACTCTCCTTTTGCACCCACAGCAAGGCGAAGAAGCCTTTACAAAACTCTCTTCCTCCACTACCCAGTGCGGCAGAGAACCGTCATCCTTTTACACTCTTCCCAGTGTTGGCAGAGAACCGCCCGCCCTTTCACACTCTCCCGGTGTAGGAAGAGAACCCTTCATCCTGTCACACTCTGCACGTGTGGGTAGAGGACTCGTTAGCTGTTCACACTTTTCAAGTGTAAGCAGAGAACCCTTTGTCCTTTCACACTCTCCAAGTGTGGGCAGAGGACCCGTTGCCTGTTCACACTCTCCAAGTGTAGGCACAGAACCTTTCGTCCTTTCACACTTTTAAAGTGTCGGCAGAGAACTGGATCTCCTTGATAGATCTTCTCACAAGAAATCTAGAAGGAAAAGAGAAAAGAGTGAAGTAATAAAAAATCACAAGTAGAGACTCTTACCTTTGAGTACCAAGTGAAACCTTCACGTTACAGTAGTAAGAATCCTCCTTCAAACACTCTCTTACACTCTATCCTTGACTCTCCTTTCAGTAGGCATGAAGATCAGTAGGCCAAAAGAGATTAAGAGGCAATTCTAATTAGACTTTATATAGGAAAGACACAAAAAACCGTCAAAAAAATTGCTGTTTTTCAAGTCTTTACAAAGTGGATCATCCTGGACGAACTTACTTAAATCATTTGCATATGAACCCAATATATATTGGTACAAACTGACTTCGTACTCGATTATCATCCCGTACGAACTAAGTTCATCCAGTACGAACAATTATACCATAGGTTAGTTTGACAAACTGCAGGAAGTTATCAAAATTGGGAATAATAAAACGTTTTCATCCTGGGATGGATAAAAGTTTGTCTGGGCAAAATTTTTACAGAGACCATTTCGTCCCGGGCCAAATAGGAACTCGTCTGAACGAAAATTTTCTAGAGAGCATTTCATCCTGGGACGAATTGAAGTTCGTCTGGACAAAATTTTTATAGGGAGCATTTCACCCTGGGCTGAATAGAGGATTTATTCAAAACAAAAATTTTCTAGAGAACATTTCGTCCTGGGATGAATTAAAGTGCATATGGACAAAATTTTTCTAGAGAGCAATTCGTCCTTGCATGAATAAGATTTCATCTCAACGAAAATTTTCTAGAGAGCATTTCGTCCTGGGTCAAATAGAAAAATTCGTCTGGACAATCAGGACTTAGAAAAAATTTTTACTTCCTATTCGTTCAATTATTCTTCCAAGCGGATAACTGACTTGATCGTCTCGTACGAACATGGTTCGTCTCGTACGATCAGTATGAATTTTAAAGATCTCCCCAAGTGTGTGTGTACTAAATTACTTAATTATAATCACTCCCTCTCAAACTCAATACAATGAAAAATATAAGCTTCAATTTACAAATTATCTCATGCTGAATTTTGATTTGAAGT
Organism: Dendrobium nobile; assembly: GCA_022539455.1. Taxonomy (NCBI): domain Eukaryota; kingdom Viridiplantae; phylum Streptophyta; class Magnoliopsida; order Asparagales; family Orchidaceae; genus Dendrobium; species Dendrobium nobile. Next base: position 47,098,859 of record CM039736.1, read on the forward strand.
CTTCATTAATATGGATTTTGATTATCATGAAATGTTAGTCCACACAAGAGCAAAGATAATTCTTTCAAAAAGTGTTAGGAGAATACAAAACTTAAAAAAATAATATTTGAAATCATCAAAACAATACAAGTTGCAAAAATGTAAAACATGCAATTAGCAGCTCTCTTAACACTTTTGTTAAACACTCTATATGGCTTTTCAATACTAGAGTATCAAAGAAAAATTCCTTCATCTAATTTTAGATCAATTTTTCTTAAAGAAGATTTTCTATTATTATATATGAACACCTTACATAAAAAAATATGTAAATGGATAAATTAGGTGTTCTCCCCTTAAGAAACACAGTGTACTTTTTTCAATTTTGATCTAATATTCACCCTATTTAGAACATAACAAGCTATACTAATCGCTTCAGCCCTATTTACTTCAATTAATGTTCTATTTTTTCTTTATACTATCCCATTTTGCTGAGGGGTCCTAGGTGCATAAAAATTTTGATTAATTACATTTTCTTTATAAAAATTCTCAAATTTACCCTAGGATCACTTTGGATTGTTAAAATTTTACTAACTATTTTTCTCTGAATCTAAGCCGAATAGTTTCTAAATTCCTCAAATGTTTCACTCTTATGAAATAAAAATTTAACCCATGTGAATCTCGAAAAGTCATTAACTATCACAAATTCCTTTATCTTTCCTCTTAGACTTACAGTGCTAATAGGTCCAAAAAGATTCATATGAATAATCTCCAATGGTTTGTAGCTTTAAGATCCTCAGTGGAATGAAATGAGGACTTCACCTATTTTCCTAGTTGACATGCATCACAAAGGTAATCCTTAGTAAAGCCTAGTTTTGATATACCTCTAATAAGTTCTTTTTGGATTTTTTTTCTAAGAATTTTCATGCTAGCATGACAAAACCTCCTAAGTCATAACCATGATTCATAAGAAATTATTTTTAAATAAAAAGCATTATGAGATTTAATACAATTTAAATATAATATATAAATATTATTTACTCTATTTCCATGTAGTACATTAATTCTATTTTTAATACTATCATTTATCACATAGCTGATTAATACTCAAGAAATTATGCTTTAAGACTTCTAAATGTAATACATTTTCAATGAAAAAAATATTCAAGTTACCAATCATATATGTGCCTACCACCTTCCTAGTGGTATTATCTCCCATTGCAACCTTGCCTCCATTCCCGACTTCCAACGATATGAATTGAGTAGTGTCTCTAGTCATATGCTTCGAGCAACTGCTGTCCAGATAACAAATGCTCTCACGAGGTCTTGTATAAGAGCGATTCTATAAAATGATCAAACATTAGTCTTGGAAATCCAAATAAGTTTGGGTTCTCTTCTTAGCAAATTAAACTAGATGCATGTATGATATGACTTATTTTATACATCTTAGATCTCTACACTAAATGAGTTTTATTATGAATAGTACAAGTGTGTGAAATATGCTCAATCATCCCATAAGAAAAACACTTAACTCTAGAAAAAGGATTTTTCAATGCCCGGTAATAAAACTTTCTCTTCCTAGGTTTTAAGATTTTTTACTTTAATATAAGATCATTAAAATCTTCAAGTTTAGGAGGTATCCTATTTTGCTCAAGAGCCTTCACTTTCACTCTAAGAAATAAATTTGCATCTTCTAATATAGTATTACCAAATTTTAAATAATACTCTCTATTTTCAAATTCATCCTTAAAAGTTTAAAAATCATTTTTCAATTCAGTATATGATAATTTTAATCAATCATTTTGTTTATTCAAATCATAAAATTTATCCAATAACCTCATGTGGTTGTTATCAATCTGTGTGTAATCTTTTCTAAGGATATCATGCTCTTTTTATAACTGTAGAAAATCTAAATTTAACATAACATGCATTTTCTATATGTCGTATGAATTATTTTAGAAACTTATAGTAATTCATTATAACTTAAGTCACATACCTCCTCTTGATCTAACTAATCAAGATTATTGGTCATTAAGAACAGATTGGTGACTTCTTCTTCCTTTTCTACTAAGTCTCATTCTTCTATAGTCCACTTAACGAAGGGTGTTTCAAATCTAATGCCATCTATAAGTCTAGTTGTCCTAATATACCCATCTTCAAAAACAAATCCACATGTGATTGTCAAGGGATTGAAGAAAAGTATGCATACATGTTTTCAAAAAATCGAAAGGGATATCATCAAATAATGGAGGTCTAGTGATCGAATATCCTTTAGGTGTGTTATGGTTTCTAAAAGTAGTAATTATCATTTTTAAAAAGTAGTCTAAACTTAAAGTTTTAAAATAAAGCTCTGGTATCACTTAAAAAGTTAGGATAAGTTGTTAAACATATGTAAATGTCCCAAGGCTAACCAAGAGGGGAGTGAATTGGTAATTTTAAAAATTTCCTCCTGAAATTTATTAGAAACTTATTTTTATATATTTTGTAAAAATAAAATTTCAACCACAAAATGAAAAATGTTGAAAAATAAAATTGTGGAAATAACAATGAACATAACGATTTATAGTGGTTCAATCTAACAAGACCTACGTCCGCTCCTTGAAGACTCCCTCATTAGGCATTACAATATTACCAAAGAGCCTCTCTTTTTTCCCCCATAGCAAGGAGGAGAAGCATTTAAAATTTTCCTCTCTTCCACCAATCCCTTGTGCGATGAGTACCATCATCCATTAATATCCTCTAAGTGCCGACAGAGTACCATCATCCTTTCTCACCTTCTAAGTGTCGGTAAAGTACCATCATCCTTTCACACCCTCTAAGTGTTAGTATAGTACTGTCATCTTTTCACACCCTCTAAATGTCAGCATCATTTAAGATCTTCTTCAAAGATCTTTTCTTGAGCAACTAGAAAGAAGAAAGAAAGAGTAGTAACCAAAATATAAAAGAGATTCTTATTTTTGAGTAATCTTGTGAACGCTTCACACTCCACTTGCAAGAACTCTCTCTCAAACACTCTCCCAAAACACTCTTTCACTTGCTCTCAAAGAAATCATGAAGAATAATATAAAATACTAAGTATATGAAATATAAGAAAAGCCATCCATAAAACTAAAAATTGCCATTTTGAGCGTGTACAATCGTATAGTATGATCATCAATCGTATATACAAATAGTTCAAAAACTACTAAGTATGTACATGTATAAAATATTTTTGTACATGATAATCATCTAGTATAAACCATGTTCGTATTGTACGAATGGTTGAAAATTTTTTTTGCTTCATCGGGACGAAAAGATATCCTACATTTCATTCTTTGGACATCATCTGTTCGAATCATGTATCGTACAGTACAATCATTTTAGAAAAAAATTTGATGTTCATCGAGATAAGAAGGAACCCGTTGTTTTTGTACTCTTGACATCATATGTATGAAGGTCACTTTGTATAGTACGATCAGTTAAAGAAAATTTGGAATTTATTTGGATAAAAAGGAAATTATTCTTTTCATACTCTGGACGTCATCTATATGAAGGCACTTTGTATAGTACGATCAGTTAAATTTTTTTTTAGAAATCATCGGGATGAACATGGATGTATCTATTTAGTACTCTAGATTTTGTCTGTATGAAGATCACTTCGTACAGTACAATCAGTACTTCAAAAAATTTTCTTCACACAATTAGTTTAGCTGCTCGTAGGAGGAAATAACTGAACAAATCACCCCGTATAATTAAAATCATAAAATATGATTAATTAAAAAATTAACATATTTTAAACACTCCCATAATTTATGTGTGCATGGTTACTCAATTAGAACCACACTCTCTCAGACTGAATAAAAGTGAAAATTTATAGACTCCATTTATAATAAACCCTAATATATTCTTTCTTGAAGTCTTCAATAGTTTGGTGTATGATTTTCCTAAAATGTTAGAACACACAAACAACAAAAGTAATGTATATCCAATATATGTTAGGAGAAGTAGTATTTAAAATAATAATATTTGGAATCATAAAAAATACACATGTTTCAATAATCTCAATAATAAAAAATCTAATTGCAACAATCTTAACAACCCCTACCCTTGAGTCAACCTGGCAAACCAAGTCAAACCAGCTTCATCAAACTGATCATAAACCTTATAATCATTTAATCAAACACCAAATCAATCTCAGATTCATGCAAAACACTTTAATCTCTTTTCCAGTGGTTTAGACTTGACTAGAAATGTTAACCTAGTCAATAGTTGACTTGGTCAACTAAGACAATATTATGGTCAAACTTATCTTGTTTGGGTTAAGTCCTCCCATTCATTTAAAGAGGACCCATCCATGCTTGGCCAAACATTCAAACTCATCCTATTACACACACTAAACATACTCTAATTATGAGTGAGCCAAAACCCATTGACTTTGACCAAGTCAACTCAAGATTCTTAGTCAAACTTCATCCAATATAATCCCATCCATTCTCCCATTGACCCTAACCCTTTTACTCCTACACTTGCTCCAAATAGCCCTATTTACTCCCTAGGTGCCACATTAGTAACTTTGAATTTGTTGATTGTTCAAACTAGTCAACAAATAAACTAAACCAATCTTTGAAGTGGTCAACCATTCCTTTTAACCTCAAATACATTAACTCTACCAGCAACCCATACCTCTCACCTGCCACCTAAGCATCCTCAACTACTTTGACCGATCAAAATAGTTATTAAACATCCAAAACTCCAACTCATGGTCAAACTCACATGCTATCCTACTTTTCCTTGGCTTTGGATGTTGGGTTAATCCCAAATAAGAGCTAAAGTCCTCTTAGAGCACTCTAAACCAAGCCCAAGGGTTTTAAGGTTTTTTTTGCCACTCGTTTGGCCTATATAAAATCTCTGTTGTTGATCTTACAGTCAACAACATAGATTTCATCATTATGTGTGTCCATCTAACGATGTGTATGCTTTTATTAGATTGATTCACCATTCGAATTGATCTAGATCGTTTAATCAAAATAGCTGGCGATCGGATGGCATCCGCTATGTCCATCGACTATATGGTTTACAGGCCATTGATCCTTAAATCAACAGATTATATTAAGCCATACTGCATCTATTTGAAATCGTGGGATCAACCATTATGAAAAATATTCCATCGAGCGTGAAACTGATCGTCGGATCAAAGTTCATGAGATTGGACCGCGAAGGATCTGAGCTGACTTGGATAAGTAAAACCGCATATGCGATTTAATCATTATGACAATCATTGCCACGGTTTGATCTAATAAACCTGGGAGCACCACGTGGCTCTACCGCCTCTGCAGTTTGATCTGGCCATTACGAATGCGCTGCATGTTCCAGTTCTAATTAAATTTATTTTAAATTATTTTTAAACCTATACTTAATTAGAAAACTTCAAATAATTAATAAAAATTAAGTATTAACTCAAAAAAAAATAAATAATATATAAAATTGATCATATTTTAATTCTTTTTCATTCAAAATTAAATTAATTTTGAAATATTTAATATATTTATAAATTATTTTAAATAATCAAATATTAAGATTTTAATTAATATTTAATTAAATATTGAGTTAAACATTTTCAAAATTTTAAACTTTTATTTTGAAATATTTTAAATATTCGTTAATACCATTAAAAGTTTTTTTTTTAAATTATATTAAATTTAAAGTACATTCTTCAAATGTTTCAAATAATTTGAACATTTTAAAATTTAACTAATATTTAAATTAATATTGATTTAAATATTCTCTAAATTTTAAAATCTTATTTAAAAATATTTCTAGTAACTAAGACATTATTTTAAGATATTTTAACTATAAATTGAAATTAATTTAAAATATATTTTAAAGTTTAAATTATTTTAAATTAGTTAAAAATTCAAATATTAATTATTATTTAATTCAAATTAAATTCAAATAATTTTGAAAATTTAAATTAAATTACCTCAAATAATTTTAAAATTTCACAAAACATTTAAAATTAATATTTTGTTGTTTAAGAATTATTTTAAATTTCAATTATTTTTAAATTTATTTTAATAATTTGATTAATGTAGATTTCAAAAATTCAAAACAAATTCATTTTAAATTGAAAAAAATACATATATTGCGTTAAAATTTTTAGAATTTTAAATATTTGACTTTAAAATTATTCTTATAATTTTAAACCTAAATTTTTTTAAATAATTTGATTTATTTGAGTTTTTTTAATTTTTTATTAATATTTAATTCAATATTAAAATAAATATTTTCAAAAATAAATTTATTTTTAATTTATTTTAAATAGCCAGAGTATCTCAAAAAACTACTTTAAATTATTTTGATAATATTTTTAATTATTTTATTTTAAAATTATATGTATTTAAATCTTTAAATGTTGAGAGACCCTATTGAAATTTTGAACATAGGTTTAGCTAGTTGAATGGATTTGATGTGGACGATTAGTGAATTATTATCCTAATTATTCACTAATCAATTTGTTAACTACTTGAGTTTATTTTCTCTTTTGCATGTGTAGTATTCACACACCACTTAGCCGTGGCTCTCCAAGAGTTAAGGGCTTGATTGTGTTATATGTGTGTGTATCATATATATTAAGTCCAAGGGTTAGTAGAACCTTGATTCAAACCTACTTAACATAGTGACATCATTAAGGATAATAATTAAAGACTTATTTAAAGAACTTAAAAAAATTGTAATAATTAGGATGCATATCTCCTTGACTAGAAATTTTATACACATAAACATAGTGACATTACCTACCCATAGAAAATTTCTCACAAATTTTAAAGGTCACTAGACCCCTTAATTAATTTACTTAAGTTTGAACCCTTAATTAACCCTCAAAATTCTTAAAATTCTATTAAATTAAACTTAAATCATAAAAATACATATAATTCCTTTAATCGACCAAAATTTAAACCTTAATTTAAGAAAATTAAAACCCCTTTAATTTGACATTAGATTTAAGCTTAATTTAATGTTAGTAAAAATTAATATTCAATTAATTTTTAAAATAAAAAATAATTAAAAATTTCATAAATATCCCAAAAACTTGGGAATCTCTCCTTAGGTCATTCCTAACCTTTGGAGTAATTTCATGGAGTTCAGAGTTCATTTGGAGTAAAATCATTTAAACACCCTTAATCAAATAATTTTGAAAATTTAATAAATACTCAAATTTTGAAAAATCACAACCTTTTGTAGAAAACTCCAAATTAAGAAAAATTAATAGAGTAATTACTTATTATAAAGCCCAATATTTATTAAAAATATGAAACCTTCAAAATTAACTTTAATTTAAAAATCAACTTTTAACCCCTTGGTTAACAGATTAAAGTAATTTTAATAATTCAATGAAATCCAATGATTAATAAAAATTCCATAAAAATTTAATTTGATTAATAAAATCCTTAACCAACATTCTAACACATAATAACCACTCCAAATATGAAGTTTTTAGAATGGACTCCTTTGGGCTTGCAAGCTACGTGTCCTAAGGAGGCCTAGTTCCTCAAGCCTGGTGGCACAACGACATGAATGTATTCAATATAGAGTAAAATATCAAAATTATATTATGTTTTAATTATTTAACCAAATTAAAATTTTTAATCCAACACATCAATAAGATTTCTAGGATAAACTACTACGGGATGTGGGATTACGTGTCCTAAAGAGGTCTGGTTCCTTGAGACTGGTGGCATAAGGCCATGCACCTATGATGGAAGATATAAACTAATTTAATTTTAAAAATTAATAATTAGTCAAATTAATTAAGATTAATCAACCCTTAATTTCTAACTAACTAAATCAATTTAATTAATACATAGGCTCACGAGGCTATTAACTTAGCCCCAAGGAAGCTGAAATAAACTTCGCAGCATCTGTGAATAATAAAGGTAGTAATCATTTAATAGTTAAAACATACCATTAATTAATATTTAACACCTTAATATTTAAACTCAAATACAAATATCTTCTTTAACCTTTAACATACTCAAATATTAGACAATCCCAATAAATAATCCAGTTTAGGGTCTACCACAACCACACGATCTTCTATATACACTTTAGAAGATTTGCTAGGACAACCAACTCTAGATCTAAGCTAAACCGGTGTTTACATTTCTATCGTGTGTTGGGTTTTTGAGGTTTCATTACATGTTGTGATTGAAATGTTTGATGTGAGTGTTTATTTACTTTTGCTGCACTCCGTGGATTTATGGTTTATTTTGCGTTAGATTTACCACTTGGTTAGGGACAATTTATATAAATTCAATCTGGCTGGCCACACTCATACATGATAATAAAAAGGGGATAAATAAATAATAAATATAACTTCTATAGGTGCTTCAGTTGCTTAGCTCCCAAATAAAAAAGGGCATGACCAAGTGTGATTACTTTTTTTGTATATATATATATATGTGTGTGTGTGTGTGTGTGTGTGTGTGTGTGAAAGTCCAATGTAATTTATTTTTATATTAATGTAATTTATTTAAGTTAAGAGTTGTGAAAGTTCAATTTTGAGATGGGATATAGTTGTCCAAAGCTTGGATTCTTAAGAGGAAAGGATAGCCCTTTGGGGGATAGTCATTTGCCATTTAGAAGTCCAAATTTGGGCACTTACTATATACAAAATGGAAGGAATAACCTCCCCTTATTGGGAGAGTTTTCTTTCTTATTTAGATATCCACATACGAAGAGCTAGAAGAGTAGCATGAAGATATGAAGACTGAGTATCCCTCTTAAAATTAACTTACGTCAATACTAGGATTAGAATCCATGTTTATGGTTAGTGGTGCCCGACAACTTTCAATTTCTACATTTCTGGGTTGTAATAAACAAGGTAGTTTGCCTATATATATTTATTAATTAGTTTGATTATATTGATGTGCTTGAGTTGATTTGATTACGTATAGTATTGCTTGTTTTTCCTAGTTTTTTTAGAGATTGTGTGCCATTTTTTTTTAGCTTGGATACGTGGAGGCTCGTGAGGGTGCATCAAAATTTTTTCTACTCAAATTTAAATAAAAATTTTAAGATAATATAAAAACTCTAATGGTCTAAGAAGTAAGCTTAAGATCGCTGGGAGTTTTCATAATATATTATTAAATTTTTCTCTTCCTTCTGTTATGCTCCTTCTCGGTTGGGGTTTTGGCAGACCACCTGGCCTAGGAGGGTGCAGATCTATTAAGGGAAATCTGTATAATCTCTAAGGTAAAATTTATTTTTATTTATTTTTTAATTACTTCTTCATTCCAATTTCAAATGCTAATCAAGTCATTAGTATGCATTACATTAGAAATATATTTAAAAGAGTCTAAATTCTAATTACTTCTTTTTTTAATATTTTCACCCAACATAAGTCAAGGGGCCACTTAGGACAATCTCTAGACATTGGCCCCAGCTCTCCAAAACCTTAATAAAAAATGTCCTTACCACTCTTTCATAAAAATGATCGGACATATGGATTTAAAATTGACTAGGTAGTTAGCTGGCTCCCTAATCCAGGTAGAGGTAAGTCCTGGTTTTTGCACTACATTAGTTAGGTTCGGGTCACCATTATTTATTGCCCAAATTAGATTTAGGATTTGAGGAGGATTTTGAATCATGAGACCCCAAAACTCTAGGAATACAATTCCAAATTTCTATCAAAATGTTCAACTCAAACTAAATATTTTTTTAATCCAAAAGTTAAAGCCCAACACTTAGATTAGGTCAGGGCACTTTTGAATTATTTCAGAATCTCAAAGTGCCTCCTACCCTTCTTTCTTTGACCCCAAAAATATGTGTTCAATCTTTCTCAAATCCCACTTAATATTTCAGTTTCACCTCCTTTGACATCAGTCCTATAAAGTCTCCAAGCAAAATTTTTGCCATTATTTTAATTTAGAGTATTCATTAGAAATTCCAATTTCTTATGATGTAATTAACTATGAGGCCTTATGCTTGAAAGAGATTTAGAACCCACATAAATTTTCAAAATTAATTTATCAAAACTTAATTGATATTTCTTTTGGGAAATCATAATGATCATTATCATCATGTTCGAATGCTTATTAAAAAATGATATCTTTTTCCTCAGGGGAGACATACCATTTATTAGGATGAATTTAGATATGGAACTAGTGATCACTTCTATTGATTACCATAGTCCCATTTTTTTGGCTAAACTTCATTTTGACCCTCCGAGATCATATATGGCATTACCTTCAATCAGGCTATGATATTTAAGAAAAAATCTACAATTCTGGATCTCTACCTATTGGGGGATTTTATTTTCGCCTTCCAAAAAGATAAATCACCCATAATGGTTAGTTTGATTTCAAAATTAAATTATAAACTTAAACCCAAATTTCCTAAAAGAAAATTTCAGAATTCAAATTAATCTTCTTTAGAAAAATTGAACCAACGATGATCGTTATCATCATGTTCAAACAATTTTTAATCAATAATATCTTCTTCCTTATGGGAGATATATCATTTTTTAATAAGGCTTTCATCAATAAATTAATTATAATTAACCTATAATAGCATAGTTAGAAATTAGATTTAACTCCATTTTAACTTTCTGAGGTCATATACAGTTCTTTCTTGAATCTAGTTATGATATTCAAGGTAGGATTTGCAATTCTAGATTTGAACCATTCTGATGTCTTATTTCCACTTCTAAAGGTGGTATGAATTTTCTAGTGAGATGTTGGATCTCAAAATTCAAATCCAAAGTCAATTCCAAATTTTTAAAGAAAACTAACCCTTTGCAAAACCCACTTTTAAAACTTCCACCAATAATTGGGTCATATCAAGTTGGTTTGTGATAAGCATTTTTTATTACAGGAAGGTTAGAGAAGTAAATCGTAATAGAGCCATAGGATTTAATTTATAGAATATTGATTATTCTAAGTAGTTTTGGGTGCTCATTTTATTTATTTTTCATATACATGTGTTACAATTGACTTTATTTAGTGTTTTGAGATGGCTGGTCCACCATAGCTAGATCTAAATATGACCAATGATCAGAGCTCTAATTAGGTAGATCAGGTTTAGGGTATAGCTCCTGTGATTAGTTCAGAGGCAATTCCTCATATTACAAGTGTAGTAATGCAACAGGTAGGTGAGGCTCAAACATTCGTTTCCAGTGCCCATCCTAATAGTATGTTTATATATTTAAAAAATTTTATGTGAGTGGCTGTGATTGAGCTTTAAGTATTTTAATAAATATTAATTTCCTGTGATGCATTTTCATGGAGAATATCCTGAGTTTTTAGAGAGAGAGAGTCTGAGTTTTTAGAGAGAGAAAAATACAAATTTTAAAATTCTATTTAGAGGTTACATTCATCTACGCGAATGTCGGATGATGATCGCCGGTGCTCTGCCGGAGATTGTCCCAGGGATGAACAACAGTCTTCACTGATGAAGATTGAAACAAACAACATCGTCCGGCGAGGTCAGTATACGGTATTAGAGAATAACTCTTTTTCGTCGAATCCTAGTTTGGTTGCAGGAAATTCGAACAACTCCGATATTGGCGATGGATCAGCAAGCTTGAATTCAATTAATCAGAATCAATCACGAAGTATGATTCAAAAGGGAGCTCTAGTGATCAAGGAAAACTCAAATCCTCCTCCAAATACTATCAGATATGTAGAAGGTAAAGGCAAAGGTATCATTCAGCTGGAAGAATCAGAGACTCCAAAAAATTTTAAATTATCCTTACCTACACATGATACTAATGCTTCTTCTTCTGGAATGAAGATCTTCGCTAATCGATTTGTAAACTCAAATGCAATGCCTGGACCTTATCGCAGTGCGATAAATGAGAGTACTCTAGATCGGGTTAACGATAATCAACATTCTAAAATTTTAAATAATAAAGTATCGGGTGTAGATAAGATAATTGATGGTATGCCCAAGCAGTTGACATCGGATGTAGGTAATCTGTGGAGCAAAAAGGATTACAATAAACTGGATTTCAAAGAAGAAGAAGTGGTGATTTCTGAAGATGGAAAAGTTGTTAAATTAAACTGGGAATTGGAGGAAAAGAATTCAAAAATCCTGTCTAAATCACTTGTTGTGAAAATATTTGGAAGAGAATTACCTTCAAGCAAAGTGGCATGGGAACTAAGGAAGCAATGGAGGCAATTTCGTCAATTCCACTTTACTACTTTGGGTAAAGGTTGGTATTTATGTTCTTTCTCTTCGGAGGATATGGTGGAAGCTGCACACTCAGGAGGGCCTTGGTTTGTTAACGAACACATTGTTGGGATGGAGAAATGGACCCCAGGATTTAATCCATCATCAATGGAAGGTCTTACCTCTCCCATCTGGATCAGAATGCCTCACTTACCCTTACAATGTTGGGATGAAAAGAATGTGGCTTGTATTGTGTCAAGAATTGGTAAACCAATCATGCTTGATGGAAATATGTTCTATTGGGGAAAAAGAGAATTTGCTAGAGTTTGTGTGAGAATCAAACTCGGTCATCAACTTCCTTTAGAAGTTTGGGTGGACAGCATGGGAGGAAGATTCTTTCAAAAAGTGGAGTATGAAAAAATTTCTAATTTTTGCTTTTTATGTGGGAAAATAGGCCACATGGAGAAAGATTGTAGAATCTTGAATGAAAACCTTAATGGCTTGGAAAAAGAAGGAGAAAATGGAGCAAAGAAAGATGACTTTACAAATCCTGAAATTCAAAAAAATTCCACATATGGGCCTTGGACCTTAGTTACCAGTAAAAAGGCTAAATTCTCAAATCAAAGAAACAACTGGAAGGTTCAAAACTCTGTTAGGTATGTAAAGAAAAAGGTTTTTCAAGAAACAACTGACATGGCTTATAAGCATCCAAAATCAGTTGAATTAGGGAATGACTTCCCTGGGAGGCTTGTTCTTTCTAATTCCAATCAACTGGAAGCTGAAAACAATGTGAAAAAAGGTTCTGTGGAGCCAATAAATCTAATTAATACTCAAAAGCAACAGAACTTGATGATGAATAACAGTTCTATGTTATCTGAGCCTAATCGTGGTTCTATTGGTATTTCTAATGGGAAGGGATACTTGCGAACTCAGGTAGATCCTTTAGGATTATCTGCAAACTCAAGAACTCCCTATCAAAATACAGAGGTCAAAGTTCAGAATTTTACTCTAAGGCTAGAAGAGGTTCTAGTACAAGGAGATTTTGACAAAAAAATTCTAAGGGATCAAAATCAAATAGAAGTTCGTAATTCTGGAGATGCAAAATCAAGCTCTGATATGGTTTACAACATAGGAAACACTGCTATTGTAATAGAAATTAGACTTCCTGATGGGAATCTGGAGGCTGAACATGAAAAAATTCTCTCTGTTACTCATAGCAATAAATTTGATCTGTTAAATGAATTACATGAAGAAGGAACTGGTGAAGAACCTCATAAAGGTCAGCTGATGAAGGAATTGGAGGAAGTGAAATTCTTGTAATAAAGAAAGAATGCCTAGGTAAAACTGAATCAACTACAGCTCAAGGAAATATTGAAGATAAAAGAGGATCTATGCCTGGAATTAACAGTTCCATGAACAAGGTGAATCTACACTCTCAAAAAATCAAGTTAGCTAAAGAGATGAAATTCCTGGGTCCTCTTAGCTCGTCATCTAGATTGACAAGAAACAACTCTTCTAAGACAAAGGGTGGGGGAATCTCCCCATTCAAGTCAAAATGAATTCCATTAGCTTATGGAATTGTTGGGGGGATAATAAGAAGGAAGCCTCCTTTTACTTGAAAGATTTTATAAAGGATTGGAATGTATTCTTTGTTGGCATTGTTGAAACAAAGTTAACTTCTCTTTCTAATGAAGATTTTGTAAACATGATGGGAAATGATTGGAAATTCATCCTTCATCCTTCTAGAGGAAACTCTGGAGGAATCATGGTGATCTGGAACTTTAAGGTGGCAGATTTTTCCTTAATTGAATCGTCGGATCAATGTATGTTAGGTGAATTGGAAATTTTCAACAAAGGAAGATGGAAAGTGGCTACTGTCTATGGGAGCAGAGACATCCAAGGCAGAAGAGATCTGTGGAGACTTTTGGAAAGAGCAACTAATCAAGATATCCCCTTTGTAGTTGGTGGTGACTTCAATTGTATCCTATCACAAGATGAAAAGAAGGGAGGGAAAAAATTTTCATTCTCGGGGGGACCTATGGAGATGAAATCATTTATGAATAAGAATGACTTACATGATGTAAGTATTCTTGGCTCTAAATACACTTGGTGTAATAATAAAAGTGTAGTGCAAGGATTCTTGAGAGGCTTGATAGATGCATTCTTAATTCTAAAGCTTTGGAACTTTGCAATCAAGCTTCAATAAGACATCTGAATAGGATCGCGTCAGACCATTCTCCCATAGTTTTGAAGCTTTTTGAACCTCCTCCTACATGCAGCAGAATTCGGAGATTTGAAGATGTATGGATTTCTTATGTAGCAGCTGCTAAAATTGTCAAAATTTCCTGGGCTAAACCAGTGAGGGGTAATGACATGGAAGCTCTAAACAAAAGACTGAATAGAGTTCTAAAAGCTCTATTTTTTTGGAGTAAAGCCAAACACCAAAAGCTGGAAGAATTGAAGAAGAAGTTGAAGATTGAAATTGAAGAATTACAATTAGAGGAAGCTTCAGATCAGTGTTTCCCAGTCAGCAAAAGTTTAATACTTAGAAACAAAATTTTTGAATTTAATTCTACTCTTGCTAGACTAAATACTTGGTGGATACAAAGAGCCAAAGCCAAATGGTTGAAAGAAGGTGATTTAAACTCTGCATTCTTCCATGCTTATACTAATGGTAGGAGGAATAACAACCTTATAAGGCAACTGAAAAATGAAGATGGAGATATGATTGAAAATCCTGTCAATATAAGGGAATGTTTTGCCCTATTTTTTAAAGAAAAATGGAAACGAAGGGAATGCAGATTAACCAATTGGCCAGAATTCGTAGATAGTTTGAAACAGGAAGATCGTGGATTTCTTGATATGGATTTTTCTCAGGATGAATTAGAGGCAGTAATAAGGGAGCTCGGATGCAACATTGCACCCGGTATTGATGGGATCACCTATTCTTTTTTCAAAGCTTACTGGGATATTATTAGAAATGATGTATGGAAAGCAATTCTTCTTTGCTTCAATTCAGGTAAAATGTCTTCTTTTTGGAAGGAGACTTTGGTTATTCTCATCCCTAAAGTAAGCAACCCCCTGTCTCCTTCCAATTTTAGGCCTATAAGCCTTTGTATGTCCATCTACAAGTTAGTGGCTAAAATCCTTTTAAATAGACTTATGAAAGTAATTCATAACCTGGTGTCAGAAGAACATATAGCTTTCATTAAAGGAAGGGCTATTTCAGACCATACTCTCCTAGCCCAAGAAATTTTTCACAAATTTAGATTTTCAAAATCTAAAAGAGGTATGGTGGCTGCAAAACTAGATATGGAACAAGCATACGACAGTATGGCTTGGGATACCCTCAAACAGATTTTGGAATTTTTTGGATTTCCCACAAAATTCTCTAATCTGTTAATGGATTGTGTCATTGATCCTATCTTTATGATTCAAGTGAATGGTGTAATCTTGGAAAGGATTGTTGGGAAAAGTGGCTTTAGACAGGGGTGCCCGTTATCCCCATATCTCTTCATTCTCTATTCTCAATTACTTTCGAATGCCTTTAGATTCAAAGGAAGGAATTTGGGCGTAAAGATTGCTCCATTGGCTCCCAGAATATCACACTTACTTTATGCTGACGACATCTTAATTTTCTCAAACACCAAAGAAGATAATATCAAGAAAATTAAGAAGATAATGGCTGACTACTGCTGCTGGACAGGACAAATCATCAATAGCAACAAATCTGCCTTAGTATTCAGTAAAAATACTTGTAGAAGGAAGAAGAGAACGATCTCCATGAAATTCGGGATCAAAGAAGCAAAACATTTCATTTATCTGGGGATCAAATTAACTCAAAGAAGGTTGATAGCAGCAGACTTTTCGAACATCCTGGAGAAATCTGCCAATAAAATGGATGTGTGGGGTAAGAAATTTATTTCAACTGCAGGTAGAATTACCCTTATCAAGTCAGTCATTCAAGCTTTACATGTATATTACTCTTCTTTAACTTTGGTACCGAAATTGGTACTAAAAAAACTGGACAAATTATGTAGAGATTTCCTATGGAATAAAAGTGATGGGAATAATGGTTTGCACTTTGTTGCAAACCAATAAAACACGGAGGTATGGGCATACATTCTGCAGTTGAATCAGTAGAACCATTAAGAGCAAAGTTTGTTTGGAAATTATATAATGAACCTAACTCTTTACTCTCCATGTCCATAAATGCTAAATATGGTAGTAAGCTTTTTGATTTGGTAAGAAGTCAAAACACATCTCCTACTTGGAAACTGTATCTTAGTGGAGCTAAAGCTTTAAAACATATAGTAAGATGGAATATTAAAGATGGTAAATATGTAAATATCATGAAGGATATTTGGTTATTTGATAGAAAATTGGAATGTTGGCCAACCTTTATTTTTATTGATATTGATAACATTTCCAATCTTTCTAACTTCATCACGGAAGGAACCTGGAACGTTGAAGAGCTAGGTAAATACTTTGGGATTGATTTAATCAATCTAATTTGCAACCTGAAGATTGAAAATGAGATTCTTGAAGACAAATTGGAACTACTAAACTCTCATTCTGGTAAAACATTATCAACATTGGTTAAAAATACCATAACTGAGAAAATGGAAAATGACTTACCCTTCATAAATGGTTGGAGCTGCTTTAAGAAGCTTAAACTAAATCCACGGGTAGCTCATTTTTGGTGAGGGCTACTGAGAAATGCTCTTCCTACCAGGGAATTCTTGTTTCATAGAAAGTTGATTGATTGCGACCTTTGTCCTAGAGGCTGTCAGTTAAGCGAAGATGGCAATCACTTGGCGGCTAATTGCTTCAAATTGAAATTGATTATCAAAAAGGCTAATAGTTGGGGATTTATGGTTCCTTCTCTTTTGAATTTGAATGATGTTCTTTTTTTTTTGAAAGACCATAGTAAAAATAACTCTTTTTTACAAAATCTCTACTGCTCTTTAATCTTTACATCTTGGAAGAGTAGGAATGCTCTTATACATAAAGGTAAAGAGATGGATGAAGGGTTCATTGTGACTAATGCAATTACTTATGCATCTACTTCATTTTCTTATATTCATTTGGACCACTGGAATGCTAACCAGCACATGCTGACTCCCTCTTCTTGGCATCCCCCTCCACCCGGATGGATTAAAATAAACATAGATGCATCTCTTCATTGTTCGAACAAAGCTGGAATCGGTGGTATCTTGAGAGATCATAAAGGTAGGATGCTACTTTCTTATGGCTTCTCACTTTTGCATTGGGATATTGGAAAACTGGAATGGATGGCTGTTCGGTCAATTGTCAATATCATTGAAGGTTGGATGCTCAATACTAAAGGCATAATTGTGGAAGGAGACAACTACAATGTTATGACTCATTTTCAAAATTTATCTAAATTGGACAAACGTCGGTTGGATAAATCTTCTAGAGAAGACTTGGATTTCCTCAATAGCTTTTAGGTAATTTTGTTTAATTTTGTTAATAGAAATTGTAATAAGTTAGCACATTGGTGTGCCAATCATGCCTTAAGTAGAAACTTTATTTGGGATACTCTAGAAGTTAATAAGGTCCCTCCTACCTTTTTCTCGTTGTTAAAGGAGGAAAGTGATAGATTATCTATCACTTAGTTTCTTGTACGTTTTCTTTTTATTTTTTAACTACAAATTATGCATTTCTTAAAAAAAAAAAATTTCTTGTGATGATGATTTCACTATTGATTATTTAGAAAAACCATCTAGGTTATTTAAGTCTAAATTATAATTTTAATATTAAATGTAATTTGATGTATTTGAGTTATAATCAAAAGTTTTAAAAGTGTTTTGAGACGGGATACTAATTATCTAGCTGGAGATCCAAAGAGAAGAGTAACATCCATTGGGGGAGAGATCTTTTCCATTTGGAGATTCAAGTTTTGATACTTTCAAGTATCTAAGGAGAAAGAAAAGACCCCTTTTGGGAGGAGTTTCTTTTCACTTAGATATCCAGACCCGATGGATCCAAGGAGTTTATAGAGGGATGAAGAAATGAAAATTGAGAAGAATCATATTCTTAAAGTTATAAGTATCTTAGGAGTAGAATCAGAGTTATTGTTAGTGGTTCCCAGGCACACTACTTTATACAAAATTCTAGGTAGTAATATTATGTGGCAGTTGCCACATGAATATTATATTTAATTCAATTAGTTTGATTTCATTTTTTTAAATTAATTACATAATAAAAATGACAAATTTTTCTAGCTTTGTTTCTTACATGTTGTATTTTGATTTAGTCTAGAATTTGATTGGAAGCTCATAAGGGTATTCCAAAAAAGATTTTTTATTTTAATTAAATTTAATTTTTTAAAGTAAACATAGCTCTAATGATCTTAAGAAGTAAGCTTGAGCTTACCATGGGACTCAAGCATACATTTTGAATCTTCTCTTCCTTATTAGGTACCTCCCCGCCTATAGGTTCTATCAGGCCATATGACCTATTAGGGTGCATTCTTATCAAGGGGAAGTTGTGCAATCTCAAGAAAAAAAAAATATTTTTAAGCCTTTTATTTAAACTGCTTCATTCTGATTCAAACATATAAAGTCCACCAGTATGTAGTACATTATAAAAAAATTTAAATGAGTCTAAAATTTAATTGCATTTTATTTCAAGTTTCATATTACCTTATATGTGTTAAGGGGAAAATTAGGATCTGCTCTAGATGTTGGCCTCATTTCCTTAAAACTTAATTAAATATCTCTACTGCTCTTTCATAAATGACATGACTTATGGTTTTAAAGTGCATAGGTGATTTTTTGGCTCCCCAATCTAGGCCAGGGTAAGTTCAAATTTGCATTACACTAACTAGGTTTGGGCTATTGATTTTTAGAGCCCAATTTAGATTTATGTTCAGTGGCAGGTTCAGATTATATGACCTTAATCTTCAAGAATCTAATCCCAACATTCTAATAAAACTGATAACTTAAATTAAATCTCTTTCAATACATAATTTAAGCCTAACATATAGGATAAGCTGAGGTGTTTTTGAAGTGTTTCAAAATCCTAAGACACCTCTTATCTCTCCTCTATTGGCCTCCAGAAATAAGTTTTCAATTTTGATCCTTTCATATTTGAAATTTTAGCTTCAATCTTTTGACATCACTCGCAAATTTCAAATGAAATTTCTAATATTATTTTAATTGAGAGTATTCATAGGAAACTTAGGCTTCCCTATGATATAAATAACTATGAGGGCTTACACTCGTAGGAGATTTAGAACCCAACTTAATTTTTTAAAATCAAGTTTTCAAAATTTAATTAATTCTCTTTAGAAAAATCAAATTTAATGATCATTATCATCATATTCAAATGACTGATTGTGAAGGATAATTTTTTTCTTTGAGAAGTTATATCATTATGTTATTATGACTTTAATTATTAAATTAATGATCCCTTATCCAGATTATTATAGTCAGACACTCGATCAAACATCATTTTAACTCTCTGAAGTCATATGTGGTTCTTCCCTAAGTTTAACTATGATAATCTGGATGAACTTCAAGTTTTGTAATTTGAACCCATTAGGGAATGATATTTTCACCTATTGAGGCAATATATCATTCATAATAATATGTTTAATTTCAAAAATTATATTCTCCCAAAAAATAATTATTTTTTCAAAACTCAACTTTTTTTAGACAAAAAAATGGCAACTCCATTGGCGATAAATTTCTCTCTCCATATTTAATAAAAGTAAAAAAAAATATTTCATTGATAGTTTTGACTACCCTTCCTTCTGTTGGTCGCTCTGCCCATTTATTCCTTGTGCAAGTGTGGCTAACATGAACAAGACATGTCAAAAGTGAGGTGAGCAAGGAAACCTCTATTAAAGTCGGGCTTTGACATTTTGTTTCTAAGAATATTTGGTAGAGTAAAAGAGTCAAGCCAAATCCTATAAGATATTCCAATAAATATTATAAACTTACATATCCATATAAATCTCAATTTTAATTATTTTCATATCAATTTTATGAACCATCATATTAAGTGAAAACTTAACATGTCAATTTATAAATTTTGAAAAGAATCAATCAAGTTAAAAGATCAAATTCTAATTCAAAATCAACTAATTAAACTTACCTTCTTCTAATTTTAGATCCCCTTCTTTTAACTTTCTTTAAATCTATGGTTTGAGATTTCACCTGCAAATCAGTTGGTGGAGTGAAAGAGTTAATCCTAACTTTTAAGATCTCCTTATCTATTTTGTAAACCTTCAGATTGGGTGAAAACTCAACATGTTGAGTTTTCAAATTTAAAGAAAATTAATCCTATTAAAAATTCAAATTCCATTTCAAAATCACTAATTTAAGTCACCTTCAATTAATTTTTAGAAAACAAGCTTACACAGATAATTGGGGCACTTTTCCTCTCCATGGATAGAAAGCTAAATGTAGAAGAAATCATCTTTGGTAGTTAAATCTAGTTTGGAGTGGAGTTTCAAAACTTCAAACTTTCAGTTAATGGGGAAGAAATCATTTATTGGTCTGCTAGGACAAAAAAGGATTTCCCCTTAGTGGAAATTACTATAGGATTCGAAGCTGACACACCCATCTCCCTAATTATTTCCCTTAGCCTATTATACTCTCTACTTAGGAGGATAAGAAACATAAAGTAGTAATAATGCATGAGAGGTCATCTATGTCTTAGATTGATTTATGTTTCAAAACCACTTTTGGTAGTAAGAACCAAAAGAAAAAATTGCATTTAAAGAGTTAGAAAGAAGGTCGTTAAGGCTAGAAAGATTACTTTACACAAAGGGCATTACTCCTTATACATACCCCTTCTTTAGTGGAAGTCATTTCCACCATCTTCCTGTTACCCAAGGAAGGGAGATTTTGAGGATGTTAGTGTGATCTCCACTAAGCCCTTTTTACTATAGTACATAAAAGATCAACCAAACTAGAAGTGAGCAATCACCAGGGATAAGTCGTAGGCCTCCAGTTGATGGTTATGACCCACCCACTATATTAGAGGATGTTAGGTCACATTACTATATATGCACCCCTACATCATCAATAGATGAGGAGGTGTAAAAAAACACTCAGGGTACTACTCTCATAATTGCTAGGCCACTAGTAATTAGAGAGGGAAATTTATCTAAGAACTTATTATATTGTGATACTATTGAAATTTAACTTTCAAATGGGTCCTATCAAGATATATCTTTAGATTGAAATGATGCAGCATCATCTAGGGATAATGCAGACCCCAATTCAATCTCTTCCTCCTAAGAGATTGTAGAAATATAATTCTATATTGATAGGGTCGTGCCTCCTAGACTTTCAATTTCTTTTTTAAGGAAAACATATTATTTCTCAACTGTATTAGGTATAGATTTTCAAGACAAGTTAATTCATCATTTTAATGGAAATTGACCTCTACTCTTACTCATAAACAAGAGATAGTTATGGTTGAATCCACTAGATACTTAAATTCTCCTCCCTCCCACAAATTTTGTGGGGTTGATATGATTTTTTAATAAAAAATTAGTATTAAACTTAAGGTTACTTTAGAAATGAAAATCTTTTTAGTCTTCTTGCAATTTTCTATCTTAATATACATCTCTTGCATGTTATAAATCTATTCAAGGATTTTCCTAGTAAACTTGATGCTCTTATCAAAAAAATTTGGTCTGCTATGAGGTTTATCCTTCCTTGTATAAGAGGATGTGTACTCTTCTCTTATATTTTGAGATATAATCCCGAAATTCAAAAAAGGATTACCAATCATTATAAGATTTTAAAGAAAGTGCTTATCAAGATCAAGAAAAGTCAAAAGATGCACGAAGAGTGCTATAAGTCAAAATATATGCAAAGTGTGCCAAAAAATGAAAAGATGGATAAAATATGCTAAAAAAATTAAAAGATGAACAAAATGTGCCAAAAAATGAGCAAAGTGTGCACCAAAGAAATAGAAGGAAAGAGGCTTCCTTCCTTTTAAGTCCTTAAATATTAGAAATTCTAATCACCTTTAATTACTTGACTATGAAAAATCTTTAATCCAGATTATTCACCATGCATGGATAGTCTAATAGATAAAAAAGTCATACAAGAGAATTGAAAGATTAAAATTTTCCCTCCAGTATAGACCTTATGAAATTGATTTTAATTTAAAAATATACAAGGGAGAAGCCCACTTCAGTTTCTATGAAACATGGTTTGGGTCAGCAAAACCTAAATTCATAAACCTTTTCATATTTGTAGGAGTCGATTCACTTCTCAATGTACTTGTAAATGTGTTCCCATTTGTCTTTTGAATAGAGCCCAAATGGTTAAGATGAAAATTTCAAATAAAATGAATGAATCTTCCACTCCTGATAAGAGTTCAAATCTTATTCTTCAGAGATGTGTATGTAAGCCCATATATAAATAAGCATCATTTTATTTATAACCCATTGTACAAAATAACAATCTATATTAGGCCCAAGACCATTCCCATATAGAAGGGTTGTTTACATCATTAGGAATTGCCATTTAAGATTAATTCACAACTGACTAGAGTGCCCAACTCTAATTGGAGGAGGTCAATATCTTGTAGAGCATTGTCTCTAAGGCTCAACAAAACTCAGAGTTATATAAAGCCTGAAGCGTTCAAGCTTGCGATAAGTTAGCGCAACCTAGAACCTTCCAAGTAGGAGACTCGTTCCTTATTCTTCGGATGCCTATCTTAGCCCACTAAATAATTGGTGGGAAGTTTGTACAAACATAAGAATGACCTTTCGTCATAGTGATGATCTTTGAGGGAGGTTCAAACATGAACTGATCAATTTTGAAGGATGCCACCTGATATTTTTGAACATTGGGGAGCCTCTTCAAGAAGTACCATAGTAGATGGGTATAAAATTTAACATCATTAAAAACTTTTCAAATTAAAAAAAAAAATCTTGAATTAAAAACTCTCCCAATTCAAAATCAAATTAAAAAAATCTATGAAATTCAAAATCAAAATAAAAAAATCAAATTAATTTTTTTTAAAAAAACTTTCAAAATTAAAATTCAAGAAATCAGAACAAATTAAAAAATCTTCCAAATTCAAGTATCAAATTTTAAGAACTACTCCAGCCTTCTTTTCCTTATGGTTAGGTGCTTCCTTTCCTTAGGATTAGACCCACTAGTAATGGACCATGCATATTGTGGCACCATCCTAAGTTTTAAAATCCAATTTTAATACTATGTGTGGAGCAAGCTTCATCCCTATATAATCATCCATTAGTGATGGAGCCCAACTTTTGTGGCATTATCCTAGTTTCAAATTTCAATTTCGATCCTCTATGGAAAACAATGCTTGCTTCTAGTACGATCATCCCATTTTCTTCTCCTTAAGGACATATGTTAGTCATCATTCTTTCTTACCTTAGGATTAGACGTCCTAGTGGTGGATAACACCCTATATGGCACTATCCTAATTTCAAAATCTAGATTCGATTCTCTAGGGGAAGCAATGCTTCCTTTTCACATTATGTTCCAATTTTGTTTCCTTATGGATATTTGTGAGTCATCGTGCTTTATTTCCTTAGGATTAGACGTCCTAACAGTGGATAATGCCCTCTATGGTACCATATTATTTTTAAAATATAGATTTGATCCTCTATGGGAAGCAATGTTCCTTCCTATATGATCTTCCAATTTTCTTCTCCTTAATGACAGATGTGATTCATCATGCTTTCATTCCTTTAGATTAGATGCACTAATAATGAAGTGCACCATTTATGGAACCATCCTAATTTCAAATTCAGACTTGGTCCTCTATAGTTAGGAGTTTTTCCTTCCAATGTGATCATTTAATTTTTCTTTTCCTTAAGGTTTGATGTGAGTCATAGTGATTTCTCTCCTTAGGATTATATCTATTAGTAGTGGAGCATGTCCTTAGTGGCTCCATCCTAGTTTTAAAATCCAGACTTGATCCTTTATGGGAAGCAATGCTTCCTTCCCATAAGATCATCCAATTTCCTTTTTCTTCTTAAGGATAGATGTGATTCATCATGTTTTGTTTTCTTAGGATTAGTTCTACTAGTGATCGAGCATGCCCTCTACGACACCATTCTAATTTAAAATCCTAGATATGATATGCTATGGGAAGCAGTGCTTCCTTCCTATAAGATCTTCTAGTTTTCTCTTCCTTAAGGTTAGATGTGAGCCATCATGATTTCTTTCCTTAGGATTACATTTGCTAGTGGTGGAGAATACCCTTTGTGGCACCATCCTAGCTTCAATTTCAAACTCAAGAATCTAGCCTTCTCTTCTATCAGGATAGGTAGAAGTCTCTTTGCCTACTTCCTTTATGATTAGACCCACTAGTGGTAGAGTATAACCTTCATGCAACTACCCTAATATCAATTCAAACTTAATCCTCTAGGGTTAAGTTTCCCTTACCTTAAAGTAGAGACTCTAGATTTGAACTTCTTATTCGATCAACTCCAATATGTGTAGTAGAACTTTATTTTACCGTACATATTTTGGGTCCATTTGTTCACCTCATTTTTGTATGTGGTCATAGGGACCCATCAAGATCTCCACCTAATTGAAAGTTTATAAGCCCTTATGAACTAGCCCGAGGCTAACCAAAAGGAAGGATAAATTAATAGTCCTAATCTATCCAATATTGAGCTAGCTTGAATTGTAATTAACCTTATGGACCTAAAAAGTTAGTGGACATGGAAACAAAAAAAAAATGTGTCGTAGTAAAAGTAGTAGAGAAACATGAATACCAATAATATTTGTTATCATCAAAATTATAATCCTTGAATCCAGATTTGCAACAATCTCCTCCTTTTTTATGATGACAAACATTTATTAGTCAATTTCAAATCGAAAAGATAAAAACCATTAACCATAAAACAAAGGAGAACAACATTAACAATACAATGCAACTTTTACTAAAATAAGTAAACAATATAATAGTAATACTAAAATAATACAACAAAAATAACTACTCCCCCTTTTGACATCATAAAAAGGAGAAAATATAAGAGTACAAAACAAAATATAATACAAAAATAATAATAGTACAAAAAATTATACAAAAACATCAAACAAACTACATGTATGAGAGACCCTGGTGGTGGTTGTGTTTGAAAGAAACTATGAATGGAAGCAAATTGGTCCCTAAACCAAGCTATACCCTGGTCATGCTGCTATTATTTTTGAGCCGCATATGTATTGAATCGATCGACATCAGCTTCATGCTGTTGCACTTGTGCAATGATGTAGGAGTTAAACCTGACCTCCCACTGGTCAAACCTTTCCACCAACTTATCCAGCTATGAGTGCTGGAGAATTGAAATGGCTTCAAGAATAGCTACATCCTCTTCTCCCTCTGCCTCCGCATACTCCAAGTAGAGGCGATTGCTGTGAAGGACATGAAAGGAATTGTTGGTGTAGAAGGTAAGTTGGTAGTTTGGTGGGTTAGGATTTTGGAGGTTTGACCAGTGGGAGTCGCGATGGATGAATCCAGGATCTAGCTTTGGAATTTGTTTTTAGACTTTCTTCTAATATACACAGGAGTATAGAAACACAGAGCTACTATAAACATTCAAATATACCGAAAAGCTGATCCAACATTTTCTTCTCTCTTTCATCAAAATAATCATATATATTACAGTGCATGACTATAAATAGAAATTACAAAATAGAATAGAAAAGCCATGACTGTACAAAAATCAAAAGTACAAAATACATAATCTCAGATTAGATACAGAACGGCTAGTCCAAAACCTCCTTCCCTTTCCCAGAACTTGAAAACCATGAAGATAACCACAGTGAGCTAATAGCTTAGCAAGACTACACTAGCCGATCAAAATCTCCAGAAACTCTCATATCAAAATACTCACAATAAGCTTTAAAAATAGTTTATTCAAATAGCCATACATAATTCAGATAATCGTATAGAAATTATATAATTAGACAGAATGCAGATATTTGTACAGAACAGACAAACAAACAGACTTCATATATTCATACATAATAGATAATCAGATGAAAATCAAATAATAGATATAAAAGAACTGAATCAAATTCATATCACAGAATCATATAAATCACAAATCACATTTTTCAAATCATATATAAAATCACATATCAGATCACATATCCTTGACCCAGAGAGAATCTCAAAGGATTCTAACCCCTTATGCCTCCCTTCCCTGATACAAACAGAATCTCAAAAGATTTTTGCCCCTTATGCCTCCCTTTGTGCTTACAGCACAAGAATATATCAGATATATAGAATTATCAGATCATAATTCATTTTCATATTCCCTTACACAGACATAATCTTAAAAGATTCTGACCCCTTATGCCTCCCTTCCCTGACACAGACAGAATCTCAAAGGATTCCGGCCCCTTATAATGCCATTATGATATCATACAAATCACATTAAACATGAAATCATATTAGATTCAGAGAAATCAGATTCGTATCAGAAAACTGTCAGAGAGTATAATGGTAGACAACATAAATTCCATGGATAAAAAATTCATAGTTTCAAAAAATTACCAAATTACTAGAGATTGTGTAAAACATCATTTCAAGACTTTTCTTGTACTGAAACAATATTTTTCAACAACCAGATAATTTACTATTCGATAAAAATTCAACAGAATTCAAAGTATCTAGAGGAAATTCTCCAAAAAATATTCAAAACATGTAAAATTATAATCTCTAAAACATACCAAAAGTTATGCTGTAAAAGTTTTACTGGTGCAAAGATATACCCATTTTTTACTAACGGAAACAAAATTTTAAACAGAAACTCTGTCAAAAATCACATTTTTGAAAATCGAGAAAGGCATAATGTGCCATACCTTGAGTCAATCAACTTTCCCAACTACGGCGACGGATGAAAATGGACCGAAGACGCCCAAAATATGGATTTCTTTCTCTTCCCTTCGTTTTATCCTCCTACCCTTTCTCTCTCTTCAAAATATCTTATTTCAGATACTTAAAGAATTCGATCGTCCGAACGATTTTCATGGTTCGTCCTGGGACGTTCTCCTCGGTAGGCTGATCTTATAGACGATAATTAATTTTTTCCCTAGACGGTGCCCTCAGGTTGCCTTCGTACGAACGATAATTATTTTCGTACTGGAACAATGCTCTTGGGTTGCCAATGTTTCAACTGTTCGACCCAGACGATCCCAACATCATCTGGACAAACCTGGAAGGAAATATCAAATCAGACCAAAACATAAAAGAAAAGACAAATAAGGCTATCACAATCTCCCCACCTTAGAAAAATGTCGTCATCGACATTCCTAAAACAAAACTATGTCAAAACAGACTAGGATACAACTATCTCATATCCGATTCCTTCTCCCAAGTAGCCTCTCTGGCCATTCTGAACTTCCACTGAACTTTAGCCAT
The DNA here is from genome assembly GCA_022539455.1 of Dendrobium nobile. Classification (NCBI taxonomy): domain Eukaryota; kingdom Viridiplantae; phylum Streptophyta; class Magnoliopsida; order Asparagales; family Orchidaceae; genus Dendrobium; species Dendrobium nobile. Next base: position 47,126,387 of record CM039736.1, read on the forward strand.
AGGGATCTGTTTACTTCTCAACTTTCGTACATCAAATGCCAAAATCTTTTCAAGCTCTTATCTGTACTGTAAATTCGCCTGAACCTTAATATTATCAGCAAAAAGTTTCTTTCCGGAATCAGATATGCACTTTCACAAAGAAGATACATGAAACACGTTGTGTATATCTGACATCTGATTAGGCAATAATAATCTGTAAGCAGATTTTCTAACCCTTTTAATGATTTCGAAAGGTCCAACATACCTTGGACTGAGCTTACTTATTCTTCCAAATCTACTAACACCTTTCATCGGACTGACTTTGACATATACAAATCACTAATCTGGAATTCAACCAATATGTGCTTCTGATTGTAATACTTTTGTTGTCTATCCTATATAGATTTTAATCTTTTCTTAATCAGATTGATTTTCATAACAATATCATCCACAAAAGCTGAACCCATCACTTGTCTATCTCCCACCTCAGTCAAAGCCAACGGAGTTCTACACCTTCTATCATACAGAGCTTCGTACGTTGCCAAATAAATACTTGACTGAAAACTATTATTATATGCAAATTCTATCAATGGGATATGATCTTCCCATCTGCCTCCAAAATCCAAAATACATAATCTCAGATGATCTTCTAGTACCTGAATAGTCCTCTCAAACTGTCCATCAGTCTGCAGATGAAAAGCCGTAATAAAGTGCAACTTCATACCCAATCCTTGCTGAATACCTCTTCAAAGTCTGGAAGTAAACTGGCCATCCCGATAAGATACAATTACTTTTAGCACATCGTGTAATCTGATAATTTCTTTAACATAAATTTGAGCTAACTTATCCACCAGATCGGTCTATCTAATCAGAAGAAAATGTGCGGACTTTGTCAACTGATCAACAATCACCCAAATCACATCATGTCCTTGCCTTGATTTGGGGAATCCCATAACAAAATCCATTGTTACCTCTTCCCACTTCCACTCAGGGATAGGCAACGACTACAAAAGACCTCCTGGTCGATGATGTTCTGCCTTCACTAACTGTCAGACTTCGCATTTCGAAATGAATTTAGCTAAGTCCTTTTTCATTCCAGGCCACCAAAACATGTTTTTGATATCTCTGTATATCTTACAACTTCCTAGATGAATAGTATAACCTAAATAATGAGATTCATGCAGAATTTCTTTCCTCAGATCTCCAGACATAGGAATCCACAGCCTATTCTTACAGAAAATAATACCAGAATAAGAAACTCATAGTTCAGGTTTCTTACCAGACTTGATTTGATCAATCAACTTCAAATATTTAGCATCTGACTTCTGAGCTTCATGAATCTTCTCTTCCAAAGAGGACTGAATACTCATCTGAGTTATTATTCCAAAATTAATAGGAGCCCAACTATAATCTTTCCATATCTCGTATCAGATACTCATTAGAAGTGAGCTGAACACATGATAATCTAGAATACTTCCTACTCAGAGCATCTGCCACCCATTAGCCTTACCAGGCTGATACTAAATAGTCAAATCATAGTCCTTGATCAACTCAAGCCATCTTCTTTATCTCAAATTTAAATCCTTCTGAGTGAATATATACTTTAAACTCTTATGATCCATGAAGATCTCACACCTGACGCCATACAAGTAATGATGTCAAATCTATAAAGCAAATACAACAGCGGCCAATTCCAAATCATGCGTAGGATAATTCTTTTCATGTGGTTTCAACTGTCTTGAAGCATAAGCTATTACCCGACCATGCTGCATCAAAACACATCCCAAACCTTTCAGTGAAGCGTCACTAAAGACTTGAAATCCTTCCGTACTAGAGGGAATTGCTAACACTGTAGTAGAAGTTAAACAGTCCTTTAACTTTTGAAAACTAGTTTCACACTCTGGTATCCAAATAAAAGCTACTGGCTTCTGAGTCAGTCTCGTCAGAGGTGCAGAAATATGAGAAAATCTCTTCATAAACTTTATATAGTATCTAGCCATACCCAAAAAACTACGTATCTCAAACACCGTAGTAGGACTTGGCCAATTAGCAACAGCTTGAATTTTTTGGGGATCGACAGAAATACCTTCACCGCTTACTACATGTCCTAGAAAAGAAATACTTTTCAGTCAGAATTCACACTTGGAGAATTTTGCATACAACTGGTGTCATCTCAGAGTCTCCAACACACTTCTCAAATGTCTGGCATGTTCTTCCTCAGAAGTAGAATATACCAGAATACCATCTATGAATACGACCACAAACAAATCCAGATAATCTTTAAATACTCTGTTTATCAAGTCCATAAAAATAGCTAGTGCATTGGTTACCCCAAATGGCATAACCAAAAACTCATAGTGCTCGTACCGAGTACTAAAAGTTATTTTCATCACATCAGCTTCTCTCAGCTTCACCTAATAGTAACCAGATCTTAAATCAATCTTTGAGAATATAGAAGATCCAGCAAGCTGATCAAACAGATCATCAATCCTCAGCAATGGATACTTATTCTTGATTGTAACTTTATTCAATTCTCTGTAATCAATGCACATACACAATATACCGTCATTCTTCTTCACAAACAGAATAGGTGCTCCTCAAGGTGAGACACTCGAATGGACAAATCCTCTATCCACCAACTCCTGCAGTTAAACTTTCAACTCTACAAGTTCTTTGGGGGCCATCCTGTACGGAGCTTTAGATATTGGAGCTGTACTTAGAAATACATCAATATAGAACTCAACATCTCTATCCGAAGGTAAACCAACCAACTCCTCAGAAAATACATCTGAAAAATCTTGTACAACCGGGATATCAGAAATAGAATTCGCATCTATATTCATATTCCGTACTAAGGCCAGAAATACCATAAAGCCCTTCTTCCATAATCTTCTTACTTCCAATACAGAAATTAAACAGGATAAACACCTCTTAACCCTTGGATTACACACCTTTCACCATCCATAAATAATGTAACTTGCTTCTTCAGATAATCAATCTGAGCCTTATACAGACTCAGCCAATTCATATCTAAAATAATATTATACGAAGAAACCAACAACAAAATCAAACATGTCTTCCACTTCTTTCCAGAAATTTCAATCTCACATAAACAAAACTTCCAGGCTATCAAATTATTTCTAGCCGATAAATAACATAAAGTGAAATAGGAAACGTAATAGAAGCCAGTTGCAAAGCATCAAAACAATGCTTGGAAATAAACGAATGACTAGCTCCAGATTCAAACAAAACACTACAGGGATGTTCAGAAAGATATTCTGAAGGATCATTTGGTAGAGCTGGTGGTTCAGGTTCTGTGACTAGGAGACCACCTAGTGGTAATTTGAGGGAGCCTAATAGTTCTGTAGCTCCAGCTCTAGTTCAGCCACGTGTGTACAGTTTGAATCAACAAGAGGCTTGAGATGCTCTGGATGTAGTGATAAGTACGATTTATATTTTTGAACATCCCTATCATATTTTGTTTGATTTGGAAATAGTACTGGGAGGAGCTATCCTCGGCCTTTCTGCTAGTCTAACAAAGCTCTCTGATCTGGACTCAGATCATCGATCAAATTCGTCTTGTGGACACTCAGCTATTCGATGTCCTGGCTGACCACATCTGAAACATTGACCAGTCATCCTATAACACTGGCCAAAATGTCACCGTCCATGATTCTGGCACACTGGTGCCCCACCGACTTAACCAGAACTGTCCACACTGCCACTACCAGAAATTATAGCAGATGCTGACTGTCCACTACTTTTGGAATCTCCAGATACAAATCTATTTTTCTTTCCAGAAAAACTACTTCCAGAAGTATCACCACTGAATCTCTTTCTACTAGCAATTCACCACTGTTGAGTAGCCATCAGATCTTTCTCTATCAGTTGAGCTCTCTCCACAAGCTTAGAGAAATCAGAAATATGAAATGGTACCAGGGGTTGCCTTAGACTATCTCGTAGTCCCCTTAGAAATCTATAACACTTGTCAACGGAAGTACTGACCAACTGAGGAGCATATCTTGCCAAAGCAGTAAACTCTGCATCATACTACATAACTGTCTTGCTCCCCTGAACCAATCTCAGAAAAGTCTCCTGTATTTACTGTCTTATAGAAGGGGGTACAAGCCAAGATCTAAACACTTCAGAAAATTCTTCCCAAGAAATATAGGAGTTTAATTTACTCTGGAATTTCTCCTCCTACTGGCCCATCCACCATCACTTTGCTTCACCATCCAATAGAAAAATGGCTAACGGTACCTTTCTATCAGAAGGACATTACATACCATTAAATGTCTTTTCCAATCTCCTCAACCAATCCTTTGCTACTCTAGGCTCAACATTGCCCTCAAACCTTGGAGGCTTCAATCTTAGAAACATTTGTAGATGTCTATCCATAAATTCAGATCTAATAGTAGAAACTCTATTCTGCGTCTCACTCATCATCTGAGAAACCAACGTAGCAAACAATGAAACTGTATCTGAACCAACTACTGGGGCAGAACTATTCACAGGAGAAGCCTGACTAGCACTCTACCCATCAGTCATATCTGGGTCTGGCAGATCCATAATCACACAAAAAGCAACTATACACCTAAAACAAAAATAATAAAAACTCAGACAGACTAAAACTACCCCACCAAACTTACAGATCAATTCCTATAGGTCTGTTTTACAATCCAAATTCTAAAACTACAGCTCTGATACCACTTTAATTGTCACGATCCAACCTGACCAGAACGAATCCTATCACGTTAAGTTGTGATGGATGAATCCATGATCTAGCTTTGGAATTTATTTTCAAACTTTCTTCCAATATACACAGGACTACAGAAACACAGAGCAACTACAAATATCCGGATATACCGAAAAGCTCATCCAACATTTTCTTCTTTCTTTCATCAAAATAATCATATACATTATAGTGCTTGGCTATAAACAGAAAGTACAAAATAGAATATAAAAGCCATAATGTACAAAAATCAAAAGTACAAAATACCTAATCTCAGATCAGATATAGAACGGCTAGTCCAAAACCTCCTTCCCTTTCCAAGAACCTAAAAACCATGAAGATAACAACAGTAAGCTAACAACTAAACAAGACTACATTAGCTGATCAAAATCTCCAGAAACTCTCATATCAAAACACTCATAAAAAGCTTTAAAAATAGTTTATTCAAATAGCCATACAAAATTCAGACAATCGTATAGAAATCATATAATCAGATAGAATGTAGATATTTGTACAGAACAGACAAACAAATAGACTTCAGATATTCACACAGAATAGATAATGAGATTGAAGTCAAATAACAGATACAGAAGAACAGAATCAAATTTGTATCATATAATCGTATAAATCAGAAATCACATTTTTCAAATTATATATCAAATCACATATCAGATCACATATCCCTGACCCAGACAGAATCTTAAAAGATTCTGACCCCTTATACCTCCCTTCCCTGACATAGACAGAATCTCAAAGGATTCTGGCCTCTTATGCCTCCTTTTATGCTTACAGCACCATAATATATCAAATATACAAAATTATTAGATCAAAATTCATTTTCATATTCCCTGACACAGACAGAATCTCAAAGGATTCTGACCCCTTATGCCTCCCTTCCCTGACACAGACAGAATCTCAAAGGATTCTGGCCTCTTATAACTCCCTTATGATATCATTCAAATCACATTAAACATTAAATCATATCAAATTTAGAGAAATAAGATTCATATTAAAAAATCGTCAGAGAGTATAACGATAGAGAACAGAAATTCAACACATAAAAAATTCACAGTTTCAGAAATTACCAAATTACCAGAGATCATGTAAAACATAATTTCAAGACTTTTCTTGTATTGAAACAATATTTTTGAACAACCAGATAATTTACTATTTGATAAAAACTCCACAAAATTCAAAGTATCCGGAGGAAATTCTCTAGAAAATATTCAAAACATGTAAAATTATAATATCTAAAACATACCAAAAGTTACGCAGTATAAGTTTTACCGGTGCAAAGATACACCCATTTTTCGCTAAGGGATACAAAATTTTAAACAGAAAATCCATCAAAAATCACATTTCTGAAAATTGAGAAAGGCATAATGTGCCTTACCTCGAGTCGATCAACTTTCCCAACTACGGTGACGGTCCAAAAATGGACCGAAGACGCCCAAAATGAGGATTTCTTTCTCTTCCCTTTATTTTCTCTCTCCTTCCCTTTCTCTCTCTTCAAAATATATTATTTTGGATACTTAAAAAATTCGATCGTCCGGATGATTTCCATGGTTCGTCCCAGGACAATCTCCTTGGTAGGCTGATCTTACAGACGATAATTAATTTCATCACTAGACGATGCCCTCGGGTTGCCTTCATACGAACGATAATTATTTTTGTCCTGGGACGATGCTCTTGGGTTGCCAATGTTTCAACTGTTCATCCTGGACGATCCCAACTTCGTTCGGACAAACCTGGAAGGAAATCTCAAATTAGACCAAAACATAAAAGAAAAGAAAAATGAAGGCTTTCACAGATATGATGTGCCTTAAGGCCATATTAGGTTTTCTTTCTTAATTGGTTCCATCATATATTCCCCCTCAATCTACTTTAAGTACAAGATGGTGAAATTTCTATTTTAAATATCCATCCTTCCAAATACAATGCTCATACTACTATTATACGCTTGCTGCTACAAGCATATAGATGCGTATCTAATTGACAACTAGCCATAATCAAAAGTTCTCTATCATGAGTGGGAGGGGTAATTAACTATAGGGGCTTGTGCCTATAGGAAACCAGAACTCATATCATAAAGTCCTCATAAAATGAGGGTGAAATCTTTGGGTAGTGTCTTATCTACAAACCCATCTGCCTTCAAAAATTTATCTAGAAACTTAATCCGTTAAAATTCCCCCTAAAAGAAATAGCAAGCGGGCGGAGGCCATGGCCAAATTTTTGAAGCCCATAATAGGTAGTAGATTAACCTATCCTCCCTCTCCCCCATCCCCACGTAAAGACCTATTGACCTCATTTTTTTATGAGGTTACTTTGACCCCTTCCTGGATCCTAGACGCTAGGATCCTTCTAGATTCTAGACCCCAAAATTCCTTTTATGACCAATCCTGACTTCAAATCAATCTTGACCTTAAGCCAATTCAGACCTTAGTTCAATTCATACCTCAAAATCCAAACTCTAATTTAAACATTGATCCTGCTTCTAATTCAACTTCAACCCTATCCTATCACTTATGATCATAAATGATATGAAAAATTTAAATTCAATCATCCAGACTCAAAACCCAGTTCAGATCTAGAATTTCAAACCAACATTCAAGGGTAAAAGGATAAGTCCTTAAAACCTTTTATATTAAATTTTCAAATACTTCAAAACCCAATCAAATGATATCTGATTTAGAGTCTATCAATTACACATTGATAGGATATATATCTACAGGCAACCCTCCAAATTTGAGCCCATTCTGAGATTTATAATCACAGAAATTGAATTGAAATCTAAAGCCTATAAAACCTTTAAAAATTTACAACCTATGCCATTGGACTTGCTACCCAGTGGATTTTAACCTTGGAGTTTTATCCAAAGCTTTGAATCACTTCTAAACACTTAATCCTTACTCATTAAACATTAAATTCTATTTTGGTTGACTCATTTTGACCCCCAGTTGACCCAGGGGTCAAAATAACCAAAATACCCCTTAGGGGTTTGAATACTCATTCCAAACCAAATGACCTCCAAATTGCTTGAAATCACCTTAAAAATTTTTCAAATATCAAACCAAAACTATTGGATCCAAACCTAGACCCTGGGTTAACCTGGTGGACCAGGTGAACTTAGGTTGACCAAATAGGCCCTTTAGGATTCAAACAATCATTTTGATAAATTTGACTTTTCCAGACATTGTGACCACCTCCATTGGTCTCTAAATGTCATTTCAAACTTGTTGAACCCAAGCCTAGACCCTAGATCAATCTGGATGATGAAGTCAACCTAAGTTGGCCCAATATTCCCTTGATGGCTTAAATGGGTCATTCCATCCCATTTAACTATTTTAACCCATTTAAGCTCTTAAACCCACTCTAATTCATGATTCAAATATATGCAAACTTGTGTGGGGTTAAATCATATTGGATTTAACTTGGTCAAACCATCAAGTTTGGTCAAAACTCCAATAGTTTGGTCCTACCACCATATACACCTTATCAAACCTATCCTAAGGTTTAACCCAATAACATATCATGGCTCAAGTACATCTAAGCTCAATATGAGCTAAGTTATAGTCCTGGTTGGTTGGATCAAGTTAACTTATATTGACTTGGTCAAGCCTCCTTCATACATGTGTATATATTCAAACCCATTGAAATTAAACCTTTCAAACCTCAAAGAACATTCAATCCTATTCAAATGCATACTTCAAACATCCCTAAACCTATCATGACTTATATCATGGGGTTTTAATCAAGCCATTATTGTTTGACCAAGTCAACTCTTTATGATTTGGTCAAACTTTCCTTCATGCATATGTATGCATTCAACCCTTAAGCTTTTAGCTTCAAGCTCCTTCCAACCAGCTCAAACCAACTTCCTTCATGCCACCTCCTTAGTCAAAGGCATAATTAACTTTTCAAAATAGTCAACAAAGTCAAATTACATGCTTAGGTGGCTTTGCCACCTTAGTAAGAAAAAACCACCTAATAATCCAAGCTCTCATGCATTTTGGTTGCTGGAAGAGATACATGGCAACAACCTAAAGCTCATCTCATGCATTAATAAGGGCTAGCAATCATAGGTTAGGCTAGCCATGCTTTACTCAACTCAAATCCTTGGAATCTTCTCCAACCATCCAAAATGATCAATTCCAACAAACTCTATCCCATCTTAACTCTCCCTAAGCTCCTCCATCTATAAATAAGGCCCCCACAACCATTAAAATGGTTGATAGATGTCTTGAGAGCCCAAATTGAGAAGAGAGAGAGAAAGAGAGAGAAAAGCTAATTGCTATAGCATAATTTGATCCAGCCATCAAAAGCTCTTGAACTCTTAAAGGAAGTTATAAAGGACATCAACACCTTTCCAACAAGACCAAGATCATCCAAATCCATCAACTGGATTGTAAGATATCTTAACTTTTCTCTAAAACTTTAATTTTATACTACATCAAATCTACAACACATGAAGCCCCCAAACTTCAGGTGTTAAAAGCTACGTTTCCCTCTAGCTATATTTCAAATTTTGTTAGATTTTATTAAGTATTTTGAAAGATATGGGTGTTTAAAAATTTTGAAGTGTTTTGACTCTAGATCAATCAAAGCTGTCCGATCGCTCCTTCAGTGTGATCGGGCAGCCCAGAATCTGCCACGTCGCTAGGTCTTAACTATCCAGCATCTGTAGGATTCAAATCTACATTAACTGGTTTGATCCAGGATGCGAGGTCAATTCTCGACCGTTTGTCGCTATGCCTTTGATCCAACGACCCAGGATCCTATCGACATGGTTAAGTGGCCTCTTCGGGGCCTGACAAGTGGCACCATACCGCGGTGCCACACCGCCATGCAAATGATTGGGCCTACGGCTGATTTGACCATTAATGGCCTAAAAAATTCAAAAAATGCCCAAATATTCCAAAATTCACTGAAAATTGAGGTTTCCACCAAATTTGACATTCTTTGGCTCATTAAAAAGATAATTTAATATAATATTTTTAAAAATTAATTTTATTTTGTTTTAAACTCTAGATTGTGAGAAAATTGAGTTTGTTTGAATTTAGTTTTTTCTAATTTTCTTATAATCCATGGATCAAAAATTTTGGTTGAATGTTCTTTAGCATTTTAGACATATTTAGTGATTTTTGTAGGGTTAGATGCTTTATACTTTTTTATGATGTGAATTTTCAAGGTAATGGGTCCATTTTGGACCCAAAATTTTGAAAATTCATAACTCCTTAGATTTTTAATATTTTGTTATAAAATTTCTAACGTGTAATTACATATGACCCAGGGTTAGTCACATCAAATTTCAAGCCAATTTGAATAGAAGAGACAACTAAGGAAAATAATTAAAGAAATGCCTAGAATAATTAGAAGATTTTTAGGGAGCTGTTTTCACACCCAATAGGATTGAAACTTAAACATAATAAATCTAGTAAAATTTTGAACCAAAGGATTAAGTTTGACTAGATTTGGATATCCTTAGGTTAGAAAATTAGTCTTACCAAATTTCAGCCCTTTTAAGGACCCAAAAGTTTTAAAAAATCACAATAAATTCAATTGTAATTCAAAAATTATATATAATATGTCTAACTGACCATAACTCAGCTCTTAATCAGTGAAAATTAAAATCACTTTAATTTGACTTTAAACTCAACCTTAATTTAATTTTAATTAAAAACTAATATATAATTAAATTAATTAATTAAAAATAATTAAAAATCCTAAAAGTTCCTTAAACACTTGATAATCTCTCCTTAAATCATTTCTGATCTTTGGAGTTGATTTCAAGGAGTTTAGGACTTGTTTAGATTCAAATCATTAAAAGGACTTTTAATTAAAATAACTAAAAAATTCAAAAAATACTAAAACTTCCAAAATTCATAACTAATTAAAGAAAATTCCAAATCAATCAAATTCAAAGGATAATGACTCCAATTAAGGTCTAGTATTTTTTAAAAATGTCAAACTTCCAAAATCTAGTTGAATTAAAAAAGTCAACAATTCAATCAACCGTAGTTCTAATCTGGGCTCAAACTTCAGAAATTTATAACGTTTCATAGAAAACCCCAAATTGAGCATGCTAATAGTCTAACAACTCATAATAAGGTCTATTATTTATTAAAAATCTAAAACCTTTAATATTTACTTTAAGTTTAAAAGTCAACTTTTTACCCTTTAGTCAATACATTAAGATAATTAAAAAATTTGATAATTCTTTAAAATATCAGAATTTTCTAATTTTCAACCAATCTCCTAAAATCAGTCACTAATTAAAATATTTAGAATTAATTTAATTTTTAATTTTAACCAACTAAACTAACTTAATTGACCACGATTGTTACTGGGTAACCCAGGCCTACGAGGCTATTAGCTTAGCCCCAAGGAAGGTGAAATAAACTTTACGGCCTTAGTGTGAAATAAAGGTATTAATCATTTAACCTTTAAAATATATTTAAATAAATTCTTAATATATTAATCTTTGAACTCTAACCTAAACCTCCCCTTAAGCCTTAGCAATTTCAAACTTTAGATAACTGTAACTAACTACCAAGCTTAGGATCTACCCCAGCTACGCGACCTTCTACACACATTATAGATGGTTTGCTAGGACCACCAACCCTAGATCTAGTCTAAGCTGATGTTTACTTTCTATTGTGTGCTGGGTTTTCTGATCTTTCACTGTATGCTGGTTGTTAGAATTAGATGATTGTTATGATTATTTATTTAATTTATGCACTCTATAATATGGTTATAAATGTGGTTGATTTGATTATTTAAATTCAATATATAAATTCTTAGAATAATTCAATAATAAAAGCTTAGGATAATCCTACAGGAGATTCTATAACTTTTTATTTTATATCAAATGCAATTTATATAAAATGTTAAGTGTTATGAAAGTGCATATTTGAGTCGTGATACATAGATCCAAAGGTTGGATTCCAAAGAGAAAAGGATACCCCTTAGGGGGATACACCTTTTCTATTTAGAAGTCCAAATTTGGATCACCATTCTTACACCAAAAATGGAAAGGATGGCATTCACCTTAAAGGAAGAGCCCTCTTTCCATTTGAGTGACCTACTACAAAGGATCCAAGGAGCATAAAGAGAGAGAACCTGGAGGAGAGAAGATTGAAGAATTGAAGACAAAAAGCATCCCACTCAAAGTCACTAACATCTTTATTAGGACTAGAATCTAGGTTGTTGTCAGTGGTGCCCGACTACTTTACTTTCTACAGACCCTAGGTTGTAATAACCAAGGTGTTTGCTTATGAACATTTATTAATTAATTCATTTATATTTGATGTGTTAAGGTGATTGCCTATAGGATTTCTTATTTTTCTTAGTTTTCTGGCGATCTTACATGTTGATTTTATTTTAACCTGGATACATGAGGGTGAGCAAAATTTTTTACTCATAATTAAATATTCAAAATTTTAGGAGTTAAACAACATAAAAAGATAATGAATCTAGAAAATTAGCCAGGGATTGCCTCCGAGGTCGCATACATATTTTTGCATTTCTTCTCTCCTTATTTTAGATACTTCCCTGCTTGTGGGTAGATACCAGATAATCTGACCTATGAGGATATGGTGTTGGACTTAGAGAAACCCAGTCTTCTAAAAAAATATTTTTAAGCCTTTTTAAATTTCAAGCATACATGATTTAGAGTTGTCGACTAGCATGCATTGCATTAGAAACACATTTAAAGGAGTCAAAAAGTTAATTGCATTTTTCCTTAGCATTTTCACCTAGCATAAGTCAAAAGGGGCCATTTAGAACCATCCTAGATGTCAGCCCCAGCTCTCCAAAAATTTAATAAAAATTTCCCTACCACTCTATCATAAAATAACCAGATTTATGTATTTAAAATTGGCTAGGTGGTTAGCTATCTCCCTAATCCAGGCCAGGGTAAGTCCAAATCTTGCACTGTATTTGCTAGGTTCGGTTTACTGATTTTTATTACCCGCTTTAAACTTAGGTTCTGAGGTAGGCTCATGCTATAAGACCTCAACCTCCAGTAATTAAATCCCAACCTTCTAATAAAATTGATCATTTAAACTAAACATTTCTTTCAATCAAATTCAAGCCCAACACTTAGGATTGACTGAAGTATTTCTGAATTATTTCATAATTTTAAAACACTCCCTATTCTCCTTCCTTTGACTCCAAAAATAAGTGTTCAAATTTGAACCAATCCCATTTAAAATTTCCAACCCTTACCTCCTTTCACATCAATCTTTAAATTCTTAAATAAAATTTGTACCGCTATTTTAATTGAGAGTATTCATAGAAAACTCTAGTTTTCTACGATGAAATTAACTATATGGGCTTGCACTTGTAGGATATTAGAAACCTAGACCAAATTTTCAAAATTAACTTTTCAAAACACAATTAATTATCTTTGGAAAAATAAAAATTTATCGATCTTTATCTCTATTTTTAAATGATTGATCGTAGATGATATTCTCATTTCTTAGGAAGATATATCATTCTGTTATCAAGATTTTGATTATGAAAATAATGATCCCTTATCCAAATTATTATAGTTGAACACTCAATTAAACATCATTTTAACCTTATGGGGTTGTATGTTGTATTTTCTTGAGTTAACTATAATAATTCAGATAAATTTAAAGTTCTAAAATTTAAATCCATTATAGAATGGTATATATGCCTTCCAAGGTGATATGCTATTCATAATGACGTGTTCAATTTCAAAACTAAAATTCTAGAAATTAATCTTTCCCAAAGAAAATTAAAATTATTCAAAACTACACCTTTCAATTAAACAAGACCCCCTTCCCTTAAATCTCTACTCTCACACGACCATAGTAGCCACACGACATGAAGCTGAGGTCCTCATCTCTTCTCGCATATATACTTGTCCAACACCCACCACTAAATCATCTGTCCGACGGTCTCCAGCTTTTGGCTGGCCTGATCCGTTGTTTATGAAGACTCTAGCCACCCTGGTTGCTTACTCTGATCACCATTCCATATGTCAACCTTGAAAGGCTATTCCTCCTCCAGCTGACTTCACCTGCTTTCATCATACAACAATCCACAGACCACCATGCCTCCCAACTCTCCATCCCAATTTCCATCCCATTTATTTCATCCAGGAGAAAAGAGGCTTGATGCTCTTCAAATATCCATTTAGAGAGAAAGAGGAATTATTTTCATCTTATGTCAATTGGCAAAATGAACGAACACGAGCCTGCATAAAAAAATATATGAAAAAAAATAATGGGTACATTTTTTTTGAACTAGCAGCAGTGTATGGGCTTTTTTTAATTAATTTTTTTTAAAGTTAGTCTATTATTTTCTTCTACTTATCTTATCATATAATCATAGATATAAGAAAATGTCAAAGTTAATCTATTTTATCTCTTACAAATTCTCAATGTGCAAGATTTTAAAATTAGTTTGTTGTGATTAACTCAAATTTATCACTATTCCTTGTTCATTAGTCTTGATCCTTCTAATGTGATATTTTTTTAAGCTTTGTATTTAATGCCAACTTCATTAAAAAGAAATTATCCTACTTTTCATTATATATATATATATATATATATATATATATATATATATATATATATATATATATATATATATATATATATATATATATATATATATATATATATGAGTATGTGTATGTGTGTGTGTATGTATATATATCAATTGCTATTTTTTGTTTTTTTTAGATTATAAAAATGTGCTTCTTAAAACTTATATAAAAATAAAGTCTAATCAAAAGACATGTTATGAACACCTTCAATATTCATATGGTATTTAATATACGATCTAACTTAAGTTAATAAAAATAATAATAATAACATTATTGAGTTAATGTGATAAAAATAAATGCCACTCATGATGAATTCCAAATATATCAAAATTCTTTAAAGATCAAAGTTATTTACAAATTAAATAATTCTTTTTATCAATATTAATTCACATGTTAATCTCTATTTAAGTTAATTTTTTTTTTTGTAAATTTTGATGTTAGCTATTTGAGTTCTCATGCCTAAATACATAGTAATCAATATGTTTATGGGTATATGAGAAATCAAACTTATTATAAAATTTTAATGATCATTAAAATTTTGAAGAATGGAATATTCTATTGCATGCCGTAGAGGTGACATTTGATATAACGGTTTGTCAACATGTCGAACAAATTCATACATTTTGTGTTTCAACTTTGAGTTTACATGTGCCCATTGTAGATGAATAGTCATTTTGAAGTGGTTCTGAGGTCTTAGAATAGTAATTGATATGAAAAGTTAACAACCTCTCATTCTTTTAATAATTCCTAAGAAGAAGAAGAAGAAGAAGAAGAAGAAGAAGAAGAAGTTTCATTTATCTGTAATAAGCTTGTGTGTTTGGTATTGGGATTGAGAGCAACTTATGTTAACATTTTTTCCAAATGAAATTGGAGTTGGAAATATTAGCCTTATTCATGATTCGAAAGGATGCATTTATTTCTTCTTCCTAAGCCTTCTATGACATATATATCAAATTTATTTGACAAATTGAAATGATGTTGAGTAATATTCTATTTTTTGTTGTTAATTATCACAAATAAAATTCAATACAAAGTTCTAATGATTGTATACAACTTTCTATAATTCATTCTATGTATATTTGTGTCTTCATTATTCGTAAATGAAATGTTGTAAGTATGTTGTTTTATTTGGTTCCAAAGTCTTTCTTGGAGGATAAGAGTATTAGTACTTTGTATTAACGTGTATGGTTATTCTGAAGTGTTGTTATAAATTTTCTATGTATATACATTAAAAAACTAAAGTTCATTAATCTCAAACACTTATTTTTCCCTTTGTTTTATTTTTGAGGTACATTAGAGCTACTTGGACAATAATTTATGGACCATTCACTTCCCTCTATTCCTTCTAAATGGTGGTGATGTTGTTGGAGTATCATTGACTTGCTCAAGTGGGGTATAATCCTAAAATTTAGAGCTCCCCAGGCCTTCTAAACCTTGCATGTTACTAGGATTCCCTCAAACTCGAGTTCCTTATAGAAACCCTGCACTTTATTTTTTAAATCCCCCTACTTGCTAATAAGTAGGACTTTTTTGTTAGTGACAAATCTAAGTATGCCTAGTATTGATTTATTACCCATACTTAAATTTTTCCTTCAGATTTTCATAAAATCATAAGGTGCCTAATAAAAAAAGTATGCTAATAAAAATAAGGTAAGATAACTAACCATGAACAAATCCAATTCATCATACTCTAATAAATAAGAATTATTAGACAATCAAAATAAAAGGTTAATAATATCTAAAATAAAATTAAACAATTAAACTTAAATGATTAAATAATATTAGTTAAATCTAATTTTAATCATCTCAAAAAAATAAGATTTAATAACTAATGTAGTAAATCTTAATTTAATTAAATGAATTTAATAGTTAAACACTAAATAGATATCTAAAATACCTTTCGTGCTTTAAGATTGACTTATTTGGAGGGCATATTAGCATTGGATTTAAAAGTTTATTAATAATTTTAAATAACAAAAGACCCTTATTCATTGTATTCAACTCTTGTTCAAAAATACATATGTATTTGATTGGAGGTTCTCTAAATAATAAATTAGGTTTATTTATTATGTTTATTTCCTTTAGGAAGGTAGAATTGAATTAGATTATAAAGCCTTGAATAAATCCTTATTGAATTTAAATAAACTTAAAATTTGACAAACAATTAGATATAATTAACCAATATAAATAATGTGTAACCTGGACTTATAAAGCAGCTAAGTTAGCCCTAAGAAGGCTAAAATAAGCCTCACAACACTGGTTTAACAAACGTGATTATAATTTAAATAAATATTCATTCAAATCAATAAAAATAAAAAAAACACTTTAAAACTTATATTTGTCAAGCTTGATTCCTTTTGGAGAGCATATATGTATTGGATTCATAAGGCTTGTATCTTAAGAAACTTAATAAGTCATTAAAAATTTTGAAAGACATCAATAACTTTTTCTCATTTCAAAAATTAAATTTAAATCAACCCTTCAATTTTTTCACAACCAACAGACAACTCTAAATCTAAGTAACTTAAACAATAAATCTATAAGGACATATAAAAAAATAAATGACATTTTTCACACACTAGAATTTGGTTTCTATGATCACTAACTCTAGTCTTAGGCTAGGCCATTATTGTATTTTGTTTTTATGTATGTACCTTTTCCTATAGGGTGTCCTTGTTGTGTTTATTTATTTATTTCATGCACTCTGGATTCCATATGATACAACATTAAATATACATTTTTTATTCTATTCTCATTAAGGCAAAAGAAAGAGTAAAATATAATGTATCTAGAATGCTTGTAAAAGAAAATTTAGTGTAGAATGTACCTAAGTACAAATGTTTGTAAAAGAAGTCAAATATAAATATATGGTGTCGAGAGTTATAAATATTTATATACATTATCCTATATACACATATAGGATTCCAAAATATAATTACCTCTTTTTTAGAGAGTATTTCCTTTTCAAATTCTATAAGAAAACCCCAAGCCATAAGATGATAAGAAAATACATTTGAATCTACATATCTCATAGGTGCAGAAATAAGGTTTGTTGTGGTAAAGTCTAGCCCTTTTATTTTCTTGCATACCCTGGGTTTTATTTAATTCCAAGTAAAATGAATAAAATACATTTATTTATACCTTTTTTTCATGCATACATGACGTTAGATATATTTCCTTACATATTCTTTATATTCCTGATCTAACTCTATAGATTAAATATCTTTGACTCCATAGTATAGAGCCATCCTTCTTGCATTTAAAAGGCATTAATTGTGCTTAGGATGTTAGATGGAAACTCACTTTAAGAAATTATAAGCCAAGATTTTATACCCCTAAGTCTTTTTTTCTTTGAATCCTAAATATATTCTAGGTTTATAGGACATTCTTAGAAGTTAAATCAATTTTTAATATTTTAAACTCAAAATTTTTAATCAAATTTTCAAACAATTAAAAAATACCTAATCATCACTAAAGATAAAGGGAAAAGCTTATTTCTTTTGGAATATAACTTAAAAACCCCCTTTTTGCACCAAACTAAGAAGAGAATAATGTAGTGTTCTTAATTGAGGTTATTCTTAGGTGAATGCCTAAGATGAAATTAGTGATGGGGGCTTGTGCTTGTAGAAAACAAAAACCCACAACAAAAAAAATCTCATTTGATCTTATGTATTGAATAAGGAAAATCTCATAATTTTGGGTCATATATATTATTATCCATCAAGATGTTTAGGTGAAAGCCATTATACTCAATAGTTAAAAATAAATATAATCCCAACTCCTCTACCATTAGCTTTCTTGCATAAAGTGTAAATGTCCATGATTATTTTATTCTACAAGATAGTACGATCATATTCTTTGTATTATGAACCCCACTCGAAGCATCCTTTCAGATATCCACATATTTCTAGCGACCATAGTGAGACATGTTTCTCTCTCCATCTTTTGATGTTATAATATTCTCTTCTATAATTATTTTTAGTTTGGTTCATAGTTTAAGTTCTTATCTTCTATTCCATCCTCTTCTCTTGATCTTTAGTGAGTATTAAACCCATTTATGTAAATGTATAAATATTTTTTTAAAAGTTTGAGTTTATTAGGTCTTTATCTTGAATTGTTAAATTCAAATTCAAATCAATCTATTTCAATTCTTCTTATTCAAGTGAGAATTCTAATTTCAATTAATTCTTAATCAAAATTCTTTCTAACTGGATCTTGATTCATATCATTTCAAATGAATGTCCATATTCTAGCTTTGATGATTTTATTCATATATTTGATGTAAACTTTAGTTTCCATCTTCCCTGTAGTCCAAATTCTTTAAGACTGGTCCGTCATTCAAATAAATCTAAATAAAATCTAAATTCTATTTTGAATGGTAGGGTCTAAAAGATTGACATATGTAAGTTTTTCAAAAGAAATGCAAATTTAAGAAAAGTTTGAATGTCAAAACATAAGGCAAATTTATTAAGGGAATTTTTTTTGGAGTGTAGTTGACTTATTTTTCATAAATAAGAAGTTTAGCTCTTTTTTATTTAAAATATGAAGTAAGTATTGGTTGACTCCTTTAAACACTTAAAGAAAAAATTCATGATGATAAATACAAAGATTTTATTTTATCCTTCTCAATTCTTATGTGGGGTAAATTGATTTTTTTTTTTAAATCTAAATCAAATTGAAATTGGATTTAGAAATAAAAATCATCTTCACCTTCCTGCAATTTTCAATCTCAAAAGCATCATTTTCATATTGATAAATCTACATAATAATTTTCCTAATCATTTTGTTCATTCTTAACAAAGGATGTAGTTTATTTTGTAGGTTTTTCTTCCTTTTATAAGAGAGTGAGATTTATTCTCTTATATTAGGAAAATAATTTTAAAATTGAGAAAATGTCTTTTTCATAGGTTTAGAAAGGAAGACAACTAAAAATTGAAAAGATGCAAAATGTTCACAAAATTTAATAAAGAGAAACAAAACGAGCCAAAAATTAAAAGATGTATGAAGTGTGTCAAATTGAAAGATGCACAAAGTTTAAAAAAAAAATTAAAAGATGCGCAAAGTGCACCAAAATTAACAATGAGGAAAGAAATGAGGCCAAAATTAATAATTAAATAGCTTCCCTTTCTTGTAAATCTTTAAATCTTAGAAAACCCATGTCCTTCGATACTTTTGATACTTTAGTTTGAAAATCAAGATTTTTGATTCATCATTATACAATGATATTATAATAGTTATAAAAATATTTTCATGGAAGAAAATTGAGAAGATTCAATTTCTTTCATTATTTTAAATCTTTTTTTTAAGTAGAATTTAATTCAAAAACATATATATAAGAGAGAGAGCCTAGTCTAGCTTTAAATCCCTGACCTTTTTGGGTTTAGATAGTAAACCCACTTCTTACTAAACATTTTAATTTTGTCCAATCTGTCATTTGATCAGGTCTGGATAATCAAAGGGTAATTTTTTTTTCATTCTAAAAAAAATAATGCTTATACTCTTAGATAATATTTTATTCTTTGAAAAACATATGAATCAAACTTATCTCAATTAATTGTTGAGTATTTAATATCTCAGTAAGCTTAAATATTCACCTTATTCTTTTGAACATTTATGAATGAAAATGTATGGATCTTAAGGACTGAAGTGTTCCTTCCCTTGATTACTCCTTTTTCTTTTGAATACTAGTTATTTTGAATTTAAGTTGATGTAAGATATCATTCAATTATCATTTTGATTTGTACTTTTAAAAATAATCATTAGTTGTGAACACATTTTCTTGATATCATATATGTTACAATTTCTTAATTTGAGGGTCTTTCTCTCATTCAAGCATTGATCTTATTTATTATCTAAGAGCCACAATCCAATTCAGATATTGATTTAGATTCAAATTTTTAGGAGCCACTATCTCATTAATGCATTGATTTATATCCACTGATTTGTAAGCAACCATCCTATTTATGATGTGATTCAATTTCCTTGTGCTGGCAGTCTTCCTCCTATTCACGCTTTAATTTTATTTCCTTTTTTAGGAGTTAGTCTACCATTCACGTTCTTATTTGATATCTCAATTGGGTTCATTCCCTTGGATCTTTCTATGTGTAATTATTCTATTTTTCTCTTTCTCCTATTGATGTTATGATAACTTTATCATGATTTTACATGAGAATATTCATCTTCTTTCCATGTAGGTGCTCCTCTACAGATAGACATTTGTGAGGGGCTTACCTTTGATGTGACATATGGATTCCTTTATTCAAAAGGTCCCTTTTTGCCATTCCTTTAGAATTCTTTTCTATTTTCTTATTCTTTAATTTTGATATAGTCAGGCATACATTAGATCTTATCACTCTTTCCTCCTCACTAAATAATGGGCATCTATGTCAGGTTATTATTGAGGTGGCTTTGACTACTTATCTCATTATTGCAAATATGGGCAGACAACAATTGAGTAACATTAATTCACCATTGTAATTATGGTCAAGTGAATGTTTGGCTCTTTTCATATTTTATTCTACTATTGGGAATATGGTCAGTCATATATTATTATTTTTTGAAGCTCTTTACTTATTGTTTTGAATATGTTCAGGTGTGTACTGAGTCATTCTCATTCACCATTGAAAATATGGTCAAACAAATACTGAACTTCCTTAATTTTTGGTTTCTTGATAGAGTCCTTGGGGGATATACTGCATTGCCACTTCATTCCCCTTTTGCATTTCATGTTTGGGGGTTGTTAAGTTTTGTTTGACTCCTTATCTCACTATTGTGAATATGGTCAAGCAAACATTGAGTTACCCTCATTTACTATTGTGAATATGGTTAGATGAATGTTTCACTCTTTTTATTATTTGTACTTCTATTACGAATATAGTCAGCTGACATTAGATTTTGGGAGGCTCTTTACTCACTATTGTGAATATGATCAAGTGTGTACTGAGTCATTCTCATTCACCATTATGAATATGATTAGGTGAATGTTAAACTCTCTTTTTAGTGTGTTACCTAACAGAGTTCCTAAAATTTCATGAGGGTTGTGAAACCCTAAAGAAATAGCTTGATGCTAACTAAGAGGGGGATGAATTAATAGTTTTAAAAATTCTTAAACAAAAAGGAAAATCTTTTTGATCTTTTTAAATATTTTAAAACAAAAAAAAAAACTCGTGATATAGAAGAAAATTAATTTCCATGATAACAATACAATCAAATTTTTCAATCACAGAATAAATCACATAAAAGTGCAAAAATAAAATGCGATAAAAATAATAAGAAAAAATACACAAAAATTTATAGTGGTTCAGTCAAATCTGACCTATGTCTACCTCTTGGAGACTCCCTCTCTAAGTATTACACTAAACTGAAGTGACGCTCCTTTTGCTCCCACATTAAGGCGGATAAGCCCTTACAAAATCTTTCCACAAAAATGGTGAAGCAGAGAACCTTGAAGCTTTTTACTGCCTCTTAGATAGAGAACCTCTAATACTAAAGATAATCTTCCTAGAGTTATCAAGGAACTAGAGGAGAAACTCAAGGAAGATAATGAACACCATGATTGGATCAACCTTTGTGATTTCCTCACAACTCCGCTTCATAAGGATCTCTCTCTCATGATCTCCCTCTTCCTTCTCTAAGCACTCTCTTAGATCAACTCCACAACAAAAGATTAACTCAACGGTTAATATAATTGCTTAAATAGAGATCCTACAAAAGAAGCCCTAATTTTTAATTTTGCGTAATTGATCATCAGGATGATCGACATAGTTATCAAAAACCTCTTCTAGCTATTTCGCTCTACTGCTCTCACGCAATTTAGGACTTCCATTTGTGTTCTCTAGTTTTGATATCCTGGCATGTTTGATTGGTGGTTTCTTCCACATTTTTTCTCCTTATTCTTTTTTCATTTCTTTCACGGATTTCATTTGAGATTTATTTTATGTTTTTTGGTTTCAGGAGATGATGACTCCATCATCATCTAACTCACCGATTTCTTTATTTTCTAATGACCGTTCTAGGTCATTCAAGGAGGTTTTATCTTATTCTTATTCATCTATGCCTAAACTTCAATTTGTGTGTACATCTTTTATGGGTTATCCAGCTTTGATCTTTAATGATGTGATGGTGTATTAGTTGGTCATTCCTTTTATACTTACTCTGGTTGAAAAATTCCTTCTTTGTTAACTAAATCTCTTATGTCATCTATTTTTTTTGTTAATTTGAAACTTACGGGTTCCTTTCATGTTGGATTGTTGGATCCATGATATATTGTGATCCAAATTACAAATGACCTTGATTACAACCACATTTTTTCTAGGAGGTCATACTATATTCAAGCCTATCAGATGTGTTTCCTCAAATGGATGCTAAACTTTGATGTTATTGAGGAATAGTCTATTGATCGTATATGGATTTCTTTTCCTAACTTGAGACTTCATTTTTTTAACTCACAAATTCTATTTGGGCTTGCTTCTATTTTTGATTGACTGTTACAAACGGATCAAGCTATGGACTCTATTTTATGGCCCTTGATGGCTCGTGTTCTTATTGAACTTAATATTTCTAAGAAACACCCTAATGTTTTTTGGATAGGGTCAGAGTAGAATGGTTACTTTTAAAAAGTTAAATTCAAAAACCTACCTATTTTCTATTCTCATTGAAAATGCATGGTTATGGTGTTAATGAATGGTTCAGGTTGCATCCTTAACTTCGTAATAACAAAGTTTCTTCCAAACAACCCCAATGTAATGATGTCATTGCGGTTGTTCTTGAGAATGAAAATATAAATTGTGTTGAGGTTGAAAGAAAAAATTCCCAAATTGTATGATCAACTGATGAAAGTGCATACTGAACCATCCCTTATCGCTATGGATGTTCCTCCTTATTGTTTGGGCAATATTATTAGCAAAATTGCCATCTTAGTTAATGGATGTGATAATTTGGATAAACAAAGGCTAACCACTTCTTCTTCTCTAAATAATGTTATCTCTGAAATGCTAGATATGGATTGTATGTTGAATACCAATAAGTGTACTAATAATGTTTCCTTTCAATTTGTTGTGAATGAGTAGGAAACTACCATTTGGAGTGAAAGGATTAGAAAAGAGCATGTGGGGCTGGACAATAACTTGAGGGAAAGTGAGTTGGCTCTAGTTGTGGAAGAGATTGTGGAACTTGTCTTGAATAGCAATGAAAGCAGTGAAAGTGTAGATGGAGATTTGTTGGAGGGAGGTGATCTTCCTTAAAAGGTAAAGGAGAATGGGTTAAAAAATGATAGTAAGTCTCCCTCGAACTCCCATTATCATAATGATGCTTTTACAAGCACAAAGGATATGGCTTTTTCTGCTAAATGATTTGACAAAGATGGAAATGATACTAGCTTCATTAAATTTCAAAATAAGCATGGTAGGAAAAGTAAGAACCTTATTTTATAATTTTCCATGAACACTCGTTCATAAACTAGTTGTTAGATTTGGTTTTTATGTTTGATTCTATTTTTAAAAATGTTAGGGCCATTGGATGCCCTTCTTCTTGATTGAGGGTTAAAAACTTATGCCGTATTTATGATGTGTCTATTCTTATTTTACTTGAACCTCTTATTAATGTTTCTAAACTACTTAGTACTGCTAAAGTTTTGGGTTTTAAGCTTGCCACTTCAAAATCTACTAATAAAAATTGGTTATTTTGGAAAGATCCGGTTTGAATTGATATTCTTGGAGATTTTACTCAAGTTTGGCATTGTAATATTGAAGTTTCAAATATAAATTATCGTGCTTCTTTTATTTATGCTGCATCCTCTCGTATTACAAGAAAAGTGCTTTGGGAGCAACTCATTAATTTTCGTAGTAATTATAATTTTCCCTTGTTGGTGGGTGGTGATTTTAACACTACTTATATTCCTTCAGAGCATATTGGGGGTTCCAATCCTATATTTCATGCTATGGAGGATTTCAATAATATGATTATGGATTGCACTCTAATTGATATTGGCTTTTTCTGGTTACAAATTTACTTAGAATCGTGGTCATTTATGGCAATGATTGGATCGTGTTTAATTTAATGATAGTTGTCTTAACTCTTTTAACTCTATTTTAATTGAGCATCATATCAGAATGCTTTTTGATCACTCTCCTTTATTAATTGGGCTTAATACTAGACAGGTGAATTCCTTTCCTCAATTTAGATTTCAAAATATATGGTTACATCATGATTCCTTAATGAATGTGGTTTAGGGAAATTGGTTTGCCTCTTTGCATCCTGATAACTCTTTCCTTGGCATGAAAAGATTTTAGTTTAGATTGAAAAGATAAAAACAAATACTCAATTGGTGGTATCGAAATATTTTTAAAAATATCTTTGCTAATATCTTAAGTGTGGAAGATAAAGTTAATAATGTTGAACTTAATTGTCAAATGTCTCCTTCTAATGCTAATTTTGCTTTGCTAAGAGAAGCTAAGAAGTGCCTCTTTAAATATAAGCCCAAGAGGAAGCTTTTTTTGAAACAAAAAGCAATTATGAAGCATCTGGTGGAAGGGGATAATAACACTAAGTATTTTCATGCTTTTGTTAAATGTTAGCGTGCTAAGAACTCCATTAACAAAATCAAACATTAGGATGGGTCTGTTATTGAGAATGTTGAGAAAATTTCTCTATTGGCGGTGCAGCACCATCAAAATTAGCTTAACAAGTATTTTACCCTTGGGAATATTTAGAATCCTACTATTATTCTCAATCTTATCTCATTGGAGGATAATAATTTTCTTTCTAAACCACCTTCTCTTGATGAATTAAAAGATATTGTCTATGATATGAATGGTGATTCTGGGGCTGGGCTGGATGAGTTTACTACTAAATTTTTTCAAAAATCTTGGCCTATTTTTAGTGATGATCTTTACTCTGCTATTATGGAGTTTTTGCCAGTTATGATATGCCTAAATGTTTTACCTCTACTTTTATTGTTCTTATTCCTAAGAGTATTGATATTAGTAATTGGAATGATTTTAGACCTATTAGTCTTTACACTTTTTTTAGTAAGTTGATTTCTAAAATTATTATGAATCGTTTAATTATTGTTCTTCCTAAAATCATCTCTCCCTTTCAAATGGGTTTTCTTAAAGGTCATGTTATCTCTGATAATATCTTGTTGGCTTAGAAATTCTGCCATGATTTGGATGTCAGGTTGAGGGGTGGTAATATGGTTCTGAAGATTGATATCTTTAAGGACTATGATAATATTAATTAGAAATTTCTTTATAATATTCTTCAATTATTTGGTTTTAATTCAGTTTTTATTAACCTTATCCAAAATTATATTGAAGGTTCTTGTTTTTCTTTTATTATTAATGGCAAAAGTTCTAGTTTTTTTAAATCTTCCATGGTTTAAGATAGGGGGACCCTAAGTCTCCGAGCCATTTCATTATTATAGCTGATTATCTTTCTAGAGGCCTTACCAACTTCTTTGAGAACCACCCTAGCCTTTACTTTAGGGCTTTGGGGGGTTTCTCGATATCTCATTTATGTTTTCCTGATAATTTTATCATTTTTATGAATGCTTCTCATAATAAGATTAATAAACTCCTAGACTTCTTTCATAACTTTAAAAATGTTAGTGGGCTTTTCTTGAACTATAAAAAATGTTGTTTCATTGCCTCTAATAAGGTGCCTAATGCTCATATTTCGACAATCAAAGACCTTATTGGTTTTTTGGAAGGCCACTTACCTATTATGTATCTTGGTATCCCTCTTTTTAAAGGTAGAAAGAATTCTTTTTTATATGACGAGTTAATTACTTTGGTACATAATAAGCTTTTGTCTTGGATTCAAATTATTTGAGTTATGGGGGTAGGCTTACTCTCATTAGAAGTGTTCTTTGTTTTTTTTCTTGTTTACTCTTTTAAAACTCTTCTACCCATTAAAATGGTGTGTAATTGAATTGATAAGATTTTTAAATCCTAAACCTACCTTTGTACTTGGATTCAGAGGATCTTTTATTATGTCAGTTGTTTAAAGATGGGGTTTTTAGATTAAAAGATGCTAAGCATGTGTTTAGAACCAAGAATGTTGTTACTAGTATTTTATCTATGATATGGCATAAAAGTATTATGTATATTGTTGCAATTTTTCTTTGGAAAATTTTACATAGATTCATTTCTACTGATGATAATTTGATCAAAAGAGGTTTTACCTTACCATCCAAGTGCCAATGTTGTTATCATGTGGAGAATATGCATAATGTTTTTGTCTTAGGTCTTTTAGCTGTTAAAACATGGAGTTATTTTGATGATATTTTCAAATTAAATTATTTTACTCCAAATTTGTCTATTAATTCTTTGCTTAATTCTATGTTTTTTATTTATAAAGGTCATTTTAGAAATGTTATCCCTTCTCTTATTTTGTGGTACTTATAGATGGAAAGGAACAACTCTTTTTTTTAATGATATTTAATGGACTATCATAGGATTATCAAAAATCATAAAGAAAAACTCTTGAATCTCTTTTATGTTAATTTTCTTTTTATCAAGAGTTTCAAGAAATATTGCTTTGTTGCTCCTGATTTAGACATAAGGTTGGGTGAGGTTCTGCCTATTTCTGAACTTCAATTTGTGTTTTAAGTTAAACCTTCTTTGGGCTACTATAAAATGAATGTTGGTGTTTCTGATAATGATATCATCTTGGGGTGTCATAGGATCATAATAGAATATAAAGTGAATGTTACTCTAGCTTTTGCGAGCCCTTTACATAATGGTAATTTGCATATTGCTATTTTTAATGCTATTCTTTATGGGCTGAGTTTGTATGTCTCTTGACATTAACAACATATTTAGGTTGAGTTTACTCATAGTATTCAATGCATTGTTAATGGTGAGGATTCAATTTGCAATCTTGAGGCTTTTTATCTTGTTAGGGATATTAAATAGTTAATGATTTTTGTTAATGCTCCTTTTTCTCAAGTTTGTTGGGAGGGTAGTGTTTGTGCTAAATAGCATGCCAATTTTGGGAGCAAGATTGACTGTTTCATTGATTTTTTGGAGGCTAATTTTCCTATTCCATTAAAAGGGCTCTTAAGATTGGATAAAATAAATATGCCTTATGCCAGGAGGTAATTTGGTGATTTTCTATTTTTATTATTTTTGTGGAATTTTCCCTTTAGCTGTGGTGTTTTACTGTGGTTCCTTTCTGTTGATATGGCTCGGGTGGCCTATATTTGGTGGCTTTATTTTTTCTGATGTTGGTTTTGTGCTAGAGCTTATCTTGGGTGGTTTGTTCATTTTTGTAATTTGGATATGGTTTTGCTTATAATGGCTGATTATTTTGGGGTTTTGGGCTTGAGCTGTGATTGCACTGGCTTCTTCATTGATGGTATTCCTAGTTGTTTCTCTCCTACCTCCTATTGCTATTTTGGGAACTAGCGTTGCTTAGTCTGTATTGGTAGGGACTGGTGCTATATGGCTGTTGTTATGTTTACCTTTGGTTTTGGGAGTGCTTGGTGTTTTTTGGTGGACTGTTGGGTTGCCTGGGGTGTTTCCTCATCTCCGTTTAGCTGGGTTTTGGTTGTTAATGTGTGTGTGGGGGGGGGGGGGGGGGGGGGGGGGGGGGGGGGGGGGGTGGTTTTTTTTGGGCTATTGATTTTGGCCCTTGGTTTCTCTATTTTGTTGTTTGTTTTTTTATCCAATTTAGCCTCTATCTGGGTGTGGGTGGCTGTGTTCTCTATGGGTATATCTTGGTGCATTTTTGAGCTGATTGTTAAGGGTTGGTTTGTTTGGCTGGATTATAGGATGGAGCGGCATTGGGCTACCTGAGTGATGCTTATTGGTTCCATTCTATCCTGAGCTCATTCTACCTATACTCTTTTGGTTATTGCTTTTGTTTTTATATTATTTTTTTGTATCATTGCTAATTCTTTGGTTTATTGGATGTGCTATGTGATTGCTTGTCTCTTCTAGCCAACTTTTGTTGGGGGTATGTTGAGGGTTTCATTTTGGATCCTCTCAGTTTAGTGGAGGTTTAAGGGCAAGGTTGATTATGATTTAGATTTTTGGTTTTTGCTGCTTGGCTTGGTCCTGTTATTGTTGGTGGATTTTTACACTGTGTGGATGGGGGTCCTTATTTTTCCATGGTGTTTTGCTTTGTTTTGTCCCTCATTTCTCAGGAGGCTTTGTTTTGTGGTATCAAGATTGTTGATTTGGAATTTTACTAGTTTGGAAATTGTTTTATTATTGTTCTTGTTCTTGTTCTTGTGCTTGTAGGCTGTGGTATATCTTTTATTTGGTGGATAACAATTTGGAGATTGGTAATATCTGTTTCAACTCAATCATAACCAATTTTGTTGATAACTGCTGGGATTTGTTTTATAGTTTATGCTTTAATTTTTGTTATATTCATCCTAGGCTTCAGATTTTTTTTTTTTTTTTGCAGAATTTTATTTATGCAAGTGCTTGTAGTGAGCTCACTTTGGATGGGAAGATGAAGATGGTTGATTCTTTTTGGATATCTCCTTATTTTTGGGTGCTCGTTCATGTGCACCATAGATTGTATCAAGGGTTTTTTATAATTTTGCTTAGCAGGGACCCTGAGGCCTGAGGTTTATTTTGCTTTCTTCTCATAGCTGAGTCAAGCACTAGTAATCTTGAGGTCTCTTTAAATACCATGTAATTTTTTCCTGAATTAACGCATAGTCCCCTTTGAAGGTTTTCCCCTAAAAAACTATCCAGGATGATCGACAGATCATCATGTATGATTAATACAAAATAGCCCATTCAATAAGGATAATTACCTTTGCTTTGTACGCTTAGTACATGTATTTATATAGATTGTACAATATGATTATGTGATCATCCTAGATGATTAGTTTAGAATACTATATTAACCATTCAGTATGACATGGGACAATGGGTGGCAATCTTCATATTATCCTACAACCCTCTCGGGATGTCCAGTATGATTCTCCTGGGTGATTAAAGGAAAATTATAGTTTTTGTCTTAGATGATAGGGGATCATCCTATAAAATATATTAGATCATCTAGTATGATCCAAATAGATTATCATATATAATATGATTGAACAATTTAACCATAATTATTTCCCTAATCAACGAATCAGTTTAGGGATAATTGTCATAAATCATCTAGAATGATGTATATCATCCTGTATGATTAGAATAAAATTTAAAATTTTAAAAATTACCTAAATTGTGATTTTTGGCTATTTTTTATCATCTAAACTTATCATCCTAGATTACATGAATCGTCTAGTATGATTAGTTTAACCACTCAAAATTAGCATGAATGTTCTAATCAGAGTTTCTATTTTAATTTGAACATCCAGTACGATTTCAAATTATTCTATATGATTAGGTCAAAAATAAAAAAAATACTCTAACTCATTAAATTTCTCCTCCTTAGAGTGTGTGTGCAAGGTTACTTAGCTTGAGATCCACTATATTTAAGATTTAACTCAAGAAAGATAAAAATATATATTGAAATGAAAATATAAGAAGACTCGACCCTAATCTACCAGATGTTGAGCTGATTTACTTTGCAAGTGATCTTTGTGGACCTAAAAGGTTAGTAAGTATGGTAAATAAAATAGATATGTAATAATAGTAGTGGTAAGAAACAATAATATTTGTTATCATAAAATAGTAGTATTTGGTTCTAGATTTGCAAAAATCTCACTTTCTTATGATGGCAATTATTATTTTTTAAAAATTTTAGATCAAGCAAGAAATAATTTTTTTTATTAAAGAAAAAAATTGAGTCATAGAAATAATAGCAGTAGAATAAAGTAAATTCCACTATAAACAAAAGCAAACAATACACTATTCTTCCTTTTGGCATCACAAAAAAGGAGGTAATAAGAATAATACTAAATGGAACATAACATAGAAAAGAGAACCAGTACACAAATAGAAAAAAATACTGACAAACTAGTAGAAAGGGGAACTCTGATCAGGTGGATGTGGGGGTGGTGGCTGCTGAAAGTATTGATGAAGAGAAGCAAATTGCTCGCTAAACTAGACCATATCATGGTCATGCTACTGCTTCTACTGGGCTGTATATTCTTCATACCTAGCAACATCCTGATCATGTGTTGATACTGCTTAGTGACATATGACTCAAATCTTGCTTACCACACGTCAAACCTCTGAACCAACTGATCGATCTTGGGGTGCTAGTGGATAGGGATAGGTGTAGGAATATGTCCTTCCCCTTCTACAGCAACCTAATTATGCATAGGGTGATGATGAGTACTATAAAGGATATGGAAGGAGCTATTTGAGTAGAGAATAGGGAAGTAATCAGGTGGACCTGGATACTAAATGTTATAGTTTCAAGGACATAGGCCATGATATGTCCGAAGGCTAGATTTGGCTTTCTTTTATGGCTAGAATTTCTTATGCTGGTTAGATGTTCATTGTACTGAATTAGAATATCAATGGCATTGAAATCTTGATGAGCCATTATGTAGTAGGTGGTGAGTGACAAGATGGGGGTAACAAGGATCTAATCTCAAGCTTTCAGATTAATGGAGGTGTGAAAAATAAGCTGGATGAATCAAGCATCTTTTAGTAAGGAACTAGTTGTAGAGTCTTGAAAAGGGGCCATTGGTTTTTCGAAGAAGGGTATTTGCATGGCGCCAAATAAAGTCAGGATCTGAAGCCAAAAATATGAAGTTTGTCTCCATTGGTGGAAAGGTGGAGAAATTCATAGAAATCTTGATACGTTATTTCAACAAGGTGTTGATTAACATAGGATTGGAGCATAAATTAGAATTTAGACAGAGACTAGAGAACAATTTGAAAAGTAGTTTAGAATTAAAGGGGAAACTAAGTATGAGAATGAAGCCAAGAGTGGTGAAGGAAAAGACATCTAGTACCTAATAGTTCAAGACCTACTGATTGACAACCTTTGAGGGTTTAATCCACGTAGATTTGTAGCATGTGTAAGAAGCTTCATTAGCTACTTCAATAAAGCCAGAATTGACAACACTCTTAGAATGGCTGCCTGTAAGGGCACGAGATCATTTACCACCTGCCATATTCAAAAACTAAAATCTTAAAAGAGTGAAAATGGAATTGGAATGCTTGGTGTGAAGAAAACCTTGAATTTGGGTTGTTTATATAGGATTAGGAATATCATCTAGGTTGATTGTGAGATTGTATAGGAAAATCGGATGTAATAATGTCATCTAGATGATTGATCAAAAAGGCTGGTCTTATTGTCCAAGATGATAAGATATCAAACATGATGATTAGACATGGGGAGATCATCCTAACGAGTCATCTTGTATGACTATTGAAAGCTCATACAAGATAAATACATGTATCATCCGGGATGATGTACAATAATGGATTAGCCTAACAGCATTCAAATCATCCAGCTATTTCTGCCCATGTGGATCATTCAGTATGATGGAAAAATCATACAAGACGATCACAAAAAATTGGTTTAGATTAGCCTTTGGATCTACGGTGATCAGAAAGGTGTATCTTTGTTCATATCGTACAGAATGATGTGGATCATCCTATATAATGTGAGTAAAACAAGAAAATTTCAAGACATGGAGAGTGATGACAAAGAGTTCTTCAAGACAAAAATAAAAATATAAAAGGAGCATAAAATAACAAAAGAAATAAACAAAAAATAATCACAAATAAAAATCAAAAGAATAATTTTTTTAATCGATCAACTCTAGTAAATGAAAATTTTCTTTTGTAAGTTGATCAAAAATTAGTAAGAAATTAATTAATAGTGTTAAAATTTAGAAAAGTTAGGAAACCTTTTTTATTGACCCTAGCTTAGACTCCTTTTAGGTTAAAAATATTTTTAAAAATAATAATCTAATTCATAAAAAAAATCAAATAAGAAAAGTAATCTATTCAAACTTCGTTTCAGAAAAATGTTTCATAGAGTAATATTATAAATTAATCAATCAATATTATAGGTTTCAAAAATCAATTGTTTGAAGATATCAAGTGACACATGAATTCTTCTAAGATTTAAATATTTGAAAGCGAAGGAAGCTTATTTTAGTGGACTCATTTTATGTCTCTTTTTTAATTATATGGCACACTTTATGTATCTTTTAATTTCTGATACACCTTGTTTTATTTTTTAATTACTTGGCAGTCATTGCACATATTTTTATTTTTCTTTTGGGAGAGTTGTCTTAGATGGCTTGGTCACATTAAATGGAGACCTTTCGATGACCAGGTTAGGAAAGTTGAGGTATTAGATTTGACTTATGTTAAGAAAGGTAGAGGTAGACCTAAAAAGATGTAGTTAGAAAATATTAGAAATGATCAATCTTTATTAGATTTAAATGAGAATTTGACATTTAACCAGACATAATGGCAAAAAAGGATTCATATAGCAAACCCCACTTAGTGGGACAAAGGCTTGATATTGTTGTTGTTGGTGGTGTTGCTCATTTTTCAACTCTTATCATTTTAGTAAGTCGACTTCCTTTTAAAACATTTAAAGACTCTCAATTGTGATATTATCTTCCAGATATAAGAGAAGAAAACTCTCTAATATAAGGAAGAATAAACCATAAATCAAAATCATATCCATATGATAAATGCAACAACTTGATCAAGAATACTTGAAAGTAATTTAATGACTTTGAGCATTATTCATATGAGATAGATTATTGTAAGAAGATAAAATAGATCTCAATTTCAAATTCAAACTTTAAATTTGAAATAGTTTTTACTTCAAAAAGAAAAATACACTACTAAAAGAGTTAGAGGAAGTGAAATAATCAGCGATGTTTCTTCCTTTAACTTATTTAGGGAAGTCAATCAGTGCTTACAAATTTTTACAATCAAAAGAAAGGAAAAAATGTGATTTAAGAAATCAATATCAATAGTGGCCATTGATCTGATTCTTTTAAAAAACATTGAAGAAAAAGACATAAAATAGAAACACATAAATAGAAACAGATGTTAAGATAGTTGCTATTTGCATGCTTTACATTTTTGCAACTTATGAAGTTTTGATGATTCCAAACATTATTGTTCAAATGTGTAGTAATCTCCTAACATGTTTTAGAAGAATTGTATTTTTTCTTGTGTGTACTAACATTTCAGGAAAAACGAACTCCAAACTACGAAGACTTCAAATTAAATTCAGCATGAGATACTTTGTAAAATTTGAAGCTTGCACTTTTCTTAGAAATCAAATTGGAAGGGAGTGATTGTATTTTGAGTGAATAAAAACATACACACACACATAAGGAGATCATATAAAATTTATACTGATCATACGGGACGATATCCGTTCGTACTGGACGATCAGACAGTTATCTCCTATAGAGCACATGGAACGAATAGGAACTTGCTCGAAACATTTTTCTAAGTCCTATTCGTCCAGGACGAAATTAATTATCTTCCAGGATGATTGGTTCACTGTAAAATTTTTGTCCAGACAAAATTAAATTATCGTCAATGGCGATTGGTCCTCTGGAAATTTTTCGTACAGACAAAATTAATAATCGTCCAGGACGATCTGGTCTCTGGAAAATTTTTGTCCAAACAAAAATAAATTATCGTTCGTGGCGATTGGTCCTCTGGAAAATTTTCGTCCAGACGAAGTCAAGAATCGTCCAGGACGATCGGTTCTCTGTAAAAATTTTGTCCAGACGAACATATTCTCGTCCAAACAATTAACCGACTTAGAACAGTTTTCAGCAGTTTTTAGAACCGACCTTGTAATAACCGTTCGTACTGGACGAACCTAGTTCGTACAGGGCGAACCTAGTTCGTACAGGACGATCAGCTGTACGAAGACATTTCGTACACATATTCAAATAGGGTCGTTTCAGATCGTTTAAGTAAAATCGTCCAGGACGATCCACGATCGTACGGGACGATCCACGCGTACAGAATTGAATACTTGCAGTGTTTGGGCGGTTTTTCTTGTCTTTTATATAAATAGTCCAAATTAGACTGCCACCCAATCTTTTTGTCATTTGATCTTCGTGCCTCTTGAGAGAATAGCCAAGGAGAGAGTGGAAGAGAGCATTCAAGGGAGGATTCCTACCACTGGAGCGAGAAGGCTTCACTTGGATTTCAAAGGTAAGAGTCTCTACTTGTGAATTGGGATTACTTCACTCTTTTCCTTCTTCCTTCTAGATTCTTATGAGAAGATCTGTCAAGGAGATTCGGTTCTCTGACGACACTTGGAGAGTGTGAACAGCCGAAAGGTTCTCTGCCTATACTTGGAGAGTGTGAACAGCCGAAGGGTTCTCTACCCACACTAGGAGAAAGTGGAGGAGAAACCTATGGTAAAGAAGGGCAAGAAAAAGTTTCAAAGAGCTTTCTGGGTTGACTCAGCTTCAGACTCATCTGAGACGAAAAAAGAAGAAGAATTCACCAACCTTTGTTTGATGGCAGATAATGTTGAACAATCAGATCAAGAAGAGGTATGTGACTTAACCTATGATGAATTGTTTGAAGTTTCTGAACACATGCATGATGCATATAGGAAAATGAAAAAGATGCATGCTAGTTTAAGTTTAGAATTGGAAGAGCTCAAGAAGGAACATAAAATTCTTAGGAAAGATCATGCATTAATAGATGACAACCACATGAAACTACTTGATGAATATGATGACTTGAATAAGAATTTTGAAAATCTAAAATCATCCTATGCTGATCTTGAAAAAGATTTTAAAAATTTTAAGGATGAATCTGAGAGGAAAATATATCGAATCAATTATACAAATAGACTCTTGAAAGAAATGAATTCATTTTATAAATTGACAATAAGAGCTCTTGAGGATAATAGGATACCCCCCAAAATTGAAGATTTTACAAATCCTAAATATATGGAATCCCTTAGAAGACAAGCAAATGGAAGAAAACTTAGGAATACTTTTCCTAAAGTTAAATGTAATAATTGTGGATTTTTTGGACATATATCTCACACCTGTACTTTGAAGATGAACTAATTTGGTGTGGAGACTTAAGATGCATAAACCTAGACATATCATACATGCATCTGATTATAAATTGCTAAAAGGTGAACCCAAACTTGTTTGTGTTCCCAGGTCTAACATTTGATATTTTTACAGGATTGCTCTCACAAAAGACCTCGTGGGAGCATATGGTACCTGGATAGCGGATGTTCAAAGCATATGACTGGAGATACTACACAATTCATATCGCTGGAAGCTAGGAATGGAGGCAAGGTTACACTTGGAGATAATACCACAAAGAAAGTGGTAGGATCTGGTATGATTGGTAATTTCAAAAACTTTTTTATAGACAATGTGTTATTGGTTGAAGGCTTAAAGCATAATTTGTTAAGTATAAGTCAGCTATGTGACAAGGGATATAATGTGAAATTTTTACCTACTAGCTGCATATTAAGCCTAAATGAGAATGAAGTTTTAAATGGAAAAAGGGTAAACAATGTTTACATGCTAGATTTGAATTCATTTCATACTCCTATTACTTTCTGTTTGAAAACTGTTTCTGATGAATCTTGGCTTTGGCATAGGAGACTTTGTCATTCTAGTATGAAAAATCTTAGGAGAATTACCCAAAAGAATTTAGTAAGAGGTATACCAAAACTAGACTTTACTAAGGACCACCTTTGTGATGCATGTCAATTAGGAAAATAAGTGAAGTCCTATTTTAAGTCCAATATTGATCTTAGAACTAGTAAACCAATGGAAATTCTTCACATGAATCTTTTTGGACCAGTAGGAACTATAAGTCTAGGAGGGAAGGTATACGGATTTGCTATTGTGGATGATTTCTCAAGATTCACGTGGGTTAGATTTCTTTTTCGTAAAAGTGAATTATTTGAGGAATTCAGAAATTTTTCAACTTGGATATAGAGAAAACTAGGATGTGAAATAATATCTTTACAAAGTGATCATGGAGGAGAATTGGAAAATGAAAGATTTGAAAATTTTTGTAAAGAAAAAGGGATTGATCATAATTTTTCTGCACCTAGAACCCCTCAACAAAATGGGGTAGTTGAAAGGAAAAACAGAACATTAATAGAAGCCGCCAGAGCAATGTTGGCAGAATACTCACTTCCTAGATATTTTTGGGCTGAGGCGGTTAGCACTGCATGTTATGTTCTGAATAGGGTGAATGTGAGATCGAATTTAAATAAAACACCCTATGAGTTACTAAAAGGTAGAACACCAAATTTGTCTCATTTGCATGTTTTTGGTTGCAAGGTGTTCATTCATAATAATGAAAAATCTGCCTTAAGAAAATTTGATCCAAAATCAGATGAAGGAATTTTTGTTGGATATTCAAGTGTTGGAAAATCTTATAGAGTATTCAACAAAAGAACTTTAGTCATTGAAAAAACCACACATGTTGTATTTGATGAATCTGGAAATTTAGAAGAGCCAAATATTGTTGAAGAAGAGATTGAGGAAAACTCCCAAAAGATTGATAGATTAAATTTGGAAGAAAATGTGGAAGAAAATTTGGAAAGAGAAAACCCTTTGCCTAGAGATTTGAGATTTTCTAAAAACCACCCAAGAGAATTGATTATAGGAGAACCTAGTGAGGGTGTTAGAACTAGGCGTGGATTAAATATGGAAGCCAATCATTCAGCCTTTATTTCAACAATAGAACCCACTAATATTGATCAGGCACTTTCTGATGAATTTTGGATATTGGCCATGCAAGAAGAGTTAAATCAATTTATAAGAAATAAAGTTTGGGAATTAACTACAAGGCCAAAAGATCAAAATGTTGTTGGAACCAAGTGGGTGTTCAAAAATAAAATGAATGACTCAGGAGTAGTCATTAAAAAGAAGGCTAGATTAGTTGCTAAGAGGTATAATCAAATTGAAGGAATTGCTTTTGAGGAGACCTTTGCCCCTGTAGCAAGACTTGAAGCAATTAGGGTTTTACTTGCCTTTGCCTGTTTTAAAGGTTTTAAATTGTTTCAAATGGATGTCAAAAGTGCCTTTTTGAATGGTGTTATTGAAGAAGATATTTTTGTAGAACAACCTCAGGGATTTGAAAATTCAAAATACCCAAATCATGTTTTTAAGTTAAAGAAGGCATTATATGGATTGAAACAAGCACCTAGGGCTTGGTATGAGAGATTGAGCACTTTCCTACTTGAAAGATCTTTTGAAAAAGGAAGTGTGGATACAACTCTCTTCTTAAAGAAATTTAGAAAGGAAATACTCATTGTTCAAATTTATGTGGATGATATCATCTTTGGATCTTCAAATAAAAATCTTTGTGATGATTTTTCTGATACAATGAGTAGTGAATTTGAAATGAGTCTAATGGGAGATTTAAATTACTTTCTAGGTTTTAGCATCAAGCAACTTGAGGAAGGGACATTTCTTAGTCAAACTAAATATATTAAGGACATTCTCAAGAAATATGAAATGGACAATGCTAAACCTGTTAGTACACCAATGAGTTCCTCAGTTCAGTTGGATAAGGACCTTAAGGGAAAATCTGTTGATCAAAAGAAATATAGAGGGATTATTGGATCTTTGCTTTACTTGATTGCTAGCCGACCAGATATTATGTTCAGTGTTTGCTTATGTGCTAGATTTCAATCAGATCCAAAAGAATCACATTTGACAGCAGTGAAAAGGATTTTAAGATACTTACTAGGAACTCAAAACTTAGGAATTTGGTATCCTAAGTTTAGCTCTTCATTTGAAATTATTGGTTATTCAGATTCTGACTTTTTAGGCTGTAGAGTGGATAGGAAAAGCACTTCTGGAACATGTCAATTCATTGGAAATTCATTAGTTTCTTGGTCCAGTAGAAAACAAAATTCAGTAGCCCTATCTACTGCAGAAGCAGAATACATTGCATTAGGAAGTTGTGTGGCACAAGTACTTTGGTTAAAACAACAGTTGATTGATTTAGGATTAACTGTAGGAACTATTCCAATTTATTGTGACAATACTAGTGCTATTTGTATTTCAAAAAATCCTATTCAACATTCTAGAACCAAACACATTGATATAAGGCATCATTTCATAAGGGATCATGTATCCAAGGGAGAAATTGAACTCACACATGTTTCAACTAAAAATCAACTTGCAAACATTTTTACAAAACCTTTAGCCCTTGATACCTTCAGTACTTTAAAAATAAGGCTTGGTGTTATTGATTTGAATGCCTAAACAAAATGTCTTTGCAACATTAATATTTATGTTTTTTGTTTTGTTTTTGATTTTGTGAAATTTTGTGTGTTTTGAATGAATTTGTTTTTGGGTCTATGATTTTGTTTTTTGTTTTCTGTGTTTTTGAATGTTTAGTTTGATTTTCTTAAATTAAAATTCAAAATTCAAAAATTGGAGGAAATCGTCCAGGACGAATTTTATTTCGTACTGGACGATGTGAGAAAGAACGGTTTGCGCGAATTTTAACCGTTTTGAGAGCAGTTTTTAATTAGATCGTCTGTACGATCTGACGATCGTCCAGGATGAAAATTTTTTTTTTCTCAAACGTCGAGACGATTGAATGCAGCGGTTGAGTGGATAAGACAGTTTTAAATATGGATTTCGTCTGTACGAATTTTTGGTTCGTCCAGACGAACAGATGTCGTTTCATTGTAGGGGACGATTTTCATCAGACATTAAAATGAATTAACTTTTTGATCATCTGTACGAAAAATTTTTGTCTGTACGATCGGTCAAGTCAAAAAGTCTGTACGAAGGGACGCATCGTAAGTTGTGTTGATTACGAAAAGCCGTTATATTTTGAATGAATTTGATCGTCTGTACGAAATATTTTCGTCCAGACGAACGATGATTTTCGTCCAGGACGAAGTTTTTTCGTCCAGGACGAACGTATCATTTTCTTTAAATATGAAGGCTTTCTAACTTAACAATTTACACTTCCAAACTTCACTTTCAATCTCTTTCTACTTCAAATTGACAATGGCCTCCTCAAGAAAGAGATAAAAGGTGTTGGCAAAGAAACCCAACAGGAATGCCTCTGAAAACTTCCTGTCAAAAGCAAATGAGGAATCTTTTCCTCATTTTGCCTCTGCTAAAATAACTCCCTCTCGCATTTTAATTCAAAGCGAGATACACTTTAAGGTAATGCCCCTTTTTGCCTCAACCAAATTTCATTTCATACTTTCTCTCATCCACTTCTACAACAAGCAAACCTTCCACTATTTCCTAGCAAACATGAGTTTTAACTCCGACCATTCTTGCATAAGTTCCTTTGTTTTCAAACAAAAAATAGAAATCACTAAGCATGACATTGGAGCCTTTTTGAACTTAAGAACTAAAGGATATAGAGCCCACACTCTAATAACAGAAACCACTTTCAAATGGTATGATGTCAATAGGGTAATTAGACAAAATGGTCTTGACTATCATGTTGCTAGAGTCTCCGGTATGACCAAAAATGCCCGAATCATCCAGCATATCCTTCGATCTTCAATCATTCCTAAAGCTGGTGATAGGATTAATATTGCCCCTCTCCTTTCTGTTCCAACCTTTTTGATTATAGAATGTCATCCTATTGACGAAGCCCAACTTATCATAGATCATATCTATGGGCCTTTAGAAATAGGACATGCAGATCAGAAGAGAAAAAGGAATATCTCTTTGGGACACTTAGTTACTTATATCTTGGAAAAGAAATACAACTTAGTGCATCCTGATGAAGAATACGAAGAGCCAGTTTACTATAATGATGCTTCCTTCAGATTGCTCTTCAAGGAGGAAAAAGAAAAAGAAAAAGCACATGCCAGTGCTTCAGAAGAAGAAGAAGAAGGAGTGCAAACTTCTGCAGCTCAATCAGATTATCAGAATCTGATTGAAAAATTTGATAGACTTGAGACTCATGTTGATCAAAGATTTGATCAACTTGATGCTCAACTTATGCAGCAACAACAAGACATTGGTAGCATCAGAAATGAAGTATATGAAATCAATACCAATGTAATGTTGATGGCCTCCTACTTCAACCTTTTCGGTGGCATTCCTCCTCCTCCTCCTCCAGAATAGTAGAGATGAATTTCTTTGTGTTTGTTGTACTCGTGTTTTATGTTTTGTTGTGTCAGTTTTTATGTTAAGTGTTTGTTTTTATGTTTGTTTTTACTTTTAAGTTCAGTGTATTTTCTTATTTGTTTTTAGATATTATGAAATGTGTAATCCTTTCATTAATATCAATGCATGTTGTACTTGTTTCAAATTTGATTTGTTTTTGAAATGTGGTTAATTTTTATGAATTTCATTAGTATTATTTAATCTTCATAGTGCTTAAATTAGATTGTAATTTGAGATTATCTACATTAGAAATTCTAGTCTTTCTAAATTTAAAAGTTGTTTATAACTTGTTGTAATTAGAACTTTTAAATTCATGTCTATTCATTTAGACTACATAAAAGTTAATATTATTATTGCAATTTAGATGTTTTCTTATTTTGTATTTCTTTGCTCAAGTAATATTTATGCACTTAGAAATATTTGAAATTTTAGATTATTGATTTTGGAAAGAATTGGTCTCAATTACTCTTGAAAATTGTACAAAAAGTACAAAAATCAAAAGGAATGCGCAAAGGTTCGCAAATATGAAAAAGAGGCACAAAATTAGCCCAATATCAAAAGATGCACAAAAATGTGCCCAAAAATTTTGAAAAAGATGCGCAAAGCGCCACATGTGGTAATTCTCTTCTTTCCAAATTCTTTCAATCTCTTAATTCAAACTGATCTTATGTTCATTTATATTCTATTGAACTTTGAAATATCGAATTTTTTTTTACATCTCTCTTGTAATGATTTTTTATATTGGAATGTCTAAATTGAATCATGTCTTTGATAAATTCTTCTTACTTACAATGTTATATCACTTCTTAAATTTTATGAATTTCTATGATTGACCTAATGTTTTTAATTTAAAATTGCATACCTTGTGTCAATCACCATTTAGATTAAATTTTCAAATGAATTTCATTCAATTATTTACATTTCTCGTCTATTTCTTCTTCACTTTTTGTTGTTGTCAAAAAGGGGGAGAAATCATTGTGTTTGTATGTTTGTATGTTTTGTTTGTGTGTTATTGTTTTCTAGGTTTTCTAGTTTGTTTTTATTTAAATTTTTTTTTTGAAAAACAAAAAATTGTGTTTTATTTTATGGTTCAAAATGCCTCCTTATTTTCATGTATTCATCAATTCAGGGGGAGTTTAGGAGATAGGAGATTTGTTTAAATTGAAACCATACAAATAATAATCGTTTTGCCATCATCAAAAAGGAGGAGATTGTTAAGATAGTTGCTATTTGCATGCTTTACATTTTTGCAACTTATGAAGTTTTGATGATTCCAAACATTATTGTTCAAATGTGTAGTTATCTCCTAACATTTTTTAGAAGAATTGTATTTACTCTTGTGTGTACTAACATTTCAAGAAAAACGAACTCCAGACTACGAAGACTTCAAATTAAATTCAGCATGAGATACTTTGTAAAATTTGAAGCTTGCATTTTTCTTAGAAATCAAATTGAAAGGGAGTAATTGTATTTTAAGTGAATAAGAACATACACACACACACATAAGGAGATCATATAAAATTTATACTGATCGTACGGAACGATATCCGTTCGTACTGGATGATCAGACAGTTATCTCCTATAGAGCACATGGAACAAATAGGAACTTGCTCGAAAAATTTTTTTAAGTCCTATTCGTCAAGGACGAAATTAATTATCGTCCAGGACAATTGGTTCACTGTAAAATTTTCGTCCAGACGAAATTAAATTATCGTCAATGGCGATTGGTCCTCTAGAAAATTTTCGTACAGACGAAATTAATAATCGTCCAGGACGATCTGATCTTTGGAAAATTTTTGTCCAAACGAAAATAAATTATCATCAGTGGCAATTGGTCCTTTGGAAAATTTTCGTCCAGACGAAGTCAAGAATCGTCCAGGACGATCGGTTCTCTGTAAAAATTTTGTCCAGACGAACATATTCTCGTCCAAACGATTAACCGACTTAGAACAGTTTTCAGCAGTTTCTAGAACCGACCTTGTAATAACCGTTCGTACTGGACGAACCTAGTTCGTACAGGACGATCAGCTGTACGAAGACATTTCGTACACATATTCAAATAGGGTCGTTTCAGATCGTTTAAGTAAAATCGTCCAGGACGATCCACGATCGTACGGGACGATCCACTGCGTACAGAATTGAATACTTGCAGTGTTTGGGCGGTTTTTCTTGTCTTTTGTATAAATAGTCCAAATTAGACTGCCACCCAATCTTTTTGTCATTTGATCTTCGTGCCTCTTGAGAGAATAGCCAAGGAGAGAGTGGAAGAGAGCATTCAAGGGAGGATTCCTACCACTGGAGCGAGAAGGCTTCACTTGGATTTCAAAGGTAAGAGTCTCTACTTGTGAATTGGGATTACTTCACTCTTTTCCTTCTTCCTTCTAGATTCTTATGAGAAGATCTGTCAAGGAGATCCGGTTCTCTGCCGACACTTGGAGAGTGTGAACAGCCGAAAGTTTCTCTGCCTACACTTGGAGAGTGTGAACAGCCGAAGGGTTCTCTGCCTACACTTGGAGAGTGTAAACAACCGAAGGGTTCTCTGCCCACACTAGGAGAGTGTGAAAGGACGACAGTTCTCTGCCAACACTGGGGATAGTGTGAAAGGACGGACGGTTCTCTGCCAACACTGGGGATTGTGTAAAAGGACGGACGGTTCTCTGCCGCACCGGGGAGTGGTGAAAAGAGTGTGTTGTAAAGGCTTCTCAGCCTTGCTGTGGGTGCAAAAGGAGAGTCACTATTGGTATTAGTGCAATACTCAGAGGGTGCCTCTGGGGAATGGATGTAGGTCTGGTTTTAGACCGAACCATTATAAATCTGGTGTCATTTACTTTACTGTTTTTACGTTTCCGCACTTTAAATTTTAGTTTTAAAAACTCTGTGGTTGAAAAAATATTTTTCTACAAAATTTAAAAGAAATTTTTATTTCGGTTCAATAATTTTCAAAAGGGGACTTAAATTTTTAAACTACCAATTCACCCCCCCCCCTCTTGGTAGCCTTGGGACATTCACTTAGGCTTAACAACCTAATTACTAGACTCAACAATAGACATGTAAATAAATAAAACCAAAAACATCAAAAAATAAAAAGTAGTAATTTTAAGCATTAATAATTATTACACCTAATCTGGTTCTTAAGATACTGAAAGTTTCAAATGCTAGTGGTTTTATAAAAATATTTGTAAGTTAGTTTGTGGTGGCTACATGGAGTAGCTCTATGTCCCCTTTATTAATCTGGTCTCTAATGAAATAATGTATTATGCTAATGTGTTTGTCCTAGAGTGTTGGATTAGATTTTTTAAAATGAAGATGAAACTAGTGTTATCACATAGGATTGCAATTATACCTACAGGTAATCCAAAATCTAGAATTTATTTCTTTAACTAAAGGACCTGGGCCACACAACTTCTTAAGGCAATATACTTAGCCTCAGCATTAGACAGAGCAATCGAGTTCTATTTTTTACTAAATTAAGAGATTAAAGATTTTCCTATGGATTGACTTGTCCTAGAAGTGCTTTTCCTATCAACTCAGTAGCCTGCAAAACTTGAATCAAAATAACTTATGATTTCAAAGGAGATGCTATGTCTAAGATACCAAATTCCTAAGTCTTGGGTCCCTAAGAGATATCTAAGGATTCTCCTAATAGCAGTCAGGTGGGACTCTTTTGGATCAGACTGAAATCTAGCACAGAGATAAACACTAAATATAATATAAAGTTTGCTTGCAGTTACGTAAAGAAGTGATCAAATTATTCCTTTGTATTTCTTTTGCTCAATAGATTTTCCATTTGAATCATTATCTAACTGAATAATGGAACTCATGGGAGTGTTTATTGGCTTGGCTTTATCAATTTCACATTTTTTAAGGATGTCTTTAATATCTTTTAATTAAATTAGAAAAATTTCTTCATCCTTCTGTCTTATGCTAAAAACCAAAAAGTAACTAAATTCTTCCATCATACTCATCTCAATTTCCATACTCATTATTTTTGAGAATTTATCACACAGATTTTTATCAAAATATCCAAACAAAATATCATCAATATAAATTTGAACAAGGACTAGTTCATCTCTTACCTTTTTCAAAAATTGGGTGTCTATACTCCCGTTCAAAAAGGGTCTTTCTAGTAGGAATGTGCTTAGCCTTTT
Organism: Dendrobium nobile; assembly: GCA_022539455.1. Lineage (NCBI taxonomy): Eukaryota > Viridiplantae > Streptophyta > Magnoliopsida > Asparagales > Orchidaceae > Dendrobium > Dendrobium nobile. The sequence continues at coordinate 47,170,840 of CM039736.1, forward strand.
ATACATTTCCTTGGGCAATTGTTTTAGTACATATAATGCCTTTTATAATTTGAACACACGATTGAGAAATTGTGAATTTTCAAAGCTGGGGGTTATTCAATATACACATTTTCCTTTATCACCCCATTCAGAAAGGTACTCTTAACATCTATTTGATATAGTTTGAATACCTTAAAATAGGCAAATGCTAGTAGCACTCTAATGGGTTCTAATCTAGCTACAGGAGTAAAAGTCTCTTCAAAATCAATCCCATCAATTTGATATACCACTTAGCCCCCAATCATGCCTTATTTCTCACCACTACTCCAAAATCATTCATTTTATTTTTAAACACACATTTAGTTCCAACCATACTCTGGTCCTTAGGTCTTTCAACTAGCTCACAAATATTATTCCTAACAAATTGATTTAGTTCTTCTTACATGGCTTGGATCCAATACTCATTAGATAGGGCTTGATTTAGGTTTGTGTGTTTAGTTATTGAGATAAAGACAAAGTGGTTTACTTCTTTTTTAAGTCCATACCTAATTCTAATTCCTTCAGATGAGTTTCTTAAGATCAGTTCATCAGGATGACTTGAAGAATATATTCTCTAGGCAAAGTATTTTTAGGTTCTACCCTTTTCTCTAGATTTGTAGATTCTAATCCTTAGGTGACTTCTATAACCTTTTCTTCTTCTGCCCTAGACCCTCCAAAATTATTTGATTCATCAAATATAATATAAGTGGTCTCCTCAACTACCAATGTTCTTTTATTAAAGACTTTATAGGATTTTCTAACACTTGAGTAACCTAAAAACACTCCTTCATCAAATTGTTGGTCAAACTTTCATGGTTGAGACATCCTATTATTAAGAATGAACACTTTATATCCAAAGATAAGGATGTGCGAGAGGTGGGTGTCTTACCCTTCAGAATTTTATAGGGTGTCTTGATCAGCTTGGATCTAACATTACTCTATTCAGAACATAACGGGTTGTATTCACTGCATATGCCCCAAAAGTATTTTAGAAGTGAGTACTTTGCTAACATGGCTCTATCATCTTATATTAGGGTCCTATGCTTTCTTTCAACTATCCCATTCTATTGAGGGGTCCTAGGAGCTGAAAAGTTATGGTCAATCCCTTACTCCTTACAGAAAGATTCAAATTTCTCATTCTCAAATTTTCCACCATGATCACTATGAATGGTAAGAATTTCACAACCTAGCTTCCTTTGAATCCAAGTGAAAAAAGATTTTTAAACTCCTTAAATTAACTTTTATGATATAGGAATTTAAATCAAGTAAACCTCACAATAATCATCAACAATCACATACCCAAAGACTTTCCCTCCTAAGCTTGTAGTGCTGATAAGTTCGAAGAGATCCATGCATAGGAATTTTAAGGGTTTGCTAGTGTTTATGTCTTTACTTAAGTAGAAAGAGGATATGCCTTTTTTCCCTAATTAACATGCATCACACAAGTAGTCTTTTATGAACTCTAGTTTAGGAATTCCTCTCACTAAGTATTTTTGGGTGATTTTTTGAAGGTTTTTCATACTTACATGACACAATCTCCTATGCCACAACTAAGATTCATCAGTAACAACTTTTAAGAAAAATGCAGTGTTAGATTTAATGTAATTTAGATTAAGTATGTAGGCATTATTGAATCTCCTTCCCTACAAAATATTTTTGTCATTTAAGCTTAATCTACAGTTGGTAGATAAGAATTTGATCTTGAATCCTTTATTATTTATGTTTCAAGACATCTACCACTAAAATATTTTTAATGATGAAATATTTAGAATAGCTAAATATACCTGATCCCCCCACTCTCCAAGTGGTGTTACCTCTAAGTGTTACCTTGCCTCCTACCATAGCCTCCAGTAAAATGAATTGATTTATATATCCAATCATATTCCTTAAACATCCACTGCCTAGGTACCACATGCTCTCATGAGACCTTATATGAGAGCACACCTACAAAATCATTAGATGTTAGATTTGGGAAAGAAAATAAGTTTGGGTCCCATCTTATGGAAGAAGAATGAAATACATGCCTGTTATGCTATGTATTTTGAAGTTTTTGTCTGCACACCAAATGTGTTATATGGTGAATGATGCTAATTTGAGAGATTTTCCCTAGATTAATATAAGAAAAACATCTAACACCAGGAAAAGGATTTACTAATCTATTCGTGTTATGGTGCCTTTTCCTAGGTTTGAATTACGCATGCTGATATGATGGATTATAAAACTTTTCTAGTGCAGGTGCTTTTTTATTTACTTTGAAATTAGTTAATTTAGCTTCTAAAAACATACTTGTATTACCAAGAATTAACTTTTATATTTTATAACATGCTCCCTTCTATCTAAATCAGTTGCAAGAGTATCTAAGTTCTTATATACATTTTCTAATTCAACTTGTAAACTTTTTAAGGTAACATGATCATTAGTTAAAATAAGATGCTTTTTATTTAATTCATTAAGAAAAGTCATATAATTTCTATTTAAAGTGGTATAATCTTCTCTCAGGCATTCAAGATTTTTTTTTAGAGTTAAACATTAGTTTTAAGGCTAGTATGTAGTTTCATGAGCTTCCTATATAAAGAATATATATTTTTTTAATAAATTCAGGTAATTGATTATAAGTAAGCTCATATACCTCTTCTTGATCAGAGTGATCAAGATGTTCATCAGCCATTAAGATCAAGTTTGTTACCTCCTCTTCTGCTTCAGTTTTAGAAGAGTCTAATGCTGAGTTTGCCTAGAAATCCTTTTGGGTTCTTTATTTGCACTTCTTGAACTTAGCCTTTTCTTTCTCATTCACCTTTCTTGGGTGAGCTTTAAGAGTTGGGTAATCAGACTTCAAATGCTCTGGCTTCCAACATCCAAAACAAATAATATCTAAATTTAGAATTCTTATTATTCTTACTCTTATTTCATTTCTGATGATGCTTTTGATTTTTCCTTGAGAAACTCTTGAATAGCCTAGTTATTAAACTAATGTCATATTTTTAGAATAAGAAGAATCAATGTTCGAATCATTAGCCTTTAAGGCTATAATTTTCTCCTTTTCATTCTCAGCTATATTAAGCTGCCTTTTATTCTCTCCTCGCTCATATGCAAAGAGTGATCCAAGTAAGTTATCAAATGAATAAATATTCAAATCCTTAGATTCAGTAATGGCAATAATTTTTACATCAAAGGAAGAAGGTAAACATCATAAATTCTTATTAGCTTTTTTATTATTTGTTAGATTTTTTCCTAAGGCATATAGGGATGTAACAATTAGTGTAAACCTACATTTCAGAAATAGATTTATTAGGTTTCATATGGAAAAGTTTATAATTATGTAGAAGAATGTTTAGACTATATTGTTTAACTTTTTTGTACCTTCATATGTTACACATAATTTATCCCAAATTTATTTTCCAGTGGAACAAATGGAAGCATGCATATAGTCGTCATATTTTAAGGCATAGAAAAAATAGTTCAAGTAGTTTGCATTCAGTTATGCAAGATCTCTATCATCAGTAGTCCAATCAGTAAAAGGAATTTTATTTTTAACACCATTTACTAATCTTTTTTTTTTTTGAAAGAAATGCTGAAATGCATTAGAAACCAACAAGAAACAACAAATCAAGTTACACCTAAAGCATCACATTCCTCCTTCAAGCAATACAAGAAAGGAGGAATAAAATCATCATGTAGATCTTCCCATGAAAAAGATCTAACTAAAGCCAAATTAGCACAAATATCCGCTAATTTGTTACCACATCTATTCGAAAAGGAAAATACAATTTGATTAAACTTTAGCAAGAAAGCCAAATTATCATCAATCACTCTACTGACCTTCCAGGATTTGATTGAATTTTGAAGCAGTTTTATGATATTGAAATTGTCCCCTTCGATGATAACACCTTGTGCTTCGAACATCCAATCCTTAGCTACGTTTTTTCAGATATAAAACCGCTAATAGCTCCACTTGTGAAATGTCACAATGCAAGCAATGAGCTCCAAAAGCAAACAAGAATCTACGTTTCTCATCTCTAGCTACGCCACCAATTCCAGCCAAATTATTCCTCTTAAGAGCTGCATCCACATTTATTTTAATCCACCCGGGAAGAGGAGGATGCCAAGGAGAAAACATCAATTAATGATTAGCATCCCAGTTATCCGGTTGAATGTTCAAAAATTACTTCTTACAGCAAAGGATATAGCGTTAGCAGCAATAGTATTATCCGAATCATCCTTTTCACCATGAACCACCTTGCATCTACTCTTCCATACAAGATAAGCAACTATACAAAAGATGTTTGCAATAAGAGAATTCTTTCCGACAAACCTTTGAAAATTATCCAGGCAATCCAGAAAACTGTCAAAAACCGGAACTATAAACCCCCAGTTATTTAGTAGAGAAACCACCTTCCTGATCTTGCAGCAACCTCCCACCAAATGGTTGTTATCTTCATCTTCTCCACAACCTCTTGAGCAACCAGAAAAATTACTAAGTTTCCTATTAACAAGGAATGTATTAGAAGGAATGGTATTTTTACAAAGTCTCCACCAAAATAGTTCAATATTCGATTTTAACTTCAAACTCTTCATCCAATTCCAATGAGCAACCTCCTCCTCATGAACCATATCTGCTTCGAATGATTAGGCCGTAATGGATTTCCCAGATAATTTACAATTCAATTCTAACAGGTATGAAGTTCTCTTGTTATTAATAGGAATAGTAGAAATTGTCTTCAGAAGCTGCTTCCCGAAAATAACTTCAAGTTTCTCCCAATTCCAATGGCAGTTTAAAATGAAAGAGATAAGATTAATGTCTGAAATGTCCTGAACATTAACAAATGTAGGCCAATTAGCAATACACTTGTATAATATCCAAGAATCCTGAAACTAATTGATAGACTTCCCATTGGAACTATTCCATCTAACAATATTTCTGAGAAATTTGGCTCCAATAGTAATAATCTTCCAAGTGGGTGAACTTCCTCCCTTTACAGAGCCCGACCACACATCTTCCCCATAAATAGCTCTTAGTATTTTATTCAATAAAGAATGGGGCTTCATGCAAAAATTCCAAGCAAATTTGGCCCGAAGAGGACCAATCTTTGACACTGCTGAAAACAATCCTCTACCACCCTCACTTTTCGGCTTACAAAGTAAATCCCAAGATGCATAATGGAGCCCAGCATTACCATTGTTTTTACTCCATATGAACCCTCTACACTCCTTAAGAATGCTCAAAGGAACCAACGAAAGAGTAGATAAAAACAGAGGTAAAGACAGGAATGCTGATTTAGCTAAAACCAATTTACTTTCCAAAGAAATACACTTCTTTCCCCAAGTATTCAGTTTATTAGCAGCAGCCTCCAATAAAATCTGGAAATCCGATGCCACCATTCTTCTTAAAGTCATCTTCACACCAAGATAGCCAATCTCCTTCACAATCCTAAAGTTGAGTTTTTTAACAATCTTCTTCTGGATACCCTTTTTGGTATACTTCCCAAAAAAAATCATTGATTTTGAAGAGTTAACCTTTTGCCCCGTCAAATTACAATAATTGGAAATAATCTTCTTCAACTACTTAACTTCTCTAATATTTGCCTCCGAAAAGATTAAAATATCATCCGTGTAGAGTAAGTGAGACACTCTTGGTGCTAATGGAGAAATAGAAATACCCATACCACTTCTTCTAGCGAATAAGGCATCAGATAAAATTTGAGATCATAAAATAAATAAAAAAGGGGATAAAGGATAACCTTGCCGAAATCTGCATCTCCCTTCTATCCAGTCAATTTTCTTCCCATTAATGAAAATACAAAACTTGGGATTAAGAACACATTGAAATAAGAGCTCCATAAATTTAGTAGGAAATTTAAACTGAATAAGAACCTGCCTTAACGTTTGCCAAACCATACTATCGTACGCTTGCTCCATATCAAGCTTAATAACAAACATACCACTTCTAGCCTTGGACCATCTGAACTTGTTAAACACCTCCTGAGCCAATAGCATATGATCAGACAGAGAGCGGCCTCTAACAAAAGCTGCTTGGTCCACTGAAATGATCTTCTGAATAACTTTTTCCAATCTATTTAGGAGCATCTTAGCAATGGTTTTGTAAATAGTCAAACATAGACTAATAGGTCTGAAGTGAACAGGCTCTTGAGGACATTTAATTTTTGGGATCAATACTATCAAAGTTTCTTTCCAAGATCGGTCTATAACACCTGAAGCCAGAAATTGGTTCACTGCATGCCAAATGTCATCTTTAATCAGCTGCCAAAAATCTTTGATGAAAGAGAATGAAATCCAATCTAAGCCTGGAGAGAAATTGCTCTCAAAATTCTCCACAAAAACCTGTAATTCCTCCCATAAAAACCCAGCATCAAGCATATTCTAGTCAACATTACTAATGCCAGCAGAAGGATACGACCATTCATCTAATGAGCAGTTTCTGTGTTGCCATTTCAGCCTGAAAAAATCTGACAAAGTCTTCAGGATCACAGCTTCCTCCTCTTATACAATTTGGTCCAAAGTCTTGATATGACTAATCCAGTTAGAACTTCTTCTTGCATTCGCAAAAGCATGAAAGAAAGACGAATTACAGTCACCTTCATCCAACCATCTTGCCTTTGCTCTTTGCCTCCACCATGTATTGAGCCTCGCCAAAGTTACATTGAACTCATTGATTTTAAATCTCAAAATCTGTAATTTGTCAAATGAGATATAACCTTCAGATTCCTCTAACTGGATTTCTAAAATCTCACTTTTAAGTTTGTCCCTCAACAAGTTCAAATCTCTGTACTTCGCCTTACTCCAATAAAAAAGTGCTTTTAAAGCTCTTTTAAATTTCAAATTAAGCACAGACGCCGGGTCTCCCCTGCAATTATTCATCCAGATTTTCTTCACTAAAGCAGTTGCTCCATAGTAAGAAGCCCAAACTTCTTCATACTTGATATCTCTCTTAAAACATTCCACAGTTTTGAAAATATCTAACATAATCGGGCAATGATCCGAAGCAATACGATTCAAGTGTTTAACTAAAGCAAGATGAATGATGTCTAAAGCAGAGGAATTAATAAGACATCTGTCTAACTTCTCCAATATACGAGCACTACCAGATTTATTATTACACCAAGTGAACCTTGGTCCCATTGATTTTACCTTGTGAAGATCATTCTTAATCATGATGTTATTAAAATCCTTGGAGCCTTGAGTCAAAGTAAACTTCTTTCCCCCTCTTTTCTCAGCTTGAGACAGCACACAATTAAAATCACCTCCCACAACCATAGGTAAATTGCCTGAAAAATGCCTTTCAAGATCATCCCAAAGCCTCTTCCTTTCGTGAGCATCTGTGCTGCCGTAAACAGAGGCAACTATCCAGCTATTTTTTCCGATAACATCCAGTTTTCCCAAAATCATCTGAGAAGAAGCCTCAATAATAGAGAAGGTTGCTAAATCTTTTCTCCAAAACACCAACAAGCCACCGGAGAGTCCAACTGCAGGATCCAGAAAAAATCCCAATTCATTCCAAGAATTTCATAAGATGACTATTATCAAGAGAATTAATCTTCGTTTCCAATAAACCCACAATGAAGACCCCATTATCCTTGATCACCTCTTTAAGATATAGAGCAGCCTCAACCTTTTTGGCTCCTCTATAGTTCCAAAATAGTAAGGAAGTCATTATTTAAAGATGGGGGAAGGCCCCCCAACTCTTTTAGTTTTTCCACCATCCATCTTTCTATTACGAGGAATAATGTTTCCCGATCCAAGGGACTTAAGCTCTTTAAATAGCTTAACTTTCTTCTCATAAGAGTGACTTCCCGCTATAGATCCAATAGGAATTGATAGACCTTTCTCATTCTTCTGTAAAATCCCTGACTACTGTTCAGCACACCTTCCTGTTTTGCTCACAGCCAAATCTTTATTAGGAACCAATATTTCTCCTTCCTCTGCCTCATTCATATCATCAGCAACAGAGTCTTTTACATTACTTGATTCATCTAAACTAGATAAAACCTCAAATCTGTTAAGAACTTCAAAAGGAGAAATATCCTCTATATTTTCTCCTTGTCTTATTTCAATTTTAGGATTAGCTTCCACAACAGTGTTATCATCCACAGTCACTTTATTCACCACAGTGTCAGGAATATTCGAACCTCCCTAAGCCTCAGCTTATTTATTACACAAATTTACAACTTCCACACTCCTCATATTCTTTAAAATAGAAAGTCCAACCTTAGGAACAAAAACTTTATTCATAGGGATAGACACTTTCTTATTAATCAATCTTTTATTATTAGCTTCTTTAATCACTCTCTTTTTACCATGCTGAACATGAATCCAGGGATTATTAACACTTCTTCTTTCAACAACCAAAGATTTCGTATCATCTGTTTGGAGGATCTGACCATTATTCACATCAATCGGCTGTACATTACTGGAACCAATTTCCACCTTATGTATCAACTCACCACATTCTTTCAAAGCACGTCCAATCTTGCCACATTCAGTGCAGATTTTGGATACCTCTTCATACTCCACCTTTTGAAAAAGTTCCCCAGCTAATCCCTTTACCCAAACACCCTGAGGAAGTTTCATATCAAGAGGAATGCGCACACAATTTACTAGTCTAAAAGGTGCAAAATAACCTTCCCTAACAAGCATTTACATAAAATTATCAATTGATTATAAAAAGGTGGATATGTGAGTTTTCCAAAAATGAAAAGGTATATTATCAAAAAATGGTAATCTTGTAATTGAATATCCTTCTGCAGCGTTTTAATTTCTAAAGTTAGCCATTGATCTAAATTTAAAAGTTTTTTAAAACTTGATATTATGAATCCCGCTGTGATACCACTTGAAAGTTAGTGAGGGTTTAAAGAACTAAAATGAGGCTAACCAAGAGGGGTGGTGAATTGGTCATTTAAAAAATTCTTAAATTAAAAGAAAAAATCTTTTTGAACTTTTTAAATATTTTAAATCAAAATAATAACCCTTGATGCGAAAGAAAATTAATTTCCACTATAACAATACAATTAAAATTTTCAATTCCAGAACAAATCATAAGAAAGTGCAGAAATAAAATGCAGTAAAAGTAAAAAGAAAGAATACACTGATTTTTATAGTTGTACACTAAGTATTGTACTAATATGAAGTTACTCTCCTTTCACTCCCACATTAAAGAAGAGAAGCTCTTAAGAAAACTTTCCACTGACACGATGAGGTAGAGAACTATTCACCTCATTTTTGTATGAGGTCACTTGGACCAATCCTAACCCCAAATCAATTCAATATCCAAACCAATCTAAACTCTAGGATTCTCCTAAATCTAGACCTTATGATCTACTCAGATCTTAGAATCCAAACCAAATTCAATGCTAAAAGGCCAAGTCCTAAAAGCCTTTTCTAATAAATTTTAAAACACTTTAAAAACCAACGAAATGACCTCCGATTAAGAGTCTGTCAATTGCATACTGATGGGACATGTCTCTGGAGCAAACCCTCCAAATTTGATCCCATTCTGAGGTCTCTAACCCTAGAAACTAAATCAAAATCCAAAGGCTATAAAACCTTCAAATATTTACAGCCTATGCCACTGGACCTGTCACCTAGAAGATTCTGACCTTAGAGCCTTCACCAAAACCACTAGTCACTTCCAGACCATTAATCCTGATATGTTGAATAATAAACTATATTTTTCTGGACTCATCTCAGCCCCTAGTGTGCATGAGCCCAAAATGATCAAAATACCCCAATGGGGCTCAAATAGTGATTTCAAACCAAATGAACCGCAAATTGAATGTAACCACCTCAAGTAAGTTTCAAATGTCATTTCAAACCTGTTGGACCCATTCCCAACCCCTGGGTCAACCTGGTTGACCAAGTCAATAGGTTTGACCCAAGAGGCCCTTTAAGGGTCCAAATAGGTGTTTTGAACCAAATGATCTCCTCAGACCCTGGGACCACACCCAATAGGCTCTAAATGTAATTTCAAATTGATTGAATCCATTTTCAAACCCTGGGTCAACCTGTTTGACTGGATCAAACAAAATTTACATAAAAGCCCTTAATGGCCCAATAAGCCCATTTAACCAAATCAAGCCTTTTGAATTCTCAAGCTCACTTCAATGATTGATTTAAGCATCCACAAATCATTTGGAGTCAAGTCACCATGGATCTTGACTTGGTCAAAACCTTGACTATAGTCAAACATATACATACACGTATTTTTAGCATTCAAATCCTATTTCCTTAAAACTTCAAACCCTTCCAACTCTTTCAATCAGCTCCCTAAGCCACTCTAGCTGCCACCTCAGCATACATTGACCCATTGACTGGTCAAATAGTCAATGGGTGGTCAAAGGAGCTTCCAAATGGCTAAAATCCTTAATCAAATTTGTTAAACTTAAACCCAAATCAATCCAGCAGATTAGTTAAGGTCTATAACCTTCCTAAAGCTCATCTTGACACTTTGATCTAGATCCAACAGCCCCCATTACTCCATGTGTCCAAATAAAGGACAAAAGACACTTTCCATGTATGATGTCCTTTAGTCCTTTGATTCTTTTGCTCCCACCAACTCCCAGTGACACATGGCAGCATCTGGAGGTCCAACCATTTGATCCTAGCCGTCCAAGTAACCTGGGGGCGTTTGAATAGGGGAAAACGCCCTAAGGAGCCCGGATTCAATCGATAACATTCTCTCACCCATCTAGAGCTCCTCCAGCCAAACTCTTTGTTCGTTCGAGCTCTACTGGGTCTCCTCTACCTTCCCATTACAAAACCTAAGTGGTTGCACGTCATCGGTGGTGATCTTCTGGCGAACCCACCGCCTAATCCATCCCAGCCTCGTAGCGGTCGATCTAGGCATTTTCAAGCTTGGTGTTCTGCTAGGGATCTACACTTGGATAGTCTACAAGCTCAACCATCCATTAAGTGGTCCAAACCGTCCATTAAATCAAGGTGAAACCGAAACCCTAGATCTAGGAACACTAGATTAAATAGCTTTTTAATAAGCTTGTTTTAAGCCAAATAAACTATTCCCCAAGATTTCTGTTCACGTAGGGGATCTACGTTTAAAATTTCACTAATTTTGATCCATTGTATCGAATGAACGAGGCAAAAAATGGGTTTAGGGCGTCATTCGTAGTCTGCTATGAATGAACATTTTTTGGACCATTGATCATGTGATCAACGGTCCAGATCTGGCCACTCCACGGTCCGATTCAACCGTGTACTCGATCCCTCATTCGATTGGCCGTCCGACGACATCTTGACCGTCCGCTCAGAACCGCGGGGTGAAATCTTCGCCGTCTGATCTCATTTTGTTGAGATCAAACGCGAGATTCAATCTCGTCCGTTGGATCAAACTCGTGGCAATCCGACAGTGCGGGCAGAGCGCTGACGTGTTTAAGTAAAAACGCGTGACGCCGCTTGCGGTTGACACCTGGATGACCGCCGCCTTCATGTTCAATGAACTTGAACGCGCCACGTGGTGTCCTCCGCCGCTAGCCAGCTAAAAAATGTTTTAAAATTCATTTTAATTCGTTTTTTAGTTCAAAAAATTTTATAAAAATTATAAAATTAGTTTTAAATTTTAAAAGAATATATGTATATTTATTTTATAATGATACTTCCAGGGAATTAAATATTTCAATTTGAAATTAGAATTAATTTAAGATATTAATTATATTTTGAATTTTCTTGTTAAGTATTTATTAATATTTATTAAAAACAAAATTTAGCTTAAGTTATTTCAAAATATTAACTTTTAATCTTATTTTCATATAACTAGAGGAATTTTTTTTTTATAAATACTTAATTATAAATTAAAGTTAATTTAAAATATGTTATATATTTTAACTAATTTTAAATTTTTTGCGCATTTGAACATTAAATTAACATTTAATTAAACTTGAATAATTTTAAAGTTATAAAAATGAAAAATATTTTAAATAATTCTAAAAAAAATTTCAGAGAATAACTAATGTTCAATTATATTTAACTTAAATATTATTTTAAATATTAATTAATTTTAAACTATTTAAATTTTTTTAATTGTTTCAAAACTTCAAAAATTTCAAATAATTTCAATTTAAGTCATTAAAATTCAAATAATATATCAAAAATTTTAGAAAATTAAAAATTTTAATTTAAAAATATTTTCAAAACTTAAAACTCAATTTATTTTGATTCCTTTCAATTAATTGGATGTCCTTAATATTTAATAAGGATTTAATTAAATATTATATTAAGTATTTTGAAAATTTAAAATTTATTTTCAAACAACTTCAAAATCAGTGGATCTCTAAACTACTCATTATTTTTTATAATATTTTAAATTATTCTAGTTTAAAATATATACTTATATAGATGGTTTTATATATATATTTATTTAAACTTCGAAACTATTTTGATATTTAAATAAGATAGATAGTTTGGAAGTTAAAAACTTTTTTTTGGATATTTAAATAAGATGGATAAAACTTAAAATTATTAATGAGGCATCTCATTAGTGACATTTGAACGTAAAGTCTAAATTATGCATCATAAGTCACTAATTCATAGTCTGGACTCCTCTTTTAATCTCTTAAGATATAGTTGATCATATTATACACTATATCTAAGATGATTACTTAGGTATTATGTTGTTTCCTATCAATGCATTACAAGCAAGCATATGCTTAAAGGTATTTTCACACCTTCAACTCTATTATAATAAGAATATCATGTATTGAAAGGTATATTTATATGAAATTTAATAGTAATTTTGAGGGATATGCTTATATTTTCAAAATATGTAGTGCAACTCTTTGGTATTTTGAATCAATAATGAGCCTAATCTCCATTTTAATCAAAAGTTTTCTCTTTGGAGTTGTAATTAACTATAGGGTATTGCTTCTATAGGAACCAAATATTTAAATATAAAAAAAACCCTATCTTAATTTGCTATAATATAGGACAAATCTTCTAGGTGAAGACTAAATATAATCCTAGGATAGAGTCTGATAGAGGATGTGTGTGAACTTTTGAATTGTATAAAACTCTAAGGATTTATCACCCCTAAATAGTTCATATAATTTCTTTGATATGAAAATAATAAAACCACACTTAATATATACAAGCATTTGTGTTCAAATAATAAAGAGCTAGAGTAGAGTGTCGAACCTACAAGAAATCATTCTTACTTGCAAAAAAAGAACTATAGTTAACTTTAATTGCAATAATTATCCTATAGAATAAAATTAAAAAAATTTAAATACAGTTCACAATTTTGAAATTCGTTATGACATGGTTAATATAAATCAAGTACCTTTTTATAAGTGGTAGCTAAAGATAAGAAGTTAATCAAATCAAGTTTTATATGAGAGTATAAATATCTGACCTTTTTTGCCATTATTTTCCTAGTAAAGAAGAATAATGGTCAGATCCATATCTATGTCAACTATAGAGATTTAAACAAACGTTGTCCTAAAGATAAGTTTTGGCTTAATATACTGGAACTCATCATATGTATTACCTCATCGCATGTAGTACTAGTTTTTATGGACCGCTCCTCCCATTGCAACCGAATTTAAATGGCTTCAACAAATGAAAAATATACAATATTTAGAGCACTGACAATGGTTTATTTTTATAAAGTTATGCCCATAAGAGTAAAGAATGATGGTGCAACTTACTAGTGCATAATGATGACGACTATTTGACAAACATACCAATTAATAGGTGGAGTATTATGTCGATGATCTTGTCATTAAAAGTCCTTAAAGAAATTGAATTATGTAGGAGCTGATAATTGCTTTGAAAAAATTATTTCAATATAATTTAGAAATGAATCCTCTAAAATACCCTTATAACATTTCTTCTCAGCAGTTTCTAGGTTTCGTTGTTTGACTTCGTGGATATGAAATAGTTAATAAAATTAAAGTGTCATTAGTAATGTCAACAACTAAGAGTATCACTAAAATCAGATATATTGAAGGTTCATTCTCAAACCTTAGAATATTTATATAAAATCTCACTAGAAGATGTCAGCTATTTACAGCTTTATGTAACAAAAAATTTCCTTTTTAATGATATATTAATTGTCATAAAGCATTTCGTAGTATAAAATAGTTCTTGAAAAATCCTATAGGTTTTGTTAAAACTATCCTTGGGGAGCTATTAATCCTAAATATAATAGATTTAATTGAATCTCTTAGATCTTAATTAAATCAAGTTAATAAGTAAGGGAAAAAGAATGTATTTTATTATTTTTGTAGACAATTTCTTCTTGTTGAAATAAATTATCCGTTAATTATGAAACACTGATTGGCCTTAAAATTTATTACTTGGTAAATAAGGCACTATATGCTATCCCATATGGTGAAACTCATCTGAATGTAAGTTTATTACAATATTTGATGATTCTTCAACATTATAAGGCAGATTGGCTTGATGGTTGATGATTGCCTAGCAATTCAACATCATATTTATTTCGTTATTTGTTGTGAACATATAAGCTTTTGTATACTTCTTCGAATCACATCTAGATAAGGATGATTATCCAATGAAAAAATTACCTAATAAATATATTATAAATAATGAACAAAATGAAAAATCCTCCTAAAATTTTTTTTTGATGGTTTTGCATACTATCAAAAAGGATCATCCTTTGACACTTTCTCATGAGAACATGGAATCAACATAGCATTTGTCACCCTAGATAAAGGACTAATGTATTTTTTTCATTCATCTACTAGAACCTTGTATTAATAATGAAGTTTAGTATGATCTTAAAATCAAGTTGGAGTTAACAATCTTAAATTAAATTCAAGAACTTAAATTTTTTGATATGCAAAGCATATTTTTAATAAGGTAGCATTAATCTACAAAGTGATAATAGAAATTAGGTTACCATGTTATTGATATAAATTGCGTCTCCTTAGGTTAATTCTAAATGTAACTTTAGATAGGACACTATGTGGAACAAATTTCAATGTAGATGCCCTAATGAAGCTTAATAAGGAATTGGTTTGTGCTGAAGATGATTTAATTTATGTAGAAGTGCAAAGTAGAAAAGGATTACCACACATAAATGTCGAGTATATAAATAGATAATCCTCGATCGAGGTGAAAATTTTTTCTTATGTAGATGATGAAATGGTTGATTGGATAAAATCTTTAATTAAATATTTATGAGAAAATAAGCTCCATTGTGATAGATCAACATGCTATAATATCAAAAGAAAATACCTTTCTTATACTATAATCAATGATACAATATATTAAAGTCCATTTGATTAAATGTTGTTATGGTGTGTAAGTAAATCAAAATTGTAAAAGATTATAGATGAAGTACATATTAGATTGTGTGATACACATAAATCTAGACCTAAAATGAAGATAAAAATTAAGTGAATATGATATTATGGTCCATCAATAATAGATGGTTTCATGAATGTTGCATGTCATTACCTTCAATTTCAGGTGCATGGTGTAGTTCTTCACGAAGCATCAAATGTCCTACATCTAATACTTACTTCATGACCTTTTAAATAATAGGGGATTGATGCAATCAATATGATTGAACCACTATCTTCTTGAGGTCAAAAATTTATATTAGTAGTAATGGAATATTTCTAACAGTGTATAAGCAATTCTGCTATGAGAAGCATATATCAATTTGATGTTCGTTACTAAATCATATCATATAATGGTCCATCATTTAAACTAATAAAAATATTAATTTAATAATGACTTATACATTGAGATACTCAATAATCATTTATCCTTGAGAAATTAGATTAGATAAGGCCTTAAATAAAATCTTGGTACAAATTCTAAAGAGAAAGTTAGAAGATAATAAATATCAATGGCATTAATAGTTGGGAGATGCTTTCTAGAAATATTGCACCACCTATAAAACATTATCTCAATCTATGCCATATGCTTTGGTCTTTGAAGTAGAACCTATTATTCCTTTAGAGGTCTACTTTAGTTCACTAAGTATTAAATAAAAATATAATATAAATTCAGGATTGAAAGTTCAAGGGAGAATATTAAGCCTTAATGAACAATCCCAAGGTACCTTAAGAGGCAGAGAGTGTGTGTGTGGGTGGGGACTTTAAGAGGCAGAGAGTGTGTGTGTGGGTGGGTGGGGGGGGGGGGGGGGTGCTAAGGGTGGGTAGGTTCATTAAAAATTTCACCACCCTCTTGGTTAGCCTTGGGCTTATTCACTGAGGTCTCACTAACTCCTCAAACTTTCAAGTCGTATTACGGTGGGATTCAAAAGCTAAGTTCTATAAAACTTTTGAAAAATGATCAATGGCTAACTTTAGAAATTATAATACTACGAAAGGATATTTAATCACATGACTACTATTACTTGAGAACATTACTTTTAATTTATAGAAAATTTACATGTCTACTTTCTTGTAATATATAGACTATCACATGTGGATGCTAGTTCATGAAGGGTATTCTGCTCCTCCTTTTATAAATGGCATTAAAACCGAACTACCATTTTCTGAATGGAGCATTGAGGAAAATTATTTAGCCTAATTACATACAAAATGTTTAAACTACTTTTCTATGCATTTAAATATGAATATTACATGTGTGCATCTACTTGCATAACCAATAAAAAAATTTGGGGTAAACTCTATATAACCTATAAAGGTACTAATGAAGTGAAACAATATTGGTTAAACATTCTACTCTATGATTATGAACTATTCTGCATATGATCTAGTGAGACAATTTCTAAAATGTATAATACATTCAAATAAATTGCCACATCCCTACATGCATTAGGTAGATAACTCGCAGATTCTAAAAAGTTTAATAAGATTCTACATAATTTACCTAGTTCCTATGACACCAAAATGACTACTATTACTGAATCTAAGAATATGAATGTTTATCTAATTAATAACTTACTTGGAATTCTCATTATTTATGGGCACGGAGTGAGCAAAAGATAGATTGAAGTAGGTGAGAAAGAAAGGACAAATATATAGCCTTAAAAGCTGATGATTCTTATTGTGATAGTTTTGTGTCTGAAGATGATGATGACATAGCTTTGATTTCAAGGCAATTTAAAAGCTTTCTATAGAAAATCAAAAATCATCTTCAGAAAAGAAATATATGTAATTCTAATAAAAACTTTAAGGCTTCTTCTAATGTAATCTATTTCAAATGCAAGAATCCAGGGCATTTAAGTAATGATTGCCCAAATATTAAAGCTTACCCAATCAAGGAGAAGGGTGAAGAAAAGGCCAAATTTGAGAAGACTGAAGGGTGAAGCAATAGACTCAAAAAGCTTTTTGGGTAGACTTCGCTTCAAACTCATTTGAGACAAAAGCAAATAGAGGAGGTAACTAACTTGTGCTTGGTGACAAATAACCATCTTGATCATTCTCATCAAGAGGAGGTATGTGAGCTTTCTTATGATAAATTATTTGAAGTTTTTGAAAATTCATAATGCATATAGAAAGCTTAATAAAATATATAAAAGCCTTAATTCTGATTTTTCAAACCTTCAAAAAGAGCATGAATGCCTTATAAAAGATCACACTACTTTGGATAACAATCATATGATCTTACTAGATGAATTTTATGCAATAAACAAGAAGCATTTTGATTTACCTGATAAGAATGATTATAGGGAAAAAATTTACGGTGATTTAGAAAATTCATTTAAAGAATTAAAGGAATGTTTAAATGAAGATGATAATAGTAAGCAAGCATTAAAAGTAGGCAATTAAACTCTTGAAAGTGCAGAAAAACATTACAAGAAAAATTAACTACACTAAAAGAAAATAACTCATCACCACAATATGCATTATCTAAACCTAGGAAGAGGCACTATAACCCATACGGACTAGTGAATCCATTTCTAAGAGTTAAGAGCTTTTCTTGTTGTATACTAGGAGATATATCCCACAATTGCACTATCCACCGTAGAACACATTTAATGTGCAGGCTAAAATTGCATAAATCACATCATGTCATATAAGTATTTCTTCCATCAATCCATATGGTAAAACCCAATTTTATTTGGGTTCCCAAATCAAATACTTGATGACTTTGTAGGAATGATCTCACAAAAAGCTCTGTTTGAGCATGTGGTACTTGGAGAGCGGATGTTCATGACACATGACTAGATATTTACAATAATTCATCATGCTAGAAATAAGGGAAAGGGGCAAGGTAATACCTAAAGATAACACCACTAGGAAGGTGGTTGGATAAGGTGTAATTGGCAACTCAACAAATTTTATTATTGAAAGTTTCTTATTGGTAGATGGGGTTAAAACATAATTTTCTTAGCATTAGCCAACTTTGTGATAAAGAATTCAACATAAAATTTTTATCTACCTATTGCATAATTAGCTTAAAGGAAAATACTATTTTGAATGGAAAAAAGAACTAATAATCTGAATTGCATACTACTTCTCTTTGCCTAAAGACTATTGCTGATAAATCCTTATTATGACATAGGATATTGTCTCATGCAAGCATGAAAATCTTGGAAAAATCACACAAAAGGACATAATAAGATGCAAACCAAACTAGACTTCACTCATCAGCTATGCGATGCTTGTTAGTTAGGAAAATAAGTCAAATTCTCCTTCCACTCAGTTAAGGGCATTAACACTAGTAAACCATTAGATGTCCTTCACATTGATGTGGTTGAACCTGTTAGCATTGCAAGCTTAGGAGGGATATTCTTCGGATTTGTGATTTTCTATGACTACTCGAGTTTTTTAGGTTTAAATTCTTATCCCATAAAAGTGAATCATTCATGGAATTTAGAATTTTTTTTATAAGGACTAAGAGAAAGCTAGGCTATGAAATTCTAACCATTACTAGTGACCATGGTGGAGAATTTCAAAATGAAAATTTTGAGTCTTACTATAAGGGGAAAGGGATATATCACAATGTTTTAGCTTCTAGGACACTTCAGGAGAATAAGGTGGTAGAAAGAAAGAACATAACCTTTGTAGAAGCTGCTAAAACTATGTTAGTTGAATACTCACTTCTTAAATATTTCCATGTAGAAGCCATAAACACAACCCGTTATATTTTGAATATGGTTAATGTTAGATCCAAGCTAAATAAGACGCCCTATGAAATCCTTAAGGGTAGGACACCTAACCTTTGTCACCTTCATGTCTTTGGATGTAAAGTGTTTATTTAAAATAATGGGAAATCTCTATAAGGATATTTTGACACCAAATATGACGTAGGATTTATCTTACGATACTCAAATGTTGAAAAATCCTATAGAATTTTTAATGAAAGGACACTAGTAGTAGATGAAACCACTCATTTAGCATTTGATGAATTTGATAATTCTTGAGAGTCAAGGATAGAAGAAGAAAAAATGGTTGAAGTCACCCAGGGAGTAGAATCTATAAATTTGAAAGAAAGGGTAAAACATGAAAATTCACTACCTTGAGAATGAAGATATTCTTCAAGTCATCCTAAAGAACTAATCTTAAGAGATCCAACTGAAGGTGTTAGAATTAGGCATGGACCTAGAAAATAAGTTAACTACTCTACAATTATCTCAACAAAATGAACCCACAAAAATAAAGAAAGCACTATCTAATGAATTATGGATCTTAGCCAAGCAAAAAGAATTAAATTAATTTGATAAAAATGATGTTTGGGAGCGAATTGAAAGACATAGGTAAAATAGTGTTGTTGGATCAAAATGGGTTTTCAAAAATAAAATGAATGACTTTATGTAGTAGTAAGGAACAAAGAAAAAATAGGGGCTAATTTGTACAAGAAGATAGAAGGGATTGACTTTAAAGAGACCTTTGCACTAGCAGTTAGACTAGAAGCCAAAAGGGTGCTACTGGCTTTTACCTGCTTTAATGGATTCAAATTGTATCAAATATATATTTAAAGAGAATTTCTAAATGGGGTAATAAAAGAAGATGTATAAGTTGAACAACCTTAAACTTTGAAAATTCTTAATCTCCCAATCATGTGTTCAAATATAAAATGTCATTATATGGACTAAAATAAGCAACTAGAGCATGCTATGAAAGACTAAGCATATTCCTAATTGATAAAACCTTTGTTAAGGGGAGGGTTGACATACACTATCATATTTACAAGAAAGGTAGGAAAAGAACTACTCATTGTTCAAATCTACATTAATGATATTTTGTTTGGATCCTTTGATAGAAACCTATATGATGAAATTTATAAAATAAGGCATAAGGATTTTTTATGAGTATGATGGGAAAACTACACTATTTTATTGGAATTAATATAAGGTAGAAGGTTGATGGATTTATTAATAAAAATACATTAAGGGTGTCATTAAAAATATGAAATGGATACAACCAAGGCAATAAACATTCCCATGAAATTGAAAGTTTAGTTAGATAAGGACCCAAATGGAAAGCCAGTTGATCAAAAGAAATATAGAGGAATAATTAGAATACTTCTTAACTTGATTGCTAGCAAACCTATTGTTATGTGTTGTGCTTATATTTTTGCTAGATTTCAAGCCGATCTAAAAGAATCTCACATAACTACTGTTAAGAAAATCCTTAGATATCTCTTAGGAACTAAAAACTTGGGAATATGGTATCCTAGGCATAAAACTTCCTTTGAAATAATAAGATATTCTTATTTAGACCTGTAGGATGCATGATAAAGAATAAAAGACTGGAACCTACCAAATCATTGGTCAATCTTTTGTCACTTAGTCAGTATATAATAAAACTCAATGGCCCTATCCATTGCTGAAGAAAAATACATAGCCTAAGAAATTTATGTGGAACAAGTCCTTTAGTTAAAGCAAAAAATTTAATATTTAGAACTACCTGCATGCACCAATTAAATCTTATGTGATAAAACTAGTATTGTCTGTATTTCAAGGTATACAATCTAATACTTTAGGACTAAACACATAGACATAAGACACCATTTTATTAGAGACCATGTCACTAAATGAGAAATAGAGCTATATCATATAGCCACTAAAAGTCTACTTGTAGATATCCATACAAAACAACTAGCATTTGAAACCTGTACCACCTTAAGAACCTTATGGCAAAAAAAAGTCTAGATCATTCTGATCAAGAGGTGGTATGAGAGCTTTCTTTTAATAAATTATTTGAAGTTTTAGAAAATGTCTACAAAGCATATAGAAAATTCAAAAAATATTTATACAATTTTAAACACTAACTTTTCTAATACGTAAAAAGAGCATGCTAGTTTGATAACTAAGCATTCTACTTTAAATAGTGATCATATGTCTTCACATGATGAGTTTGATGCATTAAATAAGAAGCTTGTAGATTTATCTAATGCATATGATTACTTGAAAGAAAAGCATGTCAAATTAGAAAACACATTCAAGGAATAAGAAACACTTGTAAGTAACTTTGATAATGGGGTGCAAGCATTGAAATTAGAAGTAGCAACTCCTGAAAGTGAAAAATGGATTTCTAAAAAAAAGTAAATACACCAAAATAATAAAACATCACTTACGTTGGCACAATTGCATAACTCATCACCACAGCATGTATCAGTTAACAAAAAGAAGAGGAACTATAACCCATATAAATTAGTGAATCCTCAAAAATAAAAGTAAAAATAAAAAAATAAAAAATTAAATAATAAAAATAATAAAAATAATAAAAAATAAATAAAAATAAAAAAATAGAATAATGAATTCTTAAAATAGTCCTTAATCCTCCAAAAAAGTTACAAAAAACTACTCTCAGTGCTCTCTAGTGACTCGTTGGCATTTTAGGGTTTCCACTTCAGAGCTCCCTTCTCTGATCTACTGGTGTCTATTTTTTTGGTTTTCTCTTAGTTTGTTCTCTTTTTTCATTTGCTTTTCCTTTTGTGTTCTATTTTGAGGGTTTTTTTTTTTTTTGGCATGGGGAGATGACGACTCTAACATCATTTATCCCATCTTATTCTTCATTTCTTGATGGCAAATTCGAGTCATTTAAGGATGTCTTGTCTCGTTCTTCTTCATCTTCTACTAAACATAACTTTGTTTAAACATCTTTTAAAGGTTGTCCTTCTTTAATGTTCGATGATTTGATGGTTTCTCATCTAGATGTGCCTTTTGCATTAATGTTGATTGGAAAATTTCTTCTTCGTCATCCTAATATTAATGTTATTAACAGATTTTTTGTGAACCTGAAGATTACAATTTCTTTTCATATCGATATGTTGGGTCGAAGGCACATAGCGATCCAACTTTTAAATGATCTTGATTACAGTCGAATATTTTCAAGGCGATATTACTATATTCAAGGTTGCTATATGTGTTTACTCAAATAGACTCCATATTTTAAAGTTAGGGAGGAAACACTGATTACTCCTGTATGGATCTCATTTCTAAATTTGAGACCCCTTTTTTTCAATTTCTAAAGTTTGTTTGGTCTGGCATTTATTTTTGGCAGGGCATTGCAAATGGATCAAGCTAATGTATTAATTTTTTGTCCATCAATGTTCGTGTTTTAATTGATTTGGACATATCTAAGAAACACCCAAATGAAATAAGGATTGAGTCAAAATTAAATGGTTACATAAAAAAGTTGAGATTAAAAATTTACCTATTTTTTTCTCATTATAAAATGCATGGTTATGGTATAAATGATTGTTACAGTTTGCATCCACATCTTCAAAAAAAAAAGGTTTCTACCAAACATCCACAAGAAAATGGTATTGTCTCGACTGACCATGATCTTGAAACTCCTATCATTGCCGAGCTTGAGGGCAATATTCCGAAAACACATGAAAATTCTATGGATCCTATTCAATATTCTAGTGCTCACACTGAACCATTCTCATCTAATGTGGATGTTACTATTCATTTACAGGTGGATAATATTAACTCTAACCATATTTTAGCAATGGATTGTTAAAATATAGATTAGCCAATAATGGCTATTACATATTATCAAAATAATGGTGCCTCATGCTCTAATGTTCTATGTGTGATTAATAGAAATCTGACACACATGGATTTTTTTATGATCTATAATATCTATAATAATACTAATAATTCTCTACCTATTGTTATTATAAAAGGACAGTAGTGGAAGGTAATGTTATTTCTGTTATGCGTAGTATAGGTACTTAGGGAGATGGATATAATCTGGAGGAGGGTGAAATGATTTAGGAGGCGAATGCACATTACAACAAGGAAAGAAATTTAGGGTGATTCTTGAGATCAAAGTTGTTAGTTCTTTTCATTTTTTCATTGCAGTTGTAGCTACCGATTGGTTACTTAGTTGCAATTCACTTTCACTGAATGCACATCATCCTTCAATAGGGCCATTCCCTTGCAAGATAACTCTCTTCAATTCAAGTTCTTCTTGAGGAGTGAATGATTTTATACTAGCAAAAAAGTTTAGAGAGAGAAGCTCTGAGAATTTAGGAAGAGGAATCGATTCTTGTTTTTTCATTTAATTTCTTCCCGCTCATTTTTGCGGTTCTTCCGCTCATGGCTAGAGGCCCTCCGGCCACCTGTATGGATCATCAGTGTGTTGAGGATCTTCGTTCTAAGGTCACCTGTTATGATGATCGGTGGTGTGGTATAGAAGGACCTCTGGTTTTTGAAGGACCTCTGGTTTTTAAAGAACCGAAGGTTCTTGCTCCAAAAATTTTTTCTCTGATCATTGGTAAAGGCAAAATTGTTGATGATGGAGGTATGTTCAAAACTCCAAATTCGAATCGTGATTTTTCTTTGTTGAAAAGACCAAATACTGGTGAAGAGGTTTCCTCTTTTGATTTGAATATTCTTGTGAAGAGATTTTGTTTTGTGAGTGATACGGGTAGAACAGAGATCCCAGATGTTGAGAAGGAAACTCTAAATGTTAGTGGTTTTGTTCATGAAGAGGTTAATAAAAATTGTAAAGTCAGTAAGGGTGTTGTTTCAGCGAATCCTTGGAGTAGACCACCGAATATCAAAGCCAACTTGGAAAAAGATTTATCATTTTTATTTAAGGATGGAATGGCGGTTAAATTGTTCGAGCCAAACATTAAAGTAAATTCTGAGAAGTTATAGTTTTTAATCGCGGTGAAGGTGTTTGGGCGAAACATTCCTGGTCAGATAATTTCTAATGAATTACGTAGGCAGTGGACGTAATTTGGAAAATTCCACCTAACTATTCTTGGGTTATGTTGGGTGTTGTGTTCCTTCTTTTCTCACAAAGTCATCGACAATGTTTTGTCAGGAGGTCCATGGTTCATGAATGAACATATAGTAGGGATGGACAAGTCGAATGCCGACTTTTAACCTACTTCTTTAAAGGGGTTGACGTCTCTAGATTGGGTGAGGATGCTTTACTTGCCTTTATATTGTTGGGATGAGATAAATATTGCTAGAATTGCTTCTATGGTGGGAACACTATTATTACTAGATGGGACTATGTTCCAGTGGGGGCATAGAGAATTTGCTCGTGTGTGTGTTCATATTGATCTATATAAGCAGCTTTCGTTGGGTGTATGGGTGGAAGGAATGGGAGGTCAGTTTTTTTCAAAAGCTAGATTATGAAAAGATTTCATCATTATGTTATAGTTGTGGTAGATTTGGACATCTGAGTAATGAATGTAAGCTGAATATTATTTTAGAGTTGAATAATATGTCTTGGAAGGATAATGAAATGGGTAGAACTAAAAAAAAAGTGTCAAGTAAGGTTGTTGATGATAAAACTACTTATGGGTCATGGATTCATGTGAATCACGGTAGAAGAAAGTTTTGGAATTATATTTTGAGAAAAAATTCAGAAGATAGATGTTCCTAAACCTCTAAGTCCTGATTTTGTTAAGAAGAATCTGAACCATGATTGTAGTGTGGATGTTATTAAGGAGAAAGATTGCAGGGAATTGTAGATAGTTGGCTTGTTTGAGGTTGTTAATGGTATTCAGGATAATCTGGATTACAAAGAGCTGGAAACTAATATGGTGAATTGTAATGATTTTTGTTCTGGTGATCATGTTTTTCAGGATAGTGAGGAGACTTCTATTCTTAACATCAATAAGTATCAGTTGTTAGATAATGTAGAGATGGAGGTCGACTTGAATTAGTTGGTGAGTTCGTTTAGTTCCTTGGATAATGATCATCAAAAGGGGGAGATTTGTGACAAAGAAGAAATTAAGATCAATTCCCTTGAGAAGGAGGTGGAGAATGTATCAGTTGTAAAGAAATTTAAGCTCCAGAAAGAATTCAAATCTTTGGATAATAGTAAGGTAATTTCTAAAAACAGGAAAGCTGATCTGTTGAACAAGAAGAGTGGTGGGACTTCTCCCACTTTTACTTCTAAATGACATCTATCATCTTTTAGAATTGTCAAGGGGATAGAAAGAGAGTGGCCTCTCGATACTTGAAGGAAATTCTAAATGAGTATGACTCTTTTTTTGTTGGTCTAGTAGAGACAAAGATTTCATCTTTGGATGTTATGGAATTCAAAATTTTTGTTGGAAACAAGTGGGAATTCTTTCTACTCCTGTCTAATGGGCTCTTTGGTGGTATTATGGTCTGTTGGAGAGCTGATGTTGCATCCTTTTTGTTATTATTTCTTCATCTCATGTGGTGGTTAGAGAGTTAAACATTAAAGATAAAGGAACTTGGTTGGTTGCTACAATTTATGAAAGTTGTAATGTTTATAACAAAAGGCTGTTATGGAATTGTTTGGAGGCTATGTCAGAGAAACCTTTCCCTTGTATTGTGGGAGGGGATTTCAACTATATTTTTTTCTCAAGAAGATAAGAGGGGTGGTAAGAGATTTATCTTCTCTCAAGGTGCTCAAGATATGCTTGAATTTATGAAGAATTGTGATTTTCATGAAGTTGGTATAGTTGGGCCTAGATTATCTTGGTGTAATAATAAGACTAGTTCAGTCAAAATTTTATAAAGACTGGATCGATGTCTTATTAATTATGTTACTTGAAAAGGTTGAACTTACCAGTGGTGAGACATTTGGTGAGAGTGGCTTCGGACCACTATCCTATCATGCTGAAGATTTCGTCTGTTGGGTTTCAAAAAAATAGAAATTTGATATATGAAGATGTGTGGTCTTCTTACACTGCTTCCTTTGCTATTGTTGCTCACTCTTGGAAAAAATTAGTTCTTCGAGATGAGGTGCATGTATTAAATAAAAAAATTTTGAGAGCTTTGAAAGTGTTATTTTTTTGGAGCAAAGCTAACCATAAGAGTTTGTATGATTTGAGAAACAAACTCAAATTGGAAATTCTAAATCTGCAAGAGGAAGAGGCTAGTGATAATGGCATTTCAGACTCTAATCTACTTTTGCTAAAATCTAAAGTAAGAGAGCTTAAAAAATGATGGGCCATTTATGCACTTGGTGGAAACAGAGGTCGAAGGTTACTTGGATGGAATCTAGGGAAGCAAATTCTAAATTTTTTCACTCTTATGCGATGGAAAGGAGATGTAGTAACTCGATTAAGCAAGTGAAAGATTGCAATGGTTTGCTTGTTGAAGATAAAGAGAGGATGGAACAGATTGTCTTTCAATTTTTTTAAGATAAGTGGAGGGACTGACAATGTAGTTTGGATTATTGGCCTAATGTGTCTTTACATATTTCTAAATCAGACAAGATTTTGCTAAGCAAGGAATTTTCTAAAGAGGAGTTGGAACTGGTAGTATGGCATTTTGAGGGCAATAAATCACCAGGTATTGATGGTATTACATATTCTTTTGTTAAAAATTATTAGCCGATTATTAGAAATGATGTCTATAATGCTATTAATTCTTTTTTCACCTATGGGAAGATGTGTCATGGTTGGAAAGAAATGAGTGTGGTATTGATTCCTAAGACTAGTAAACTCTGCTTACCATCCAACTACTGACCTATCAGCCTTTGTAATTCAATTTACAAAATTATGACTAGTATGATGTTGAATAGGATTAGAATTTTATTTCCTAAGATTATTTCTGAAGTTCAGTAAGCATTTATTAAAGGAAGATATATGTCTGATCAGATTTTACTTGCCCAAGAAATTTTTCATAGGATGAGGTATTCTAGTTCTAAGAAGGGGTTTATGTCTTTATATGGAGCAAACATATGATAGTATGAGTTGGGATAATTTGAAGCAAGTGCTTGAGATGGTTAGTTTTCTTGAAAAATTCTCTAGCCTCATTATGGAGTGTGTAAAGAATATCATGTTCTCTATTATGGTTAATGGAGTTAATTCTAGTTGGATTGAAGCTAAGAGTGGATTTAGGCAAGGTTGTCCACTCTCTTCTTATCTTTTTATCTTATGGTCTCAGCTTTTGTCCGATTCTTTTGATCAAGGAGGCAAGGGTGTGGGAATTAAAGTGGCTCCATTTACTCCTTTGGTCTCTCAATTGATGCATGCAGATGATGTGGTGGTTTTTTCTGATGCTAATTGGCAAAGCTTGAAGATTGTTAAGAAGATTCTTAATGACTATTGCAAATGGACGGGACCGAAGATTAATTTATTTAAGTCTTCGGTCTTGTTTGGTAATTCAGCAAAGGAGAAGATGTTGTAAGTTGGCAAAGAAATTGGGCTTTAAGAGGTAAATAAGATGGAGTATCTTGGGGTGAAAATGGTGTTGAGGAGGATGGTGTTTTCAGATTTCCAAAACCTTCCGGTGAGAGCTATTAATAAGTTGAATATTTGGGGTAATAGACTTATATCCCAAGCTGGGAAGCTTACTTTACTCAAGTCTTCATTTCTTTCTCTATCTCTTTTTCTATCAGCTCATTCTTTAATTCCTATGGGGATTTTAAAAGATTTTGATAAGAAGTGTAGAAATTACTTGTCACTTAATAATAGTGGCCATTTTGGTTTACATTATATTGCTTGGGAAGTTATGTGTATGCCTAAATTGAAGGGTGGCTGGGGGTTGCAGTCAGTTGTTGTTAAGATTGGGCCTTCGAGAGCCAAGTTTGCTTGGAGCTTCATTACAAACCCAAATTCTCTTCTTAATAGGTCTTTGATTGCTAAGCATGGAAGAACCATTGGATTGCAGATAGAAGAAAATGCCAATCGTCTACTTGGAAAATAATTTTACATGGTGCTGAGGTTTTACAACCTTTGGTTAAATGAAAAATTTGTTCTGGTTCATAGATCAGGATTTTGAAGGATATATATATATATTTGGGGGGAAACCCATGGAGGGGCCTACGCATTAATTTAGAACACGGGTTACAAAGACCTTAGGGAAACCGATAGCTCACTAATGCTCTTACGAGCTACAAGAAAAGTGCAAAGAAAACCTACGAGCCAATAGTCACCTCTAACAAAAATTGGTACAAGAACCCTAGTAACATTCTAATGATGCTTAAAAACAAGCATCCAAAAAAGAAAGAGCAAAAAATACTCAGGAGGCGCAGTCTTTCTGGCAAAAAAGAAGAACAGGATCCTCTGCAAAAATAAAACAGAGAAAGAAGAAGCTACAAGAAGAAATAAAGTTAGGAATATAGAAGTTAATAAAGAGAAAAACCATAAGAAAAAAATTAAGAGCATAAATATAGTAAGGACACAAAATTAAAGAAGGTAAGTGAAAACGACACAAGGGACAGAACAGAGAACACAATGGAATCCCACAGGGTCATTGATGAGCAGCAGAACCTGAAGAGCAAACCAATAAGCAATAAGACTCATTGAAGACCAAAGTAAAATGAGAAAAACAAAAGCCACCCAGAAGGGGCACAGCAACCCAGTCACCACCGGTCCGGCAGATACCCCAGCGGAGCCAAACCAGCAACACCATCCAAGGATGAAACAAACAGAACAAGCAGATGCGGCCGACCAGGAAACTAAACCCAAAGCAAAAGAGAAGACAACATCACGAGACTACCTGGTAACATACGGGGTTCCCAGCTGATCAAGGTGAATTAAGCCTGTAAGATGACCAGGCAGAGTAGCACACTCAAAATTAGTAAATTTCTCCAAGGTACAATCAAACTCAGCAAGCCAAATAGCTGCAGCATTCGCAGCCTTAGCAGACACAGAAAAAACAGTATTCACGAAATACAGCAGCTTCCTAATATCTCTAAAAATGTAAAATATTTTTGGGTTACAACACCTCTCCTCCAACGAATATAAATAGGAAATATTAATACCAGCACTAACCTCAATAACCAAGTTAATAATATTAAGAGGAATGCATAACTGAAGACCATAGAGAATGGCCATACACCACGCATACTCCATAGAACAATTAAAATTTGGGCCAGCAAAGGCAAGCACTAAATGCCCATTCCAATCTCTAATTAAGCCACCAAAACCAATAGCATCCGCACCCTTACACCCATGGATATTCAATTTGAAATAGCTATTCATAGGTTTATTCCATGAGATAGCATAAGAACCCACAGAATTCCCAGAAGGAATCAAAACGAAAAAAGAAGCAAGATGATAATAATTAGAGAAGTTTTTCATAGAAATGAAGTTAACAGTCACAAGAGCAATCACTTTATCTTGAACTCTACGAATAATATTAGAATGATCCATCTTGCAACCATTAAAGACAGAATTATTTCTCTCCAACCAGATGAACCACAATATAAAAAAGGGGATAGAATTACGGATGTTACCTTTGCATTTGATCATCCAATTCATCAATAGAGCCTTTAGAGACAAATGCACATTAAAAATATTTAAATGGAACAGATCATCAAAGAAAACCCACATTTTAATAGCCACCGGACCAGAAATAAAGATATGATGCATAGTTTCTGAATTAAAGCAACATTGGCATTTAGAGGCAAAAGAGAAACCTTTTTTAATAAGGTTATCATCAGTAGGGAGCAGGTTATGAAGAATGCGCCACATAAAAACAGAAATCGTATTAGGGATGCTTTTGTGCCAGATATTGGCAAAGGATTTATCAATAGGCCTTTTATCTCTAAAAGACAGCCACACATGTTTGATATGGAAAGCCCCATCTTTAGAACCATCACACAAAATCATATCTTTAGACTGAGAATTAAAAGAAATATTAAGAATTTTATTAATAACACATTGAGGAACAAGGTTAGAAAGCTTGTCCACATCCCAAGCATTGTCTTTAAAGAAGAAATTAACTTTAATAGACTCCAACGAGGACGTATGCAACAGTGAATCAATAGAGTCCTTACCAATCCAACGATCCTGCCAAAAAAATATATTCCAGTAGCCAAGCCCCCATAAAATATTGGCTTCAATACCCCATTTAAGCTTACACAAACGTCTCCAAACTTTAGAGTCGCCAGGTTTAATAAGGATAACTGTGGGGTGCCGATCCCCAAAGTACTTAGCATTCATAAATTGAGACCAAAGACCCTCTTTAGACCGAATTTTAAACCAAAGTTTAAAATAGAAGTCCTTAGCCATATCAGCCAAAGACTTACACCCCAAACCACCTTCCTCCACCACATAACAGCCTTTATTCCAAGATGACCACAAAATTTTAGAAGAAGAGGTAGTGCCTTTCCACAAAAATTTGTTAAAGATTTTTTGAATTCTATTGCAGACAGCTTGGGAAGGAAATAAAGTTTGGAAAATATAAACAGGTAAAGCACATAGCACACTTTTAATTAAGGTAATGCAGCCCCCAAAACTTAAGAAGTTGGAATTCCAAGAAACCAGTTTGTTATGCACCAAGCCAATCAAGTTATCAAATAAAAATTTATTTTTTCTACCTTTGAATAAAGGAACACCAAGATACTTGATAGGTAAGTTCGTATGAGTATAGCCAGTGATATGTTTAATATTGCGAATACGATCATTGGGAATGTTTCTAGAAGTGACAAAACTGCATTTGTTTTTACTAAAAGAGAGACCACTAATAGATTCAAATATAGTGAAGAAAGACATAATTTGCTTAACACCCTTAATAGAAGCATTAGAGAAAACAATAAAGTCATCAGCAAAGCAAAGATGGGATAAATGAGAACCACCCAAAGTTCTAAAATATAGATGAGGGTTAAGGTAAAATAAATTAGAAATACCTCTCGAGAGAAATTCAGCCAAAATGATAAATAAAGCAGGAGAAATAGGATCCCCTTGCCTAATCCCCTGAGAAAACTTGAAAAAACCATGGTTAGAGCCATTCAGAATAATAGAGAA
Organism: Dendrobium nobile; assembly: GCA_022539455.1. Taxonomy (NCBI): domain Eukaryota; kingdom Viridiplantae; phylum Streptophyta; class Magnoliopsida; order Asparagales; family Orchidaceae; genus Dendrobium; species Dendrobium nobile. The sequence goes on from CM039736.1 coordinate 47,201,920, forward strand.
GTACACATCCTCAATACAACTCTTAATAAGAGAAATGAAAGATGAGTTAAAACCAAAAAGGTCCAGCATAAAGTAGATGAAATTCCAACAAATGTTGTCATAAGCCTTAGCAATATCAAGCTTCAAAATCATATTCCCACCTCTAATTTTAACATCTAAATCATGAGTAAGCACTTGAGCCAACAAAATATTATCGGTAATGGCCCTACCATTAACAAAACCCATTTGATACGGGGAGATAATTTTAGGCAAAACAATAGATAACACATTGGTAAGAATTTTAGAAATCAATTTATTGAAGAACGTGCAAAGACTTATAGGCCTAAAGTCATTCCAAGAATGAGTGGAATGACATTTAGGAATAAGCACAAGAGAAGTGCATTTAAAAAATTTTGGAATCGGACTACCCTCAAAGAAATCAATAACAGCCTTAAAGATATCATCACCCAGAATATGCCAACATTTTTGAAAGAACAGGGTAGTGTAACCATCCGGGCCGGCAACAGAATCACTATTCAAACCCAAAGCTGTATCTTTAACCTCATCAAAAGAAGGAAATGAAGATAGAGCAGTGTTCTCCTTAAGAGAAATACAATTAGGAATAAAAGAGTGATCAGCAGGAAGACTAGTGCTAACACCTTTATTAAAAAGGTTAGTGAAATGGTTCACAGCAAGATTGGCAATTTCCACCTTGTCAGTAGAGAAGGAACCTTCAGATCTTTGAATATTAGAATTGTAATTCTTATCCCTTTTCCTCTGAGTTAAAGCATGAAAATATCTAGTATTACAATCACCGTCAACCAAATGCTTGGCCGCAGCTTTTAGCTTCCAAAAAGCTTCTTCTTGAGCTTGAAAATTAGAAAGATCAAATTTAGATTGATTAAGTAAAGACATATTTGCATCCGAGGGATCAATTTGATAAGCAAGCTCATTCAGAGTAACAACATGTTCAGCTTGCAAAATATTAGAGAAAATATTTTAAAAAATATGATGATTCCACCAATTGATCACAAACTTGACTCTCTTAAGTTTAAACCATAACCTTTTCAAGCCAACAAAAGAGTTATCAGGCGAGAGAGGGGCCAACCAATTCTCTTTCACAATATAAAAGAAAGAGTTATTAAGAAGCCACATATTTTGAAATCTAAAAATTGACGAAATGTTACTACGATTATTGTTAATATTCATCAGTAAAGGAGAATGATCCAACCAGGTTCTGCTTAAATGATGAACACTAGTAGAGGCCAAAGCATTAATCCAAGAATCATTGAAAGAACACGATCAAGCCGTTGCCAGAGATGCCCCCTATTCCAAGTAAAATTATTGCCAGTATAACCAATGTCAATCAAGTTGCAAGAGAAGATCATGTTATTGAAATCATCCATAGATCTTTGCGACGGGTTAGATCCACCCGACCTCTCAACAGGAGAGGTGATCACATTGAAATCACCACCAACCATCCAAGGCAAAAAACAAAAACTATGAAAATTAGAAAGTTGATCCCAAAGATGTTTTCTAAGATAAAGAGAAGATGCAGAATAAACAAACGAACCAAAGCACTGAAAATTAAAAACTTCAATCTTACAATGGATAACCTGATTAAAATCACCAATCACCTCCACTTTAGTAGGGTCTTTCCAAAAGACCCTAATCTTGTTTGAAGAATTAGAAACAACATTGTTAAAGCCAAGAAAACGAGCGGTAGTAACCAATTTATCAGCAGTGATAAGAGGTTCCAACAGAACTAAAAAAGAAATATTATGAATGTGACACAAATTTTTAATGCGAATCCTAGAAGACTGGCATCCAATGCCACGAACATTCCAAATAATAATACTAAACATAAGAAAACATCAGTGTGAAGCATTTGAACGGGTTTTCCTAGGCGGATTCCTAGGAGGTTGAATAGTAACATTCTTGGGTTTACGGCCTTTTTTATGAAGCACTTTAGTATAAGAAGTATCCATATCATCAGAAGCAAAACACTTAGAAGACGTCATGATTTCTTCAGTGTCAGAGATATTGTCACTATTATAATTAGAAGAAGATAGAGCCTTACCATCGCCACGAAGATGTGGTTCATCATCAACCATAAACCCACCATCCTCATCACCGGAAACATAAGTCTTACCCTTCTCAACAAAGACAGTAGAATTTAAACCAGCAATATCACCCTCCTCCCCAACAGGAAGATCAACATTCTCTTGATTCTTATTAAGCCATTGTAAACCATCATTAACAGCTATATCGGATAATATACTAACAGACTGTTCAACAATAGCAGCAATAGGTAACGTGCCACACAAATCAACATTATCCAAAGGATTCCCATTATGAACAACAATAGCAAGATTATCAGCAGAAGTAATAAGTTTAGTATTAACTAAGTTAATAGGCAGATTATCATCAGAGTTAGCCCCCACAGGCTGCGGGGAAAGCACGTTACAATCCTCTACCTCATTTGGTTCAGTATGGGGCAAAACCACATTCTCGATGATGTTCTCATTAGGATTATTCTCCATCTTTTCGGTGTCAGAGGGATAATTCATTTTATTTTTTTCAGGCCTCAAACTAGGATTTTTCCTGTAACACTGATTAACGGCATGACCATGCATTTTACAAAAAGAGCAAAAAATAGGTAAGTTTTCAAATTCCACTTTCTGGAAATACCTTTTCAATTCCGAGCCAATCCAAATATCTGTAGGGTGTTTCTTTGACACATCCAGTTCAACCAGAACCCTAGCCACAGAAGGACGAGAGACAGACGCAGTGGCTTGGTCGGTTTGTTAGGGCCGACCGAACATAGACGCTAAACCAAACAAAATTTGATGATTAAAGAAATGCAATCTAAAATTAGGGAAATTAATCCAAACCGGTGCTATAGGAGATTCTTCACGAACATCAAAATTCGGGGTCCATTTCAAAAGCCACATGTGACAAGCTTGTATATAGTAAGAGCGTCTCGCAAAGATGCGACTGTAATCAAGATCATTAGCTAACTGAATAACAATATGTCTATGGTCAAGTAATCCTACATGAAATGAACCAGACAGTTTGAGATTAACAAAAAATTTTCTGATAACATCCAGATTTGGTCTTCTCAAAACAAACTTACCAACCAAAGTAAGAGCATAAGGTGCAGCTAATAAATCAACCACGGAATCTTTAAAAATTAGGGCTGGGCACCCCTTAAAAGACGAATGAGTAAAAGAAAGCTTAGGACCAGAAGAAGACGATCAAGCAAGAACATCGCAAAAAGATCGAGATTTAGCATCTAAAGTTGAAGAAATAGGGATAGATGACGAAGGGGTCTTCATCTACCCACCGCAACGAAACCCGAAAAGAGAAAAACAAAACACAGGCAAAGAGAGAACAACCAGGAAGAAAACCAAACCAAAGCAAGCAAGCAGAACCAGCCAGGAGGGCCAGCACCACGCACGGAAGGAGGAAACCCTAGAGCGTCGAAAGATCGCCACAAAACCCTAGAGCTGTGGTATGCCAAGAGAAAAAAAGATTTGGGGATGTTGAAGGATATATAGATATTAAATAGGAGGATTGATAGGTGGCTGACCTTTTTGGATAGTACTCCGCTAGAGGAAATTTGTCTTTCATCTTTCATTAGTGATGGTGTTTGGGATATGGAGAAAATGAAACTGAGATTTTGTGTTCCGTTGGTGGAGGTCATTCTCGATATTCTTGTTATTGTTAACTTACGGAATGATCAAATAGAACTGTTCTGTATTTTTTGGGTAAAACAAATACTGTGCTTTTTACAAAGAAGCTGTTTAAGGATGCTGAAGATGATGATTACTTGATTTGGTAGAAGAAGGTTAAGCTTAGACCCCGAGTTGAGTATTTTTGGTGGCGGTTGAAGAAAGGTGCAATTCCAACCAAGGCTTTTCTCTATTACGGAAAGTTGGAGAATTCTGAGGGATGTCCGAGAGGTTGTCTATGTATAGAAGATATGAATCATGTGGCTGCGTGTTGTGGAAACTAATCCAGCTTCTTTTTATCCTTGCTAAGTGGGGATTTCTTTTTTCTGACCTCTATTATGTTTATGATTGTTTAAAGTTTCTTCAACATTGCTCTTTGTACCATCCTTTCATGAGAAATCTGTATTGTTCTGAAGCTTTTTTGTGTTGGCAAAGCAGAAACAAGGTTGTTCACGATGGCTTGGAGGATTGTGTTTCCCAAATGTCTGCTAATGTAGTTAGTATTGCATCTGATTGTTTAAAATCTAATCATATTTTGGAGAGTTGGGATATCAATCAACTTGTAAAGCTGTCTCATAATACTTGGTATCCCCCTCCTCCTGGATGGATCAAAGTTAACTTAGATGCTTCTTTAACACCTTCCAACATGGTAGGTTTTGGAGGTGTGTTTAGAGATAGTAAAGGAAGGTTTCTAAGTTCTTTTGGGGTAAGCTTATGGCATTGGGACTGTTCTCAAGTCGATATACTTTATGTTTCCTCTCTTAGCAAATTTATCCAAGACTAGATTTATGATTGTATTGGAATTATCATTGAGGGTGATAACTTGAATGTTATCAAATTCTTTCAGAATTCTATGAATAAGGTGGATTTTGAGGTGGAGGGATTTGATCCGAAGGATTTCATCTTTCTTAGAGATTTCAACCAAGTTATTTTTCAGCATGTGAAAAGAGATTGTAATAAGGTTTACAACATGTATGCTAAGTTGGCTCTTTCTTGTGATTTTTTTTGGAGAATCTCAATTGTAATAAGATTCCTGCTTCTTTTTTAGTATTGTTAAAAGAAGGAATTTAGTTGTTTCTAGTTGACTTTTAGTAATATGCTTTGGCAGTTTCTTCAAAAAGAAATAAAGAAAGATATTTAGGGATTGCCTCAAGTAGTAAAGAAAGGGTGGAGGATGGCTTTATTCTAAATGAGATTGATGGGTATCAAATGGTAAGGTTGGTGGGTTTGAACAGTATGAGTAAATCCCCTTCTAATTGTCATTTTCATAGTGATGCTTTTACTGACATGGAGGAAATGGATATTGCTGCTAAATTTTTTGCCAAAGATGATATTGATACTAGCTTTATTATGGTTCAAAATAGGAAAGGGTGGAAAAATCAAAAAATTTATTTTATAATCCCCTAGGGCTACCTGGTCACAAACTCATCATTAGCACCTTTTTTATATTTAAAATTATTATTTGGAATATTAGGGGCATTGGATGTCCCTCTTTAGGGCTGAGGGTTAAGAATTTATGCCTCATTTATAATGTTTCTATTCTTGTATTTCTTGAACCTCTTATTAATGTTTCTAAACTTCTAAGTACTGTTAGGTTTCTAGTGTTTTAGCATTCAATCTCTAATTTTCAGAGTATTTGCAATTTGCCTTGGCTTGTGGGTGGGGGCTTTAATACTATTTCTAATCCTTATAAGCGGCTTGGGGGAAATTTCCCTATCTATCATCCCCAAAAAGACTTTAATATTATGATTATGGATTGTAGTTTAGTTGATTTTTTTTTTGGGACAAATTTACTTGGAACCGTGTCCATTTATTGCAATGGTTAGATCAAGTTTATTTAATGATATGTGGCTTAACACTTTTAATTATGTTACTGTTGAGCATCTTAGCATAACTTTCTCTGATCATTCTCCTTTGTTAATTACTCTTAAGTCTAGGTATATATGTTTTTTACCTCATTTTAGATTTCAAAATATGTGGTTACTTCATGACTCATTTATGGACGTGGTTCAAAAAAATTGGCATGCTCCTTTACATCCTGATAATTCTTTTTTTGGCATGAAATGATTTTTGTTTACACTAAAAAGACTTAAGCAAATCATTAATTGGTGGAATCACAATGTTTTTTAAAATGTTTTTGCCAATATTTTGAATGTTGAGGACAAAGTGAACACTTGTGAGCTTAATTATCAATTATTTCCTTGTGATGATAATATCAACATTCTTAGAGAGGCTAAAGATTATATTTTTAAATTGCAAGCTTAGCATGAAAATTTTTGGAAACAAAAAGCATTGATGAAGCATATTGTTGAAGGTGATAATAATACCAAGTACTTTCATGTATTGGTAATGAGAAAATGTGCCGAAAACTATATTCATAAAATTCATCATGAGGATGGTTCCATTTCTGAGGATGTTGAGGAAATTCGCTAACTTGGTAGTTCAGTACTTTCAAAGCCATCTTAATAAAAATTTTACTGCTTGCCGCATTAATAACGCTACTATTATCCCTAATCTAATTTCTCATGAGGATAACAATTTTTTTTCTAAACCTCCTTTTGAGGAAATTGAAGTGATTGTGCATGACATGAATTATGACTCTATGGATGGTCCGGATGGCTTTACCACTAAGTTCATTCAGAAATCTTGGTACATTATTAGTAATGATCTTTATTATGATGTTTTGGAATTTTTTAATGGTCACATGATGCCTAAATTTTTTACCTATACTTCTATTTTTCCTATTCCTAAAAACAATGTTATTAGCAATTGGAATGATTTTAGACCTATTAGCCTGTGTAATTTTTTTAGCAAGTTGATTTAAAAAACTTTAATGAGTTGTTTAATTATTATTCTTCCTAAAATTATATCCTGCTATTAAATGGGTTTTGTTAAAGTTTGGTCTATTGATGATAATATCTTGTTCGCTCATGAACTTTGTCATGACCTAGATGTTAGGGTGAGAGGTAGCAACATTATCTTGAAGCTTGATATTTTTAAGGCTTATGACAACATTGATTTGAATTTTCTGTATAATGTTTTACATTTATTCAGCTTTAATTCTATTTTTATCGGGTTTATCAATAATTGCATTGAATGATCATATTTTTTGATCATCGTGAATGGAAAAAGTACTATTTTTTTTAAATCCTCTCATGGTTTAAGATAGGGTGACCCTATGTCTCCTGTCCTTTTTATTATTGTGGCTGAGTATTTATCTAGAAGACGGGCTTACCTCTTTAAGAATCACCCTAGCCTTTATTTTAGAATCTTGCGGGGTTTTCTTATTTCTCATTTGTGTTTTGCTAATGATTTTATTATCTTTACGAGTGCTTCTCTTAATAGTATTAATAAACTTTTGGTGTTTTTACATAACTTTGAAAATGTTAGGTTGCTTGCTTTTAACAAGAATAAGTGTTGCTTTATAGCTTCCAACAAAGTGCCTAGTGCTCGAATTGTGGAAATCAAAGCTTTGATGGTTTTGTGCAAGCTCGTTTGCCTATTAAAAATGGATTTTTGCATCGCGGTGTTTGAGAAAATTTGTGAAAGTGCCCTTAAAATAAACTAATACCACAGAGTTGAAGGGTTCCCTCTGCAATGGTGCTTCCTAACATGGACCCACTATTTAATGAATCAACATTTCACTTCAGTGGCTGATCATTATGTGAATAATTATAACTATATCGTCATGACATTGCTGACAGTTAAGGACTATGATGTCCATGTGACACTCCCTTGACTTAGTAGAGTTGAAATTTGGCACCATAGTTCTTTATTGATTAATATTAGGCTTTGTGGTGATGCCTTCTCTGACACTACTGTGCTGGGGGCTTTGGAGTGCACTTTTAAATTGTTAAAATACTTAATGCTCTATCTCCCCCAAGCGTTGCTTAAACTTTCTTTGATATATAAATAGTAACAAACCACACTTAATACATTCAAGTATGCATGTTGAATTAAGTAATAATGTCATGGAATAAAGCATCAAGCACATGAGGAAGTTAGTTTTCTAGAAATTAACTACTATGGTTTACTTTAATTATATAGTATTCCTACTCAAATTAAAATTTTGGTTGTAGAAATTCAATCACAAAATAAAAATAGTAAAAATAACACACACACACACACACACACACACATATATATATATATATATATATATATATATATATATATATATATATATATATATAATTGAAGTGAAGTATATTGGATTGATGAATGTAAATTGCATATCATTTCTAATTAAACTCTTATTTATAAATGTGATTCATAGCATATGCATCTCTTGATATCTATCAAGCATATAGGGGTGAAAAGGATATTTGCTAACCTCATGTAGTTATATCATCACCTTAATAACCTATCATATTATACATCACATATCTAAGTATGCAAATATACTAATTTTATATTTTTGGTTGTTCTTGCATTCATTCATCAAAGTAATACTTCACACTTGGTTTTAACTGTACATATGGTCAGTATGTGCATTAAATAAGGACTTATAAAATATTAAAAATATTATTTAATTTTATATGATAAGAATCTTCATTAGTACTTAATATGTCTCTACAACATCAATCCAAAACTAGAGAATTAGCCAAACATGAAAGAAAAGATAAGAAAAACTCATTTTTCATCAGAATTATGGAAGAATAAAATGCAAGAGAATGATATCACCAAGAATGATCAATGTATCTCCTCTACCCTCTTTCTTAACAAATAGAGTGGCCTGAATAAATACTAACTAAACACACTAATGATTGTACCTTGCATTTCTCTAGTCTCCCTTAGAATTAACTATAAGAGAGCTCTAAAGAACTACTGTTATCACTACAAAAATTAGATAAATGGTTGAACTCAACTATAAATATAACATCACAACTATTTATAGGATAATACAAAAATAGTAAGTGCCACTATGGTGCTTGAAAGTGTGACATTGTGACGCCCTGTGGCTCTTGAAAGAGTGTCATCGTGTCACCCTAGAAGTGAATTAATACTTCGGCACTGGAACTTCTGAACCACCACTATGTTTACTGATATGGAATAGTTACTTAGTGAACAATCTTATCGCTTTGCTAGCAGATCATGTCCCTTAGAAGTTACAATTGCAATGTCGTGGCACTAATGATTTCTTTGTGTTGTGGCAATTTTATGGAAGATTTGGCACTAATACGTAATAGATTGTGCCACCACAATTCTTAAAGTCAGAGAACATAGTGCATCCAAGCTGACCATCTCACACTGAGACATTTGAAGACAGTGAACATGATGCTGCCATGTCCATGTGTGATGCCTTAATGGTGTAGAGTGGCGCAATGGCATGGAATTATCGGACACAACAATGTTGTATTCTTCTTAATATTTTCTATCATTTTTTTAGTTTTCATACACACAAATAATTAAAATAACACATGAAGATAAAAATACATTAAATATAGTATAATTTACACTTATCAGGTAGGTAATAAAAATTCCAACCGAGTAAACTTTTATAGTTTTAAAATATAATCAAACTACCAATGATTGTGTAAAATATCATTTTTAGACATTAATTGTACTACAACACTATTTTTGTGTATAGATTATTTTCTATTCAATGAAAATTGCATAATTTTCAAAATACATTGTAAAAAGTTTTTAAAAAATATTTAAAATATTCATAATCTTAGTCTCTATAATATATAAAAAGCTACAATATAAGTTTTTCCAGTGCAAAAAAATTTACTTATTTTTAGTAACAAAAATATAAATTTATTCAAAAATTTTGAGAAAAAAACTTTATATTTTTGAAAACTAAGATAGGTAAAACATAACCTATCTCGATCCATATAACTTTCCCAACCGAGCTAAAGTGGATCAAAAACTCACTTTTCACTCTCCAAACCTTTTTTCTCTCTCCTCGTGACTGGTTGTGATAAACAATGATTTTAAAAAATATAACTAAAGTGTTGTTGGTGACCTAGCGCTACATCACTACAACCTAGCGCCGCATCTTAAATTTTAAAGCTGGGTGCATTGTAATTTCACTATTTAGCAACTGGTACTATAGCAGGGTTGAGCGCTCAAATACCCAACATTGGGTGCTTAAATAATATATTTTCAAAAATTAACTCCATACATTAAGAACTCCTTTCATAACACATAATTATTCTTATGCACCAAAACACTCCCAAAGATATTCAAAAGGGTTCAAAACTCAAAAAATTTAAAAACATACTTTTTTTCTTTAGTCGGGTCAGAGTTGTTTGAACCAAATGTTGAATTGGAGGTGTCACACAACATATAATAGACTTGGAAACTTTTGAGTATATAGAATTGTAATATTCTCTACTTCTTATCCTTTATCTCCAAAAAGCGCTGTTCAATCTTCATCTAATAATATTTGTGGATTCTTGACTTCTAATCATTTGTTGAATTTCTAAAATTTAGATATATTAATTAATATTTTAATCTAGAGTTATCTTGATAGTTTTCCCCCTTGAAATATGATTAGCCATAGAGGCTTGCCTTTATAGGGAGCTTGCAACCCTAATAAAAAAAATTCTATCTTAATTATTTAAGATAGGGGAAAAATCTCTCGGCCATAAACTATTTTCTAAAGCTCTATTTCTATTTTTTAATACAATTTTAGATTGGCATGCTCATCTTTTAAAATGATATGCTATTCTCTTTATAATATTTGAATATAGAAATGGCAAAATTATCAAAGTTTGTTCTTATTTTTAACATCATTATAAATTTTCATGTTTGTCTCTTAAGATTATAGTCTATTCACTTTGTCAAGTTTGATTATGAAAATAGTAAATATTCATAATCTTATTTTTGTCATTGAATCCATTGTAGAATCGTATGTCTTTTGATTTGATAAGATATCCTCTATGCATGATTCGATGCCACAAAAAATAAGAGTTTCGCGTGAATCTAAATGATGATTTATTTTCCCACAATATTATGAAAAAAGAATTGCTTGCATTAATCTTTCTATTGTAATTTCTTCGATCTAATTAGTCATTGCATTACCCTTATATGTCTTTTACCATTGTTGTAAATCATTAAACCCCACAACTATTACTTTTTACTAATAAATGCTAATTTTACATTTAATAAATTCAAACATTGCATAGCATTACTGTGGCTTGGTTATAATTTCACATCAAAGAGAGAATTGGAACAAAAAAGTATATCTTCATTGAATTATCTTATATTGTTTGTTACGTAAATAAATTTACATCTATATTTAGACAAGAGAAAATTAAAATGAATACAAATTATTAATAAATTATGAAAAATATTAGAATAATAAATGTTGAGTTTTAAAGGAAGGGATCATTCAATCAGTAAGCCTTATTCACATGTTAAGGGGGAAGTATGTTGATCCAATGATCTCTTCTAACTGGTGAGCAGTCAAAATGGTTAGTGCCACCTATTAGCTTATTTGTGGAAGGTTGTAGGCCAACAAGAGGCCAAACATCATAAAAGGTAGTACAAATTTGGTGAGTAAAAAATAGAATGAGTATGTTGTTTTGTTATAAAATCATATGAGAATGATGGTCCCAAAGCTTAGAATAATTATGATAATAAAGAAAAACTATCACAACGAGGAGTAAAGGTAATAAAAGAAGTTGTGATTGCCTATTGGATTTCAAAGGTTGATAAAGTGTTCATTGAGGTCAACGATGCTAGCTAGAATGGATTAAAAGGGGATTGATGAGGAGAAGATGTGCTTGTGGTTAAAATTGTTCCAATGCGAGAAAAGCTATCAATTGATATTTTCATCCAACATATTTCATAACTATCTGTTATATAGCCAAATTCAAAGCCTCGTATGCATAACAACTAAAGAACTTGGCACAACTTAATAATTTTAGGACAAGTGCCAGAAAATATACCTCCCCTAGCAATCATCACATAACGGGGTCACCTGGTAAATGAAATAGATAAAAAACAAAGGATATATCTTCATCAAACTCAAAATTACCATTCCATTTACACAAGTAAGAGATCAATATTTAAATAACATAAATATGTATGTTATAAAGATTGTTAACACCATGAGATTTAGTGCTCAACCTATATTGATAATTACAAACATAATTGGATAGTTGTTGATAATTTTTCTAAGTGAGTAAATGCATCGGAATCCCAAAAAGGATGCTAGAAATTAACAAACTCTAAATTAAAATTACAATAATCGTGACTCAAAGTGAAGCAAAACAACACCGGCTAACTTAAGTGCATGCATTTGCCAACTTTATGCTTCATCAAAGATTATACTGTAATTTTCTTTTTGGTGCTACAAAAACTTTGTAAAAGCTTTTACATTGTTAAATGACCTGAACACTTGCCAAGTGAAAACAGTTAAATATAAGATTACATTGCAGATCAAGGTTTGTTTGTTCAACATTACCCATCAAGATAAAACTTAATGATCTAGATCTTACAACATGATGAAAGTCATCATGCAAGATCTTTAGCTAATCTAACTAATATTTAGCCATTATGACTGATTAATTGAGATGGTTACCTCTGCCACGTATGAATATACCTTATGATAGTGATAATATGGTTTGATGTCCTTGATCCATTGTAAATTGAATGGATAAAACATGTAATTTGATCATTTAGTTTGATCATCTAGAGGTTTTAAAAATTTAGACCTATAATAAATGACAATAATTTTATGTTATCATGTAATTTAGCGGATAAAATGTTAATAAAGGTCATTTTTAACTTAAGCTAAAAAATACCCATAACAATTCATAGGATGTAATTTACGGAAAAAAATTTGCCGAAGCTTTTGATCGTCTACTTGCAATACAATGTGAGAGCTTTATGTGCTAAATTAAAATGTTAAGATTTAATATCTCATGTTTTGTTTTCTTTCCTCTAAGTCATTCTCTAGTGAGTTGTGCTACGAGTGGGTAGTTCGTTAACTTGAAGAAGAAATGTTGTAGTCTTAGAAGATGAGCTAGTGCTTTGTGATATTGCAAGAATGTTATTCCTCCCATTATTGCAAAGGAGAATAGTGAAATTCTCAAGAGGACTCCGGAAGAACACACATCTCATGAGAAGGCCAAACTACTATAGATTGGTATGCAATTTGTATTCTTTAAACTTTTGCATCTTACTGCCTTATTTTTATCTTAGAACGTGTCGTTACTCTCAAATCACTAAAGGGTGGTAAATATATGTTTTTCAGATTTAAATATTTTTGAGGCCATGATGTTTAGAATAGCTATTGGACAAAATTTTGTTCATGATGTGTGAAGTAATTATATGCATTAACTACTATAACAATTCAGGAAGGATGACAATCTAGATTCATTATCTATTCTCAAGAGGATTCGGGAAGTACACATAATTCATGGGATGGCCAAACCACTATAGTTTGATTGCATTGTCTATTCTTTAAATCTATCTTTAAGAATATCTGATTCATTATCCTCTTGCATCATTCACTATGCACAAAGCTCATGATTCATTAAATAACATGTAAATATATGTATTGGCGTTTAACTCAAAATCACTAAACTGTGAATACATATATGTTTTCAGGTTTAAATATTTTATAGGCCATGAAATTGTACTAGCTATTGGACAAATTTTTGTTCAATGGTAAGGCCACCCTATTTCCCCATCCTTAGTGTGAACGAATTGTATGCAATAAGTTTTATAATAAATCGGAGAGGATGACAATTCAGATTCATTGCTGATATTGAAAAAATGATGAACTGGACTTCTAACTACATGAGCCTCTATAAAATTATTGCAGTATTGCAAGCCTGGAGATAAGCTAAAAAAAGAATGAATACAACCCAAATTCACATTTTAGGCTAACATCTCATACCGAAAGGGCCTAATGAAACAAAACCTTAGATTTCTCATACTTAAGTATTCTTTGCTTTGATTCTGAGTTTTCTTGCTACAAATGTTGCCCTAGGGTGAGCTGGCTTCTTTCTACCATCGCTTTGTTCCATCTCTACCCAGTTGATAACCTTCAACAGTAGTGACTGCGGATACTTACCTTGCCTCAGTCCCCTGTCTCCTCCTCCCTTCATCTTTCCAGTATCTAATGCTTCTTCCAGGAAGTCCATGAACCAATTTCCAGCTTCTGCCTGCACCTCCTTGGCCAATTTAATAGAGCTGCTTAGGCTGGTAGGAAGCTCTGCATTTCTCTGATCCATATTAATTGCATATGCTATTTTTCTCTCAGTAAAAGTCTTAGTGGTTGGATTTGCTATTAGTTGTTTACCAGTACTTGGTTTTAAATCAGACCCTTTCCTCTTGGAAGAATTTATATTATTTGAGATCTCTTGAAAGATGGACGGTTCCTCAATTTCCATTTCACTTTCCATGGAAGTTAGCGTTGCTGCTTGAATCTTCTCCATATCAAGCACAGCCTGCATGATCTCTTCGTGGAAGTGGAGGTACTGATCAAAAACAGTGTCAGGGGAATCTAGCCTTGCAATCGTAATCAAGTCTGAGAAAATCCTACAAATATGCAGGGAAACATTAATTAACAAACTGCAAAATTTGGATCAGTTGAAAACTTCAACCGAAATGTTGGGGAGAGAAATAAGCATCATACTTGATCACACGGAAAAGATTCTCTGTAGCAGAAGCATCTCTTAGTGCTTGGAGTGCAAGCTTTTGGGCAGTTTCTCTATTCATCATTGCCTCCTAAATTCAACCAACTCATAATGAAATTTCGCCTATTTCTGATACAAATATTATAACCTGAAGAGCGGGGCTTATAAACTATACCTTCTGGAGAAGGCTAAGCTTTGCAGGCATCTTCAAGCGTTCGCTGGCTTTATTTCTAGAGTCATTTGACTCGCCCATTCTTTTTATTCTGACTCTAGATGAACAAAAAAGCAAGTTCTTCTCCTGAGGAATGATTGGGATGATAATCAGTCCTTAAAATGTATGGAGTCTACAAGAAATCAGAATAACCAAAATAAGGCAAAAAAAGAAACCGTAGAGAGGGTGCTCTTTCCAATCATCGACTCCTTCCCTGAACTGTTTCCTCCCTTTGGAAGCTTTGACCCTACACAACTTTTAGTTATCAATCCCGAACCAGATTCCCTTAACTCTGCCATTTTGGACAGAACTTCACTAACAGAAGATTTAAAGCTGCATATTTTCCCCGTTTTAGAACTCATCCTCACCGGTGTTGGAGTACGTGCTTCAAAATCCAAAGTTGTTGGCTTAACAACCAATGGAGAAGAAGCATCAATTGGATGTATTTTCTTTAATTCCCATGAGGCCCTTTTCCTAGATTTCTCACCTTTAAAATCTGATTGTTCTCCAGGACTTCTAATAGGAGCAATTGGCTCAGGGGTGCCTACAAATGGATGCCTTCCTGGGAGTGGCTTCACACCATAGATGACAGGCACAGGGGTCCCTGGCTTCAATCTATCAACATAGATGAACTGACCTAGCTGGATCTTGTTGCTGAGAACGAGGTCATCTTGATCAGGGGTTAATGTGACGTAAATTGACTGGGAGGAATCAGATACTTTTATATAGAATCCATGTTTAGGCAAGAGATCCTTCTCGTCAAGGTCAGCAGGAACAATGTCGGTCACTTGAAGAAGAGCACTCCGGTGCTCACCCACAGGCTTTATGGTTCCAGCGTTCATGCCATCTAAGAGCTTCAGAAGAATTCCAGGCACTAATGAACCCATGATTCTTCAACAGAAGGAAAATTTAGTAAAAATTCTCAAGCTGACAAGAAAAAAAGAAAAAAAGAAAAAAAAGGGGGGGAGAGAGAGAGAGAGAGAGAGAGAGAGAGAGAGAGCATGTAATACGGTAAATCTTCTTTAAATTCATACTCTTGTTTTGGACAAATTTACTGAAAGAAAATCAAATCAATTGAGGAGTAATGTCGAACGCGATGAATATTTCAACTTCTCTAGAGAATAGGAAAACGAAAGTACCCGTTTGATTCTCTTTAAGGATACAAAAACATATCTTCGGCTAGGGATCTAGGGAACTCACCTTGTTTTCTTGAATTAATCCCGGTTTTGGTAGTTCAAGAAGAGCGCGAGAAGATTGAGCTTTCTTTGGAAACTGACAGGAGTCGTGCGCTTCTTAGATCGCAATTCTTTTAGCTAATCGACGGTCAGGCGAATGTATGTATCCGAGAACAGCGTGAGGTCAAGATGTTATTTTTTGAACGTTGTGCAACGGTCACATTGTAAGAATATTATTTGAACTAAAATGAAATGTCTAAATTACCCCTATGTTTACCTTAAGACGTTAAGTGGGCATATTCGACCGAGGAAGTAACTTCAAATTTTGAGATTTTGACATAAAATAACTATTTTCTGTCGAATCAAACAGATTTTAGTCTACAATTTTAAAAAATATTTTCTGAAAGTTCATTTTAGTTTAATATATATGAATATAGTTCATATAGATAAATTTGCATAATTTTACTAGCTTTTAAAATAGTGGAAAATTATAAAAAAGTTAATATGCAAACGCACAGTATATCGTTAAAGAGTAAACACCTAGCTATTAATACTCATGGATGTAATAGTTATACGTGTCATTGAAGTTTTCTAAAAAATGATGAAATCGCACTCAGAAGAAGTGTGAATGGAAGTAGCCCCACAAAACGGCAATCAAGGGGCCTCACGATTCTCATGACTCATCACTGACCTAATAGGATAAATTTAGTCATTAGAGCTACTCGCCACTCATCTATGCTGGGGTACCATGCATTTTTTTGAAAAGTGCAAATAGCAAAGATTATTATTACCCACCAATTACTTACAAGAAGATTCCTCGTTCAACAAATCTAAAATGAAGGAGGAACTTTATCCCTAGAAAAATCATCCCAAAAGAAGGATGAAAAATGGGCATAGTTAGCACCTAAATGAGCTAACTTATTACAATTTCTATTAGCAAAAGAAAAGTAGAAATGCTTAAAGTTAGGAAGAAAATCTATGTCCTTTACCTTTAGAAAATCTTCATCAATCAATGGTTTTTTAAAGGCATTTTGAAAGATCTTGATCACATTTGAATTGTCACCCTCAATCACTATACCTTTAGCTTCAAGCATCCAATCCTGTATATAATTTCTGAAAGCAAGAATAGCTAAAAGCTCCATTGGTGTACTATCCCAATGAAGACAATGAATTCCAAAAGCAGCTATTCCTCGGCCTTTGCAATCCCTGAAAATTCCTCCAATGCCGGTACTGTTGTTATGAAAAACTGAAGCATCTATATTTACCTTGATCCAACCCTGGGGAGGAGGATGCCAAGAGGATTGAGACAGCTTAAACAGCTGATTAGCATCCCAGTTTTCTCGGATTAACCAAGAAACAATGAAGATACCGTCTTAACAATAGATCTTGAAGCAATGTTAGAACAACTATCGTCTACACCTCCATGAACTAGTTTATTTCTACTATTCCAGCAGTAGAAAATCACATAACAAAGCAGATTTCCCAAAAAAGGATTAGAAGAAGCCAAATTAAAAAAAAACCTGATAGCAATCAGCTAAGGAATCAAATTCTGGTATATTAAAATGCCAATCAGCAAGTTATTTCAATACCCTTTTGATTAAAAAACATCTGGAAGTAACATGCTCTATATCCTCCATCTCCAAGCAGCCTCTCGGACAACCTCCATGCTCCGTAAGCCTTCTATATAACAGATATGCAAAAGTTGGAGTGGCATTTTTGCTTAATCTCCACAAAAACATTTCTATTTTCGATTTTAGCTTCAGTTTCTTTCTCCATTTAAAATCTTCATCTTCACTTATATCTTCAAATTTTTTCTCATAGACCATTGTAGCTAAATATTTACCTGTTAACTTCTTTATACATTCCAGCTTGTCTTCTATTTGATCTGAATGCATAGGAATTGAATTGATTAATTCAATTAGAATTTCTCCAAAACAGAGCTTCAATTTCTCAAGATCCCACCTTCCTCCTATAATAAAATCCGCAACTTGGCTGAAATCTTGATCGATAACAGTTACAAATGTAGGCCATTTGTCTAAAGTTTTATCCAGAATCCACATCACTTTGAAAGTGTCAACATACTCTCCATTTGATATTGACCATCTCATTACTGGTAACAAAGATTCAGCACTGTTCTGGATTATTTTCCAAGTTGAAGAGCAACCACTACTATTAGCACCATTCCATGATACATTTCCATACTTGGCTCTTAAGAATTTATTGAGAAGAGAATTGGGATTAATAATAAAATTCAATGCATGTCTAGACCTCAAAGTTCCCAGCCTTTCTACCAAAGATTGTAAACCAAAGCCTCCTTTTTTTTTTTGGTTTGCACAAAGCGCTCCAAGAAACATAATGCATTCCATAACTCCCATCTCTTTTATTCCATATAAAATCTCTACACATTTTCTCCACTTCATATAATGTCCCCAAAGGGATCAAAGAATGACTAGATAGATAAGTCGGTAAAGAAAGAACTGAAGCTTTTATCAAAGAAACTTTACCTGTAAGAGAAATGAATTTTGTACCCCAAATATTGATTTTAGCTGCTGTCTTCACAATGATTTTGCTAAACTTTGTCTTGACAAATCTTCTAAGAGCAATCTTAACTCCCAAATACTACATTTCTTTAACCATATTCAAGTTAATCACCTTTAGCAGGGCTCTTCTTACTCTTTTCTTCACTGTTTTACTAAATAAAACCACAGATTTATTCAAGTTGATTTTCTGTCCTGTCGAACTACAATAGTTCCTCATGATTTTGTTCACCTTCTTCATACATTTCTTATTAGCTCTGGAGAAAATCATAATGTCATCAGCATACATTAAATGAGAGATAATAGGACCATTTGGATTGACTTTAATACCGATCTTCTTTCCAACATTTCCAAATTCTTCCGTCAACAATTGAGAAGACATGATAAAAAGGAAAGGAGACAAAGGGAAACCTTGTCTAAATCCACATTCAGCCTCTATCCATTTCAAACTCTTGCCATTAATCAAAATGGAAAGTTTTGGACTAACTACACATTCCAAAATTAATTTTGAAAAAGCCTTTGGAAACTCAAACCAATCCATCACTTTTTCCAGAGTAGAGCAACACATACTGTCATAGGCCTATTCCATATCAACTTTGATAGCTACCAAACCTTTCCTAGCTCTAGAATGTCTAAATTTGTTAAACAATTCTTGAGCTAGATGAATTTGGTCTGACATAGATCGTCCCTTAATAAAAGCATTTTGTTCAACAGAAATGATTTTAGGGAACACAAAACTCATCCTATTCAAAATCATTCTAGCCACTATTTTATAGATAGTATTACACATGCTGATAGGACGATAATTAGAAGGAGTCATAGGAGAATCTACCTTGGGAATTAATACCACATTGGTTTCTTTCGAAACTGGACAAAGTGATCCCGAAATAAAGAATTCCTTAATACCAGCCTAAACATCTTGTTTTATGATTGACCAATAGGATTTTATAAACAAATATGTGATGCCATCAGTACCTGGAGAAATGTTGGACCCCAAGCTTGTAATAATGTCCTTCAACTCTTTCAAAGTGAATTCCTTACAAAGAATTTTATAATCCTCCTCATCCAGTTTTTTTTAAGAAGTCGGCCACCCGTTTAAATTGCAACTCCTAGCCTTCCACTTGCAACTGAAGAAATTAAAAAATACTTCTTCAATACTTTGCTTGTCTTCACAAATTAATCCTTCCTCATTTTTCACATAATTAATCCTGTTAGCATTTCTCCTTGCTGAAGCATAAGCATGGAAGAACTTAGAGTTAGCATCACCATCTCTTAACCATTGGAATTTTTCCCTTTGCTTCCACCATATGCTAAGCCTGCCCAACGTGTTGTTAAATTCAACAATTTTAGATCTTAAACAGCTAAGCTTCAGCTCTGAGAGACCTCCCGAATTGATTTCTTCCTCTTGTAACTCTAGTATTTCTTTTTTTCAACTTCTCTTTGATTTCTAACAGATTTCTATGTTTTTCCCTACTATATAAAAATAGGGATCTCAAAGTCCTTTTGAATTTAGCATTTAGAATATCTATAACCGTGCCTTTGGTATGTTTGTTCCAGGAAGCTAGAACCACAGAGTGCGAAGCTTTATAAGTTAGCCAAATGTCTTCAAACATAAGGTTCCTTCTTTTTGATACCTTGTTTGCCAAAATTTTAATGGAGATAAGACAATGATCCGATGCTATCCTGGCTAGATGCTTCACCACCGTCGTTTGGAGCTGATTTAGAGCCGCACAATTAAGAAGGCATCGGTCCAGCCTTTCCAAAATCCTTCCTCCTCCTTTTGTATTGTTTCACTAAGTGTATTTTGGCCCCAAGTATCCAACTTCATGAAGATCTCCTCTAGTCATAAAAGAAATCATATCTGGTGAACCTTGAGAGTGAACAAACTTTCTTCCACCTCTCTTATCACTTTGGGAAATTATACAATTAAAATATCCCCCTATAATCCATGGAAAATTGTCATCATAATGTTTTTCCAAATCACTCCAAAGAAGCCTTCTTTTACTGTTTTCCCTGCTTCCATAAACCGCGGCTAACATCCAGGTTTGTTGATTTTTTATTTTGAGTCTTCCCACCACTACCTGTTCATTAGCTTCTATAACTTCAAAGGTTGCCAAGTCTTTCCTCCAACAAACCATTATGCCAGTTGAAAGTCCAACTGCAGGATAAAGAAAGGAATCCCACATATCACCAATAAATTTTTTTACTTCATTAGGGTCCATAGAAGAAACTTTTGTTTCCATAAGACCCACAAATAATGCATCAGTATCCTTCACTATTTCTTCAAATACCTTGAGGCCACCACCTTCTTAGGCCCCCTACAATTCCAAAAAAGGAGTGAGCTTATTTATTTTTTGAGGTGGGATTAGGCCCACCACAAATACTTTTAGACTCACCCTTTCTTGTTTTAGAATTCAAAGAATAATTTCCTAGAGATTTCAATTCTTTTTGCAATTTGAATTTTACTTCTCCATATAAATTCTTCTCCACCAAAAATCCTTTCAGTCATTATTATTGTTAACAAGTCTACCATCTGGAACCAACTCTTTTACTTCTTTTCCAACTGAAGGATTATCTTTAGAAGGTTCATTAAAAAAAAAAAAAAAAAAAAAAAAAAAAAAAAAAAAATCTTTAGAAGGTACATTCTTATCTTCATCAGTAACATTTTGTAGGATTGAGAACTTATTCTTGCTCTTAAGATCAACGGTACCTTTATCTGTAGTCAATTTTTTTGTTATGAAATCAGAAGAGTATATCTTCTCCAGAACTGAAATGGCTTCAGTTTCAGAATTTTTATTTTCTGCATCTCTAGAAGGATTTTGAATTATCAACTGCTTTCTTACAACTTCCTGATTCATGCCATTTGTGTCTTGATAGGGAATACTTAAGTTCGCAGATAATCCCTTAGGACTTACCTGAGTTTGCAAGAAACCCTTCCCCTTAGTGTTGAAATCATGAAGCAGGTCTGAATTAATAATCTCCCCTTCTTCTATCTGGTGATCAACAACAATTGATTTTTTGGTATATCCTGTTTCAGCTCTTTCCCAGTATCCGCTTCCCCTCCAGACCGATCACTATTGCTTGCTACAACAGGTTTTTTTGACAATCTGGAGTAACTTGGATTGATCCACTTATTGCTCTGATTAGAAACCCATCTTGTTATTAACTAAGATCCAGGGACCATAAGCAGGTTCTTTGGAAATTATTTGTTCCCTTCCCACATCTTTAACGCTAGCAGTTTCATGGTTAGCTTTCGAATCCTTATGGACTTCTGTCAAAGGCTTGCACTCCTTCTCCACATGACCTACCTTTCCACAATCAAAGCAAAAGTTTGAACTTTTCTCATACTCCACTTGTTGAAAGAACCTTCCACTTATGCTATCAACCCATACACCTAATGGAAGTGGTTGATCAAGTTGTATCCTTACACATACTATAGCGAATTCTCTTCTTCCCCAATGAAGCATATTTCTATCTAGCATAATTGGTTTACCAATTCTTGAAGCAATACAAGATATACTTTTCTCATCCTAATATTGTAAAGGAAGATGAGGCATTCTAACCCATATGGGAGAAGAAAGTCTATTTGTTGAAGAAGAATTGAATTCGGGAGACCACTTCTCTATTCCTTCAATGTGTTCATTAACATACCACGGTCCTCTTGAGTGAACAGCTTCCACCATTTCTTCTGACGAGAATGAACAAAGAAACCATCCTCTCCCTAAAGTAGTAAAATGGAATTGGCTAAACTATCTCCATTGTTTCCTTAACTCCCATGCTACTATATGGGATGGTAACTCCTTCCCGAAAACCTTGATAACCAATGATTTAGACAACTTTTTAGAATTCAACTCCTCCAATTCCACATTAAGCTTCACTGCCTTTCCATCATCAGATAAGGTCACCTCATCTTCTTTAAAATCCAACTTAATGTATGTTTTTTTACTCCAAGGATTCAATGCACCGAAAGTAGCCAGTTTAGGCAAATCCTCAGCCATCTTAACTCCATCCGATACGTTTACTTTTTTCCAAAATAGAATGGACATTGTTGTTAATAAAAATTTGTGAATCTTCATTTATCTCGATGTGACAAAGTCCAGGGATTGCATTCGAATTCACAAATCGGTTAACAAAAATCTTCATTCCTGATATCGACGCAGCATTATCAGATGGAATTGCAGACGGTTTAATACTCTTAGGAGTAACCATGTCCACCAAATCAACAAGAGCCTTACCTTTCCCTTCCACATGCTTAACCACCATGAGCGGCGTTTCTGAAGCTTCTTTAATGGCCAATGCTCCTTGACGTTTCATCAAAGGAATATTACCTATTTGTATAGAATTCAAGCACGCCATTTCATCGACATTTTCCTTGACCAATGGAGATTTTGACAATTGCGATTGCTGTGAGATAACTGCTTCTGCATTCTTTCCCTATTAGAGGGAATTCTCCACCTTTGACGACCTCATCTCCTCCACGAAAGCACCGTGATCAACTTTGGGATAATCACCGGCAATGTGCCGGCGATCGTTCGCCACCATCAGTTTTTCCGACTGTTGCCGCCAATTAGGAATTTGAAATTCCGTTTCTCTCTCTAAAAACCCGGACGTTCTCTCTCTTCAAATTTTAAACATAAAACCACCTAACTACAAGGAAACATTTACTCTAAAGGAAACATTTATTCTAAAGGATCTCAGCTCGTCCTACTACAATAATCTTACCTCAAAGACAATTTTTTCTGCAACAACAACTCACTCGCCCTCCTTTTCTAGGAGATCTAATGCTCTAGAATAAGAGAATAACAACATTAAGATATCGTCCAGCCAAAGACCTCTCAAGTTCAGTACTGTCTAGTTGACCTACCCATACACAGTGGGTGTTACACTCTTAACACTAAAAAAATTTCCTAGAAACAAATTATCAAGATTATTAATGGGGAGTTTGAGTAAACAAAATAATTGTGAAAATGATTTAAGGCTCTATTAATCAAGAAATAATGCTTAAGTTTTCTTTGATATAAAAATTATAAAAATCTCACTTAATATACATAAGTATACGTGTCGAATCTAGTAATATAGTGATAAAATAGAGTATCGATCCCACGAGGAATAAGGTTAACTTGAAAATATTGGAAACATCTACTTCAACTATAACAATTATCCTACTCAATAAAAATAGGTTTTGTTGGAGATTCAATCACTTAATTATAAACATAAAATAATTAAATGAAACACTATTAAGATAAATTATTTTGGATTGATGGAATGTAAATAAAATATATTTTATGATGGTTATATTTTATATTGATGCTATTTATAGAATAAGAATCACTGACCATTCAGTCAAGCGTGAAGAGACAAATGACAGATTAAACTCTTCCAACCTCAATACCACTCTAAACTCTCATAATTCGTCACCCTATAAAAATCTTAAATAATATACTATTAAAACCCCATCATGATAATTCATCTTTATAAATTTGATACATGACAAACACTATGTCTATGCTTGCATCATACCAATCCAATATACCTAGTTGTGCCTACTTTCTATTTTTAGGCTTCATATTATTTTTTATATTAACTACACATATATCCACTATGTACATTAAATGAAAATCTAGTGTATTGAAAACATCATGAAATTATTAATAAATAGAACTCATTTGTACTCCATATTTCATTTACACTATCAATCCAAAACTAGGAAAGTTAGCCAGACATGAAGAATAAGTGAAGCATATTCATTTTCATTAATTTCACAAATAAAAGAAAGTATAGAAGTAAATATATCATCAGATGGGTTCAATGATCTCCTCAATGCTCCTTAAAACTTATAATATTGCTTTCACAAAAACAAGACAAAATTCTAATTGAATATATCTATTACTTCTCTAAATTCCCTTAATTTTTACTCCCAAGAAAAAATCAAAGAAGCACTATAAAGTCTTAAATTAAAAAAGTAACTAAAATTCTCTACTAACATTACAAACATACTATTTATAAAAAAAATAGAAAATAAATTCGGGCACAGTGGCACTCGATATACTTTCCCCATAATGCCCATAAAATAAACTAACTTCATAGCGCTTAAGGTTTCCTATGGTGCGAGACTTATTGACATAGACCCACTATTTAATGAATTGACACATTGCTTTGCTCATAGATTATGGCCTAAAAAGTTACAACTTTAGAGTTGTAATGTTGCTGATAGTTCAGCGATGTGATGTCCTTGTGGAACTCCCTTGACTTAATAGCCCTACAATTTGGCTCCACGGCACCGTGCATATAGAGATTTGGATCTGCAGTGTGGACTCCTCTGACACTATGGTGTTGGAATACTAAGATAGGCTTTGTAACAATTGAAAGTTGGTTTAGGATGTTAAGCCCTTATGAACTAGTCCCGAGGCTAACCAAGAAGGGGATGAATTGATATTTTTAAAAAAATTTCAATCAAAACACAAACTCAAACCAAACCAAAATTCACCACAAAGAAAATCAAAGTACGAAAGTTAAATGCAGAAATAATAAAGGAAAGAACACACCATATTTATAGTGGTTTGGACAAACCTTGACCTACGTCCACTCCTTGGAGGCACCCTCCGAGTATTGCACTAAACTCAATGTCTCTCCTTTAGCCCCCACAGCTAGGTGGAGAAGCTCTTACAAAATCACTTTTACCTTCCCCGGTGCGGTGGAGTAGCTGGGTCTTTTGACACCAAAGAGATATTCTTCTTCTAAAAACCTCCCTAAAGACGAGCCTTGAATTCGATGGTACTAAGGTGCAAGCTTGCTGGAGCAACCGTGTGAAACGCCATCCACACTCCCTTGAACCCCCCTCCAAATATCTTCTCCCTCTCTAAAACTCCACCCTTTTCTCTCTCCCTTTCAAGCTCTCTCTTCAAGTTTCCTCTAGAAGAACGAAGCTTCAATGGCTGCCAAAGACACTTCCAAAGTCTTTGACAAAGCTTAAATAGAAGAGATAAAAAAAAAGGCTCTTAAATGCACCAAACTGACATTATCATCCGGGACAATCACCAAATCATCCCGTATAATATGCATAAAAAGAGGGCTTCCAAAAACCCTAAAAACTCAATTTCAACACCAAATATCATCCAGGACGATTGCAAGATCGTCCCGTATGATGTGCTTTAAAAGAGGGCTTCAAAAAACCCTAAAAACTCAATTTCGGTACCAAAAATCATCTTGGACGATTGCAGGATTGTCCAATACGATGTGCAGAATTTGACCTTATAGTGCTAGATGATATTAGGATAGTCCAGGATGATCAGTACAAAATTGTACATATCATCTAAGATGATATTGTGGATCGTCCGGGATGATTAGAAGAAAAATTATGGTATTTCGTCTTGGATGTTTTAGAAAAATCAAGTATGTCGGCAAACATCATCCTATATGATATACAGATTGTCTATTACGATCCGATTGCAAAATTTAACCATATTTGATTCCCTAATCACAGGATCAATTTAGGCATGATTTATACTGATCGTCCTGGATGATCAAAATCATCTGGGACGATTAGAACACAAATTAAAACATAAAATCATGCCTAAATTAGCATTGGTTGCTGTTTTCCAATATCATAAAGAATTGTTCTGGACGATACAAAATTGTCCAGTACGATTAGTTCAAAACTTGATCTTTTGGATTTGACTAGATCTCACTCCCCTGAAAGTGTGTGTGCATGGTCATCAAGCAAGCATACTCTCTTATAGCACTTAACTCAATAATTTAAAAATACATCAATGAATAACATAAATAAAACATGTTCTACCAAAACTTGAGTCTTAAATCGTGCATCGTAATGCTAAAAAGTTAGTATATAGAAAAACAAACATATATTGCAAATACAAATAAACAACAGAAAGTGAACCATAATATTTGTTATCATCAAAAACATAAACTCATAAGCTCGAGTTGCAACAACAATGACTCCTCTAAAGCCATGTCCATATTTAGGCACTCCAGTGGTGTTAATAATTGCATAATGTGTCCGACACCACTGCGCTATACCATACCTAAAAATTTTGCTCCTTTCCCGTATTTTCCTGCACAAACACATTTAAAAAAAACTCATTTTCACTAAAAAATTAACACATCAAATATAACATTATTTATATTTATTAATTATGTAAAGCCACTTTCTCTTCAGCCAATTAAGAAGCAAAACTTGTCAAGATTAGTTTGCACTGATAATTATTAAAGTGTTGTATTTTTATTTCTTTGTTGGTCTAGTATTTCTTGTAGCCCATGTATCCTTAAAAATAAAGGGTGATGAGGAAAATTTTTATCTTTTGGATCCTTTTTTGACCCCTAGTATCATTTTAATATTAAGTATTTGTAATATAGATTTTGATAGTGGATTATTCTCACCATTCCCAAATATATTTTCATATCATTTTATCAAAGATTACCTATAAGTTGGGTTGGGTATCATTTATGTATAAATTTGGATCCAATATTCTTTAAGGTGTAGTAAGCCTAGATTAATTCTAGTAATAAGAAGAAAAGGCCTAACTCGACGAGCAAATCAATCTAGAAGCTTTAGTGAGCAAGGAGAACTCTAATTACACCACTTATTGATACTTAATGGACATGGAAGAATGAGTGACAAAAATGATTCAAGAATCTCTAGGAGCGCTACCAAGGCAAGCATAAAGGAAGAACACCCTTAAAGAATTATTGACTCAATAGCTTAACAAAAGAAGCAAAATCATAAAGAACTAGCCTCAACAGTAATCTTTGATGAGCGACAAAGACTTTAACCAACTAGATCAATGAGTTAATAGAGTTGAACCTAAACTTACCATTGAAAGCTCAATGGACAGTGTTAATCCTATTTGAAATGTCACTAGGAACACTAAAAGATGGGTGAATTGGTTATTTAAAAATATCTTTAACATAGAATGATCTTGTTGATAATTTTAAAAACCTGAATTAAATAACTTTTTCACCCAATGTAAAAGCTAATAAACATAGTATCAATCATAATAATGATGATAATTTAATCAAATCAATCTGATATTAACCATAATATTTTCAATATTCATTTTTCTTAATAAAATAAATTTTAAAAAAGTAAAGTATAAAATATAAAATATAAAAAAATGTACAATTATCACACCAAAATTTTATTGTGATTCAGTTAACCTTGAACTACATCAACTCTTAGGAGTCCTACTATTCAGGTATTGTACTAAACCTTTATTGTCACTTCTTTAGCCCCACAGCTAGGTAGAAATGCTCATATAAAATATCTTCCACGAACTCGATATGATAGAGGACTGTAATATTTTCACCCTCCTGGTGAGGTAGAGGGCCTTGGATCCTTTTTCACCCTCCTGATGAGGGCATAGAACTCTGAATCCTTTTTCACCTCTTAGTGTAGGGGTGAAAGAAGAGAATGTAGAATCCTTTTTCAAACTTTTCGTGAAGATAGAGAACCTCAAATGACTTTCACCTTCCTTAGCATGGTGGAGTAGCCAAGTTTTTTAACAGTAAAGAGGACTTTTTCCCAAATCTTCTCTCAGAACAAACCATGAAGTATGGGGGACCTCATATGCATATTTTTTAGAGAAATCTCACTCTCTTAAAACCCACAAGAATTTTCATCCTCTCTCACAAACTCCACCGTTTCTCTCCCAAGCTTTGGGCTCTCTCTTCAAGTTTTCTTCACAAGAAAATAACTCATTGAATGTCAAAAAGGCTCTTACAAAGTCTTTTAAGAAAGCTTAAGTAGAGGGATTCAAAAAACACCAAAAAAATTAATTTAGTCATCAAAATTTGTACAGTATGATCGTAGTATCATATATACCTATAATTAGACCTATTAGTACTCTGCAATAACCCGTTAATATAATATGACTAGTATAAATTTTCATTGTTCATAATGGATGATGAATAGCTAGTACATTATGATTAATTCAATTTTTCCTTTTAGTATTATATGATTTATAGTTAGCACAGTACGATCTATTTAGATTGTATCATATGAATGAACATTAGTAAAGTACGATTAGTTCAATGGAAGTGTAGTTCATCCAGGATGAATCCTAGGATGACCAAATATCTTCGCTTTCTATCATAAAATATGATTTAGTTTGTATAATATGATCAAAAAATAAATTAAGTGTATTTGATTGATTACTTGTGTTCAAACACAAGGTGGTTTGACTTGTGTTCAAACACAAGGTTGTTTGACCAAGTATTTCCCTTTTTTGTTTGGGTTACATCAAGGATCAACCTTAAGCCCATATCTTTTTGCTTTAGTCATGGATGTTCTCAGTAGACATTTGCAAGAGGATGTACCTTGGTGTATGCTTTTTGCTGATGATATTCTTCTTGTTGATAAGACTAGAGAGGGAGTTTAAGGTAAACTTGAATTATGGAGGTCAACTATAGAGTCTAAAGGTTTTCTCTTGAGTAAATCTAAAATGGAATATATAGAGTGTAATTTTAGTAGTAATAGACCTAGTGAGGGGATTGTGACATTAGGCGATCAAGTCATTAATAAGAGTACATGTTTTAGAGATCTTGGATATATTGTTCAGAGTGATGGTGAAATAGATGGGGATATTATCAGCAGAATTCAAGTTGGATGGTTGAAGTGGAGGAATGCATCGAGCTTGTTTTGTGATTTAAATGTACCCATCAAACTTAAGGGGAAATTCTATAAGATGGTAGTGAGGCCTGCAATGCTTTATGGTGCCGATTGTTGGCCATTAAATGAGAAGCATAATACTAAGTTTAGTGTGGTGGAGATAAGGATGCTCAGGTGGATGAGTGGCTTTACCCTTAGAGATAGGATACGAAATGAGCATATACTTGAAAAGTTTGGAGTAGCTCCAGTAGAAGATAAGATTAGAGAGAGACGCCTTAAATGGTTTGG
Organism: Dendrobium nobile; assembly: GCA_022539455.1. Classification (NCBI taxonomy): domain Eukaryota; kingdom Viridiplantae; phylum Streptophyta; class Magnoliopsida; order Asparagales; family Orchidaceae; genus Dendrobium; species Dendrobium nobile. The sequence goes on from CM039736.1 coordinate 47,231,066, forward strand.
TCACATAAAAAGGTGGCCTTCTGATGACCCGGTTAGGAGAGTAGAGGTATTAGATTTGACTTGTGTTAAGAAAGGTAGGGGTAGACCTAAAAAGACTTGGTTAGAAAATATTAGGAATGACCTTTCTTTATTAGATTTAAACAAGAATTTGACTTTTAATAGGACACAATGGAGAAAAAGGATTCATGTAGCCGACCCCACATAGTGGGATAAAGGCTTGATGTTATTGTTATTATTGTTGTTGTTGTTATTGTTGTATTTGATTGATTAATCATAGGATTAAATTAGATAATATTTGAAACATCATACATTATAATTTGGTTTATACAGGTTGAATAAAGTAAAAATTAAAATTTATATTTCTGCCTAATTTAATAAATGGCAGAGTTTCTGATTATAACAAATCATCTAGTACAATTTGGTATTCATATTGTGTGATTCCTCATATTTCAAAATTATTTTTCTCAAATAAATAAATTACTTTAATTAATTTCTATAATAATGTATCGTATAGTTCGAGCTTAATCTTATTGTACAATTTATTAAAAAAATTAAAATATTTAAAAAGATTTTTATTCCCCTTGTGTGTATGTGCACGATCACCGGGGTAACATACACCCTTATAAGACTTGACTCAAGAAAAAATTAAATAAATAAAGAAAAATTATATACTCTTTCAACACACCTTATTCTTCCCAATCTTGAGCCCTATATCTTCTTTTAATAGTCATGATGTATCTGAAATGCTAAAAATAATTTAAAAAATATATTTGAAATGTTAGGACACACAAATAAATATGCACTATAAATACTAGGAAAAATAATGAGATAATAAATAAGATTTATTATCATCAAAATCACATACTTGAGACCTTAAGTGGTAACAACCATTATTTAAGAGGGAGTTAGTCGATGTTAGTAAAAGAATAACATAGAGGACCACATTGTGACTATCTAATTAATGAACTTTATATTGGACATTGATGATGATCACAATTGTCATTTATTCTTTATGACACTTAAAGAGTCTACATTGAGGTGATTTACTTAAGTATGAGTGTAAGTTATCTTCATTTTTCAAGAATTAAAAGAAGTTTTTGTCATGTAATTCATTATTTCCCTAAATCCCAAGAATAGTTTGGAAGCTTGCCTAAAGTTAAGGGATGACTAGAAGAGTCATTGATGACCTTTATTATGTGGTTCCAAAAGAAAATATTGGAGGTAAAAGATTTGGAGTCTGTAGTTGCTTAGGCTACATTAACTCAAGGATTTAGGGAGGGTCCTTTTTGCTATGCACTTGACTTTAGTAGTTGAGAGAGGTTACAGAAAATCACATCAATGATAAAGGATACAATAGAGCAGCTAAGTCCTCTATGGCCACTCATTTATATGAGCTTGACAGTAGAAGGGATTGGCGATAAGGTTGAGGCCATTTAGAAATTGGAATTCTTCAATTACATAGTGCCAATGAAGGAAACTGTAAAGATCAAATGCATCTTAATTTCCATCTCTAAGGATTAGTAGAATAACTCATCAAGGTCAAAAAAATTAAAAAGGTTACTACTCGTTGATCTTCGTTAATGCCTAAAAAGGTCTCCCATTGAGAGAAATGGAAATAATCCCATCATAGCTCATCCAATCAACTTTACATGAGTAATACACGCTGTCATGGGTAAGAGGGAGCAAACTCCCAAGATATTGTAGTGAGTTTGAAGAACATGGAAGTGAACTCAATGTCTACCTTATAAGTTTTAGTGGTGGACATTTACCATTTTGCGTCTAGTGAAACTGATGATCCAACAAGTGGGAATCCCCTTAGTTATGTTACTGTCAACACTAATATGATCACCAAATTAAATATATGATATATTAATACATATAGTGTATTTCATTAACATAATTTTAAATTTGTATTTTAGGAGATGAACCTTCTAACATTGTAGCACAAACTTATTACATACCTTTGCACGAATTTGTTTAAGAGCATAGGGAAATAAGAGTATGTGCCCTGCCAGTTATCTTGGATGAGGCAACCACTAGTACAATGAAATTATAGATTTTTTGATAGCTTTGTGTTGACCTTATTTTTGAAATTGGTTTATATGGTTCCTTATGAATCTATTCTCTATGAGTAGGTTTACCTCCTTAGAATAACCCCTCTTGTCATCGGTATTTTAGTGAGAAATTCTTATTGACATAATATTGACCAACCTTAAAGAACCAAAATTATTCCTATATAAGTCTTTTTGTAGGGGCCATTAAGGCTCCATGAATATGATAACCTTTATTTTATGTTGGGAAGTGTCCAAAGCCCTGAAGAAAACATTGTTAGATAAGTACTTGGCATTTTAGGTCAAACCAAAGTATTGACCTCATTATTGTATGAGGTTAAACCCCTAAATAAAAGTTTCAATCATGGTATTCAGATCCTAAAATTCCATTACATAAAACTAAAATCCAATTCCACGTTGTGCTTTGGTATGGTGTTTAATTATTAAAATGCTAAATTTGTCCTTTGATAATTACTACAGATTATCATTTGATCAATCACTTAAGCATTAATAAGCATTCAATGATTTATTCAAGCATTTTAAAATCATAAAGTTTTCTCCAAGCACTCATAAATATATCTTAAATTAAATTTTAAATAAAATTCAAATTTAAAAATTCAATTTTCAAATCAAAATCCTTTGAACTTTTTCCTTTTCATGCTAATTTTCAATTGATTTAAAATCCTGAGAAAAGGCTTTAGCGTGATGTTTAATATTTTACATATTCATTTGAAATATCTCTAGATTTTACCTAACCTATTTGGAGACCACCTTGTTGTTCTAAACCCTAAAACTTATAGCACATTCAAAGCATACAAAACCATCAAATGTTCATAGCTCGTGCCATTATACATGACATTTTGATATAAATCATCTTGGAAGCCTTTGAAAACCTGTTGATCATGTTCATAATCATCATAAGATCGTTTCAAACTCCTTTGAGTCTATGGTTGAACATGTTGACATAGATTGATCTAACTTGACAAATGGACTATTTTAAATATAAAGTTTCATATGCATGAATCAAAGGTATTGATTCCTATCCTAGGCACTGAATAATCATTCATGATTATGAATAGATCATATTAAACCTTTCAATGAGCTAAGTTGACAACCATTGGTCACTTTTTCCATCAAAGGATGCGCTCCCTCCTAAACCCTAAATCATACATAGAGCCTCCCTAAACCTCGCCAAATCCTCTAAATAACTCCCCCCCCCCCCTTGATGAACAACAGATAACCAATTGGCATTAAACCCTTAAAATGAATTTTTGAATTATCTCTTTATGAATTAATCATGCCATGAACTAAGACCACTTCCAATAAATTAAAATTTCCAGCTGGAGTGGATTAGACCTATGCCCAAGCCTTGTTGAAGCCTTGTTAAGCATGTTAGCCTAGGTTGACTAAGTTAGTCATGGTTAACTAAATTAACCATTACCCCATTAAGAATGCATTTCATACATATAGACCATGCCATGACCTAAAATGTCATCTAAAGAATTTTAAATTCCATCTAAAGTATGGAAATTACCTCTTTGCCTTCTTAACATCTCTGTTACTAGTGACTTTAGGGCTATTTCAGATTCTACTATAGATTGGGAATCATTGTAAATTTTCATCTATTTACTTAGCTTTGTTTACTTTAGTTTTCATTATTCCTTTCTCGTAAGGCTACTCAGCCTTAAGGTGTTTTCATTTTGTTTCATGGCAGGTGCTTTGTCTTCTATGGTTATGAGCCCTTCGGTGGTTCCTCCTTCATGTTCTGCTATAGTTTCAAAAGGCTTTTTTTTAAATGATGGCTGTGACAATAAATCACATTCCATTCATGATGTTCTTGTTGGAGCTTACTATTTGAAAGATCCCTTATTTTCTTTCACCAAATCAATGATTGAAGGTTTTCATACATTTAGATGTCTAATGATGATATTTTCAAACTTGAAAGCCTATCTCAGTTCACTCCTCTTGGGAAATTTTTGTCTGTAGACCTAATCTAGATGTGATTCATGATTTTTCAAAAAGTTAAAACTATTTGGGAATTTTTCCATCAGTTTAATTGATGCTAGACATTTTGCAATTCAATTATTTAATAACCTTGATTATAGTAGAGTTTTCACAAGGAGAACTTACTCTATTCTAAATTATCAAATAAGACTTTTTTATTGGACACCATTTTTGTATGTGAAAGGGGAAGCACCCATTATTCCTATTTGGGTCACTTTTCCCAATTTATAGTTGCATTTTCTTAATCCTCTTATTCTTCATGCTTTGGGATCTATATTTGGTAGTCCTCTCCAAATGGATCAAGCCACCTCCTCTCGATCTAGTCCTTCGGTGGCTCAAATTCTTATGGAATTGGATATTACTAAGAAGCATCCTAAAGTCATTTAGTTTGGATCTGAAATTACTAGGTATTTATAGAAAGTAGAGTTAAAAAATGTTCTAGATATTTCTTATTCAATGCAAAGTTCATGGACAATCTATCAATGGTTGTTTTGTTCCCCATCCTCAGCTCAAAAAGAATTACATGGCCTCTAAACCTGCGGTTAAACCAATCGATGGTGAACCTTATGAGAATGGAAATCATATTATTAATAATGAAAAAGCTCATAATTTGGTTTTTGAGGAACGAACAACCTATGAGGATGACATAGAGAATGGATTCCATTAGGAGTGAAAGTAATTCGGATTAGGGTAACAATGATGGTCAATACTTAAAGATAGAGTCGATTCTATTGTTGAACAAGCTTTAGTGGATTTGGCTAATCATGGTTTGGGGCAGAAAGTTGATGGTGAGGATGAATTTTCACATTATCAAGAAAATGAAAAAAATGCTTTAAATCAAGTTAATGGGGACAAGTCTGAAATTGGAGCCGATCATGCTTTTAAAAATATTTAGCTAACTTATGGAGATAAGGTTGATGATAAGGAGAAAGGGAAAATTGAATCTCATAATACTTGATCTTCTAAGTATAATCTCAAGGGTACCACTATTAACTCTATCTCATCTCATAATGGTAAGGATGAAAATAATAATGAAGGTTATACTTTTGTTTCCAAAAAGAAGGGTAAGAGCAATAAGAATATGTTTAGCATCACTCCGAGGGTAACTAGAGCTTCTAATAAATCTATTAAAGCCCTTGTGTGAAACTTAGGGGTGTGGGTTGTTCTCTATAATCTCAAGGGTACCACTATTAACTCTATCTCATCTCATAATGGTAAGGATGAAAATAATAATGAAGGTTATACTTTTGTTTCCAAAAAGAAGGGTAAGAGCAATAAGAATATGTTTAGCATCACCCCGAGGTTGTTCTCTATCGAAGGGTAGTGTTAAAAACTTATGTAGGATTTATGATATTCACCTTCTTATTTCAATTGAGCCTTTAATTTTTATTACAGAATTAGATTCTGTTTTCATTTAATTGGGATTTTATTTATCTTTTTGCAACTGTATTAATAAAATTTGGATTTTATGGAAGCTTTATATTATTTTATATATTATCATGGATTTTCCCCAATTAGTTCATACTAACATTACTTTAAATCATGTCTCCTATTATGCCTCTTTTGCTTATGCTTCTTATTTTAGATTAGGTAGGAAAACTCTTTTGGGACCAACTTTTTAATTTTTCTTCTTTTAATTATATTACTAATGCTTCCGAAAGATTATGGAGGACTTTAATGACATGATCATGAATTGTAATCTTCATGATATTAATTTTTCTTGTAATGTATGTACTTTGAATAAGGCACTATATAGCAAAGATTCAAATCATATTTTTTTTAATGATTATTGGATTTCTACTTATCAAATGACTCACATTAAACATTTAACTAGAACTTTATGTGACCATTCTCTTTTGTTTTTTAAGTATTACTATAAATAGTACAAATACCTATCAACCTTTTAGATTCCAGAATATGTGGCTCCTTGATGAAACTTTTTTAATATCATGCAAAGAAACTAGAAAGCTCCCCTCCTTTTGATATTGTTTATTGTATGACTAGATTGTGTTTTAAACTTAAGAGACTTAAACAAAAATTGTCCTGGTGGAATAAATACATATTTAAAAATATATTCTCAAGCATTTTGCTTGCTGAAAAGGATATAGATAATGCTGATATGGCTTATATGCAGGATTCTTCTTTTGAGAATTGATTCACTCTTAATGAAGCTAAGGATTCTTTATTAAAAGTTAAGGAAAAGGAAGTGGTTTATTGGAGGCAGAAAGCTTCTTCTAAATTTCTTGTGGAAGGTGATTATAATATTACTTTTTTTCATAATATTGCTAACCACAATATGGTGATTGGGAAAATTCATAAGATCATTTCTTCTAATGGTAATGTAATTAAAAACCCTAATTTGATTATTTCTTCTAGTATTTAGTACCCTAATTTGATTATTTCTTTTTTTTTGGGGAATTGGTGAAAGAGAATTGGGAGGCTCCTTTGCATCCGGACAATAATATCGTTGGGATGAATATACTGTGATTTAAACTCAAACGGCTTAAGTTTAAACTTAGTTAGTGGAATAGATATGTTTTTAAAAACCTTTTCACTATTATTATTTCTGCTGAAGAGAAAGTAAATGCCTATGAGCTTACTTATCAGGATGATCCTTCGTAGGTGAATTTAGTCAATTTGATAGAAGCTAAAATCTCTTTGTTTAAACTCCAAGAACAAGAGGAGATTTATTAGAAACAAAAATCATCATCTAAGCATTTTCTTGACGACAATAAAAACATAATGAATTTTCATTCTTTGGTCAAAAAGAATAGGGCCAAAAATTTCATTCATAAAATTGAGCTTCATGATGGGAACATTATTAAGGAGGATGATGCGATAGCTAAGTCATATGTTGATCATTTTTCTAAGTTATTTAATAAAAATTTTACTCCTCAGCCAACTGACCACCCTGAGTTTATCCCTAGCTTGATTAATGATGAGGACAACATTTCTGTTACCTATTTACCTTCTATTGAAGAAGTTAAGAAAATGGTTTTTGATATGAAGGTCTATTCTGTGGCCGAACCTGATGGTTTTACTACTAAATTTTTTCAAAAAACTTGGGATATCTTCTCTTAGGATTTATATGCTATGGTTTGGGATTTTTATAAAGGTAATCCTATTCTGAAGTTTTATTACTAGTACTTCTATCATGCTTTTTTCTAGGAAAATTGCTGCTAATAAGTGGCATGATTTTCATCCTATTTGTTTGTGTTCTTTTTTTAGTAAGTTGATTTCTAGGGTTATTTTGGATGAGCTATCTCCTTTGCTTTCTAAATTTATTTTTTCCCCTTTTAAATTTAAAATGGGTTTTTTCAAAGGTAGAGCCATTGTAGATAAAATTCTTTAAGCTCAAGAAATTACTCAAGATCCTAATCTCAAAGTTAGAGGTGGTAATATGATATTTAAATTTGATATTGCTAAAGCTTATGATAACCTCAACTGGAATTTTTTGTATCAGGTTTTATGGCTTTTTATTTTTAAAGCTAATTTCAATAGTTTGATCCGTAACACTATTGAGGGATCCTAATTCCCGATTATCATTAATGGAAAAATCGATGGATTCTTTAAATCTCTCACAGTATTCGGCAAGGTAATCCCCTTTCCTCTACTCTTTTCATTATTGCTACTAATTATCTTTCTAGAGGCCTTACCCTCCTTTATGAAGTTCACCCTAATCTGTATTTTAGAACTTTGGGTTATTTTCCCATCTCTCATTTATGTTTAGCTGACAATGTTATTATTTTTTCTAATGGTTCATTGAAGATGGCTAGTTTAATTACTAGATTTCTGAATAATTTTGAGCTGTTAAGTGGTTTAAGCCTTAATAAAAACAAATGTTGCGTTATCTCTTTGAAGAATGTTTTTTGAAGTCAAATTATGGCTATCAAGCATATCACTGGTTTTGTGCAAGGTTTCCTTCCTTTAAAATATATAGGTGTTCTTTTTAAAGGTTGCAAAAGATCTTTAGTTTTTGATGATCTGAATACTACTTTGTAGAATAAACTTAACTCCTCAGAATTTAATGTTCTCATCTTCAGTGGCAGACTAGTTTTAATTAAAAGTATTCTTTGTTCTTTTCCTGTTTATATTATTCAAGCTATTGAGCCTACTTCTACGGCTTGTGATAGATTGAAAAAAGTAATCAACAAGTTTTTCTAGAAAGGTAAGATTAGTAATTCTAAAATTATCTTGTCCCCTTGGAATGAGTGTTGTGGCGCTCTGGAGGAAGGGGATTTGGGCCACAAGAAAATGGCGAATTTAGCTCATTCTTTCTCCTTTAAACTTTGGTATAAATTTCATCCTAATAATAGTCTTTGGTTTAAATTTATGACACAAAATTACTGTGTTGGTAAGCACCCTACTATTAGTTATTAAAAAATGGGGGATTTTAGGGTTTGGAAAAGACTTTACAACTTCAAATGGGAAGTGAAACCCTACATTTTTTTAGATCTAGGTTGTACTTATCTTTTTTTTTTTTTTTTTAGTAGAACTAGTGGTTGAATCAATATTCAATTGAGTGGATGCTCCAATCAGTTTCTACTTCGGCTATTAAGGTTAATAGTTTTATTTCTAATAACTGTTGGGATAACACAAATTTACTAGATGTTATTCCTATGACCATTATTAATCAGATCTTAAAAATCCTTTTAAATAATGAAGTTGAGGATCATTTGTTATGTAATTTGGCTAATTATGGCAGTTTAGTATAAAGAAGGCTTGGGATACTTTTAGAATTCATCATGCCTCTCCTAAACTTTTTATTATGTTATGAAATCATAGCATTCCCATCTCTATTGCTACTTTCATTTGGAAAGTCATGCATAATTTTATTCCTTCGGATGAGATTTTAATTAAACGTGGTTTTATTTTGGCTTCCAAGTGCCAATGTTGTTATCAAGTTAAAAATATTTATCATATCTTTATTTCTTGGAAGATTGCTTCTAAAGTTTGGATTTATTTTGAGGATGTGTTCAAACTTAATTATTTTAAGGGTAATACCTCTATTAAAGACATCCTTCATCTTTGGTTTCTAATTCTAAAGGTCATATTACTAATCGTATTCCTTCCCTCATTATATGGTACCTTTGGATCGGTAGAAATAACTTGGTTTTTGGCAATGTCAGTATGAATCATGATCCTATTATTTCTATTGTCAATGATAAGGTTTGCAAGTTTTTCTATGTTAACCTTATTACCTCTAAGAATTTTAAGGGGTATTCCTTTGTTGGTAAGGAGTTTAGCTCGTACCTTTGGATCGTACACGAAGATAGGCATTAATTAAATAATCAAGCTACCAGAGATGATTTAGGAAAGATTTGATAATTGAAATTTTTATTCTAATAATTCAGGATGATCCAGTTTGTCTTGGACGATTTATAACAATCATTCCTAAATTGATCCTATGATTAGGGATCTAAGTATGGTTAGATTGAATGATCATATCATCCTGGATGATTGTCTATGATCATACAAGATGATATATAATTTTTTCATCTAAACGTATTGGACATACCAAATAATTTACTACGATAATTTTCATGATTTGAACTAATTGTACAGGATGATTTCAAGATTGGCCTGGATGATCAGTACATTTTTTCTTCTAATCATCCTAGACCTCCCGAATGATCTACTAGATTAAAAGTCATATTTTGAACAAATCGTACAGGATAATATACTAATAATCCTAGATGATTAATATAAATTTGTTGGTCTAATCATACTTGCAACTCAGATCATCCTGGCAGAAGGGCTGATTTATACTAATCATATAAGACGATTAACAGATTCTCCTAGGCAATCTTTGACGGTAAGTTGAAAATTAAGGTTTTTTAAAGCTCTTCTATTTAATCTTAAGAATTTGTCCTTTGACATAATCTTTTACTATTATTCTGACTTGAAAGAGCTAAGAGAAGGAGAAGGAGAGTTTAGGAGAGAGGGAGAATCTTTAGAGGGGTTGTTTATGAGGGGAATCACGAAGGTTGCTCCAAGCAAGGATTCGTTCATCTTCTTTAAGTTTCATCCTTAGTTTCTTTATGGATCTAGGGAGACGATCATCAGCATCATATCAGGTTTTGTACCTACTCTAGAAGGGAGTAAAAGGATTTCAGTTTCTCTAAGTTCACCAGGAGGGTAAAAAAGGATTCAAGGTTCTCTATCCCACTGGGAAGGTGGAAAGACTTTATATGGGCTTAGTGCAATACTTATAGAGGGTGACTCCAAGGAGTGGACGTAGGCCAAGTTGACTTAACCACTATAAATCTTGTATTTATTGTTATTACTTTTTCGCATTTTAATTTTTGCACTTTAATTTTTTGTGGTTTATTATGTGGATAAAATCTCTAATTTATTTTATTAATCGCTTCTACATCAAGGGTTGATCTTGTTTGTTTTAAAAATTTCAAAAAGGTTTCAAAAAGATTTTTCTGTTTGTTTAAGAATTTTTAAAACTATTAATTCACCCACCTCTTGGTTAGCCATAGCCTAGTTCATAAGGGCTTAACAACCCTAACAAAATTTTAAGCTTACAAAATCACTTCCACCTTTCCTGGTGCGGTGGGGTAGCTGGGTCCTTTGACACCAAAGAGATTTTCTTCTTCCCAAATCTTCCATCAAGATGAACCTTGAATATAATGGACTAACGTGGAAGCTTGTCAAAATAACCATGTGAAAACCGCTCGACACTCCCTTAAAACCCCTTCAAAGGATTTTCTCCCTCTCAAACTCCACTCTTTCATCTCTCCCTTTCAAGTTCTCTGTTAAAATTTTCTCCAGAAGGACGAAGACACATTGGTTGCCAAAGCAATTATAAAAATCAAACCAAAATCACAAGCAACATGAAGAAAACCTTTAGAGGAATTAGCCATTAATGAATTAACAACAACCAATTGGTAAATTTTATTCTTAACTTTAGAAATGGCACTTAAAGCATCTATTTTAATATCCTCATGCTTAGAAACATTCCTACTACTCCTTAAAAACTAGCAAATAATCATAGTGAAAATATTCCTAATATGACCTTTAGTGGGGATGAACTACTCCTTAAGAAGATTGATAACAGAATTATAACGAACAATGGATAGAAAATTAAATATATTGTCAAAGTGAACCCAAACTTTCATAGCAATCGAGCCCTGAATAGACACATGATTCATATTTTCAATATGCTATCAACATTGGCATTTGGAGGTAATATAAAAATTTTTCCTTAATAAAATAGAATCCAAAGGAAAATAATTATGCAAAATCCTCCACATAAGAAAAGAGTAAGAGGGAGATATGGTAGCATGCAAGAAATCTAGATAAAGAGAATCTTTAGGGTGCCTTTGCCAAATAGAGTTCTAGACTTGCTTAGTAGCAAAATTACCATCATTAGATAGACTAAACAAAATGAAATCCTCATTATCCAAATGAATAGAAATATTTATAATTAACTTAATAATAAAATCATGCAAAAAATTTATATGTAAATCAATATTCTATCTCTCATTAATAATAAAATCCTTAATTTAACAAGCTGAGGTAGAGTGAGTGTATAAGACATTACCAATAAAAAAATTACCTAACCATTTATCTTTCCTAAAAAAGATGTTGCCATCTCCCATACCCCATTGAATAAACTCTTCAACTTCCCACTTAATATTACATAATCTGTTCCAGTTAAAAGAATTTCCTTGTTTAAAAATACAGTTTAAGGAATATTTCCCAACATAATACTTAGAAATCCTGAACCTTGGACCAAAAGTTTTTTTAGCTCTGAAAGCAAACCACAATTTATGATTATAGGCCATGATCATATCTATGAAAGTCTATAAGCCTAATCTTCCCTCATCCATAGCACCCGAGAAATTATTCCAAGAACCCCATAACATAGCATGTTTACAATCTTTAGCACCCCAAAGAAATTTATTAAATAAAGTCTCCATTCTACAGCAAACTTTTAATGTAGGACACATAGAATGCAACAAATAAATAGGAATAGAACATAGAAGATAAAACAAGCCTATCTTGAAAAGAAAGGAAATTAAAAGGCCCAAGATAAAAGTTTCTTATGGATAGTAGTGAAAATAACATCAAATAAATGAGAATGTTTCTTACCTTTGTAAGGAGTAGTACCTAAATACTTCAATGGTAAATGTTTCTTTTTTAAACTAAATTTTCTTTAAATACTAGTAATCTAGGTAGGATAAATAGAATTAGCTGGAATAAAGCAACTCTTTGAAGAGTTAAAAATTAAACCACTAACATTTTGAAATAAGTTAAGAAATTTTAATAAAAATATATAACATTTTAAAAAAACCATTAGAGAAAACAATAAAATCAACTACAAAGCTTGAATGGGTAATGGGAAAAACACCACCCATTCTAAATTCTAAGAGTAGGGTGAGTCCTAAAAAGATTATTAATACCATGGGATAAGAATCCCATAGCAATGATAGAGAGAGCATAAGATAGAGGATCCCTTTGTCTTAACAATGAGAAGATTTGAAAAAGCCATGGGACTTACCAATAATAATAATAATAATAGAAAAGTGACAATACTCTATTCTATTTTTCATAAGATTAATGAAATGCATATTAAAATCAAAATTCTTTAAACTGGTATAAAGAAATTCCCAATTAAGATTGTCATAAGCTTTAGTAATATCAACTTTGAAAATTATATTGCCACCAGAAACATTAGCATGCAAATCATGAACTAATTCTTGTGCTAGTAAAATATTGTCAAATATAGTTCTTCCTTTTACAAAACCTATTTGTTCCAAGGAAATGATATTATGAAGAATTAAAGAAGGCCTCCCCATAATAATTTTGGTAATACATTTTTTAAGAAAGGTACATAAACTAATGGGATGAAAATCATTCCAAAAATTAATGGTATTAGATTTGGTAATTAAATCTATAGAAGTAGAAGTAAATAATTTTGGTATAAGATTGCCCCTAGAGAAATGCACCGTAGCATTAACAAGGTCCTATTTAATGATTTCCCAAGGGTTTTGAAAAAAATTATTGACAAAACCATTAGGGCGAGCAACAGAATTAGAATTCATATCTTTGAAAGCCTGCCAAATTTACTTTTTGGAATGAGCCTTAGTTAACATAAAATTATCCTCCTCAGAAATAAGAGAAGGAATACATGAAAAGTTAGTATTAAAATTCGGACAAAAGTTGGTGTTAAAAGCTTTTTCAAAATACTCAGCACCCGTTGCAAAAATTAAATTAGGGGTATCAATAACATTACTGTCAAGGGAGGTGATCATATGAATTTGTGCCTACTAACTATATTATGATTAGCAATGTTATGAATGATGGTAGCATTATGATCACCTTCCAAAATAAATTTAGAAGAGGCTTTTTGCCTCCAATAAGCTTCTTTTTTTTCCTGAAGTTTGAGCAAAGTAGTCTTGGTTTCATTCAGAATTGACAAATTCTCAAAAGATGAATTATGTATGTAAACCATATCAGCATTTTCAACATCTTTTTAATAAGCATAATACTAGAAAAAATTTTCTTTAAAATGCATTTATTCCACCAAGAATGTTTTTTCTTAAGTCTTTTAAGATTAAACTAAAGCCAAGTCATACTATAAAGATTATTAGAAGGGAAAAGAGGGGAAGCCTGGGTTCTTTACACAGTATGTAAAAAATTCTCATCAAGAAGCCTCATATTTTTGAATCTAAAGGGTTGAAAAGTATTACTACTAATCCTGTTAATGCTTAACAGTAATGGAGAGTGGTTGGATAAAGTTATGGTTAAATGTTCAATTTGAGTAGTTTGAAAGGAAGAAATCCAATAATTATTAAAATATATTTTTATTTAATCTTTGCTAATTAGTACAATTATTCCAAGTAAAACCATTGCCAAAAAAACCGATGTCATGAAGGTTACTACTCATAATCATATCATTGAAATCCACCATAGCATGATAACTAGGTGGCTTACCTCCAATGCTTCTAGAAGCATTAGTTATACAGTTAAAATCCCCTCCAACTAACCAAGGGGCATTAACAGAAGATGAGAAATCAGTAAGTTGATCCCGAAGAATTTTCCTCCTTAATCTGGAACAAGTAGCAAAAATAAAAGATGCATAGAAAGAAACTACATTAAAATTAATATTAATATGAATCTGTTGAGGAAAATCCATAATAATATCTAAGGAAATAAAATTTTACAAAAAATCCAAATTTTATCGGTACAGTTGCTAACCAAAAACGTAAAGCCATACTTATTATGCACATAATCCAATTTAGCAGCATAAACTAATTGCTCAAGTATAACAAAAAGTTGAATATAATAATTTCTATATAAATTCATTAATCTATCCATAGATAGAGAGCCACCCATACCCCTAATATTCAACATGAGAGCTTTAACCATTACTAGATTGGTTAGAAGCTCTAGTGACCATTGAGGTAATGCTAGATGTGTTCTTTTTATTCTTACATTTCTTTTGTAGTTAGAAGTATAACCTTCCTCACTAATGTTAGCATTTCCATTAGAAGATGACATAGAGTTAATAGTGGAGGCCTTATCACCATCCTTGGGAGTCAACGTGTCATAAGACCAAATTTCCCCTTATTTAATATCATAAATTTTATCGTTATCATTCATCAAATTATTTTTAGAAGTATGATCAGATCCACTTTCACACTTATCCTTAATTACTTGATTAATAACACAACCATTTGGGTCATTTTCTTGACAAAGTGACAATCCTTTCTCATCCATATTATTCTCCTCCATTCCTTGTTTAACCAAGAATCAGTAATAAGTTGATTTTGATCATCTCCAAATTTCTCCCCTACACTATTCTCACCCACATCCACTAAAACTTGTTCCTCAATGGAATCCACGTTATCAATATTATTTTGATCTTCTTTGTCTTTGTTATCCAAAAACCTTCACTCCTTGTGGAATTATCTAAATAGTCAATCTCTATGTCACCCCTTGAAGCTATTAATTCCTCTTAATATAGGTTTGAGCCTTTTCCTGAAGAATATTCTGACATCCATGCATGTCTGGTTCACCATTAATTAGTTCAACTACTTTTTAAAGGGCCATATTATTCTTTCTAAGCTGATGTTAGGAAACAAAACAATCATTTATTGAATGACCATGAATTTTACAATGCCAAAAAAAATCAAGAATATTTTCAAACTCAACTTTCTATAAGTACCTAGATTTTTTTGAACCAAGCCAGATGTATTTTAGATGCTTCTTTGTGATGTCTAATTCCACAAGAATCCTAGCCACCAAAGGCCTCGAATGAGAGGCGATGTTTTGATCCGTTTGAAGAGGTATACCAAAAATAAGACCCCAAAACATGATGAATATGAGAATTAAAGAAATGAAAATGTAAATTAGGAAAAGAAAACCAAATAGGAATAATGGGGGATTCTTATTTGACATTAAAAAAGGTGTCCATTTTAGTAATCTCATTTGAAAGTTAAGAATATGATAAGTTCTTCTTGTAAAACCATACTATAATTAAGGTCATTGGATAACTGAATCGCAACATGTCTAGCATCAAGCAAGATGATCAAAAATTTCTAGATAATATTAAGTTCCCAAAAAAATTATGAATCGCACCAAGATGGGGATGATAGACCAAAAACTTACCAATATGAGTGAACTGAAAGGGCTAACAAGTTTGAAAATATCAACATCAAACATTAAAATTGTAGGAAAACCGTTCACCATCAATTTTGTGAAACAAAAAATTAGTTCCTTCGAAGAGGAAGATCTGATAGGAAAATCACAAAAGAGCAATATTTACTTTCACAATAATCATCACAAAATAAACCTTTTGAATAAGCCATCAGTGCAAAAGGAGGAATGCTCTAAGTATTGAAAACCAAAGAGGATGAAGCACCTGCAGTAATATAGAAGAAAATGGCCTAAGGCCAACTGACATTAAGATAGAAATAAAATGAAACCACACAAATTGAATGAAACATAAAAATGATCAAGAATCTATAGTAAAAACCATGTAAAAGAACAGTAAGAAATTAAATCACCCCAAAATCACCAGCCAGAGAGCTATTAAGAGCCGAGTGAGTATTCCTAGAATATTTGTTTGAGGTTCATTTCCTAATGTTAAGTGTTACTCTTGTGGCATGTTAGGTCACATAGCCCAAACATACATAATCCACCAAAGGACACATCTAGTATGGAGGGCTAAATTATTATAAATATGGGCTCAAGTACTTTTTTTTATGATAATAAGCATTATTATTTTGTTACTACTATTATTCTTGTATATCAATTTTAATTTCTCTGCTCACTAACTTTTTAGGTTCACATGATCACTTGTAATGAAAATAGACTCAAGATCAGATAGACTAGGATTAAGTCTATCATAATTTCAATTTCAATGTACATTTTAATTTTCCTAAGTCAATTCATATATTTGGTATACCCCAAGCTAAGTAACCTTACACACACAAACTTAAGGGAGCGTGTTGATGAGTTAGAGAAATTTTATATATATTTTTTTATCTAATCATACATGATGATTCATATCACCCTGGATGATCCATTAAAAATATAAACTCTAATTAAGATATCCCTGCTAATTTAGAGCAATTAAACTAATCATAATATAATAACCAAATTATATAAGACGATTAATGTAAATTATGAAAAAAGCCTCCAATCACAATTTAGGAAATATTTTAATTTATAAATTGTGTGCTAATCATACAGAATGATGTATGTCATCTTAGCTAATTGAGGACAATCATGCATAATTAATCCCGTGATTAGGAAAATAATTATGATAAAACCTAATTCGGTACTATTATACAAGATGATAAATTATTATCATTCTTACAATAGAGAACTTGTATGGGATGATAAGGGATCGCCACCTATCATAGAAGAAAAATACCGTAACTTAACAACTAATTATCTAGGATGATTGTCCTCTTTCATCTTAGATGATAGAGAAGTATGTGAGATGATTAGGCATCATCAAGTATCATACAAGATGAAGTTCAATATATATAAACTAATCATCCATGATAATACTTAATCCTTCGGGACAATCAGCCTATTTCTCTTGAACTAATCATATAGGGCAATGTAATTTATACTGGCTGAAAAGGAAACTTTGTATACAAGATGATCTATCGATCATACTAGACGAATTTTATCAGCAAGTTGAATTTAGGGCTTCTTTTGAGGTTCTCTATGTAAGCTCACTCAATTTTCACTTAAGATAATCTTTTATTATGGAGGAGATCTAAGAGGGAGCTTAGAGAAGCAAGAGAGAGAGCTTGAGTGATAGAGATCCTTATGAGGTGGAGTTGTGAAGGATTCACAAAGATTGCTCTAAGCAAGGTGTTCATTGTATTCTTAAAGTTGCCTCTCTATTTATATGGAGGCTCTAAAAGAGTTCTTCATCAACATCAGATCAAAGTTCTCTGCCTTCACCAGGTGGGTGAAGAAGGATTCAAGGTTCTCTGAGTACTCTGGGAGGGAGTAAAAGGATTTCAATGTTCTTTGCCTACATGAGGGTGAAAAAGGATTCAATGTTCTTTGCATACTCTCAAAGAAAGTAAAAGGTTTAGAGGTTCTCTACCTCACTGGGTCGGTGAGAAGATTTTGTAAGAGCTTTTCTGCCATATTGTGGGAGCAAAATGATAGTCACTTCTACTTAGTTTAATACTTGGAGATGGAGTCTCCAAGGAGTGCACGTTAGTCATGTTGACTGAACCACTATAAACTTTAGTGTCTTCTTTCTATTTGATTTTTTGCATTTTAATTTTTGCATTTTTCTATGATTTGATTGTTGTTATTGTAAAATTAGTTCTACTTCTGCATTAAGGGGTTTTAATTATTTATTTGTTAAAGAAAATTTTAAAATAACCAATTCACCCCTCCTCTTAGTTAACCTCGGGACTATTTTTTTAGGGTTTAATAACCCTCACAAACTTTCATGTTGTATCAGAGCGGGATTCAAAAGATCAAGTTATAGAAAACTTTTGAATTATGATCCATGGCAAAATTTGGAAATAGAAACACAATGGAAGGATATTCAATTACTAAACCACCTGTTTTAAATAATATTCCTTTTGATTTTAGAAAACTCGCATATCCACCTTTTTACAATCAATTAATTATCGTATGTGGATGCTAGTTCAGGATGGTTATTCTACAGCTTGTAGATTAATAAATTGTGTTAAAATTAAAATTCCTTTTCTAAATGAACTACTCATGATAGAGATTTAGCACAAGTAAAGGAAAAATGTCTGAACTATATTTTCTGTGCCTTAAAATTTGAAGATTATATACGTGTTCGCACTTGTATAACTAGTAAAGAGATTAGGGACAATTGTACATTACCTACGAAGGAACATAGGAAGTTAAATAATATAGGCTGAATGTTCTTCTTTGTGATTTTAAACTTTTTCACATGAAACCTAACAAATTATTTCTTAAATCCATGCATGCCATAGGAAGAGAACTCACAAATTATTAAAAGGTTATCTAGATTCTAAGATGTTTACCTTCTGCCTTTGATACAAAAAATATTGTCATTACTGAATTTAAGGATCTAAATATTTATTCAATTGATAACTTACTTGGATCACTCATTGCTTATGAGCAAGGAGTGAACCAAAGTAAACTTGATGTAGGTGAGATGAAAAAGGAGAAAATTGGAGCCTTAAAGGATAATGATTCTGACATTGATTCTTCTAGTTTTAAAAATATTTATATTGCTTTAATAACTAAAGAATTCAAGAGATTCTTAAGGAGAAAGCAAACACATCATCAAAAATGGAACAAAGGTAAGAATAATAGAATTTATAAAGTCCCTTCTAATGTTATTTATTTTGAATGTAGGAAGCCAAGGCATCTGAAGTCTAATTTTCCAATTCTTAAAGCTCCCTAAAGTAAGGAGAAGGGTGAAGAAAAACCTAAGTTCAAGAAGGATAAAAAAAGGACCCATAAGCCTTTTGGGCGGACTAAGCATTAAACCACTCTGAAACTGAAGTAGAAGAGGAGGTAACAATGTTGTTCTTAATGATTGATGATCATCTTGATTACTCTGATCAAGAGGAGGAATGTGAGCCTACTTATGACCAATTACTTGTTGTTTCTGAAAGAATTCATTATTCATATAGGAAGCTCAAGAAATTATAAGCTAGCCTCAAAGTCTATTTTTTAAATCTATAGAAAGAGCATGAAATCCTAAGGAAAAATCATTCCACTCTAGATAGAAATCGCATGGTTTTATTAGATGAATTTGATTCTTTGAATAAAAAGTAACTTGATTTAACTAAAGAACATGATTCCTTGAAAATATTACATGTTGAATTAGGAAATACACATGAGAACTTAGATAATCTTGCATCTAATTTAGATAGTAGGGAGCATAACACTTGGGAATCCCTCCTTAGGCCATTCATGTCCTTTGGAGTTGAATTCAAGTTGGGAGTTTATTTGAAGCAAAATCATTAAAATGCCCTCAATTAAACTAATTAAATATTTCAAATAGTTATGTACTTTTCAAATTTCAACTAAAATTTTGAAAATTCATATGTAAATGAAGAAAAATCCAAATCAAACAAACTTATAGTCAAAATGATCATCTTAAGGTCTAATTGTTTTTATAAAAATATGTACTTTTTAGAAATCAGCCTTAATATAAAAGTCAAAATTTGACCCCTTGCTTTAATAAATAAAATAATCAAAAAATTTACAAAATTTGAATAATCAATCAAAATTCTAGAAATTATCAGTTTGATTAATAAAAATCAATCAACCTAAAAAAGTAATAATAATAATGCATTCAAAAATAAAACTTAACACATTAATATTTGAA
The DNA here is from genome assembly GCA_022539455.1 of Dendrobium nobile. NCBI lineage: Eukaryota > Viridiplantae > Streptophyta > Magnoliopsida > Asparagales > Orchidaceae > Dendrobium > Dendrobium nobile. Next base: position 47,250,956 of record CM039736.1, read on the forward strand.
CTCTAAATAAATTCATCCTTCAACCTTCAACAAACCTAAACATTAGACAACTTAAACCAATTACCTGATATAAGAAATATCAAAACCACACAGCTTATTACACACACTAAGATGGTTTTCTACGGAACCATTTCTTGATCTAGGCTAGGCCGGTATTTATGTTTATATTGTGTGCTAGGTTTTTGAGCTTTCACTGCATGCTGGTTATTAGAAATTGATGATTACTGTGATTTTATATTTTATTTTTGTACTATGTATTGTGATTAATTATGTGTTAGATTTACCCTTAGGATATGGGCAATTTAAATACTGATATAATCTTATGAAAGTGGCCGAGCTCATACAAGGCATTAAAAAATAAAAGAGGCTAAATTATAAATATTTAATTACTATAGATAGTTCAGAATGCTAAGTTCCCCTTAAATTAAAAGAGTATGGCCAAGTGTGGCTAAGTTGAGCATTTCAATTTTAATATATATAACTGCTTAAGTGATCAAATTGTAACTGCTTAGGATAACTCTATAGGTGTTGAGTCTCTATTTTAATTTTTAACAAATGTAATTCAAATTTATTGAGTAGTAATTCAATGTGAAATTTAAAAGGGATGCATAACTATTTAACTTAGATTCCAAAGGGAGTGTTATACTCATATTGTAAGACTAAGTTAGGATAGTTTTTAAATATCCAACGGGAAAAGATAACAATCCATTTAAGGGGGAGTGCCTTTCATTTGGATATCCATGAAAGTGCTCTGATGGAACTAGAAAGTTCGTTAGGGATGTTAAGCCCTATAGAAATGGCCCAAGGCTAACAAGAAGAGAGGTGAATTGGTAATAAAATTCTTTACACAAAGAAATAAAATCACAAACCAAATCACCACAAACAAAGTGCGGAAATTAAAAAATGCAGAAGCGATAATAAGAAAAGAACACACCAGATTTATAGTGGTTTGGTCAAACCTTGACCTACGTCCACTCTTTAGAGGCACCCTCCAAGTATTGCACTAAAACAAGTGTCTCTCCTTTAGCCCCTACAGCTAGGCGGAGAAGCCCTTACATAATCACTTCCACCTTCGCCAGTACGGCGGAGTCGCCGGGTCCTTTGACACCAAAGTGAATTTCTTCTTTGGTGAACTTCCCTCGAGACAAGCCTTGAATTCGACGGTATTAAGATGCAAGCCTGCTGGAGCAACCGTATGGAATCCCCTCCACACTCCCTTGAGTCCCCCTCACAGGATCTTCTCCCTCTCAGACTTCACCCGTTCCTCACTCCCTTTCAAGCACTCTCTTCAAGTCTCCCCCACAAGAACGAAGCTACAATGGTTTCCAAAGACACTTACAAAGTGCCTTGTCATAACTTAAATAGAAGAGCTAAAAATGAGCTCATTAATTCAAGTTGCTGATATTATCGTCCAGGATGATAGGTATATCGTCCTAGCCGATCAGTACAAATTCTGCTCATCAGCCCGGGATGATTTGTGACGATCAGAAGAAAATTGGTTACATCGTCCTGGCCGATAACACGATTGTCCAAGCCGATTAGTTTAAAACCAATTTCAATCATCCGGATCATCGCCCTGAATTCGAGCAGTCCGATGTAGATCGTCCAGGACATCATCTCGGCCGATCCAGCGATTATCCCGAATGATGTGATCGTATCAATCAACCATGAATGCTTTCAAAAGATACCAGATCAATTTAGGCATAATTGAGTTAGATCGTCCTCGACGATAATAATATCATTCTGGCTGATTTCCTAAAATAAAGAATTCCTAAATTGATTATGGCAGTTGATTCTTTCTGAATTGAGATTATCGTCCTGACCGATACAGGTATCGTCCAGGCTGATCAGTTAATGACGGCTGCCTTAATGAGGATGCTCTAATTAGGGTTTTTGATTTTGGACATATCGTCCAGGATGATATAAATATCGTTCCGACTGATATTACCAAAAATAGAAATCTTATAGGGAACAACAGGAAATCATCCAAGTTACAAATTAATAGATCCCACACCAAATACAACCGACTCAAGAAAGGAAAAATATTACAAATAGACTCAGACCTAGTCTACCCAATCTTGAGCTGATTCCAAATTGCAGTCCGATCGTGTGAACCTGAAATGTCAGTACATAAGACAGTCATAGAGAAATAAAAATGTTTGCTATCATCAAAATCATAAATCATTGATCTGTAACAATCCAGACTTGAGGATCCAAGTAGCCCTAAGAATAACAAAGAAATAAAGAATGAGAATAATCCCTTTATCAAAGTCACTTGAGTCTTAGGAATTGAATCTGGGCTGTTGTTAGTGATACCCAGTCTTATTACATTCTACAGACTTTACGTCGTAGCCACATGGACTTTCAATTTGAATATGAATTTAATAAATTTGATTTATAATTGATTTCTTTATCTACTATTAGGATTGCCTATTTTTCTTAGTTTTTTTAGCAATCTTGTATGTTGATTTATTTTATCTTGGAAGTCAATCAGAGACTCGTAAGGGTGCGATAAAAATTATTTTACTTAAGCAAATTAAAAATCTTTAAGCTCACATTAAAATTCTAATGCTTTTATGAAGTAAGTTTGGTATTGTTGGGAGTTCACATAGTATCTCGTTGCATCTTCTTTCCTTCGTTAAGCTCCTCCTTGCTTGTGGATTTTGGTAGACCACCTGGCCTGTGAGGTTGTAGATATATCATGGGGAATCTCTAAAATATTAAGAAAAAAAAACTTATTTTTAAGTCTTTTTAAATAATTTCATATTTAGTTTAAATATTTATTTAGTTAACTAGCATACATTGTATTAGAAACTAATTTAAGTGTCTAAAACTTTAATTGAATTTACTTAAGCATCAAATTACCAACATAAGTCAAAGGGGCAGATTAGGAATCTACTTTAGATGTCGGCCCCAACTCCTCAAACTCAATCAAATTAATATCCCTTCCTCTCTTTCATAAGTGATCAAATACATAGTTCCAAAGTGCTTAGGTGGTTTAGCTGGTTCCCTAATCTAGGCTGGATAAGTCCAGATCCTATATTACTTTAGTAAGTTTGGGTTACAAAATTTTAGTACCAAATTTAGACATGCTCTAAGGCAAGCTTAGGCTGTAATCCCTCAACCTCTTGGAAATGATCCCAACTTTAAAATAAAATTTATAATTCAAATAAAAATGTTTTTCAAATAAATTCAAGCCCAACACATAGGATTGACTAGGACACTTCTAAATTATTTCATAATCCAAAGTGCTTCCTGCCATTTTTTCTTTAACTCTAGAAATAATTGCTCAAATTTTGATCTAATCTAATTTAAAATTTCTAACCCTTACCTCCTTTGACATCATACTTTGAATTCTTAAATAAAATTTGTATCATTATTTTAATTAATAGTATTCATGAAAAACTTTGATTTCCTATGATGTAATTAACATTGAGGGCTTATGCTCATGGAAGATTTAGAACCCAAACTAGATAAATTTTTAAATCATAGTTTTCAAAACCCTCAATTAATTATCTTTGAGAAAATTAACTCTGATGATTATTAACATCATTTTCAAATAGTTAATATTAAGTGATATCTTCTTTCTCTTTAAGGACATGTTATTCTTTTATTATGATTTTTATTATGAATTTAATGATCCTTTTATCCAAATTAGCAATGGTAAACACTCGATTAAATTCCATTTTGACCCTTCAGGGTTATATGTGAAATTCTTCTAAGTTTGATTATCATAAGCAAGATAAAGTCAAAGTTTTGATGCAATGATGTGAGGATTCTTGTGGGTGGGGTTAGAGAGAGAGTTTGGGTTTCTAGAGAGAGAATCCTTTTCCATTTTGAATTTGTTTCTCCCGCTGTTTTGTTTTCGGCAGGTGGCACCGTCGTCGGTAGCTCATCGGCATTCTTGGCTGATGTCATGGAAGGTCCGATTCATTCCAGTCCTCTTCGATTGGGTAGTAGAGATAGAAGTGGTTTGGTGATCAGAGAATAATCGCGATCGGTGATTCGGCCAATGGTGATTGAATATAAAGGCAAGAAGATCTTGAATGAAGGTTTATCGGGATGGATTGCTGCGGAAATAATAGGAAATGATAAGAATTGTATTCTTGATAATCTTGAATCATCGAAGATAAAGAATACTGTCTTAAAGGTAAAAAGGTTTTCTGGGATGAACCAGCCTCGTCCTGTTCAGGATGATGTTGTTCTCAACCCCAAGAATGACAGAATTTCTGGAAAAGGAAACATCTATGATAAGGAATTTCTGAATGAAACTTTGAATTGTAATGAACAAGGCAATGTTGGTGAGGTAATTGGAGACTGGTCGAAGCCAAAGCATATTAGAATTGATTTTAAAAATGAGCAAGTTGAACTCTCTGATGATGGTATTGCGGTGAAGCTCAATCCAGTGATAGAAGCCAAAAATTTAGATGTGCTGAAAAATTCGATTGTAATCAAAGTCCTTGGAGGTAATGTTCCTTATTCTGTTTGTAGTTTTGATATGAGAAAACAATGGAACAAATTTGGCGGATTTCACATGACTTCAATCGGTATGAACTGGATCCTCTGCTCCTTCAAAACTTGTGAGGCGGTGGATGAAGTTTTAAATGGTGGACCCTGGTATGTCAATGGATACATTGTTGGTATGGATAGATGGTCACCGGCATTTGATCCATATTCGTTTAAAGGGATTTCAGCTCTGGTGTGGATCAGACTCCCGTGCTTACCTCTGTTCTGTTGGGACGAGGATAGTCTTGCTAGAATTGCTTCTCGATTTAGCACACCATTGTATTTAGATGGAAATACATTTCGGCGGGGAAAGAGAGAGTTCGCCCTCATCTGTGTCAAGATTGACTTGGAAAAGAAGCTCCCAAATGGTGTCTGGATTGATGGTCTTGCCGGAAGATTCTTCCAATGGGTTGAATATGAGAAGATAAATTTACTCTGTTATCATTGTGGTCGAGCGGGGCATGAATTGAAAACAAGCCCTGAGAAGGTGGTTCTAGGTATTAAGAATCAGGCTATGGGAAATTCTAAAGAAGTTATTGGTGAAGTAAGGAAAACGGATGAAGGAATTAAAACAGCAGTGACCAATGCAGAGTATGGGCCTTGGATTCATGTCCAGTTTAAGAACAGACGGGTTTTTAAAGGTGTGGATGGATATAGAAATAACAACTCTAGTAAGAACAATGTGAAGGATAAGTTGGGAAAGAATGATTAGAACAAAGTTTTGCAAGAGCAGGATGCCAATGGAAAAGAAAACAATGCACAGATGGAGGAAAATTCAGTTCCAGGAACCAATGTAGACAAAGGTGTAGTGGCAGAAAACTGCAAAGCAGGAATTTGTTAGAATAATTCTTTTTCGGTTTTAAATGAAGACAATGACATAGTTTGTCATGAGGAGAAGGAAGATTCTGTTAAGTTGCTGATTAAGAGAAAGGAAGGAATGAGTACTGATGCTGTGATTGAAATTAAACCCAGCTTGAATGGTTCAGCTAGAGTCAAACTGGCCAAGGAGTTGAAATCCTTGGGGTCGGTTGATCAAGAAATAAAGAAGAAGAAAAGAGATGGACGAATGGTGTCCCTTATTGGGGTGAGTTCCCCTACCTTTGTTTAAATGTCTTCACTTTTATTTTGGAATGCAGAGGGGCTAGGAAGAGGGAAGCTGCTCTGTATTTGAAAGAGGTGGTTAAAGGTCATGATGTTTTTTTCATTGGCCTTATGGAGACTAAGATGAGTATTATCAATAGGAAGGATGTTGATGTTCTTATTGGTAAGGAATGGGATTTCTATCATTTTCCTGCTGTGGGTCTTTCTGGTGGCATCTTAGTGTTATGGAATACGAAGATTGGGAACTTTGTGATTACTGATACTTCTTCTCAGGTGATTGTGGGAGATTTATCTATCCCTAGAATGGGATCTTGGAGGATTGCTACTTTGTATGGTAGTAGATGTTGCAAGGAGCGTGAAACTCTTTGGAGCTTGTTGGAGAAATGTATGGTGAGTTCTAATCCTTCTATCATTGGTGGAGATTTTAATTGTGTGCTTAATAGAGATGAGAAAAGAGGCGGTAAAAGATTCCTTTTTACCGAAGAACCTAGAGATATGAAGGGTTTCATGGCTAGTTGTGACTTTCATGATGTGGGAATTATTGGTCCAAGGTATACATGGTGTAATAATAAGTAAGGGACATCTTGGATTTGGGAGAGGCTAGATAGATGTCTGTTGAATTCTACTGCTCTGAAATTGCTTCCTTCGGCTGCTACTAGGCATCTTGCTAGGGTGGCTTCGGATCATAGTCCTATTACCTTCAAGGTCAATGATAAGGAGCGTGTAAAGTCTAAAATCATTAGATTTGAAGATACATGGAGGATGTATCCAGCAGCTACAAGCATTGTTTATAACTCTTGGATGAAGAATGACTTTGGGGAGGAAGGTATGGTTCTACAAAGGAAGATTAATAGAACATTGAAAGCCCTTTTCTTTTGGAGTAAAAGCAAATGCAAAGATCTAAATGAACTTAAAGTTCAGCTGAAGATAGAAATTATGGAACTTCAATCTAAAGAAGCTATGGGGAATGATTGGTCAGCTCAAGACCTGATTTTACTTAGAAGCAAAATTCATGAACATAACGTAACCTTGAAGAGGTTATCTACATGGTGGAATCAAAGAGCTAAAGCTAGGTGGCTTAAGGAAGGTGACTATAATTCCAAGTTGTTTCATAATTTTGGAATGACTAGAAGGAATGGTAATAGAGTGAACCAAATTAAAGATGCTTACAATATGATGCAAACCGAAAAAGAGGAAATTGAAAAGGTTTTCATTCAACATTTTGATCAAAATGGAAGAATAGAAGCTGTCCACTCTCAGGTTGGCCCGAAATTTTGGATCACCAGAAGATGAATGATGAGGATATCAAGGTTCTTAGCTCAGATTTCTCGGTGATGGAGCTTAAGAAATCAATCTTCCAGCAAGGGAACAATCATTCCCCAGGTATGGATGGTCTTACTTCCTCTTTCTATAAATACTATTGGGATATAGTTTGGAAAGATTTATGGAATGCTGTCAATAGTTTTTTTACTAATGGTTGTATGATGAAAGAGTAGAAAGACAGTTTAATTGTTTTGATTGCAAAAGAAAAGAATCCATTGCTTCCTTCCAATTACCATCCTATTAGCCTATGCCAGACAAATTACAAGGTTGTAGCTACTATGCTAGTTAATAGATTGAAGATGTGTATGCCCAAGATGATTACTGAGGAACAAATGGCTTTTATTCCTGGGAGATCTATCTCTGAGCACTGTCTCTTGGCCCAGGAGATTTTACACAAATTCAAAGTTTCCAGAAATAGGAAGGGGATGATGGCTCTAAAGCTTGATATGGAGCAAGCTTATGATAGCATGGGATGGCCTACCCTTGATCACGTCCTAAAATGGTATGGTTTCCCTTCTGGTTATGCTAATCTTGTTATGGAATGCATTATTGATGTGAGGTTCTCTATTATCATAAATGGGAGGAATTCTAAATGGATTATGGCTCATAGTGGCATTCGTCAAGGGTGTCCTTTATCCCTTTATCTCTACATCATGTGCTCTCAATTCCTATCCAATTCAATTTATGAAAGGGGTCTTAATATTGGTATTCAAATCTCTCCTAGAGGTCCTAGAATTACTCATCTCTTATATGCTGATGATGTTATTATTTTTTCACAAGTCTCTATGGAAATTGCTAAGGAGGTGAAGAGTATTGTGGATGACTTTTGTAATTGGACTGGGCAAAGGGTCAATACTAATAAATCTCAAATTATTTTCAGAAATATTGTTAGTAATCATATGAGAAAGAAGGTTACTAAAGTTTTGAGCTTCAAAGTAGTCAAGGAGATGAGCTATCTTGGGATAAAGTTATCTCTTAATCGGTTGAGGGCAGCAGATTTTTATGATATCTTAACTAATATGATGGATAGACTCAATACTTGGGGGAAAAAATTTCTTTCTTTGGGTGGTAAGGTTACTCTTATCACTAGCTCTCTTTTGACCATGCCTAACTTCTTAATAACACATTCTATGATCCCTAAGAAGGTGTTGATTACTATGGAAAAACTTTGAAGAAGTTTTATTTGGGATAAACATGATGGTAGTCATGGTATTCACTACATTGCGTGGGATGATCTTTGCAAACCAAAAAGTATGGGAGGTTTGGGATTACAATCTCCAATGCTGAAGGCTGGACCTTTAAGAGCAAATTTGTCTTGGAATTTTCTTAAAAAATATGATACAATTTTTCATAGAACTATGAGAGCTAAGTATGGGAAGAGTATCTTGAATGGTACTCATAATAAGGTTACTTCTAAAGCTTGGAAGATCTTATTAGATGGTGGGAAATTTCTTAAAAACATTACTACATGGAATGTTGGTAATGGCAAAGAGATCAAGGTGCTGAATGATATATGGTTCCTTGACAGATGTATCAACCAGTGACCGACTTTTGCTGATTGTGCTGCCTTGGAGGGACTGTGTGTTCAACAGTTAATGTTGGAGAATGACCATTGGAATACTGATTTGCTTGAGGAGAAGTTTCATACGAAACTTGTTAAGATGATCAGCAGTATCCATGTTGATTCCAGCAGAGATGACTTGCTAGAAATGCAGAAGTTCTGTCCCGGTAGAACAGTTTCTGGATTGGCTTTTGAACAAGTATTAAAAAGAAGATTCAGTTTAATTGATGATGACTATTATAATTGGCTGAATAAACTCAAGTTAAGCAAGAAGGAAGAGATGTTTTGGTGGAGACTTGGGAATTCATCTATTCCTACCAACCTATATCTTAAGAACCGAAAGCTCCTGGATAATGATTCTTGTGCTAGAGGTTCTGTAATGGTGGAGAGCTATGAACATATCATTGTTCAGTGCAAGTATTTGATTGAAATCATCAATTAGCTTGTTGGTTGGGGTATTTCTATTCCAATTTTTCATTCCTTGGATCATTGTCTCAAGGAACTTAAGAAAATTTCAGCAAATAATCTGGGTACTGTACAAATCTATTATACCATTGTTTACTTGTCTGGGAAAAATAGGAATGAGATTAAGCATGGAAAAACTGCACTTCCTTCTTATGTGGTTGCTTCTAATGTATTATTAGTGGCCATTACCAAGACTAGTCCGTCTCTTTCTAACTGGAGCACTAACCTCCTTAGGGAGTCTCATGTTTCTTGGTGCCCCCACCGAAAAAATGGATGAAAATCAATATTGATGCTTACTTAACTACTTCAGGCTTAGCTGGAATTGGTGGTGTGTTCCGGGATTGCAATGGTAGGTTCATACATGCATTTAGGGAGAAGATGATGCATTGGGATATAGCACAGTTGGAGATGGGAGCAATTCTCTCGTCCAAGGACTATGTCAAAAGCTAGATGAGGGACTATAAAGGTGTGATTGTGGAAAGTGATAACATTAATGTTATCAACTACATTAAAAACTCCTTGAAGCAGAACAAAGGGATTATGAACTTCAATTTGGTATGAGATTCTTTATTTGTGAATGATTTCAATAAAGTTGTCTTTCTATATGCTTATAGGAAATGTAATAAGGTAGCAACTTGTGTGCTACTATGGCTTTAGAGAATAGTTTTTTTTTTTGATAGCTTTTCTTTTGATGATATCCCTCCCTTGATGGCTAGTTTGATCAAGGAAGAGTATCATCCTTTTGATGTTTGTAATTAGTTCTTTTCGTTTTTCTCCTTAATGCATATTGCACTTCTTCAAAAAAAAAAAAAAGAACCCATTAGGGAATGATATGTTAATCTTTTAAGGTGATATATCATTCATAATAATGTGTTTGATTCCAAAATAAAAATTCCAAGAATTAATTTTTCTCAAAGAAAATTAATATTTTACAAAACTTCAACTACAATCTTTTAATTAAGTATCATATATTGTGTAATAGATATTAATAATTAAAATTGTTGCTTTCAATTTTTTGATGTTTTCTTTTTTGTTTTATTTGTATGTTTATTTCTATTTGTGTATTTTAGTTTTATGTTTTTCATTTTTCTATTTTTTTCCTTCAGTTTTTTTAAAGAATTAGATCAAGGGTGACTTCTGATATTGATTTTTTAAATGACATTTTTTTCTTAATTTTTGGCTATTGAAATTAGTAAGTAGTGATTGAGTTCACTAAATCAATTAATGGAACAAGCATTGATGGTTGTCTCTCTTCCTCCAATTCTTTTTATGGGTTAATTTCTTTTAAAGAAAAATCAATTTAAAATTAAAAAGTTGGAGTTCAAAATATATATCTATTTTAATTTCTTACAATAATCTAACTCATATGAATAATACTCAAAGTCATTAAATCACTTTCAAGTTTTTCTTAATCAGGTTATTTCATTTGTCATAATGATATGATTCTAATGTGTGATTTATTCTTCCTTATTTTAGAGAGTGCGTTTCTTCTCTTATATCTAGAAGATAATCTCATAATGAAGAGTCTTTAAAGATTTTGAACGGAAGCTAGCATGCAAAAATCATACGAGGAAGACAAAAGAAAACTGAAAAGATGAGTAGTAATTGCCAAGTAATTGCAAGATACTCCAAAGTGTATCAAAAATCAATGAAAGTTCGTTAGGGATGTTAAGCCCTATAGAACTGGCCCAAGCTAACCAAGAGGGGGGTGAATTGGTATTTCAAAAAATTTCTTTTCACAAGGAACAAAAAACACATAAACCAAAATCACACCACGAGAAAAATAAATACGGAAATTAAAAGTGCGGAAGAAAGAAACAAGAACACAGAAATTTATAGTAGTTCGGTCAACTCGACCTACGTCCACTCCCCGGAGGTGCCCTCTGAGTATTGCACTACAATCGTGACTCTCCTTTAGCCCCCACAGCTAGGCGGAGAAGCCTTTACAACGAACCCCTTTTTGCCACCCCGGCAAGGTAGAGAACCTATCTCCTTTTGCTTCCTCCTTAAGCTGGCAGAGAACCACAATCAAAAGCTGACTCCTTACCTCTATCGACCCTTCCACGGACGACAAACTCTAGACGAAGAAGAAGCAGAGCGATCCTTAAAGTAACCTTTGTGAATCCCCTCACAAGCTCCCCCTCACAAGATCCTCTCTCTCTCCCTCTCTCTCTTTCTCTCCTCAAGGCCTTCTCAGGTCAAGGCAGTAGCATAAAGGTTGTTCAAAACGTTGAACAAGAGCTCTTAAATAGAAGAGCTTCAAAGGAGCTCATTAATTGCAAGTTGCGGACAATATCATCCAGGCCGATATGGACATCGGCCTGGCTGATTAGTACAAATCTCAGAAGATCGGCCAGAGCATCGCCCGGAATGCAAATTGGACAATTTAAAATTGGCTTGATCGTCCAAGCCGATCTCACGATCGTCCCGGCCGATCAGTTCAAATCAGAGGAAAATTGTCCAGAGCATCATCCTGTGTTTGTAGGGTTACTTAACATCAGTCTCTTTGACTATTATAAATAGACTCAATAAGAGAAAAACAAAGTACAGACTGACACAACTCTAGACCTATGCAATCCAGAACTGACTTCTTCTATTCGTCCGATCTTCGATTCCTGAAAAGTTAGAAAAAACAAGTAGTCCAGGAAAATCAATAGTGTTTGTCAATCATCAAAACATAAGTCATAAAAATAGATTTGCAACAATCTCCCCCTTTTTGATGATGGCAAAACACTATGAAAATAATTAGTAGTAAAAGTACGGGATCGACAAGTAAAAAAAAGCATCATAAACTTCTCCCCCTTTTGACATATCAAAAAGGAGGAGGGAAATCAATATCAAATCACAAATTTTTTTTTAAACCAAGGCATGAAAATGATGTAGTATTCCATGTGATTGATTTAAAAACTTGTGGGTTAATGAGTTAACAATCTCAACAATCTATAGAATAGTAGAATATCCGATCCTGGTTACCCTTAGCTCAGACACTTTCTTAGGGTAGAATCGTCTTTTGAAATCAATGACCTAACTCAAAGATATAATTGGATATGAGAAAAAGAATCCATCCATCACTTGGCCTAAGAAAAACTATCTTTATAAAATAATGAACCAAAGTAAATTTGTCACGATCGCAAAACAATCGAAATCAAGCCTTTGAGAACCAAAACTTCTAAGTTTTAAAAAATTTAAAAAAAGAGAATAGCTTGCTTTTGAGTTTGCTCATTTTATGCCTCTTGTCAATTTGAGTGGCGCTTTACGCATCTTTTTATTTTCGATACACTTTTGTGTATATTTTTTAATTTTGGCGTCTTTGCGCTTCTTTTGTTGGCATCATTGGCCAATTTTTTTTTATTTTTGCAAGCTACATTCTCTTTTATAACCTCTTAAAAAAAATCTTAGTTGTGAGTATATCTTCTTAGATATTAGAGAATAGGAGCTCTCTCTCTAACGTAAGGAAGAATTACCACAAACAGAATCAATAATCAAAGACGAGGATAACTAGGAATTTTGATGTGACAAAAAGACTTTAAACATTATAAATATAAGATAGGTTTGCTTAAGCAAGCTTAAGAAAAGATCTCAATTTCATAAACAATCTTTAATTTGAGATAGATTTTTGATTAGAAAAGAAAACTATGCCACTAAAATATGTTAGAGAAAGAGACACAACCACAAAATATTTTTACCATCTAAGAGATTAGGAGATGAAAACCATATTGACTACAAATTTTCAAAAGCAAGGACAAGGAATATAATACCATTTCAGTGATGATTTTGAAGACTAAGTAAAAAGAAACAAAAGAAAAATAAAACACACCAAAAACTAAGAGAAAATTAAAAAAACAAAAGTAAAAGAAAGTAACTAAGAGATCAAGTTTCATGCATTTATGTCAATCACACCCAATCTGGTCCTTAAAGAACTAAAAGTGTCGAAGACCAGTGGTTTAGTAAAGTTGTCAGCCAGTTGGTTTTCAGTTGTCACATGGTGTAACTCAATGTCTCCCTTAGTCACATGATCTCTAATGAAGTGATGCCTAATGTCAATGTGCTTAGTCCTTGAATGTTGGATAGGATTCTTAGAGATGCATATGGCACTAGTGTTATCACAAAAGATTGAGATGGTGCCTATAGGTAATCCTAAATCCAATACCTGTTATTTCAACCGAAGGACTTGGGCCACACAACTTCTAAGAGCAATGTATTCAGCTTCAGTAGTGGAAAGTGCAATAGAGTTTTGCTTCCTACTAGACCAAGAGACCAAAGATTATCGAATGAATTGACAAGTTCCGGAAGTGCTTTTTCTATCCACCTTGTATCCTGCAAAATCAGAGTCAGAAAATCCAATAATCTCAAAAGAAGTGCTATGTCTAGGGTACCAAATCCCTAAGCTTTGTGTCCCCAAAAGGTATCTAAAAATTCTCTTAACAGCAGTCATGTGGGACTCCTTAGGGTCAGCTTGAAATCTAGCACAAAGATAAACACTAAACATGATATCAGGTCTGCTCGCAGTCAAGTAAAGTAAAGATCCAATCATGCCTCTATACTTCTTCTGATCAACAGACTTACTACTTGGGTCCTTATCCAATGGAGCACTAGAAGTCATGGGAGTGTTAATTAGCTTAGCTTTGTCCATCTAATATTTCTTCAAAATATCCTTTATATATTTTGCTTGATTTAAAAAGTTTTATCCTCCAATTGTTTAATGCTAAACCCCAAAAAGTAGGACAACTCTCCCATCAAACTCATCTCAAACTCTCTACTCATTGTCTAAGAAAAATCATCACACAATTTCTTAGTAGAAGATCCAAAGAGTATAACATCCACATAAATCTGAACAATGAGTAAATCATCTCCAACTATCCTAATAAAAAGGGTGGTGTTTACGCTCCCCTTGAAAAACTCCCTCTCTAGTAAGAATGTGCTAAGCCTCTCATACCAAGCTCTTGGTGCCTGGGGGTTGTTCTACAAACACATCTTCTTTTATTTCCCCATTTAAAAAGGCACTCTTTACATCCATTTGAAAAAGCTTAAATCCTTTATAATAGGCAAATGCTAATAGCACTCTAATGGCTTCCAATCTAGCTACAGGGGCAAAAGTTTCTTTAAAGTCTATCCCTTCTATTTGATTGTACCCCTTAGCCACCAATCTTGCTTTATTCCTAACCACCACTTCTGAATCATTCACCTTGTTCTTAAAGACCCACTTTGTCCCAACAACACTTTGTCCCTTAGGTCTTTCTACAAGCTCCCAAATATCATTCCTAACAAATTGATTCAATTCTTCTTGCATTGCTAAAATCCAAAACTCATCAGTAAGGGCTTGGTTAATGGTGGTGGGTTCAGTCATTGAGATAAAGGCAGAGTGGTTCACCTCCTTCCTAAGTCCATGTCTAGTCTTAACTCCACTAGAAAGGTCTCCAAAGATCAAATCCTTGGGGTGACTTGTAGAGTATCTCCAATCTCTAGGCAAAGTGTGTGAAGGTCCAACCCTTTTATCCAAATCAAAATTTTTTACTCCTTGGGTGACTTCTCCTACTCCTTTATTACTTTGGTGTTCTATCCCCTTCCCCAAATTTTCTACTCCACTTGTAATCTCTCTAACATCATCATCTTCTACTCCATGTTTCTTAGGATCAGACTCATTAAATACTACATGGATTGTCTCTTCCACCATCAAAGTTCTCTTGTTAAACACCCTAAAAGACTTCCCAACACTAGAATATCCCAAAAATACTCCTTCACCAGATTTAGGATCAAATTTTCCCAAGTGAGACTTCCGATTGTTGTGAATAAAATCCTTACAACCAAAGACATGAAGGTGGGAAAGATTGGGTGTCCTACCCTTAAGGATCTTATAGGGTGTCTTTTCTAATTTGGCTCTCACATTCACCCTATTCAGCACATAACAAGCTGTGTTAACCGCTTCAGCCCAAAAGTATTTTGGAAGTGAAAACTCAGCAAGCATGGCTCTTGCAGCTTCCACCAAGGTCCGGTTCTTCCTTTCAGCTACCCCATTCTGCTGAGGGATCCTAGGAGCTGAAAAATTATGGCTAATCCCCTTGTCCTCACAAAAATCTCCAAATCTTTCATTCTCAAACTCTCCCCCATGATCACTATGGATGGTCAAAATCTCACAACCTAGCTTTTTTCTGAATCCAAGTAGAAAATGTTTTAAACTCCTCAAAAGACTCATTTTTATGTGAAAGAAATCTAATCCAAGTGAACCTCGAGTAGTCATCAATAATCACAAAACTATAGACTTTCCCTCCCAGACTGGCAGTGCTAATGGGTCCAAACAAATCCATGTGAAGGACTTCTAAAGGTCTAGAGGTGCTAATGTCCTTAATGGGGTGAAAAGTGGAGTGGACTTGCTTTCCTAGTTGACAGGCATCACAAAGGTGGTCTTTTGAAAACTTAAGTTTGGGGACACCTCTAACTAGGTCCTTTCGGGTCACTTTCCTAAGGGTTTTCATACTTGCATGACAAAGTCTCCGGTGCCATAACCAAGAATCATCAATCACAGTTTTTAAGAAAAATGAAGCAGCACATTCAATGTTATTTAAATCAAGCATGTGGATGTTGTTGATCCTCTTTCCCTGCAAAATAGTGTTGTTACTTAAACTTACAATGCATGAATTTGCAAAGAATTGCATGTTGACCTCATTATTTGAGGTCAATTTCTCTAGAATTCATCTCTAGCACCTAGGTCTTCCTAACCTAGTGTAGACGTCGCCCCCATAGGATTTCCCTTAGGTGGACGCCCACTGACGTAGTATCGACTCGAACCTATCACTCAACTCGAATCTATCATTCAATTCGAATCAAAATCAATTCAATCTAGTTTTAATTCGGCTCCAAACTGAACCCAAATCAACTCATCAATTAAACCCCAAATTTTATCTAATAAAATTTCTTTTCAGATCAAGATCAACCCTTAATTTTTTTTTTTAAAAAAAAAAAAAGGCTTAAACCAGTCTTAGCCATCAATTTATTTTGAAATAAAATTTTAATTAGGTGAGTTTAGGGCCGGTCTAACCACCTCTCAAGCCGTAGCTCTCTCTTAGTTCGTAACATACCACAACATCTCCCTCTCATTTTTTTTTGGAAAACTACCCAGCCTCCTCTCCCAAGTATACAAGAAACCTAAGGTATATTACTCTCTGTAATTCATGAAACTGAAATCAGCCACACGCTCTCATTTCGTGAACTAACCACCCTCTCTTTCTCATTTCGAAAAACTGCCTCCCCCACTCACTCTCTGATTCGAACAAACCAAAACCCATCTCTTAAATTTTCACGTACTGGCCCCTCTTCTAGGCAGTTCGCAAGAACCGCTCCATATCCCCATTTATTCGCACGAACCCCAGGCTCCATTCGCGAACTGCTTCTCTCCTTCTCTGGATCACACAAGAAAATTGAAGCCCACGAATCCCCTCAGGCGGGCAGTTCAGAACTTCTCCTACTCATCCATTCGCACATAGAGAAAACCATCCAGCCCCATTCGCACAAAAGCCTCTCCATCTCCTCTCAAGTTGGAAAACGAACTGAAGCCTCTCCTCCCGTCATTTACGAAACCCCCAGCCCACCGCTCCTTCAGCAGTTCGCATAATCTCCTTCTCCCAGCGGTTCGCAAGCCCCAACCTAAGCCGATCAAAGTCCTCCAGCCCCTTCACGCTCTCAGTTCGTGAAGCCGAACAAACTCCATCTCCCCATCTATTCGCAAGAGGCTCCCAGGTCCGAACTCCTCCGTCCGTCTCCTACCACTTCGCAAGAAGGTCTCCAATCGGACACTTCTCGGTTGGCACAACCTAAGCGAAAATCCCAAGTCTGTAGCCCTTCTCTCACGCAAATAGCCCAAAGCCGAACCTCAACCTAGCCCCATTCACAAGGATTGGCCGCATTTCCTTCTCATGGATCTCCAACAGCGATCAATAGCCCTAACCGAAGGATCTTTCTCTTTCTCTGTCCTAGATAGTGCTGGCAACCTTCTTAACCTCAGGTAATCTCTTCTCCTATCTCAACCTATCTAAGCTACATTCATACCCTCTCTTATTGTTTCTTGATGGAATGAAAAGAGAGAGGTGCCTTGATCATTTTGTTTAGAGAAAATCTGAAACGAATTTTAATTCCTTTCTCTCCTTTGAAAATTACAAAAATTAGTTGTAAAAGGAACTATGAAAGTTTGCTGGAATGTTTATAAACGCAAGAGGTTTATCTTGATATGCAAGTGGAAATGTCTATTTATTTGGCTGCATCTCTCTTCTTTGTTATATTAATCACTTATCAATCTTTGTTGGCTTAATTATTGAAAATGGGTGAGTTGCATTCATAAAGAAGTGATGAATTTTTGAGATCTTTAGAAAGAATTAAGTTTGCATAAAAACTTCTTTCTTCTTCTAATTGCGTTTGGTATAAGTGTTAAGTTGGAAAAGTTTTATGCAGTGTTGTTCATGTTATCGGAATATTTTCTTGAAATGCGAAGAGTATAGATAGACATCAAAATCTTTCTCTTAAGGTGGTATTTTATTGTAAAAATGTTAATTTTAAACATCAAGTAGGTTGTTCGTTTTGAAATGTAGTTTTCTTTCTTAAATGTATGATTTTGGAAAGTAGAGAGCATGAATATTGAAAATGAAAAGTGTTTGTTTTAAAGGTTGATGTTTTTGAAAGATAGAAAGCGAAGTGTTTGTATATTAAGTAATGAAAATGGGTGTATAGTTTAAGAAGTTAATTTTGTCATTTTAAAAGGTGAAAAGTGTGTGCTTTGAAAGATGAAAAGGGAAATATGTGATTTTTGAAGACTGTATAATTTCAAAAAAAAAAAGTAAAATGTGAGTGATTTTGGAAAAGGTGATATGTGGAAGCGTGAAGAGTAAGTTGCTTTGATGAGTGTATGTTTTGAGAGTCGATTTTGTGTAGGGTTTGAGAAGTGACGATGTTGGCATTAAGAGGAGGAAGTGAATATTATAAAAGTTTTGTGTGAAGATTGTGAAAAATAAAGTGGTTGATTTGGTAAAGAAAGTGATTTTGCATTTCTGTAAAAGTGAAATTTGTGTGTGTTTTGGAAAGGGTGATGTATGTAAATGTTAAAAGTGAACTTATGTGCATTTTGAAAGGTGAAAATGTATGGTGGAAAGGTATTGTATGAGAAAGGTAAAAATAAAGTGTTTAGGTAAAGTGATATGTGTAGGTGTGTTCGAAAATTTGAATTGCGGAGTTTGTATAAATTTTGAGAATCAAGTAATATAAATGTTGAAAAGTAAAATGTATGTTGGAAAAGAAATGACTGTATGTCTTGAAAGTGGAAAATGAGTGAGTTTTGGAGAAGGGACAAAATGAAAGTATAAGTATTGGAAAAATAAATTATTTGGGTGGTAAAAGGAAAACAAGAACTCTTTTTCTCCCTCTATCACTCTCTCTCTTTTTCTTCTTCTCCCTTCTTGTGCTTCGAGGTGCCTCGAGGTGATTGTTAGAAATGTATACAATATGAGTTCATAAGCTCAATGTTCAAAAGGAAATCAAAAGAACCAATGTTCAAGCCCGAAGAAAGGTATGTCTTTATTTTCAGTAAATTTCAATCATTTCATTATTATTTATTAAATGAACTTTCTAATCCCTATTTTTCCTGTTTATTTGCATGAACTGCGAGGAATGGTACGGGTCGACGGAACAAAAGTACAAGGAGCTAAAGGCGTCAGTCGCCTCTATCCAACCGGGTAGAGGTGCTACGGGCGGAACCACCGGGTCGTAGCCCCCGGTGACTGTGAGTATTTCTAAACTTAGAAAACCTTTAGGGACCCCTTGATGTGGTTTGTGCGAAACCTTACCTTTTAGATCCCTGTAGTAACTTCAATTTAATTAGGATTACATTTTGTTCTTAGATCCCTAAACCCCTTTACATGTATGAAATGTCCTAAGGGTTAGTAATAACAAATTTTTATCCCACACAACAATAGTGACACTTAAGGACAAAAATTAAGGACCGGGTCTTAGAAAACTTAGACTTAGGATGCATGTACACTTT
The DNA here is from genome assembly GCA_022539455.1 of Dendrobium nobile. Taxonomy (NCBI): domain Eukaryota; kingdom Viridiplantae; phylum Streptophyta; class Magnoliopsida; order Asparagales; family Orchidaceae; genus Dendrobium; species Dendrobium nobile. Next base: position 47,269,936 of record CM039736.1, read on the forward strand.
AGGGTAAAGACATATAACATAGAAAACTTAGTGACATTCGTTTATTATTATTATTATTATTATTTTATTTTATTTTATTTATTTATTTAACAAATTAAATTTAATTAACTAAAAATTTTCTTTTAAATAATAATTGATTTAGGATATATCAAAACCACACTTTCTAATACACACACTTAGAATTTTTTGCTAGGACAACCGACTTTAGTTTTAGGTTAGGCCGGTGTTTATTTCCTTACTGCTGTGTGACGGGCTTTTTCTCGAGTTTTATTGTATGCTGGTTATAAAATGTTGGTGTGTTTATTTACTTACTTTTACTGCACTCTGTGTTGTGATTTGATTGATGATTAGATTACCCATAGGTTAGGAGCGATCTGGATTGTTAACATGATTTCTTGCAGGTGGCCACACTCGTGTAGGAAAAAGGGGGCTAATTATTCAAAAAATTTATATAAATGCTACAGGTGCTTCAGCTGCTTAGCCCCAAAATGAAGAAGAGTGTGGCCAAGTGTGGCTGAGTGATTTAATTTAAATGCATATATATATAACTGCTTGGGATGATTTTTACTTAGGATAACCCTGCAGGTGGTCCAGATTTTTTTTTCTTTATGTGAAATGTAATGTAATGTAAATGTGTCTAAAAAATTGTGAAAGTGATTTTGAAAATGGGATAGTACATCTAATTTAGAATCTGAAGAAAAGAGAATATACCTTAAATGATTCTTCTCTTTTATTTGGAAAGCCAAATTAGGATGATTCAATATCCAAATAGAAAAGAAAATATCCCTCTTAGGGATGAGTTTCTTTTCATTTGGATATCCAAAACCCAGTGGACTCGAGGAACTAGTAGAAGAAGAAAAGATAGAACAAGAAGATTGAAGAAAGAAGACGAAGAAATAAAGATTCAAGGAACAGTATATCCCAGTTCAAAAATCACTTGCGTCATTCTTAGGATTAGAATCCAGGTTTGTTGTTAGTGGTGCCCGACCACTTTACTTTTCTGTAAATTCTGGGTGTAATATGGACATTGGACATTGGATATTATAATTTTGGATTATTTAATTTCTTTGTTACATTATTTGTGAAGTAGCTTTTTTTAGGGCCCTTACATGTCGTGTTTTGTTTTAGTCTTGATTCGAATCGGAGAGATTTTTTTCGTAAGGGTACGCTTAAAATTCTTCTACTTGTAATTTTAAATAAAAATTTTTAGGCTCACATAGTAACTCTAATGATCTAAGAACTAAGCTCGGGACCGCCAAGAGTCAGCATAAGCATATTAATACTTTCTCTTCCTTGTTAGGCACCTCCCCTCCTGCGGGTTCTGGCAGACCATTTGACCTATGAGGGTGCAGTTCTGTCAAGGAGAAGTTGTGCAATCTCTAGGGAAAAACCTATTTTCTAAGCCTGATTTTAAAACTGCTTCATATTCATTTTTATGCATTCGAGTCAATTAGCATGCATTGCATTAGATACAAATTAAAAAGAGTCTAAAATATTAATTGCATTTCTAGACATTTTTCACCCTACATAAGTTGAGGGGCCAATTAGGATCTGTCTTAGATGTTGGCCCCCAATTCATTAAAACATAAACAACATCCCTACCCATTTTTCATAAGAGACTGGACACATGGTTTTAAAGCGCTTAGGTGGTTAGCTGGCTCCCAAATCCAGGCCGGGGTAAGTCCAGATTTGCACTTCATTAGTTAAGTTCGGGTCACTATTTTATAGTACCCAAATTAGATTTAGGTTCTGAGGCAGATTCTTTTTAGATCTTAAGTCCTCACCCTTCGGGAATATAATCCCAAATTTCTAATAAAATGTCAACTTAAATATAAAATTCTCTCTTAAAATGTAAAGCCCAATATAAGATAGACTGAGTTCGCCTCTGGACTTCTCAGAATCCGGCACCTCCTACTTTTCTTCCTTTGACTCGCTAATAAATATTCAATATTGAGCTTTCTCCTTGAAAATTCCTATTTCTGTTTCCTTGTCTTCTACTTTGTACTCAAAAGGGTATGAAATCACTGCTTTAATCGAGAGTTTTCTTAGGAGCTTCTCTCCTAAGATGTAATTAACTATAGGAGCTTGCTCCGATAGGGATTTGAGAACCCCAGACTAAAATAAACCTTGTTTTATTCATATAAAACAAGGGAAGAATCTTTGGGAACGTAGATATTTTTAAAATATCATTTCTAATTTTGATTAGACTTGTAGAATGTTATTATTATCTTTTCAGATAATATAATATTATACTTGTTATATTCAACTTTAGAAATGATGAATTTTATAAAACTCGTTCTCGCTTTTGGATATCTTGAAGAATGTTATGTTCATCTTTTAAGATGATATAATATTCTTCTTTCCATATCTAAATAAAAGAATGAATAAACTTTTTCAAAAAATGTATTTCTATCTTTAAACATATTTTATAGAATTTCATGTTCATCTTTTGAGATGATATGTTATTCTTTGAACTATGTTTGATTATAGAAATATCAACTTTTTAAAACCCTATTTTGATATTGAATCCATTGTAGAATACTATGTCAATCTCTCGAGATTGTATTTTATTCTCAATGTAGTATTCGATTACAAAATAGGAGAAAATCAAATTTGCGTGATGACACAATTTTTCCCACCAAGGTTTTTCTGGCGACTTCCCATTGTTAAGAATGAAAACCTTAAAAGAAAATACATGGAGGTGGGAAAGGTTAGGTGTTTTACCTTTAAGGATCTCATAGGGTGTCTTATTAAGTTTGGCTCCAAGATTCACCCTATTCAACATATAATAAGCTATGTTTACCACTTCAGCCTAAAAGTATTTTGGAAGTGAATACTCGACAAGAAAGGCTATAGCAGGTTCAACTAAGGTCTGGTTCTTCCTTTCACCTACCACATTTTGCTGAGGGGCCCTAGGAGCTGACAAGTTGTGGTTAATCCCCTTATCCTAAAAAAAGTATTTAAATATCTCATTTTCAAACTCTGCCTCATGGTCACTATGGATGGTCAAGATCTCACAACCTAACATTTTCTAAATCTAAGTAAAGAAGGATCTAAACTCATCAAAAGACTCATTCTTATGTGACAAAAATCTAATCCAAGTGAACCTCGAGTAGTCATTGATAATCACAAAACCATAAACTTTCCCCCCTAAGCTGGCAGTGCTATTAGGTCCAAAAAAATCCATGTGAAAGACTTCTAAAGGTTTAGAGGTGCTAATGTCCTTAATGGAGTGAAAAGAGGAGTGAACTTGCTTCCCAAATTGGTAGGCATCACAAAGGTGGTCTTCAGAGAACTTAAGCTTGGGGACACCTCTAACTAGGTCTTTCTGGGTCACTCTCCTAAGGGTTTTCATACTAGCAAGTCATAACCTTCTGTGGAACAACCATGAATCATCAGCAGCAGTTTTTAAGTAAAATGAAGTAGCACATTCAATATTATTTAAGTCTAGCATGTAAACATTATTGATCTGCTTTCCCAGTAAAATAGTGTTGTTATTTAAGCTTATGATGTAAGTATTTGCCAAGAATTTTAAGATGAAGCTTATCGCAAAGCTGACTGATACTGAGCAAATTATGTTTTAGTTTATTACAAGCAAAACATTTTCAATCAAAAAGTTCTTGGAGTCTCAAATCATATATGCGCCCTCCACTTTCTTGGTGGTGTTGTCTCTAAGAGTAACCTTGCCTCCCGCCCTAGCCTTCAGCAAAATGATTTGGTTAGAATCTCCAGTCCTGTGTCATAAGCATCCACTTTCTAGGTACCACATGCTCTCATGAGGCTTTTTGTGAGAGCACACCTAAAAAATCTTTTTCTAACTAAGTATGAGATGATTTCAAGGAATTATGTGCATCAGATAATTCAATATGCTTTTTGTTTAATGCATCAAACTCATCAAGTAATGATAAATGAATACTATCGATAGTAGGCTGATCTTTAAGAAGAATTTCATGCTCTTTTTGTAAATTTAAGAACTTTGATTTCAAACTAGCATGTGATTTCTTAAGTTTTCTATATAATGCATGAATTTGTTTAGAAACAATAAGTAATTTTTCATAGGTTGGTTCACATACCTCTTCTTGGTCAGACTAACCAAGATAATCATCCGCCCCAAGCACAAGTTTGTAGTCTCCTCTTCAGCTTCAGTCTCATAGGAGTCAGATGTAGAATTTGCCCATAATGCCTTTTGGAACTGCTTCTTGTCCTTATTCTTTCTGAACTTGGGTTTCTCCTCACCCTTCTCCTTATTTTGATGAGCCTTGAGTTTAGGACAATCAGCTTTAACATGTCCCAGCTTCATGCATTCAAAACAAATAGTATCATTAGAACTCTTAAAAGTTTTGTTGCCTTTACCTTTATTCCACTTTTGATGGTTCTTATACTTTTCCATAGAAAGCTTTTGAATTGCCATGTGATTAAGGCAACATCATCACTTTCAGACAAGAAAAAGTCATTGTTTGTGTCGTTGGCCTTCAACACCACAGTTTTCTCCTTCTTTTCTCACCTGCATCAAGATTTCTTTGATTCATCGCTTCCTTGTAAGCAAAGAGTAATCCAAGTAAGTTATCAATCAAATAAGTATTCAAATCTTTAGATTCAGTAATTACAGTAATCTTTGCATCAAAAGAGGAAGGAAAGCATCTTAAAATTTTATTCATTTTTTCATAGTAAGTTCTCTTCCTAAGGCATGCAAAGAGATAACAATTTTATTCACTTTTTCATAGTGAGTTCTCTTCCTCAGGAAAAATAGAAATAGAAAATCAAGCAAAAGAGTTTTTTTTAATCGATCTACTCTAGTAAATGATAAATTTACCAATTTATTAAAAGAAATTAGCAACAAAAGAATTGACCAACTAAAATTTCAAAATGTTAAAAAATTATTCTTGTCAACCCTAGTTTGGACCCTTTATAGGTCAAAATCCTTCTGAAAAAAATCTAAATCATAAAAGAAATTAGATAGGAAGTGATCGTTTCAAACATTATTTTAGAAACAAATCTAATAGAATGCAAAGTAATAAATAAGAAATCATGATTTTAAAATTCAAGTGCAGGAGATATCAATTGGCGCATGAAGTCTTCTAAGATTTAAAGGACTTTAAAGAAAGGCAAGCTAACTCTTAGTGAGCTCATTTTGTTCCTCTTTATCAGCTTTTGGTACACATTATGCATCTTTTAATTTTTGATACACTTTATGAAACTTGCAATTATTTGGACATCATTGCACATCATTTTCATTTTTGGGCTCATTTTATGCCTCTTTTTATTTTTGCATGCATGATTCTTTTCTAAACCATAAAAAAAAACAAATAAACTCAGTTGTGAGATTATCTTCCAAATATGAGAGAGGATAAACTCACTCTTTTACATAAGGAAGAGTAAACTAGAAAATAAATTCCTATCCATATGTTAAATACAAAAAACTTGATTATGAAAATCTAAAAAAGATTCACTGACTTGGAACATTGTGCATATGAGATAGATTACTACATGTATATAAAACAGATCTCTATTTATAATTCTAATTTTTAAGTTGAAATGGATTTTGATTCAAAAAGTATATCACTCAAAATGTTAGAGGAAGAGAAACAATCAGCACTACTTCTTCCTTTAACTATTTTAGATGAGTCAATCACTGCTTACATGTTTTTAAATAAAAATAAGGTAAAAATTAACATTAAAGGTGAGCAGTGATTAAAATATTAAAAAACTAAAGGAAATCAATAGAAAATAAAAAAACATAAAACAAGATCACATAAATAAGAACACACAAATGAATAAAATAAAAAAAATAAAAACAAAAATATAGAAAAGAAATATCAGAAAAAAAAAACATCAGTTTCAAGCATGAATGTTTATCACAACTAATATTGTTCTTAAGGCGTTGAAGGTTTCAAAGGCTAGTGGATTTGGATATATAGAAGTATGTTGATTTTCAAGGGTTACATGGTGTAGCTCTATGTCACACTTAATAACATGGTTCCTAATGAAATGGTGCCTTATGTCTATATGTTTTATCCTAGAGTGTCAAATGAGTTTTTTTTTTTTTTTTGAAATGTAGATGGCAATAGTTTGAATGGTGCATACAGGTAATCCTAAATCAAATATTTTTTACTTTAACTAAAGGACTTGGGCCACAAAACTTCATAAGCCTATATATTTATCTTCAATATTAGGCAGTACAACTAAGTTTTATTTTCTACTGGACTAGGAGACTAAGGGTAGTCCTATGAATTGAAATGTTCCAAAAGTGCTTTCCCTATCAACTCTATATCCTACAAAATCTGAATCAGAATATCTTATGATTTCAAAGTAAGTGCTATGCCTAGGATACCAAAATTTTAAGTTTGGGGTTCTTAAGTGATATCTAAGGATTCTCATTATAGTAGTCAAGTGGGACTCTTTTAGATCAACATAAAATCTAGTACAAAGACAAATACTAGACATAATTTATGATCATGCAGTAATAAAGTAAAGAATTGATCAAATTATTCCAATGTATTTCTTTTGATCAATAAATTTTCTATTTGAATCCTTATCTAACTAAATATAGGAACACATGGGAGTGCTTATTGGCATAGTTTTATCCATTTCAAATTTCTTAAGGATGTCCTTAATGTATTTAGATTTACCAAGGGAATTATATTGACTAAGAAAAATTCCATCATCCTTCTTCCTTATACTAAATCCAAGAAAGTGGGTTAGTTCTCCCATCTCATCTCAAATTCCTTACTCATTATTTTTGAAAATTCATCATAATGATTTTTATCAAAAGATCTAAATAGAATATCATGAACATAAATTTGGACAATGAGTAGTTCATCTATAACCTTTTTGAGAAATAAGATGGTGTCTATACTCCCCTTAACAAAGGTTATCTCTAGTAGGACTGAGCTTAAACTTTGATATCATGTTCTGGGTACTTTTTTTAATCGATATAATGCCTTTTTCAATTTGAACACATGATTAGAAAATTAAGAATTTTTAGAGCCTAGGGGTTGTTCAACAAGAACATCATATTTTATTACCCCATTTAGAAAGGTACTTTTGAGATCCATTTGCTATAGTTTAAATTCCTTAAAGAAGGCAAAGGCTAGTAACACTCTAATTGCTTGCAATCTAGCTACAGGGGTAAAAGATTCTTGAAAGTCAATCCCTTCTATTTGGTTATACCTCTTAGCCACTAATATTACTTTGTTTCTAACCATAACACTAGAATTATTCATTTTGTTTTTGAAAACTAATTTAGTTCCAATCATATTCTAGTCCTAATATCTTTCAACAACTTCCGAAACAATATTCCTCACACATTGATTGAACTCTTCTTACATGGCTAGTATCTAAAATTCATTAAATAGGGCTTTATTTATGTTAATGGGTTCAATTATTAAAATGAAGGTAGAGTGGTTTACTTCTTTTCTAAGTCCATGCCTAGTTCTAACAACTTCCGATGTGTCTCCTAAGAGCAGTTCTTTAGGATGACTAGAAGAATATTTCCATTCTATAAGCAAAGTATTTTCATGTTTGACCCTTTTCTCTAGTTTTATGAATTCTAATCCTTTGGTAATTCTTACAATCTCTTCTTCTTCTATCCTAGTCCCTCCAGAATTGCCACATTCATCAAATACAACATGAGTGATCTCCTCTAATACTAGTACTCTTTTATTGACAACTCTATACGATATCCCAATATGTAAGTAACCTAGGAACACTCCATCATATTTAGGGTCAAACTTTCCTAGTAGAGATTTTCTATTATTCAGATTGAACACTTTATATCTAAATATATGAAAGTGAAAGTGGCTACGTATCCTACCCTAAAGGATTTCATAAGCTAACTTATTTAGCTTGGATTTAATATTTATCCTATTCAGAACATAAGAGACTATATTCACTACTTCAGCCCATAAGTATTTAGGAATTTAAAATTTTGCTAACATGGCTTTATTTGTTTCTATTAGGGTCCTTTTCTATTTTCAGCTATCCCATTATGCTAAGGGGTTCTAGGAGCTGAAAAATTGAGTTCTATCCATTGCTTCTTGTAGTAAGATTCAAATTTTTTATTCTCAAATTCTCGATCATGATTACTATGAATAATTAAAATTTCACAGCCTAGCTTCCTCTAAATCCACGTGTAGAATGATCTAAATTACTCGAATAATTAATATTTATGAGATTGGAATCTAACCAAGGTAAACCTCAAGTAATCATTAACAATCACATTCCAAAAAAAATTCCTCCTAGGCTTGTAGTGCTAACAGATCCAAAAAGATCTATGTGAAGGACTTCTAAAGGTTTGCTAGTGTTATTATCCTTAGTTGAGCAGAATGAGGATTTAATTTACTTTCCTAACTAAGAGGCATCACACAGGTGGTCCTAGTGAACTCTAATTTTGGTAGGCCTTACACTAAGTCTTTTTGGATGTTATTTCTAACATTGGTCATGCTTGCATGACACAAACTTCTATGTTATAGCAAGGATTCATCAGTAATAATTTTTAGGAAAAAAGAAGCATTAGGTTCAACATAGTTTAAACCAAGCATATAAATATTATTAATTCTTTTTTTGGAGCATAGTGCTTCCATTTAAGCTAATAATGCAGCTGGTAGACAAAAATTTTAAGCTAAATCCTTAATCTAAAAATTGGCTTATGCTAAGCAGGTTCTATTTCAAGCTGTCTACTAGTAAAACATGTTCAATAATGAAATTTTTGGAGTAGCCAATAATACCTAGTCCCAACACTCTCACGGTAGTGTTATCTCTAAGTGTCACCTTATCTCCTACCCTAGCTTCCAATGAAATGTATTAATTTTCATCTCCAATCATATGCCTTGAACATCAATTGTACATGTACCATATGCTCTACTAAAGCCTTTTGTGAGATCATACATATAAAATCATTAGTGGTCAAATTTGGAACACAAAAAAGTTTGGGTTCCACTTTATGGAATGTGTGTTAAAATGCTTGCCTGCTATGATGTGAATTATGTAATTTTGGTAACCACTCCAAATTTGTTCTATCATGGATAGTGTAAGTTTGGAAGATGTGTCATAGCATGCTACAAGAGAAATAAAAACTCCAAGATAAGGGTTTACTAGTATAAGTAAGTTATGGTGCCTCTTCCTAGGTTTGGGTGTATGGTGTGATGGTGTGTTATGAAACTGTGCAAGTGTTGGAGGCATTTTATTTTCTTTGTAAGCTTTTAATTGAACTTATAAATATTTGTTTTTAGTTTCAAGAATTGAATTTTGAATTTTCAATTCATACTGACAATCTTCGAATTTATATGCAAGAGTTTCTAATTCCTTGAATACATTTTCTAATTCATCATACAATGTTTTATTGGAATCATATTCAACAGTTAAATCATGATGCATTTTATTTAAGAAATAAAATTCAACTAATAAATCCATATGATTATTATCTTTAGTGGAATGATCATTCCTAAGGCATCCATACTCTTTCTGCATAATTGAAAAGTTAGATTTAAGGCTTTTATGTGATTTCTTGAGCTTCCTATATGTAATATGAATTTTTTTAGAAATTCCAAATAATTTATCATGGAAAGCTAACATACCTCCTCTTGACTAGAATGATTAAGATGATTATCTACCATTATGCATAGGTTGGTTACCGTTGCCAGGTCACAAGTTCTGGATGAGAAAAGTGGAGGGTTGCGTTAGGTAGTCGACAGCCAGCGTAAAACTTGTCAAATAATAATGACATGAATCCTTTAAGAAATTGTGTTAATGCTAGGGCATCCCCTTGAAGCAATGTCCTGTATGGCCTGAATATAGTGACAAGTGTGCAAGGGCCGCTGCACCGGTGCCCAGGTACAGTGTTAAATAGGCAAGGGTTCCCACATCAAGGACGGATGTGGGAAAAGAAGCTAGTCCATGAAACTAAAATTAGGATAGGAACTTGGAATATAGGTCCCCTTATAGGAAAAATTAATGGAATTAATAGATATTATGATTCATAGGAAGATTAATATTTTGTGTATTCAGGAAATTAAATGGGTTGGATAGAAGGCTAAGGAAATTGATAGTTTAGGATTTAAACTTTGGTATTCAGGTAGGAGTTATACTAGAAATGGTGTAGGTGTTATTATAGATAAGAGCTTTAAGGATAATGTTATAAAAATTAATAGGATTGGAGATAGAATTATAGCTTTAAAGATTGTTGTTGATGATAAATTGTTAATATAATAAGTGCTTATGCTCCTGAAGTATGTTTGGATATGAGTTCTAAATTTATTTTTTGGAATGAATTAGAAGGATTATTAAAAAATTACCTCTATAAGAAAGTGTTTTTATTGGAGGAGATTTAAATGGACATGTTGGTAGAGAGGTAGATGATTTTAAAAGCATTCATGGTGGCTATGGTTTTGGAACAACAAATAAAGGTGGCAAGACAATATTAGATTTTTGTTTAGCTTATGATTTTTCAATTGCTAATACCTTATTTAAGAAAAGGAATGAGCATCTCATCACTTATAAAAATGGATATAGTATAACCCAGATTGACTATTTTCTTATAAGAAAATTAGATCGTTTAGATTATAAAGATAGTAAAGTTATTCTGAGTGAAAATTTATGTACCCAACATCATTTATTAGTTTTGGACTTTAAGATAAAGGGACAGATAGTAAAAAATAAAGTAAAATGATATTCTATGATTAGATGATGGCATTTAAAGAATATTAACAAAAATATTTTTGAGAGTAAGATTTTAGATCTTAAGATTTTATATGTGCATGAGGATGCTAATGTTATGTTGGAAAAAGTGGCTAGTCATATTAAGAATATTGCAAAAGATGTGCTTGGAGTATCAAAGGGAAAACTCCTAATAGTAAAAATAGTTGGTGGTAGAATCCAAATATGCAAGAAAAGATTAAGAATAAGAAAATTTGTTATAAAAATTAGTTTAATTTTAAAAATTCTGATAATTGGGAAAGATATAAAGAGGCTCGTAAGGAATCTAGAAAGCAATATGCGATGCAAAGACCTTTGTTTTTAGTGATTTATATAATATATTAGATACTAAGGAGGGACAAAGATATATTATAAGTTAGCTAAGAAAAGAGATAAGAGTAGTAAGGATTTAGTTCAAGTGAAGTGTATTAAGGATGAAGATTAAAAAAATACTTTTCTTAGAAGATGATATTCAACAAAGGTGGATGAGATATTTTGCTAATCGTTTTAATGAAAGTTATCAAAATAAGATTGACTATAGTGACCTTTGCACCCTAAATGAAAATAAAGATTTTTTTTATCGGCGTATTAATAAAACCGAAGTTAGAGAGTCTTTAAAGGAAAATGAAGGGTGGAAATGCTGTTGGACCTGATGATATTCTAATAGAGGTGTGGAAATTCTTAGGAGATGAAGGAATTTCTTGGCTTACTAAACTTTTTAATACTATTTTGAAGACTAAAAAGATGCCAGATGAGTGGAGAATGAGTGTGTTAATTCCTATTTTAAGAATAAAGGTGATGTACATGATTGTGCGAATTATAGAGGAATTAAGTTAATGTGTCATACTTTAAAACTATGGGAGCGAGTTATGGAGCATATGTTGCGGCGTGATACTAATGTTTCTCAAAATCAATTTGGATTAATGTCGGGTAGGTCGACTATGGAAGCCATACATTTATTAAGAGGTTTGATGGAGAAATATAGGGAAAATAAGGAGGATCTACATATGATATTTATTTATTTAGAAAAAGCATATGATAAAGTTCTAAGAGAAGTGCTATGGAGAGTTCTTGAAAAGTAAGGAGTTAATAATGATTATATTCAAATCATTAAAGATATGTATGAAGGAGCTATTACTTGTGTTCAAAAACAAGGTGGTTTGACCAAGTATTTCCCTATTTCGGTTGGGTTACATCAAGGATCATCCTTAAGCCCATATCTTTTTGGTTTAGTCATGGTTGTTCTCACTAGACATTTGTAAGAGGATATACCTTGGTGTATGCTTTTTGCTGATGATATTCTTCTTGTTGATAAGACTAGAGAGGGAGTTGAAGCAAACTTGAATTATGGCAGTCAATATTAGAGACTAAAGGTTTTCACTTGAGTAGATCTAAAACAGAATATATGGAGTATAATTTTAGTAGTAATAAACCTAGTGAGGGGATTGTGACTTTGGGTGATCAAATACTTAATAAGAGTACACATTTTAGATATCTTGGAACTATTGTTCAGAGTGATAGTGAAATAGATGGGGATATCATCAGCATAATTCAAGTTGGATGGTTCAAGTGGAGGAATGCATCAGGCTTGTTGTGTGATAGAAAAGTACCACTCAAACTTAAGGGAAAATTCTATAAGATGGTAGTGAGGCCTGCAATGCTTTATGGTACTGAATGTTGGCCATTAAAAGAGAAGTATAATACTAAGTTAAGTGTGGTAGAGATGACGATGCTCAGGTGGATTAGTGGATTTACCCTTAGAGATAGGATTCAAAATAAGCATATACGTGAAAAGGTTGGAGTAGCTCCTATAGAAGATAAAATTAGAGAGAGTTGAAAGTTTGTTAGGGATGTTAGGCCCTCTTGAACTTAGTCCCAAAGCTAATCAAGAGAGAAGTGAATTGGAAAACCATAAAATCAAAGATAAAACTCCAACCAAAATCACCACAAACAAAGTGCGGAAAAAATAAATGCGGAAGTGAATAATAAGAAAAGAACACACCGGATTTATAGTGGTTCGGTCAAACCTTGACCTACGTCCACTCCTTGGAGGCACCCTCCAAGTATTGCACTAAAATCGTGACTCTCCTTTAGCCCCCACAGCTAGGCAGAGATGCCCTTACAAAATCACTTCCACCTTCCCCGGTGCGGTAGAGTCGCCGGGTCCTTTAACACCAAAGGGATCTTCTTTTTTGGTGAACTTACCTCGAGACAAGCCTTGAATCCGATGGTACTAAGGTGCGAGTTCGCCGGAGCAACCGTGTGGATCCCCCACCACACTCCCTTGAGTTTCTCCCCCTCACAGGATCTTCTCCCTCTCAAACTCCACCCTTTCCTCTCTCCCTTTCAAGCTCTCTCTTCAAGTCTCCCCAACAAGAATGAAGCTCCAATGGCTGCCAAAGACACTTACAAAGTGCCATGCCAAAGCTTAAATAGAAGCTCTCAAAATAAGCTCATTAATGTAAGTTACCGCAATTATCGTCCAGGACGATATCCAAATCGTCCTGGCCGATTAGCACAAATATGTGGAAAATCGTCCTGAATATCGCCCTGAAATGAAGCTGGATGATGTCTAATCATCTCGGATGATCTTGCAATCGGCCTGGACGAAATCCCCATTAAATGCTTTCCAAAACTGCTTGAGAAATTTTGGAAAAATTGCTCTGGATTGTCCGGGACGATATTTTATATCCAGGACGATCCACCGAGACGATGTCCAAAAATAAGATTTTTCTAAGTAGATCTTGCGGCAGATTCTAGCTATATTGAGTCGATCGTCCTGGCCGATACAAAATCGTCCAAGATGATGTGTTTTGCAAAAAGACGGCTGCTTTAAAGAGGATGCCCTAATTAGGGTTTCTACTTTTGTCAGATCGTCCAGGACGATATAAATATCGTCCCGGATGATGTTACCAAAAATAGAAATCTTTTAGGGCCCAACAGAAATCTTCCAATTTACAAATCATCAGATGCCACACCAAATACAACAGACTCAAGAAAGGAAAAAGATTACAAACTTACACAGACCTAGTCTACCCAATCTTGAGCTGGTTCCAAATTGCAGTCTGATCATGTGGACCTGAAACATTAGTAGAAAGCAGTCATAGAGAAAAAGAATGTTTGTTATCATCAAAATCATAAGCCATAGATCCGCAATAAGAGTCTCTTTAAATGGTTTGGTCACATAAAATGATAGCCTTCCAATGACCCGGTTAGGAGAGTGTAGGTATTAGATTTGGCTTATGTTAAAAAAGGTAGAGGCAGACCTAAAAAGACTTGGTTAGAAATATTAGGAATGACATTTCTTTATTAGATTTAAACGAGAATTTGACCTTTAATAGGACACAATGGAGAAAAAGGATTCATGTAGCCGACCCCACATAGCAGGAAAAAGGCTTGATGTTGTTACCTCCCTTTCTACTTTAGGTTTAGATGAGTCTAAAGCTGAGTCTATCCAGAACACCTTCTAAATCCTTTGCTTTCCCTTTTGAGATAGCTTTTCTTCACCCTTCTCATTGCTTTAATGATCGTTAAGATATGGGCAATCAGACTTCAAGTTCCTTTGTTTTTTACATTCATAACAGATAATATAAGAGGAAGCTTTTGAATTTTATAATTCTTACCTTTGCTCTAATGACAAAGACACTTTTGTTTTTTTTAGAAAGTTCTAAACTATATGGTAATCAAGCTGATATCTTCCTCTCCTTGATTAGAAGAACTATCTGAGTGATTAGCCTTTAAGGTATATACTTTTCTCCTTCCTCCTTTCACCTGCAACAAGCAACCTTTCACTCACTCCTTGCTCGTAGGTAATGAGTGTCCCAAGTAAGTTATGTATAGAATAAACATTCAGATCTTTAGGTTTAGTAATGGTAGTGAATTTTACATCTCAGAAGAAGGAAAAGAACATAAAATCTTATTAACATTTTAAAAATTTGCGAGTTCTCTTCTTAATGCATGCTAGGAAGTTATGATTTATGTAAACCTAGTATAAATTTAAGATATGGTTTCACTAAGTTTTATGCGATAGAGTTCATAATCATGGAGCAGAATATTTTACCTAAATTGTTCCACTTCAGTTGTTCCTTCAGAGGATATGTAGAGTTTATCACAAAAGAAATTGTTTAGGCATTTAGCATTCATTTCAACTAAATCTCTATCATCAGTACTCCATTCAAAAAAAGGTATTTTAATTTAAACACTATTTACTAAATTTGAAGGTGCAAAATATCTATCCTGAACAAATATCCACAAGCAATAATGATATGATTGTAAGAAAGTGGACAAGCAAATTTTTTAAAAATTAAAGGGTATATTTTAAAATAGATGTAGTCAAGTGATTGAATATCCATATATTTTTTTTTTATTTCCAAAATTATCCATTAATCATTTTTTAAAAGTTTTCAAAAATTTAATTTATGAATCTTGCTGTGATACCACTAAAAAGTTTGTCAGGGTTGTGAAACCCTAAAGATGTAAAACCTTATAGAACAAGTCTGAGGTTAACCAAAAGGGGGGTGAATTAGTTATTTTAAAAATTCATTAGTAAAAGAGAACATCTTTAAAAAAATTTCAAACCCATACATAATAATTGATATACTTGATACAAGAAAAGTAAATTTCACAGTAATGAAATAAAATAGATTATTCAACACATATAATTATAGGAAATAATGTATAAAAAATAATTAGAATGAACACATCAAAAGTTATAGTGGTTCAGGCAACCTAACCTATATAAACTCCTTGCAAATTGCCTCTCAAAATACTGCACTAAATAGTATTTACTCTCCTTTTGCTCCACCAACATGGTGAAGAAGACTGTATAGAAGGTGTTTCACCTCCCTTGTGGGGCAGATAGCCGTGACTCTTTTACAGGTAGGGAACATTAAATCTATTTCCACCCTCTTGGTGATGGTTAGAGAAAAAATAACTCTATTTTCACCTTTTTTGTGATGGTTAGGGAACAACAACTCTATTTTTGCCCTTAAGGTGATGGTCGGAGAACCATGATCTTTGCTAAGGAACTTCTTCTTCATACTCACAAAAATCTAGGTAGACTCTTGTAGATACTAGGCAAGATTCTTGCTTCTAGAAACCTTGTGAATCCCCTCATAAAAACTCTCTCTCTTCTCTCACAAAATACTCCTTCTTTTCTCCCTCAAGGCTCTCTCTCCTAAAGTCTAAACAGCCAAAGATTTCCTAGTAGGGGTATTATAAAACCTTAAATAGTGGGATTCAAGAAACCCTAATTTTCTAGGGATTTGTTTTCTATTCTTACAGTAAGATACACATTTCATACAATATAATTAGATTAATTCAAACTTGACTAGTAAGATCTTTAAGATGAACATATTAACTTTTATGACATTTCATACAATATAATCAAAATATCATACAATATGAATTGTAGAAATTCCTTCTGCTCATTTGGTACAATCCTTGGGATGGCCAACTTTATATACTATCAATCATCTAGGAGGGTGGATATCGTACAAAAAATCAATACACAAATTAAAGATTTTTTTTTTTGTTACAATCTCTGGGATGACCAATTTCGTACATTGGTCATACTTTATGAATTGTATCATACAATATGATAGTTCATAATAATTATCCAAAATTTCATTGTCTGACATCAAGGGATTAATTAAGGAGTATAGTATAAACCAAATCATACTATAAGATAAGAACATAATTAGTTTCTTCTTTAACCTTTGGCAGCTAGCGTATTAAAAGAGAACATCAGATCATATAGTATGAATTAAAGTTGTATAATATAAAAAAAGGGTTATATAGTATGAAGCCAAAATCGTATAGTATGATGTACTAACAAAACATATCTCAAAAAGCATTATTTCTCCCACTATTTATGGTCAAGGTTGCTCAGCAAATATATTCACCAAATTACATGACATGACTCAAGAATGGAAGAAATATATAATAAAATGAAAATCCCTAGTCTACCTAGTTTTGAGCTGATCAAAATTGTAAGTGAATGATGGACTGATTTCCTGAAATTTTAGTACATAGAAAATAAACCAGAGTATCTTAGAATTAGGAGAAAGCAATACTGACACAATAATATTTGTTAACATCAAAATCACATTTCTTGGATAAGGGTTGTAATAAAATTGAACTAAAATTTTAAATGCTTAAAACTTTTTATCCAGCCATCCAAATATGATGAAATATGAAATAGAAGATCATGGCACCCTAAACTTTGAATCCATAGACTTTGAGGGCTCCATGCATTAAGATCTTTGGGTATTTTTAATTTGAAATTTAAAATTCAAATGCAAATAATTAATTAACTTTTGGATGGATTTGTAAGATCTTGGATGCTATATAATTCTTGAAGGGTCCTCTTCATGTTCTTAAAAGAGTCCAAGAGCTAATTTTAGCAAGAGATTATCCTTTCTCTCCCAATTTCTCTCTCTCCTTATAATTTGATGGTTTTTTGAACTATGGGAGAGCAGAGGAGGCTATGTGAATGCAGCTAGACTACGAGACTAGAGAATTTGAGATATCATCCATTATTTCAAAAGTTTATGGGGTATTTATAAGGGAGTGAAATAGGGTTCAATTTGTTGCAATCCGAGATCCAAAGCTTATTTTTCTTATGATAATGAATATAATAGATTATCTCTTTATTTCACATAATACCTTACAACGTATTTGACATATTTTCTTTTATGTGTACTAATATTTTTTGTACATCAAACAACAAACAATGAAAGATTGAAGACTCAAGTTTAGGTATAATAGAATAATTTTTGCAGGAGTTTGTATTTTATTTCTTTATTTTTTATTTTATCGAGTGAAAGTCATGTAAATGTGTATGCTAACTTAGCTACTGAATACACACACAGGGGGGGCAAGGAATAAGAATATGAATTTCAATTTTTATCACATTATACAATCAGTTATTTAGAAAATCAATTAAAATGGTTAAATGAGTAAATAAGGTTTTTGATCTAATTGTACTGCACAAACATGATCATATATGTTGAGAAGTTTAACTTAAAAAATCCTAAATACTAATAAAATTTAGTTAATATTTTAATTTTAAATTTTTAATAGATCATACTATATGAATCCATTTAAATTGTATGATATTTTAATTGTTACCTAAATTTATCCCCAGGATTAGTAAATAAAGGTTTAATAAATATGGGAAATAAAACAATATGATGCATATCTTAGAGGACTATTGATAGACATAATATTTATTCATCTAAGGTTTCATCATGGATGAAATCTTAATTTTTAACTAATCATATTATATGATATACAATACATGGACAATTTACATAGATAATTTCAATCATCCAAAGATCATTCTGTATGATCTTAAAATGAATAAGCTAATAATATGATACAATTTAATGATCATATTGTACAATCAATATGCAAAATTAGAATATATCATAATATGATTATTTTAGACATACTATATAAATTAGGTTTTTGACCTAATTATATTGTACGAACCTAGATTGTACTATATGAATATAACAAGTAGAATTAAAAATTTATAGCTTTTATATAATCATCTCTTATGTAATCTCTATTATTAGATATTGAAAAAAAGTCTGTGGTTTTGTAGAGAGTTTTTTGAAGTCCCTTGAAAGGTCTTAGACTTAGAGAGGGACAAAGAGAAGTTTTGTGAGAGGAAGAAGTAGTGTAAGGTAGTTCACATGGTTACTCCAGGCAAGCTTCTACCTTGGTTCCTCAAAGTATCTTTATTTTTTTCTCTTAGATTGTTTTAAGGATAAAGTTTTTAAGGCTCAAGATTCTTGGGTTCTCTTTCTCACTAAGAGGGTGAGAAGGATTCTAGGTTCTCTGCCTCACTAATAGAGTGAAAAAGATTCAGATTCTTAGTTTGACTGTATAAGGGAGGAAGTGATTTTGTAAAGGCTTCTTTGTTATTCTATAGGATCTAAAGGAGAGACACTAACAGTTTAGTGTAAGACCCAAAGAGGAGGACTTCGTAGAGTGGATGAATGTAAAGGTTAATCGAACCACTATAAATTTTGGCTGTGCTCATTCTTGTTACTTTCTAACATTTTATTTTTTGAAATTTTATTTCTTGCACATTTACTTTCATGAAAATATAAGTTGAGAAATATTGAGATTGTTTCTTTATAATAACTTCTCTTAGAAAAGAAATTTATATTTTCATATTATTTTTCAATAAAATCAAAATAAAAAACAACATCTAATTTTTTACGTCATCAACTTTTGCATTAAAATATTTTTATTTTTAACCTAATTTGTTAATTTGTTTTAAACTTTCAAAAAGAGATTTTTTGAGAAGAAATTTTTAAAACACCTCCCCCCCCCCCCCCCCCCCCCCCCCCCCCCCCCCCCGCTTTTGGTGTGCCTTGGGCTATTCAAGTAGGTCTAACGACCCAAATAAAACCTTAATAATGGCTTAAAGCTTTCCACATAAGCCTTGGTCCACCTCCCAATTACTTTTGAATAACTAATGGAGCTCAAGGAACATTTTAGAGAGTTTGAAGGATCTAGTGTGCGTTCAATCCATTGGTTGAGCTTAAATTGGGCTGAGTTTATATAAGGTCCGAAAATATTTGTTTTGGAGAGCTTGGTTCAACTAAAACTTTTAAACTATGTAAAAATATGGGTTCAAAGCCTTGGATAGTGTTCTTGGGTTTAATACATGCTCGTTATAGTAGTTTTTAAATTTATTTTTATAAGGGTACTTATTTAGAACAAGAAAACTCTATTTTTAGCACTTGGTTCAGACCTATTGGTCAAACCATGTGGACCCAAGGGCAAAAACTTTTTTAGGAGACTCATGTTGACCTCTTAAATATTTTTTACGATTTAGTTCAATGATTTGGTCAAAATCATGAGAAATAAATTTTTGAAGCACATAGGTTATGTTTTGGTCGACCAAGATTGGTCTGGCCAGCCAGGTTTGACCAAGGATCACTGATTTGTCCAACTCATTCCAATTAATACTTTGGACATATTTAAAGTTGTCTCAAAGTTTGGTCGGGTCATTTATGTCAATGTACAAGTTTAAGGGCTACAGGGGGCCCTTAAACAACCTAGCCTAACTTAGTCAACCAGGATTGACCAAAGGTTAAAACTTGATTTAATGCATCCAAAATAATATTTTGGGGGTCATTTAGAGGTGTTTGCAAGGTTTGATTGTATCTCCATGAATTTAATTTGGTTTAAAGTGGTAAAATACCAATTTAATTAACTTAGATTTGCATTGTCAACTAGGTTACCATGGCTTGGGATTTATTTCAACACACTCCAATTCATATCCTAAATATGATAGATAAGGTTGCATGTCTGGTTTGATTGGGCCATATTGAGGATTCAAGAAAATTCAATTTCAAGGATTAAGGGATTTAGGGTTTTGTGGTCAACAAAGGTTCAATATTGGTTTAATGCATCATAGTAGTGGTGATGATCATGATCAATAAGTTTTGAGAGGCCTTAAATGTTTAAAAATCATAATATGCCACATTTAATGTCATATACTATAAATATTTGGAGGTTTTATAGCCTATGAAAATGCTTTGCATTTAGTTGGTAAGGATCATGAAAAACCTTCAAATTAATGTGGTTAATGCTAGGGACAACCTAATAAATATGCAAGTGATAGATTATGAAACCAAAATCATTTGGTTAGGTTTTTAGGGCAATACTGATTTCTCCAAAAATAGGTTATACACTAAAGGGTTATGGATTTAATTTTAACACTATTTTTGAAAGTTTGGAATAGTGACTGAGTTTGATCAATAAATTTATTTTAGATTATGTTTAGTTAATAATTTAAGGGATTTTATGTGTGAAATGCTTAGTGGTTGAACTTGTGATCAACTTACTATCATTGGGGTGTGTCTATTAAATGATTTAATGCTTTATTTAAATTTAGGATTTCAATTGATCCATGGAGATTAATGATTGAAAAAAATTTAGCTTAGCAATGATCATATTGTTGATACTTATTTGGTGATTATTAAGTGGTAGAACAAATGATTAAATGTGTGTCATGGCTAGGGATGGTTTTATGTGTCAATAATCAAGGTACTATACTAATGCATAACACAGTGCTTGATTTATGGTTTAATGTACATTTCATTGATTGATGTATGAAGGATGAATGTTTGCTTTACGGAATAAACCTCATTTGAAAATATGGTATGTAAGATCCTTTTGCAAGTAGACAAGGTACTACCACTTAAAAGATTCTTATGACCATGAGCCATAATAAGGGACTCACCCATAATACTGGATAATTCTGAAAGAGGCTAGAAGTGGTTCCCCATTAGAAGGGGGAGGATATAAAAATAAGTAGATTCCCAATAACCTCAGGCTCTACCTCTCCCAAAGCTTTAGTTCTACAATCTTCCTAGCTTTAGTTATTTCTTTCTAGCCCTCCATAGATAGTTCTTTTTCTAATTCTTACTTGTGAAGAAGATGGTAGAACTTGACTGAATCTCATAAAAATACGGCATCTCAGTCATTACTACTTATTTTTGCTTCTCATCCTCCTTAGTAGAAGATGTAGTGGATACAGGAGCAGTGATAGACTTCAACATTAAAATGGGGAAGTCAATACCCAGCCCAATAGCAATCTTTACCAATGGGGGTGTTTTTTAATCCTCAGTAGATAAATTAATAATTGTTCCACCATTAATCAATAGCTTAAGGGTATAAAACCCCATCCCAAACAATACTGAGTTGTTGCAGATTAGTTCCTAAATATTTATGTCTTGATCTAGGGAAAAGATTAGTTTTCCATCAATTTGAATGTTTTTGATTTGATTATAAAGAAATGACTTTAATTATTTGATTTTGAAATGAAATTTTAAAATTCATTAATGATTTTAATTCTTACACACTTTATCGTGTCATAGAAAGCATAACCTCATATATAATAGTAAGAAATGAAAATCATTTGTGACTTCATAAAATAGGGATTTATGTATATATTAAGCTAAAAAAAGATTTTGCAACATAACATATAATAATGAAATGTAAGAATAATTTTCTGCATCATTCTTTTAGAAAGAATTTAGATTTTAGCTTTAATGAACATTCTTAGAAATTTGGAACCCAACATACTGAATTTTTACCAAACATAAGGTGTGCAAAATTGACATGAAAATCTTGTGAAAATGACTTGACGCTCACTCCACCAATTGGCTTGGGGCTTAGATGCAAAACTCTTATTTTTGGTAGAAATTTTATTACTCACCTCTATTATTATTTTTCCCTTCTTTTTGATGTTTTCCTTGCTCACCCAAAGATGAAATAGGTAGAGAGACCAACAGAAGAAACATAGTTTAAACTATTGATGTAATAAAATTTCTACCATTATTAAAGATGGAGAGAGAGATAAATCCATTGTAGAATCACCATTTAATTTTTTTTTCAAGCTTTGTTGAAAAGCACAAAGCAATTTGTGATTATATTTTCTTTGGGAAATTTTAATTTTTAAAATTTTAACTATGAAATCAAATACAATTGTTGCAAATCTAATTTTATGGATTAGAATTTTGATAATAGCAAAAATTCATGCTTTTCTATGACTGCCTTGCCTACTAACATTTCAGGTCCACAAGATTGAGTGCAACTCAAGCTAGCTCAGGATTAGGTAGATTAGGTCTAATTCAATTTGTAAATTTTTCCCTTTCTTGAGTCTAATACAAACGATATGGTTCCTAATGCTAAGTAACCTTGCACACACACACACTTGGGGGAATTTTTTCTGTCTGATTTAGAGTTCTCTATTTTAGGTCACCTCATTCAGGACAATCCAAATATCAACCTAGACGAACAGTTAAAAATAAAAACCCTAATTAGGGCATCCTGATTAAGGCAGCCATCCATCAAGTTTATTTTCCTGGATGATATTTGTATCGGCTAGGATGATATATTCAAATAAAAAAGAATCAGTCGTCAGATCTATTTTCGTACTATTTATTTTTGTACATTATCCATAACATCATCCTGGGCGATGCAACACAATTATGCCAAAATTAATCTAGTAATTAAAGAAGAAAATTAAGGTTTGATTGCTCGATCATATCATCCTGGATGATCACAGGATCGTCCGGGGCGATCAGCTCAAAAAACCTTAGTTGTTCCTGGACGATCAACATCGGCAACCATCTATTCAGGGTGATGCTCTAGATGATTTTCAAGAATTTGGACTAATCACCCGGGACGATTGTGATATCGGCTTGGATGATCAAGCTATTTTTCAATAGTTCAGACATCCTTTCAGTGCAATTATCTGAATGATAGTAAAGTATTTGTACTAATCGTACAGGATGATATGATTATTATCCTATATGATATGAATAAATTTCTTCTGATCATCTCAGATCGTCCTGGTTGATTGAGCTAAAATTGCACTGATCACACAGGACGATCTCTAGATCATCCTGGATGATAATCTCGGTTTATTACAATTACGAACTATTCCAAAGTTCTTCTATAAAAGCTCTCTTATATCACCCTTGAGGGCATCTTTTGCTACTGTCTTAACCTAAGAGGGCCTAGAGGAGTGGGAGAGAGAGTTAGGATCTTGTGAGGGGTTTTACAAAGGTTTCTCCAAGCAAGGATCCAAGTTGTCTTCTCCAATCGTCGTCCCTTGTCCTTGGAGGTTTGAGGGAGGTCTACTTGATCAATTGATTAAGGTTCTCTGCCTACTTCAGGAGGAAGCAGAAGGAGTTGGGTTCTCTGCCTCACCAATATCGGTGGAAAGGAGTTTTTGCAAAGGCTTCTCTGCCTTACTGTGGGAGGAAAAAGATAGTCACTAAGTTTAGTGCAATACCCGGAGGGCACCTCTGGGGAGTGGACATAGGTCGAGTTGACCGAACCACTATAAATTTATATGTTCTTTACTATTTCTTTTTCCACATTTTAAATTTCTTTGTGGTGAATTTTGGTTTGATTTAAGTTTGTATTTTGATTCTGAAAGACTTTTTTAAATACCAATTCACCCCCCTCCCCCTCTTGGTTAGCCTTAGGCTAGTTTATGAGGGCTTAACATCCCTAACAAACTTTCAACAATGATATCTCATCTTGAAAGGTTAGATTATCAATAACTAATGGATTTGAATTACAAAATTGTAAGTTTCATCCTAGTTATCATAGTTAAATTTTAGAAGGAAGTATATATAACCCTGAAGGGTCAAGATGAAGTTTAATCAAGTATTTTGAGGTGATAATTTGGATGTAATATCATAAATTTCATATTATAAATCCTAATGATGAATGATATATCTTCCTAAGAAAATAAAATATCAATTATCCTCACTCATTTGAATATGACGATAATGATTGATCTTGATTTTTTTAAATTTTCCCAAAGTGGGTAATTTTCTTTTCCTCATTTTATTTAGGAGATAAATAGAATGGGATTATATGTTTCTATGGTCTTGAATCTTTTCCAAAGGCAAGCCTTTGTTATTAATTAATTACATCATAGGGATTTTAAGTTTCCTATAAATTCTCCCTATTAAAATTATTGTAATTTAGGATCCCTAATTTGTCATTTTGATGATGACAAACTTTATTGATTGAATTATTTCTTCTCTCTCTAAATATTTTAGATATTTCTTAAGTCTATGAACCCTAATATTTTATGTATGATTTATACAACTCAATACTGCTGAAGGCTTAAGATTGGGAAGAATATGATGTAAATGAGTGTGTAATTTTATTTTCTTTATTTTTTACTACTTGAGTTTGACCACATAAGAGTGTATGAAATTTGGGTGACCATGCACACACACAATGGGGGAGAGAAAAACATTTTTAAAGTTAAAATTTTTATAACTAATTGTATTATTCAATTTTCAATCATACCATACGATATGTTATCTACAATAGGCTAAATGGCTAATTGGTTAAATTAGTTCTTATGTACTGATTGTATTATATGTTATTGATCATACAGTACAATTCAATACGATCTGAAAACCCTAGATGCCAAATTAGTTTATGTAAATTTTTAAATTTTAGTTTTGAATTTGTTGTATTGTATAATCTCAATCGTACTATATGAATATTTAAAATCTTGCTAAAATTAGCCCTCTTAATTAGCTAATAAAATCATGATTTAATTAATGATATCTAATCATATTGTATGATATTGATCGTACCAAATGATTAACAGAGACGAAGTCTGACTATCCAAGTGATCGTACTAAATGAAACCATAATTTTTGAACTAATCATATTGTACAATATTCAGATCATATTGGATGACTTACTTGAGATGAACTAACCATTCTGTATGAAGAGAGCAGTATAGGATGATTAATATAGATGAATTTTTGTCATCCCAAGAATTGTCCCATATGAATATAGGAAATTGAACATATCATACTAGATAATCTCATGATTGTACTATATAATATGTTCATAAAATTTGAAAATGACTATTCAAATCATACTATATGGGACTAATTTTGAACTCATCGCATTGTATGAACAATAATGACTAACTTGAATTTTTAGGATTTTTTGAAGCTTATTACAAAAGCTTTATTTCAATTTTCTCTTGTCAATAAAGAGAGGAATGCGTGACTGAAGGAGGAACTATGAGAGAGGAGCTTTTAAGAAGAAAATTAGGAATTTGAAGATGAAGGAGAAGGTGAGCTTGAGCATGAAGGAGTATAGTGTGAGGTGATCATATGATTGCTCTAGGCATGCTTCAGCCTTGTTCTTCCAGTGGCCATGGTGAGTCTTTTGGATGCTCCCTAGAGAGAGACATCTTAGTCTAGTCACCAAGGTTCTCTATGTTTTCTAGGAGAGAGAAAAAAGAGCTAAGGTTCTCTTCTTTCTACATGATGGATAAAAATGAGTCAAGGTCTGCTTTCATAACCAAAATGGTGACATATCATAAGGCACTCCACCGCATTAAATGTTTATTTAAAGATAGTTTTTTAGTTCTTCTCCACCTTTCTTTGAAGCAAAAGGAGAGTCAATTTGTTTTAGTGCAAATTCTCAGAGCAGAGGACTCTCGGGAGTGAACATAGGTCAAGGTTAACCAATTCGCTATGAAAATCAATGATGTGTTTTTTTCTTTTTACACTTCTATATTTCTAGCATTTCATTTCCATTTATAATTACTTTCAAAATAGTTTATTATTGCTCAGTAACATAGATCAAAATTTCAATGTGGCAAAATTTAATATTTTTGATAAAATCTCTCTTTTTTATATTCAATTAGACTTTGGTATTTCCAATTACTGAATAATCTTTAAAAAATATTATTATTTTCATTATAAAGTTAAGAAAATTTTGTAAATCACCAATTCACCCACCTCCCCTTCTTTGTGAGCCTTGGGCTTATTCCACATGGTTTAACAACCTTCATGGTCTTTCAAGTGGCATTAGAGAGGTATTTCAAAAAAAAGGTTTTATAAAACTTTCCAAAAATTGATCAATGGTTAACTTTGGTAATGGTAGCACTATGGAGGGTTATTCTATAACAAGTCCACCAATATTTGAAAATATCCCTTTCAATTTCTAGAAAATATGCTT
The DNA here is from genome assembly GCA_022539455.1 of Dendrobium nobile. NCBI lineage: Eukaryota > Viridiplantae > Streptophyta > Magnoliopsida > Asparagales > Orchidaceae > Dendrobium > Dendrobium nobile. Next base: position 47,296,177 of record CM039736.1, read on the forward strand.
GTCTACCTTTTTACAATCCATTGGCTATTAAATTTAGCATAAGATTCAAACTGGCAATTCACTTCCGTTTTATATAGTTAATGGTGTTAAAATGATATTCTATTTACTAAATGGAGTAATGTGGATAGGGAACTCACATAGTTAAATGCTTGTATCTAAATTGTTTCTTTAATGCTTTAAAATTTGAAGACTATGTGTGAGTTTTAACATGCACTACCAAGAAAGAAATTTGGGATAAGTTGTGTATCACCTGCAAGGGAACTAGTGAAGTTAAACATTCTTTTGTAAAACTATGAACTTTTTTTAATGAAACCTAGCAAGACTGTATTTAAAATGTACACAGGTTAACCTAGATAGTAACATCCTTGCGTGCACTAGGTAGAAGACTATGAAATTCTAAAAAAGTTAATAAGATTTTACATTGTTTACCTAGTTTTTATGAGGCAAAGATAACTTAAATCACTTAATCTAAAGACTTAAATGTTTATTATTTTGATAATTTTTATTGGACAGTCATTACATACGAGTGAGGAGCGAGTCAAAAGAAAAGTAATGCATGAGAGAAGAAGAAGGAGAGAATTATAGTGCTAAAAGAAAATTATTTTGATAGTGAAAGAACCGCAGTAGTGAGGATGATGAAATTTCTTTGATGACATGCCAATTCAGAAGCTTTCTGAAAAGAAAATAGAGGTGTCATCAAAACAACTGGAGAGAAGGTAATAGCCACAAATCTACTAAAGTTTTGTCTGATATAATTTACTTTGAGTGCAAGAAACCAGGCCACCTTCGAGCTGACTGCCCCAATTTGAAGACTCGCCCGAACAAAGAGATAGGTGAAGAGAAGCGAAAGTTTAGGAAGGGTAAACAAAATATAGAAAAAAGCTTTTTGGGCTGACACTATCTCAGAATTATCAGATGAAGAAGCAGAGGTAAACATAACAAACTTTTAACTTATGGCTAATGATAATCTTGATCAATCAGATTAAGATGAGGTATGTAAACTCTCTTATGATGAATTATTTATAATATTTGAAAAAAATTATGATTTGAATAGGAAGCATAAGAAGATGCATGCTAGTATTAATACTCAAGTCAAGATGTACTCAACAAAATACTCACCTGATTTTTTTTTCAATGATGAGATCGCCAATGATTACACGCTACTAAGATCTTGAGAATCTCTTTAAGAATAGTCTTTCAAGCTCTATGAAATTTTTCACTAAACCATTCAGTAAATCTTTAAACCATTTAAAAGCAACACTAGACAGACTAATCACAAACTAATGAAAGAGCAAAGCATCCTACCCTCTTATAATGAAACAACTCACTTGAAAGTGGGCCAAATGTTATCTTATGTTTTCTAAACCACTAAAGACTTTGAAAGAAGGTGGAAAAAACCCTTTGGATAATAAACAAAATCATATTTCTTAGGGTAGTTTCTACCTTTTTAAATAGATATAGTCCCTTGAGGATGGGATAGGGCCTCCCTTACCAGGATCTCAATCATCTGACGAAAAACTTTATCTCATGAATAAATTGGGGAAGTAACCTCTAGAATTATTGGGCTCAAATCGACCTTCCTACTATGCTCTCCCATTCTTTGTACTGTATGTTGCAACTAATTGGGTTTAGATTTCTCTGCCTTAAAAGACTAATTATGCATTTGCTCAATTCTTAGCATCATCTCTTCAAATTTCCTTTCCAAGATCTAAATATACTCATCGTTTTCCCACAACCTGAAAAATTATCTGAGTCTGAGTTGACTCTTATTATTTCCTCCTCATTACTAGATTGGTGATTTGAAGGCTCATCATCATATAAATATTTCTGGTTGAATCTTCCTCCATTATTAAATCTACTATATCTAGATTAATGGCCTCGATTGCCTTCTTCATAAAATCTCTCAGATGTCTTGAACCACTTTGTCGGCAGGTATGCCAACAACTTTTTTAGGATCTACTGGGAAGTATCCTTAACTTTCTAGAATTTTCTTAAACTCTCTCTTATCTAGCTTAAAGAGTATCTCCTGAATCTTATTGTCCTGCTCGATAACGAAATCGCAAGATAACTTATCCAACATCTCTTAATCTGAATCTTGAGCTATCCCCTCCCCACCAACTATCCCAGGGTTGGTAGATGTAAGGGTGACATCCTCCATAAGGTGGGGAATATCAAACTTAATAAGTGACGAAGGAGTTTGACAAGAAGGAACTCTAATATAAATTAGAGTAGAATTCTTACATCCCTCAGTGGGGAGTCCAACGACATCATTTGGTAGTGCAACTGGATTGTCATGAAAATGGATCCCACTAGATCTTCTCAACTTCATAGGTCTATAACAAGTCTTTTTCAAGATATTTTTTAGAGAGGTTTTTTAGAGAGTGAGAGAGAGAGTCCAACTTCTAAAGAGAGAGTTCCCTTTTTCAAATTTTCATGATTTGTTTCTAAGTTTTTTATAGACTCTTGGGGATGGCGGTAAATGGTCGCTGACCATCGGTTAGTGCTTCATTGATGAACCCCAAAGGTGTCACTCTAAATAAATAGAGTTTGAATAAGCCTAATGCTTGAAGAATGGCATTAAATGGAGATTTTTCATCAAGATTGTTGAAATCTTCTCCTTTGGTGATTAAAGAGAATGCTACTAATATTAGAAAGGAGGATATTATTGTGGATGGTAAACCTAATGGTAATATTTTGGAATCTGAATTTAAAACACGACGACGCTCAAAATCTCCAGCATTGAAGAACAATGTTTTAGAGGCATCGTCGTTAGAGATGAAGAATTTTATTAATAGGCTCAGTTGTTTCAATGTTATGCATGAAGAAGGTTTAATTGTGAAAGAAAATAGATGTTCGGTGCATATGACTGCAGAAACTATTCAAATTTGTGTGGAGGTATCCTCAAATAATGGAAGGGTTTTGATTTGTTGAAAAATAATAATGATTTACTTGTGAACAAGGGGGATAACCAATCTGTTATGAATCCATGGTCCAGGAAACCTTACAAAAAGGTTAATTTTGAAAAAGAAGATTTTGTATTAATAAAAGACGGTGTTGTGGTGAAATTACATGCTCCTAATAAGAATTCCAATTCAAACAAGTTGCAATTTGAAGTGGTAGCTAAGGTATTTGGAAAAAGATATACCTTCTTATATTGTGGCACAGGATTTAAGAAGGCAATGGGCTCAATTTGGTCAGCTTCATTTTACTTCTCTAGGGATTGGATAATTCTTTTGTTCATTTAAATCTCTAGAACCTGTAGAATAAGTGCTTATGGGAGGTCCATGGTATTTTAATGGTCATATTATTGGACTTGTTAAATGGTCCATAATTATTTTCCCTTTAACTTTAAAGAAGCTGACCTCTCCTATATGGATTAGAATACCTCAATTTCCTCTACAATGTTAAGAATGAGGTTAATGTGGTTAGAATTGCTTCTGTGGTGGGAACTCCTTTATGCTAGATTGTAATATGTTTCATGGAGGAGAAGAGAATTAGCTAGAGCTTGTTTTAGTGTGAAGTTGGATCAACAACTTCCTCTGGAAGTATGGGTGGAAGGAATGGTGGGAAGATTTTTTTTCAAAAGATTGAGTATGAAAAAATCTCTTCTTTTTTCTATGATTATGAAAAAATTGGGCATGATTGGAGTGTTTGCTATAATAGAAGGGTTGTTGTCAAGGAAACCGATATTGATTCAGAACCAAATCAAAAAAAGACTAATAATGTATTTGAAGCTGAAACTGATAGAGATTCAACATATGGACCCTAGATGCATATGAATTATAAGAGAAGCAAGAATGTTGATCCATCTAGATCAAATTTTAAGCCCAGGTAGAGTATGTATAGGTTGAAATTTCCTATAAGTTCAAATAATGTGAAGCCATATAGAGTTACTTGTGTTGAAAATGAAGATGAGATTATCCTGTCTATGGTTATGATGGACACTAATAAGGAAGACATTATGGTTGCTGAAGAGGGAGAAATTATTTAGGAAAATGTTGATGTGGATAATGTTGCTGTTGGCGATCAAAGCATGGAGTGGGAAGGCTGTCAAAAGCAAAATAGAGATGTATTGTTGAATAACCTGTACTTGATGATTCTGCTATACAAGGAGATGCTGATATGATTTGTAACTGGTTTTCTATAGACATGTTAAATTCAAATCTTCATTTAGTGCATGGTATGATTTTTCTCCGTGAAGATATTCCAATGGTAGTTAATAAATTTTATGCTTTAATTGACAATGGTGATAAAGAAGATGATAATGTAAATGTTTCCAAAAGCAATTTAGAGGAGCACAATAAAGGTTATTAATTTAATATGAGTAAGTTGGTTGTTGGTAGTTCAAAAAAGTTATAAAGTTAAGTTTTCCAAGGATCTATGTAACTTGGTCCGGTGGAAAAACTACCTCGTAAAAGGGATTTATAGGTTGGAAATAGAGGGAAGGGTGGGGGTTCATCCCCCTTGATTGATAATTGAGTTCCATAGTATTTTTGAATTGTAGAGGAGCAAATCAGAAAGAGGCCACTCCTTATTTAAAAGAATTAGTGAAAGAATTTGATGTATTCTTTTGTGGGTATTATGGAAACTAAAATGGCTAGTATTTATATAATTGATTTCAATAAATTGATTGGTTCATATTGGGGTTATTTTTGTTTTCCATCTGATGGATTATCGGGAGGAATTATGGTCATTTGGATAATAGACTTGGCTTCTTTTTCTATTTTGGAAGCTTCAGCTCAATGTGTGATTGGGGAGTTAGATGTTATTAATAAGGGGAAGTGGATGTTTCCTAATATTTATGGTAACAAGGATCTATATAAAAGAAGAACTTTGAGGGATTTTCTTTAGTCTTTCTCTCATTGACAAATTCCTTTGTTATAGGAGGGGATTTCAATTGTATTTTATCTTAAGAGAAGAAGAGGGGGGGGGGGGGGGGGGGGGGGGGGGGGGATTTGATTTTTCCCAAGGTTCTAAGAAGATGAGGATGTTCATGAATAATAATGAATTACATGATGTTGGGTTGGTTGGACCTAAATTTAAATGGTGTTATAATAAAAATGGTGGTGGAAGGATTTTGGAGAGCTTGGATATATGTTTGTTGAACTATATTTCTATTGAGAAAATCCATCTTGCTGTTGTACAACATATTGCTAGAGTGGCTTCGGACCATTATCCTATTGTGTTAAAAATATTTAAATCACCTACAAAGAAGAAGGGTATTTTTATGTTTGAAGATATTTTGGTTTCTTATCATGCTTTTTCTATTATTGATTTGAAGTCTTGGAACAAAGAAGTGGATGGTGATGTTATGCATTGTCTCAATTTGAAATGTAAAACGAATTTGAAGGCTTTATTTTTCTAGAGAAAAGATAAATTGAAGAATTTTATGCCCTTAAAGGAGGAACTTAAGAAAGAGATTTTGTAACTTTAAATGGATTAATTCAAAATAGGTTGGTTAAATGATGATAAATTGTTCCTTATAAGATCAAAAGTTGGTGAGCTTAATTTGAATCTTGCTCATTTAAACACTTGGTGGAGGCAAAGAGCTAAAGTTAAATGGATTGAGGAGGCGAATTCTAATACGAAGTTTTTTCATAACTTTGCTAGTGCAAGAAGACAAGGGAATTGGATCAATTAAGTTAGAGACGGTAATATAATTCTTGTTGAAGATCACAAGGAGATTAAAGAAGTATTTTTCACTTATTTTAAAAATAAGTGAAGTAGGAATTGTAAGTTGAGTAATTGGCCTCTTCCATTTATAATGATTGATGATAGAGACAAAAGGTTCTGGGAAAATGAGTTCTCTAGTAATGAAATAATGGAGGTTATCAGCAATTTGGAAGGAAATAAATCTTCAGGGATTGATGGGATCTCTCATTCCTTTATTAAAGCATATTGTAGTATTGTTGGTGAGGATGTTTGCAAGGCTATCAACTTTTTTTTTCCTTCTCAAAAACTTTGTCATGATTGGAAAGAGACCCTTATTTTTTTAATTTCTAAATTGCAAAATCCTCTAACCCCTTCAAACTTTTGGCCTATTAGTTTTTGCAAAACTATTTACAAAATTATGGCTAAATTTTTATTAAATAGACTTTTGATGGTAATTCCAAAGATTATCTCTGGAGAGCATGTGGCATTTTTTAGAGGAAGAACAATTTCAGATCATATTCTTTTGGCTCAGGAAGTGTAAAACAAAAGAAAATTTTATAAATCAAAGGAATGTCTATTGGCTATAATGATTGATATGGAACAGGCTTATGACAACATGTGTTGGTCTACATTAAAACAGGTGTTTGGATTTCCTAGTAAATTCTCAAATCTCTTAACGGAATGTGTGGTTGATCCAAAGTTCTCCATTATGACAAATGGGTGTAATTAAAAGTGGATAGAGGCAAAAAATTGTTTTCAATAAGGATGTCCTTTATCTGCATTTCTATTCATTAAGTGCTCTCAATTACTTTCAAATGCTTTCATTCTGAAAGGTATGATGCTTGGAATCAAAATTATTCCTTCAGCACATCTTATTTCTCATCTTTTGAATGCAGATGATATTTTATTATTTTTCTGATGCTAAAATAAGAAATGTGAATAAGTTGAAGAAAATTTTATTGGACTATAGTCTGTGGTCGGGTCAAGTAATAAATTGTATCTAGCCTTCTATTTTGTTTGGTAGAACTATTAATAGTAAGAGATGCAAAAGATGTCTAAATTATTGGGCTTTAAGGTGGTTAAAGAGATGAAATATTTGGGAGTTAAAATGTCACTTAGAAGGTTGGTGAAATCTGATTTTCAACAATTAATGGAAAAATCTTTGAAAACGTTAAATGCATGGGAGAATAGGTTAATTTCTTTTACAGGGAGGATGATGCTTTTCAAATCTATTTTTCTTGCTCTTCCATTATTTTTATTTACAAATACTTTGGTTCATTTGAGTATGTTAAAGGAATTTGATAAGATGTCTAGGAATTATATTTTTATCAAGCAAAAAGGGAACCATGGCTTTCATTATGTGGCTTGGGATGTGCTTTATAAATAAAGTAAAAAAGGTCGGGGTCTATTTTCAACAATCTCAAAAATGGGTCCATTAAGGGCAAAGCATGCATGGAATATTATTCAAAAATCAGAGTAACTTCCTAATAGGAATTTAATTGCAAAGTATGGTCACAATTGGTGTAATTTTGATGTAAAGAAAAGCTATTCTATGGAGTGGAAATTAATTCTAAGTGGTTGAAAATCTTTTAGCAAAGTTTTTAGAAGGGAAATCTCTTCGGTTTCATATATTAATGTGCTTAAAGATGTTTGGATTCTTGATAAAAGTATTTACAAGAGGCCTACATTTATTGCGGGATTGAATGATGACATACTTACTTTAGATGCTTTTATTTGCAATGGAAGATGGATTACTAATTGGTTGCATTAGCATTTTGGAAAACAACTTGTGGATATTATCTCTCTTATTCCTTTATGTCCAGATTTATTAAATGACCGATTGGAGATGAAATATAAATTTTTCGGGAGAACTTTATCTTCTCTTATTTTAGGATTCGAATTTGAAGAAGAACCTGAGGTGATTTTTGGAGATAGACAAGGAAGCTAAAATTGAACTCTCGTGGTACAGCTTTTTTTATGGCATCTATACATTAGTTCTCTTTCAACAACTGATTTCCCTATGTATAGAAGATTGTCGAGCAATAATTTATATTCAAGAGGGTGTGGTGCAGCTGAAAATGTGTATCATATTGTAGCTGGCTTTTTAAAATTGATCCAAGAGATAAATTGGTTGAATGGTTAGGGAATTCTAGTTTCGATTTTCAGTTCTTCTCAACAATGCATATTGAAATTGGAATTATTAGTTGATTTTAATCTTTTTATTATGAAAGTTTATTTTATTGAAATTTACTTTTCATGAAGAAGTAGGAATAAGGTAAAGCATGGAGATAGAGAAGATAGCGTTGTTTTACTTACTTCATACATTCTCAGCTTTTTGGCCTCTTTTACCTATAATAAACTTTTTCTTGGGAAATTGTGGTGTTAATCAGCATAAGCTATTTTACAACATTTGGCACCCTCCTCCCCCCGAGTTGATTAAAATTAACATTGATGCTTCTTTGTTGAAAAATAATATAGCACCAACAAAAAAGAATATTCTAAGTTTTGGTGGAGTGGTTAGAGACAATAAAATATAATTCTTGTTGGCTTTTGGCATTGGTTGTATGCATTGGGATATTGCACAAGTTGAATTGTTAGCAGTTAAATCATTGAAGAAGGTGGTTCAAAAGTGGATGTTTGAGGTGGAGGGCACTATTATTGAAGGAGATAATCAAAATGCCATCAAGTTTCTTAAGGATTCATTTTACAAATCCGATTGGATAGTGGGGAAGCAAGAGGTGGATGCTTTTTTATTCTTAAAGGGTTTCAAGAAGTTTTTATTTAATTGTTCATATCTTAGTTATAATAAGTTAGTAGATTTTTTTGTTAGCTTAGCTTTGTCTTTTGATTTTCTTTGAGATGTAATTCGTGATAAAAATATTCCTCCAATTTTATATCTTTATTAAAGGAGGAATATGATATGCTTGCCAGTCTTTGAGTAGTTTTTAATTAGGTCTTTTATTTTTAATGCAAACTACAGTTCCTTAAAAAAAAACTTCATGTATCTATATAGTTCTTCTGGAAACATGGGCCTCTTCCCCTTAACATCTAGTAATTTCAAATCTTCAACTATTTCTTTATATTTGGCTATCACAAAGGGCCAGCTTGGAAAACCTTGAACGGGGAACCGGCGGTCAACCAATGAGAGGATGACCCTTGCAAGATATAATTAAAAATAAATTCCTCCATCTTTACAGATGGGAGGTGAGGCACCCAATGATATAAATCCACCAAAACTAAAGTGGTAGACTGCCCGAAAAATTTTTTATTTCTCCTCAATGGCTTAGGAGTTAGGTCTCTAGAAGCATGTTTTTCTTCCTTCAACACTTCCTTCTCAAGCATATGTGATATCACCCCCTTCATGTGTCTCATGTACTTTTTTTTCATTTGACCTACTTGAGAAATATAGGTTTAGATAATGTTTCTCAATATTATAGTTCTCAGAGTTTGCTTTTTGATTGGAGTCTCTTCATAGAGTAGTCCACCAGGCATGTTGGAGTGCTAGCTAACCTGGTAACTATCTCCTCCATTGTAACAGCTATGAGAGGGTGGAAATGACTTTGTTTAAGGAGAGGAAGTGAGGTAAAGATTGGTAACTCCTCAAAAGCCTCAGGCTCGATTAAACTTAAGGCCTTCTGCTCGGCCATCTAAGTGGTCTTAATTATTTTCTTCCTTACCCTCCTTAGGTAGTTCATTCTAGCACTCTTACTTCTAAAGAGGGTTCTAGAGCTACAAGATCCATCCTCAGATAGAGTCTTAATATTTGGTTCAACTTATGATTTTTGTACCTTGTCCTCCACTGAGGGTACAATAAGTGTGGTGGTAATAGCTACCTCCATTTCACGAATGGGAGGCATGTCAGTCCCCACACCTACTGATAACTTGACTACTAGAGTGTCCTTATTGCCTTCAATGGCGAGGTTGAATATAATTCCACCATTCACTGACCACCTAAGAGACTTGAAACCCATCCCAAACTGAATTCTATTGTTTTGAATAAGCTCTTCAACTTAGAGATTCTTACCAATTGAGAAAGAAGTTTTTTAACCATTGTAGATGTTTGATTATCTGGAATTTGAAGAAAGGAAATTGTATTAGAGTCTTGAAATGGAATTTGAAAGGATCTTGCATTTTATATCATATACCAAATTATAAAATCTATAATTCCGTTTACAATCATAAAATCTAAGGATTGATTTTGATTTGATTAAAACTAGAAATTTTATTGTATATGTCATAGTATAAGAGAATCCTATAGATAAACATATAAGAATGGTAATCTGGATGTGATTTGAATGGAGCTTCAGGGAAAGTTGGAATTTTTTTGAAAATTAAAAATTCTTCCTTGTGTTTTGTAACTCAACATGTTGAGTTTACATTTAACATGATTGTTTATTAACGGAAGAGAATATCAAGATATTTTGGCTCAAATCTTCCACCCCACCGACTAATTTAGGGGTAAATGTCAAAGCCTGGGTTAAAATTTCAAGCTGCAATGCATATGTTAAACTACAGGTGGATGTTGCAGTAAACATGTAATAACGATGGTTTAGATTGATTTGGAGGGGATTTTTTTAAAAATATTTTGAATGTTTGAAAATTTGAGTGAACTTACTCAACTTTTGAGACTCATTATATTGAGTTTTCTTTCAAAAAAAAGGTCTGCAAAACTGAAGAGAAAATCTAGAGAGATTTAACTTGACTCTTTCACTACACTAACTAACTTAGAGTGAAATGTCAAAATCGAGATTTGATTGGGGGTTTGAATTTGCATTGTAAACATTAAACTATAAGAAATTATTGTAGAAAACATATAACAATGGAAATCAAATTTGATTTGAAAATTTTTTTAAAGGATATTGATTTTTTTTTAAAAAAAAAAATTGTAAGATCTTCCCTGAATTTCAAAACTCAACATGTTGAATACACACCCAACATAAATGTTTACAAATTTGGAAGTAAGATCAGTGACTTTAAACTCGAATATATTTACCATACTAATTGTCTTGAGGGTAAAATGTTGGAGTCTTGATTTGATAGAAGAATTAGAATTTGAAATTGACTTTGGAAAAGGTTAAATTCACTTTGCATAAGTTAATCTACAAGATGGTATCATAGGAAGACATGCAACAAATAACGATAGGAATTGAATGATTTTGAAAGGAATTTGAAGATTTGAAAATATAGAAGAATCTCCCCTATTTTTGGAAACTCAATATGTTAAATTCACATTAAATGTATAGATTTTGCAAATTTTTAAGGGAGCTTTCTAAGAAGCTAACTTGATTCTTTCATCTCGATGAACGGTTTGGGAATGAAATGTCTAAGACTAACTTTGCCAGAAGAATTGAACTTTTGAATTAAATTTAAAGAAGTTGTTTATATTCTATAACACATACTAAATTATAAGAGTTACAATTTCATATGTTATAATAAAATATAAGGATCAATTAGGATTTGAAAAAGATTGAATTTTGCTAACGGATTAAAACTCTGACTTTGAAATCGAAGGACCTCCTATAAGTTAAGAAACTTAACATGCTTGCAATATATTTGAGCATGTGAGTTTTCAGTGTTTATAGGAAGATCTTAAAAGATTTGGTTTGGCACTTTTGCTTTGCCAATCAAATTGGAGACAAAATGTCCAACCCCAACTTTGAATAAGGTTTTCTCGCTCACCTCTCTTTTGATATGTCTTAATTAATGTTGGTCATACTTACCCAAGAATGAAATGGGTAGAGGGACTAATAAAAGAAAGGGTAGTCAAAATTACCAATATAATAAAATTTTTACAATTATTAAAGATGGAGAGAGAGATTTATCCCTAATAGAGTCATCATTTTTTTGTTTGATTAAAAATGTTATTAGGTGAGTTTTAAAAACTTAGTTTTCTTTGGAAGAATTGAATTTTTTGAATTTTAATCTTAAAATCAAATACTTCATTATAAATAATATTTTATCCTTAGAAGCAAATATATAATTCCCTAATGGGTTCAATTTGTAAGTCAAAAAGTTTATCTTAGTTATCATAGTCAAATTAGAGCAAGAACTGCTGATACTATCTACCTGATGACCTATTTTAGAGATTTTGATGATAATAAACATATGCTTGGATGCTCTAATTTGTGTGCTAAGTATTTCAGGTGTATTGATGTGCATTATAATTACTTATGGGATTTACATTGTACAACTCAAGTTCAATCAAATATTGAGATTAAGATGAACCAAGAAGGACAACTTGAAGGACTTTATATTATTGTGGGAGTATGTTAGTGGTCCATTAATATCAACTTGCATGATTTGATTTGCTCACTATCTAAATATCTATTAATTATATATTAATCTTGATATATCAATCTATAAGATTTATTTGTTAAATAAATTTTATAACCTTTATTAATTTCTTAATTATTATCAAATATGGAAAGTTATTTAATTAGGGAAATTAAAGGTAATAAGCTTATATGGCAAAAATTTTATTATGTATTTATTTTAAACTGATTGGTTTCACTTTTTTTTATTAAGGTATGATTAATTACATATATATTAAATCATATTATTATATTAATATTCAATATATCCTGAAATATTCAATAATGTGCAGGAGTTTGAGTTTTGACTGTACTAAAGATGATATTATGTTTTCAGAAATGTGGTCTAATTTTTATTGAATTAGATTGCTTGGATTCTATAGACAGAAAGTGATAGGTTATATGATTCTTTTGGATTTCATTTAAATTTATAATGAATTTCCAAACATTATCTGATTTAAATATAATCTGTTGCTAGCCATTTTTTTCCTATTTTTGATGCTTATGAAGACTTTTTGACCATTCCATGTGGCTAGCCATTTTATAGCCATTTGAATCTCATATATATGTAATATAATTGAATTCTTGAATAAATATAATATTATTTGTTGATAGAAAACATATTAGAATAATATTTTTATTCAAATGTGACTTTACTTACCCTTTCTCTTTAAATTCCTCTCTTCTTCCTCATGTAAGGGCTGCTAAAAGAAAAATCTCCTGCAATTCTTCCATTCTTCCTTTCCTTTTTACATGCTAAATCTTAAGAGGAGAAACTTTGATTCTTATTCCAAGTACTCTTTTCATTTGCGAGATCAAAATCCTGGTTGGAAAGCTTCAACACAAAACCAAATAACATCTATTGGAGTTATTGAGTTTGCTTTCCTTCTCTAAATCCTTACTTGCTGTTCTTTTAGCTTTCACCATATATTTCTTTCTTTAAAATATTTATTTTGCGATGAATACTTGTTGAAAATTTTATATTAAAGTTTTCTATATCATATCTTTTAAATCCATATTGTTTAGCAAAGCAAGTATTTTTACTTCTTTGAGGTGGCATAATTTACAATTATAATCAAACATTTTATTGTACTTGAAGAGTTAAAGTTTAAATCTACAAGAATATATTTTTATTTAAAATATTATTCATATTTTAAATAAAATATAAATCTATCTTAAAGTGAGAAAATTTAATACTTCATTTGCAAGTAGTGAGGCGATTAAAATAAATTTATAAGATCACCTCAAATATTGGGGATACTTTATTGCAAGATAATTTGGGCTTGTATTATTTACATCAAATTGTATTTTTCATTTTCTTGATATAAGATATTTGGCTTATTAAAGTTTTAATTATAATTATATTGGGTTGTACTCGCCTGTGTAGTTTTGCTAAGCAAACCTTAGATTAGTGAATTCTAGCCCTAGAGTTGGCTAGCGTGGACGTATGTTGGATTGGAATCCGGGCCGAACCACGTAATAATATTGTGCCTCCTATTTTCATTTCTTGCATTTATTTTTCTTTGTCTTTTTCATTAGAAATATTGTGTGACAACTTACTCTTTCATAATTTCTTTAAAATCATTTTAACTTTCTTCTTTTAATAAAAATTTTAAGAACCCCAATTCACCCCCGCTCTTGGGGTGCCATAGTCATTCAATAAGAACTACATCGGATGGTAAAAATGATTGTTCAATCAAGTATTTAACTAAAATAATTTCAATAAAATATCATTAATTTCATAATCAAAGTTATGGTAATAACTGATATATCTTTCTGAGGATAGAAGATATCAATTACTAATAAGCATTTAAAAATGATGATAATGATTGTTGAGTTTGATTTTCCCAATTATAATTAATTAAAGTTTTGAAAATATTGAAATTGATAATTTATCTTGGTTTCTAAATCTCCTATGAGTGGAAGCCCTCCTAGTTAGTTACATCATAGGAAATTTAAATTTCCTATGAAAACTTTTGATTAAAATAATGGTAGAAATTTTATTTTGAGATTTCAAGGCATGATGTCAAAGAAATCGAGGTTGGAAATTCAACTAAGATTAGATCAAAATAGAACACTTATTTCTGGACGTCATATGAGAAAAAGCAAGTGCTTTGGGCTTCTAGAACATTTGAGAAGCACCCTAGCCTATCCTAAGTGTTGCACTAAAATTTGGATTGAAAGAGATTTAAGTTTGACTTGTCAATTTTAAAAGAAAATTGGAATTTAATTCTTGAAGTTTGAGATGTTATAACCTGGGCCTACCTCAGAACATAAATCCAAATTAGGTACTCAAAACTAGTAAAAAAAACCTAGCTAATGTAGTGTGAACCTGAACTTACCTTGGCCTGGATTGGGGAGCTAACTAACCACCTAGGTATTTTAAAACCATGAATCTAATCTTTAATGAAAGAGTGGGTTAGGTCATTCAATTACATTCAGTTTGTGGAAATGAGGCCTACATCTAGAGAAAATTGTAATTTGGCACCTTGACTAATGTTGGGTAATATGAAATTTAAAATAAAATATGATTAAACTTTTAGACACTTTTAATTTTTATCTAATACAATGCATCCAAATTGGCTATATTAAAATGCATAAGTTCAGATGACGTAGTTTAAAAATTAGGCATATATAATATATTTTAACCTAATAAATACACAATTTTCCCTTGATAGGACTATACCCTAATAGGTCATGTGGCCTGCTAGAACCCATAGGTAGGGAGGTGCCTAACAAAGAAATGAAGATTCAAAATGATTGCATAAAAATACTCAGCGAATATGATCTTACTTCTTATATTCATTTGAGTTTCTTTGTGGACTTAATTTTTTTAATTTAATTACAATAAAAAAATTTTGCTCACCTATCGACATGGAAAATAGCCATAAAACTACTAAAGCAAGCAATCCTAATTGCAAAGTAAGTACACTTATTAATAATCAAATCAATTAAATTAATATTTTAATTGAAAGTCCAAATGGCAAGTGTCACTTAATATTACAACCATAATTACAGAAATTAAAGTTGTCAGGTACCCCTGATAATAAGTCCAAATTTCTAGTTGTGAGACACAAGTGACTTTGAAAATGGGTCTCCTCATTCTTCACTTCTTCATGTTATCCTCCAAGATTCATTGGGTTCATATATACAAATGAAAAGATACTCCCCCATAAGGGATGTTATCCTTTCCTTTTGAATATTTTAAAGTATCCTAATCTAAATCTTCAAATGAAAATGGACTCTTCCCAAATAAATGTCACCCTTATCTTTAAATATCATATTAGATTCATGTCCTATGTCAAAAATTACTTGATAATTTACAACTCAATAGAATTTAATTATATTTAATGAAAATAAAAAATTTAGAGTCAACAACCTGTAGGGTTATCCTAATAAAATAGTATTTAAATAGCCACAAGCAATTAAATTTTAAATTAAACTACTCAAACTATCCACACTTGGCTATGCTTTTCTAATTTTAAAAGGGGGACTTAGCGCAACGAGCACCTATAGAATTTTATTATTTTTTATTTTTGCCTTGGTTTACTTTTATATGCCCTATATAAGCATGGCCACCTACATAAAATTTAAATATCAAATAAATAATTCTAAATTTAGGGGTGATCTAACACAAAATCAATCACATCAAAGAGCACAAAAATTAAATAAATAATTAAATCAATATTTTACCAACCAATATGTAATAGAATCCTAAAAACCTGACACACAAAAGAAAAGTAAACAACAATCTAGCGTAGACATAAATGTGGTGTTTTAGCAAACCATCTAAAGTGTGTTAGGTAGGTTGTGTGGCTTGGATATGTTCTATATAGGATGCTTAGTTAAATTGCTTAAGGTTCTGGTTGGTTGATAGCATTAAAGGGAAATTTTGATTAAATATTAAATATTAATATGTTAAAATTAATTTTAAATATCTTTTAAAGATTGATTTTTTTCTTCTTTTATTGGTCACAGAGGCCATGAAGTTTATTTCACCTTCCTTGGGATTAACTTAATAGTCTCGTAGGCCTATGTTACCAATAATTACTAGTATATATTAAATATTTTGATTATTTAATGTTTAAGAAGTTAATAAATTTTGATTTATTTGGTTAGTTACTAATTTTAGAACAAATTTAATTTAATTAATTATCAACTAGTTTATAGCATTATTTTACAAGCTCAAGGATTAGGCCTCCTTATAACACAGCCCCACAGCTTAAGATAGTCCTTCCTAAAAACTTAACTTCTGTTGTTAAATATAAGTATTTTAATTTATTTAAATTATTAAAAATTAATTAATCTCAAGGTTTTATGTTATATTGAATCTATTTGCGGCAATGTTTGATAGGCTTGAGGACTAGGTCTCTTTAAGACACTTAGCATGTAGCCTAAGGTAGTACATCATAAAAATCTAGTTGATGTAGTTGAATTAATACTTTTAATTGGTTAAAATTTTTAATAATCAATGAATTTTAATGTTTTACACTCAATTGAATTGATTCATGACTTTATTTCACAGGCCGAGATAGTCCATCCAAAAAACCTTGTTGATGTAATTGAATTGAGAATTTTAATTTAGTTAATTTTTTAATAATTAATTAATTTTAATGGTTTGCACTCTATTAAATCCATTTGTGGTGTTGTTTCACAAACTCGAGGACCAAGCCTCATTTGGACACTTTACCACAGAACCCGAGGTACTTCATCCCAAAAACATTATCTTTGGAGTTGTTATAGAGTATTAAAGTTTTTTTTTTTTAATGATTTTAATATTTAAATTAATTTTTTCTCAAACTTAAATTAATCATAAAATTTTTTCTAATTTTTTATATTATTTTATTCATTAAATTGCTTGGCCAAAATTTGACTTTTAAATTTTGGTTAATTTTTAAAACTTTGATATTTTTATTAAATATTTGACCCTTTGGTGAGTAATTATACTTTGAGATTTCTATATTTTGAGATTTCTATAGTTAGTTATATATTTTTGATGTAAATTTGGACTTATGGTTGACTAGATAGTTAACTTTTTGGATTTGAATTATTTATAGTGGTTCAACATTTTTAATAAATATAAAACCACAAATACCTTTAAGTTTTCTCAAATTGGAATTCTTTAGAATTAGTTTTGATTTTAAGATATTGGGGTATTTATTTGAATTATTAAAAAAATGTTTAATTAGAGAGGTTTTAATGATTTGAATCCAAATGAACTCCAAACTTTTTGAAATTACCTCTAAAGATTAGAAATGATCTAAGGAGGTGTTATCAACTATTTGCTAATTAATTAGAATTATTAATATTTTTAATTAACTAAATTAATTAAATATTGAATTTGAATTAAAATTAATTTAAGGTTAAATTTGATGTCAAATCAAAGGGTTTTTAATTTTCGTGAGTTAATGTTTAAATTTGGGTCAATTTGAGGCATTATATGTAATTTTTTTATTTGAATTTAATTTTTTATAATTTTTTTAATTTTTGAGCTTAATTATAGATTTAATTTTGATGTAATTAAATTTTAACTTAATGAATTTTAAAAATAAGTGATCTCTTATCCTAAAGTAGGTAGTGTCACTATGTTTAAGTATTTTTAATTTCATCCCTATTGGATGTATGTATGAATCATAAGTTTTGACTAAGTTCACTAAGGCAACCTTATTGTCCATAAGTCTCACCTGTATACACTAATTAGAATTACATAAAAACATAGTAAACATGAGCAAGGTAAAATGACCTAATGCTTTATGAAAAGATTGTATCACATTTTTAAGTTTATAGGTCCCTATTATGAATTTAAATACAAGGAAATATTTTCATTGAATTGGGTTGATACCATTTTAAAATGAAAGGGACATTTCCAACAATTTATCCATTCAACTTTGAATCTATAATCATAATCATTTTGAGAATAATACATAATAAACATAAAATATCAATGCTAATTTATTCTCAAACTAAGCACGAACTAATCTTAACTAAATGTTTAATGCAAAATACTCATCAAACTGAATCCATAGTGCTCTAATGCATAAAAATTGGATAAGAATTAAATTAGTTATAAATTTTCAAAAATTTAGGTTAAACTTTGTCCAAAATTGTTTGTAAATTCATTAACTAACTAGAATTGCATCAAATAGCTTTAGGAAAATTAGGGAAGATCAAATATAGACCCTATAATACCTATATATATATATATATATATATATATATATATATATATATATATATATATATATATATAATTAGATTTTCTATATTTTTGAAATAAATAATAAAATCAAAATCAAAATAATTTGATTTTATTTTTTAAAAAAAGTAGATAAAAATCCAAAAGAACAAGTACTTGATCTCAAAATTTGGTTAAGAAGTGAAGTTCTTACAAATTTAAAATTTATGGCATTTTTCTAATTTATTTTAGAGCTTTATTACGCAGTCAGTTAACGACGCTGTGTATGCACTTTCCACGCAGGGGGAGCGGGTTGGACAACTTGAATAGCGATGATCAACATATGCGGCTTACTTAAATGAGTCAACATTAACTATAGGCTGCTTGATCTAGTGTTTCAATCTGACGTCGACTCCTCAATCCCGTGGTTGATCTCAGTCAAGCGAGATTGGATGGTCCCTATTAGATCCACGGGTTGAAATGGACATACATATTTTTTTATGAAAATCTATGCAACCTATGGTTCATGGAAGATGAAAGGAACTATGGATGTAACTAAATCACGGTCATAGATCAAAAGTAAATATATCCAACATATGCGATATCATCTCTTTCCTCTATCATCCTACAAACCTTAGATTCAAATTTACTTTAAACTTTTTAAAATGGTATCTCAAATGGCTTAAAATTTTAAACAAAGGTATAATAGAACTACATTAGTAAAGGGGTGGTATTTTCTAAGCAATTGATGTAGTAATTAAGATTTTATTTAAAAACCTAGGAAAATGCCTAGAGTTTAGGATAACCTCAATAGAATCAATATATTTATGGGTTTAAAGGTTTGTTTCACTTGATAATTGTTTTTGTTCAATCATTTGGAAGACTTTGAGCTTGGTGGAAGCTTCTATAAGGAGTTGTAGTAGATAGGATGGATGAGCCTTTGGTCCTTGCCTCTCTTACCACTGGCAAGTTCGAAATAATAGAGAAGCACCGAGGGAATGTAAGGAAAAATTTGGAGATGAAAAATGAAATGCAGGAGCTTTGAGAGAATGAGTGAATTGTGTGATATGTTTGAATAAGGGGGTTTCATTCTTCTTACCCTATTCTAAGCACTGGAGGGAGAGGGAATGGCTAGGATCACTACAGCAGATTACTTGGATGCTTATAAGCTGGCCTAGACCATTAGGAGGTAGGAAGGCATGAGGCTTCAAGTGAAAATGACCCTATGTGATTCCATATGGAGGGTACCACGAGGGGCATTGAGGCTGAGTTGGGGGGCTCGTCAGGTGTTGGGATAGTTTAGGCTGATTCAACAGGAGGTTTTGGAATCAATTTTATGGGCTAAATAGGGCTAGATCTAGCTAGGCAAAGCTTTGTTAATCAGGTCAACCAAATAAATATAATGGGTTTTTATTGATATTTTGATTAGTAAAAGGAGTTAAGAGCTACTAAGCAAGAGTCCAGTAGGATTAGAGAGTCATTTGAGTTTGAATACTTGAGTTGGATTAAAGAAAATAAGTCAAGCTAAGTATGTTGACTAAACTTAT
The DNA here is from genome assembly GCA_022539455.1 of Dendrobium nobile. NCBI lineage: Eukaryota > Viridiplantae > Streptophyta > Magnoliopsida > Asparagales > Orchidaceae > Dendrobium > Dendrobium nobile. Next base: position 47,315,862 of record CM039736.1, read on the forward strand.
ATCTGAATGCTTCATTAACTTTTTTGACTAGTCAATATGGTCAAACCATGATGAGGTGGGGTTCTAATGAATGTTAAAGGGTTATGGGATAGTTTGCAAAGGGTCTAAATGCATAAATCTAATACATGAGTAAGATGATGTATATATAGAGAAATTTGACCAAATACTTTAACTTGACCAAGTCAAAGTCATTGGAGTTTTACTCATGGAATTTTTTTTGATGAATTTAGAGCATAAATTGAAAATATTACAAGAGATTAAGATGTCTGGTGTGATTGGATGGATTGATATTATTTTATTTGGCCTATATTGAATAATGATGGGTCAAGTTGACCAAGTTGACTAGTGCTTGGGTCAAAACTCTAATCGAGTCTGAATTATTAAGGGATGTGCCTAGAGGAGTTTAATTTGGTTTGATATTAATTTGGGGTTTTATTGGGTGTAAAGGTGCTTAAGGGTTCATTTGGTCAACCTGGGTTAACCTGGTTAACAAGGTTGACCTAGGATTTTTGTCTTAGCTAAATAAGTTTAGTTTGATGTTTAAATACTAGTGGATGTGATCCCAAGGTCTAGATTGGTCATTTTACTGAGAATGACCTATTGGGCCCTTAAGGAATATTTTTTGTCATTTTGACCCCTAGTTGACGGGGGGTCAAAGTGGGCCCACAAAAATAAAGTTTATTACTTAAAATATCATAATCAAGGGTCTTGTTATTGAAACTACTAAACGACAAGAGGGGGGGTGAATTATAAAAGTCTTTTTCTTAATAAAATTAACCCTAAACAAGAGTTCTAATTTTTTTATTGTTTTTGAAATTTTAGAACAAAGATTTATGCAATTTTACTTTCACAAAATTTCACATGCAATAGATATGACAAATTTAAAATGCAAGCAAAAAGTAAACAACGATAAGGAAAGAACACACCAAGAATTTTATAGTGGTTCGGTCAAAATATGACATACGTCCACTCCCCGGAGTCCTCCACTCTGAGATTTTCACTATCAAAATAGTTCTCCTTTTGCCCCCCTCGGCAAGGCGGAGAAGCCTGTATAAACCTCCCTTTCACCAACCCGGCGTGGCGGAATACCAAACTCTGTTTTCGCCCTCCTAGCGACGGCAGAGAACCTTTTCGTTTTTCTCCCTCCTAGAGAAGGCAGAGAACCTCGAGGTAACGGATGTAAATGAGCCTTTCCCTTGGAGATCCTCCCTCAAATCCTTCTCGGGCCACAGGAGGAGCAAGATGCAGCAAGCTTGGAGCAACCGTGTGATCTCCCTCACACCTCTTCTCCCTCACAACGCTCACCTCCTCCTTCCTCTCTCAACCCTCAAGAATTTCTCTAGAGTTTTTTCCCTTGGAATCCCTCTCTAACCACGTTCACCCCCTCTGTAAATCTTACTCAAAAAGAACTTGATTGATATCTAAAAAAGGCTCAAAAAACCTCTGAATTCAAAAGTAGCCGTTACTGTTCGTACAGTACGATTCCACATCGTACAGTACAATCTTCATAAACAGACGTCGTCCTGGTACGAAGATGTACGAACAGTTCAAAGACAATTCGTACTGTACGATATAATATTGTATGGTACGATCCAACAAGATACTATTCGTACAGGACGATGGTCTGGACGATCGGATGTCGTCTCTGTTCATCGTATGGTACGATTAATATCGTACAGTACGATGTGATAAAAACCAAGAGATCGTCTAGGACGATATCCGGGACGATCATACTTCGTCTCTGTTCATCGTATGGTATGATCAAGTTCGTACAGTACGATGTTCAAATTTTAATTAGTCCTGAATTACATGCACTAATCACGGGTTAATTTAAGTAAGTATTAAAAATGGATCGTACAGTACGAACTTGTTCGTACAGTACGAACGGCGCAAAATCACTTACTTAAATTAAATCACGGCTAGGGTTTTGGATCTGAACATATCGTACAGTACGAAAGACTTCGTACAGTACGATCTATTCACAGAATTGTCCACATAGCTTGGATCGTACGGTACGAAATAAAATCGTACAGTACAATCTCCAGAGAAGAATTTTAGTTACATTTTGCAGTTAAAAAAAAAACTCTCCCCCTGTGTGTGTGCATGGTTGCTCTTACTCTTACGCATTTTGTGGCCAGACTCAATAAAGTAAAAATACAATAAATGAATAATACAATATTTGACTCATACTCCTAATCTACCCGGTCTTGAGTCTTCCTTTCTTCCTGAGTCACTTGTGGTCTTCCAGAAATGTTAGTGCTCAAGGAAAGTAGCAAATAAAATAATATTCAATGAAAAGCTGTTCCAAAAAACACTCATTATTTGGCATCATCAAAATCTCAAACTCGGGGTCATGGGTTGCAACAATCTCCCCCTTTTTGATGATGTCAAATAATTTGTTGCAAGTAAGAAAGAAAAACATTTCTTTTGTTTTTTTGTTTTTTTTTTGTTTTTTTTTTTTTTAATTAAACACAAGAAAGAAAAAAAAGATACTACAAGCAAGTACGAAACAAACAGAAATGTATTTAGATAATCAGGCATTACAATATTACAACAAACTTCTCCCCCTTTTTACAGCACAAAAAGGAGGAGCAACTAAAAGCACAAAAGCAAAAAAAAAGAGAAAAACTACAATGCAAACACAGACAATCTAGTCAGACGGGTCCTGATCAGTTGGTGGTGGAGGTGGATTTGGCTGAAAGTATTAAAATAGAGTATCGAAGCGGTGATCAGTTGCAGTAAAATGCTCTCCAAACCATTGCATATCAGCCTCGTGTTGCTGATGTTGTTCTTGAATATGCATGTCGAGACGAGTCTGCAGCTGGTCGAAGCGGGCAACTAAATCATCATTTGGGTGTGCTGGTGCTGGAGCTGGTGCAGGTGCTCGGGGTGCGGCATGGCGACGTGGTCGAGCTGGAGCTGTGGCTGGTGCATCTTCTCCTTCTTCTTCATCAAAGACGGGTTCTTCAGGCTCATGTCCCCGATGAAAGATGATAGGGAAGGAAGCATCCGTATAAAAAATAGGAAGCATGTCGGGTTCACCAGGGTAGGATAATTGATATTTATGGTAGAGGATATATCCTATTAGGTGACCAAGAGCCAAATTTTGTTTCCGTCGAGTGGTGGGAAGACAAACAAAAGTCATGTGCCGAATATAGTTGCTAATCAAATCGACCTCATCAAACTTAATGTTGGACATAATAAGGTAGGTAGCGACTGACAAGGTAGGGGTCAAATTGATGCGGTCGCCACCTTTGGGTATGATAGAGGTTCGAAGAACATGTTGAATTATACGGGCATTTCGGGTTAAGGATTGGACTAGAGGCTGGTGTTGATGAAAAATAGTATTCCTAAGGACTCTATTTACATCGCTCCAATCAAAATCATCGGTAAGAAACGAGCAAACCATAGGTCCTTCAGTGGACAGCCAAATATGTTGGGCGATGTCGGCTCTAGTTATTTCAACGGGGCGGCCACAAACAAAGGAGTGAAAAGTTGTGTTATCGACGTTGTAGGTGAGGTTGGCGAGAAATTCAAAAAGCAGTTCAGAATTGTATGGAAACGCTAGGGTGAGTAGGAATTGAAAGGTGGTGGAGGCAAAGAGGCCCATTACCTCGAAATTTAGAGCGGCCTGATTAAGCATTTTTGAGGGGGAAATTTTGCAGGCTTTGTATCGGTAGTAGGCTTCCTCATTCTCACTATTCAGAAAGCGATCAGGTTGACGACTGGATGAGGACGAGCTTCCGGCAGTCATCCGACCTCGTTTAGACATTGCAGGAGGGCACGAAAATGAAGTGAAGGCTGAGTGAGGAGAGGGTTGAGTGAATTGAACAGCCTAGGCAAGGGTATTTATAGGAATTTCCATAAATCGTACAGTACGATCTGGGATCGTACAGTACGATATCCAATTAATATTCTGACTGGTCGTTTCGGGAAAAGGCAGTCAAATCGTACAGTACGATAAGTATCGTACAGTACGATCAGGCGAATATCGATCGTCCCGAGGCCCTCAGTACGACTTTTGACCAAAAGTTTCGTACTGTACGAATAGGTGGATCGTACAGTACGATACATAATAAATATCGTACCGAACATCTTTAACTCAAATTTGTCCTTCTATGATGATTTGGATCGTACCGTACGAAGCGAATTGATCGTACAGTACGATACTTAATAATGTCGTACCAACCAGCTTTAATTCGTCCCAATCCGTTGCTGACGTGGATCGTATTGTACGAAGAAGAGGAATCGTACAATACGGTAGGCAATTATGCTGGAAGATTATCGTACAGTACGATGTTTATCGTACAGTACGATCAACAGAGCTGAAATCTGCCTATTGGTGGATGTATGTAGATTGTGATATATCGTACAGTACGATATAGATCGTACAGTACGATATAGATCGTACAGTACGATGAATAATCAATGTAAGTGTTAGTGTGGTGAGTGTGTGGTGATCAGGAGCAGCCCTAAAGATTTTTTTTTTTTATGCATTTATATCTATGACACCTAATCTAGTCCTCAAGGTGCTAAAGGTGTCAAAAGCTAATGGTTTTGTGAATATGTCTGCCAGTTGATCTCCTATAGCGATGTGATGTAATTCTATATCTCCCTTAGCGACGTGATCTCTAATGAAATGATGTCTAATGTCTATGTATTTCGTTCGAGAGTGTTGAATTAGATTCTTAGAGATACAAATTACACTTGTGTTGTCACACATGATCGAGATGGTTCCAACAGGTAGTCCAAGATCAAGAATTTGTTGTTTTAACCATAGTACTTGTGCAACACAACTTCCTACTGCAATATATTCTGCCTCGGCTTTGGAAAGTGCTACTGAGTTTTGCTTCCTACTGGACCAAGAAACTAATGATTATCTGATGAATTGGCAGGTACCAGAGGTGCTCTTTCTATCTATCGTACATCCTGCAAAGTCAGAATCTGAGTACCCTAGGATTTCAAAGGAAGTGCTGTGTCTGGGATACCAAATTCCTAAGTTTGGGGTGCCTAGTAGATATCTAAGAATTCTTTTGACAGCAGTTAAGTGAGACTCTTTAGGATCGGCTTGGAAACGGGCACAAAGGCACACACTAAACATTATGTCCGGTCTACTGGCAGTCAAGTAAAGAAGGGATCCAATCATTCCTCTATATTTTTTCTGATCTACTGATTTTCCACTAGGATCCTTATCTAATTGGATTGTTGAACTCATTGGGGTGTTCATGGGTTTTGCACTATCCATTTCATATTTCTTTAAAATATCCTTAATATACTTTGATTGGCTAAGAAAGGTTCCATTATCCATTTGTTTTACACTAAAGCCAAGAAAGTAATTAAGCTCTCCCATCATGCTCATTTCAAACTCATTACTCATTATTTTTGAAAATTCATCGCATAAGTTTTTATCCGAGGATCCAAACAAGATGTCATCTATATATATTTGAACAATGAGAATTTCTTCTTTGACCTTTTGTAAAAAGAGTGTAGTATCTACACTACCCTTTTGAAATCCTCTATCCAAAAGAAATGAGCTAAGTCTTTCATACCATGCTCTAGGTGCTTGCTTTAATCCATATAGTGCCTTTTTTAATTTGAATACATGGTTTGGAAATTGTGAGCTTTCAAATCCGGGGGGTTGCTCAACGTAGACATCTTCCTTAATTACCCCGTTCAAAAATGCACTCTTTACATCCATTTGATATAACTTAAAATTCTTGAAGCAAGCAAAAGCAAAGAGCACTCTTATGGCTTCTAGTCTAGCAACTGGGGCAAAGGTTTCTTCAAAGTCTATTCCCTCAATCTGGTTGTACCCCTTAGCTACTAGCCTTGCTTTATTCCTTATTATTGTTCCTGAATCATTCACCTTATTCTTGAAGACCCATTTTGTTCCAACAACACTCTGCTCTTTAGGTCTCTTAACTAACTCCCAAACATCATTCCTGGTGAATTGGTTCAGCTCTTCTTGCATTGCTAGAATCCAAAATTCATCTCCTAAGGCTTGATCTATACTTGTAAGTTCTATCATAGAGATGAAAGCTGAGTGACTAACCTCCTTCCTAAGTCCATTCCTAGTTCTTACACCTTCTGAAGGGTCTCCTAAAATTAACTCTTTAGGATGACTAGAAGAATATCTCCATTCTCTAGGCAAAGCTTCCTGAGATTCGACCCTTTCTCCTAAGGTCATAGTCTCTACTCCTTGAATTGCCTCTATTTCATCATCTTCAATTTTAGTTTCTGAGGGCATATCTGATTCATCAAATACCACATGGGTGGATTCTTCTATTACATGGGTTCTCTTATTAAAAATTCTATAGGCCTTACCTACAGAAGAATAGCCTAAGAAGACACCCTCATCAGACTTGGAATCGAATTTTCCTAAGGGATGTTTACCATTATTTAAGATGAAGCACTTACACCCAAAGACATGTAAATGTGAAAGGTTTGGTGTCCTACCCTTAAGGAGTTCATATGGAGTTTTATTCAGCTTCGATCTAATGTTTACTCTGTTCAAAACATAACAGGCTGTGTTGACTGCTTCTGCCCAAAAGTATCTAGGAAGGGTATACTCCGCTAACATTGCCCTAGCAGCTTCTACCAAGGTTCTATTTTTCCTTTCTGCTATGCCATTCTGTTGGGGTGTTCTAGGAGCTGAGAAATTGTGCTCTATTCCTATCTCTTGACAGAATGACTCAAACCTATCATTTTGGAACTCTCCACCATGATTGCTATAGATTGTTGATATTTCACAACCTAATTTTCGTTGAATCCATGTGGAGAAAACTTTAAATTCCTCAAAAGACTCATTTTTGTGTGCTAAGAATCTTACCCAAGTAAATCTAGTGAAGTCATCTACAATCACAAATCCATGATTCTTTCCACCTAGACTGGCTGTACTAACGGGTCCAAATAAGTCCATGTGTAGAATTTCTAGTGGCCTAGAGGTGATCACGTCTCTAATTGAGTGAAAGGATGATTTGACTTGTTTTCCTTGTTGGCAAGCATCACATAAGTGATCCTTGGTGAATTAACTTAGGTACACCTCTAACTAGGTTTTTCTTAGTGATGTTTCTAAGAGTTTTCATACTAGCATGGCATAGTCTCCTATGTCATAGCCACGAGTCATCAACTATTATTTTCAAGCAAAATGATTTTGAGTTATCTACACGATCAAGGTCTAACATGTAAACATTGTTCATCCGTTTTCCTTCTAAAATTACTTCATCAAATAAACTAATCATGCATCTATCAGTAAAAAATTTAACATCAAAACCTTTGTCACACAGTTGACTAATGCTAAGTAAATTATGTTTCAAACCATCAACTAGTAAAACATTTTCAATTAAAAAATTCTTAGCATTACCAACGATACCTGAGCCTATTACCTTCCTGGTAGTGTTGTCTCCCAACGTTACTTTGCCTCCAGTTTTTGTCTCCAATAGGATGAACTTCTTCATATCTCCAGTCATGTGTCGCGAGCAGCCACTATCCAGGTACCACATGCTCTCACTAGGTCTTTTGTGAGAGCATCCCTACAATTTCATTCAAAGATTAGATTTGGGAACCCAAGTGAGTTTGGGTTCCTCCTTATGCTTGCATGAATGAGATGTATGCATGTTATGCTGTGATGGATGCAGTTTAGGTCTCCATACTAAGTGTGTCCTACGGTGAATTGTGCATGTGCGGGCTATGTGACCTAGCATGCCACAAGAGAAGCACCTAACACCAGGAAATAGGTTTACTAATCTATGAGGGTGGTGGTGCCTCTTCCTAAGGTTTTGTGTTGCATGCTGTGTTGGGGGTTTTCTAGGATGGCCTACTATGAGTGATGCAATTTCATTTTCTTGTTCTTTTATTTTTTCACTATAAGTTTTATTTTGAGCAGTCAATCCATCAACTTCTATCAATAGCAAGTGCTCACTATGATCTACTTCTAATGCAAGTGCAGTTAGTTTTTCAAACTCTACATCTAGTTCAATATGTGATGTTTTCAAGGATTCATGTGCTTCAATTAGTTCAATATGCTTCTTATTTAATGCACCATACTCATCAAGAAGTAACATGTGATCTTTATCTAAATCAGAATTTTCTTTAACTAAGTTAGCATGCTCAATTTGTAAGGAACTGAATTCAATATTAAGTTTAGCATGCATTTTCTTCAGTTTCTTATATGAGTCATGAATATTCTCAGAAATAAGCAATAATTCATCATAAGAAAGTTGACATACCTCATCCTGATCCAATTGATCAAGGTTATCATTAGCCATAAGACACAAATTTGTTACCTCCTCCTCTGCTTCTTCTTCTGATGATTCTGAGGCAGAGTCGTCCCAAAAAGCTTTCTGTGTCTTTGTCTTTCCTCTCTTGTATTTAACTTTGTCATCTCCTTTCTCCTTTGCTGGTTGACTCTTCAGATTAGGACAATCGGCTCGAAGGTAACCTGGCTTCCTGCACTCAAAGCAAATTGTATCAGATGAAACCTTATTGGACCTTGAGCTCTTACCTTTATTCCAGCTGTTCTGATGACGCTTCTATTTTCTCTTCAGGAAATTTTTGAACTGTCGGGTCATCAGTGCTATTTCATCTTCTTCCTCCCCTGCAGAGCTTTCACTTTTTGAGTTGCTAGCTTTTAATGCCACCATCCGCTCCTTTTTCTTTTCACCAGCATCACTTTGCCTTTGGCTCACTCCTTGATCGTATGCAATGAGTGACCCGAGGAGGTTATCAATAGAATAAACATTAAGATCTTTGGACTCAGTGATAGCAGTTATCTTAGCATCATAGGAACTAGGTAGGCATCTAAGAATTTTATTTACTTTCTCAGAATTTGAAATTTCTCTACCTAATGCATGCAAGGATGTCACGATTTGGGTGAACTTAGTGTACATGTCAGAAATTGTTTCGCTAGGTTTCATACGGAATAATTCATAATAATGCAGTAGAATGTTAAGCCTAGACTGTTTTACTTCGTTTGTTCCTTCGTATGTAATGCACAGTCTATCCCAAATCTCCTTACCAGAAGCACAAGTAGATACTCTCATATAGTCCTCAAATTTCAATGCACAAAAAAAACAGTTTAAGCACTTACCATTCAGTTGGGCTAATTCCCTATCCTCATTGCTCCATTCAATAAACGGTACAGGAGTTTTCAAATCATTAACAATTTTAAACGGTGCAACATACCCATCATTTACTAACATCCACATGCGGTAATCTATAGATTGCAAAAATGTAGACATTATAATTTTCCAAAAATCAAACGGTATGTTATCAAAAAGTGGTGGACGAGTTATTGAATAACCCTCCGCAGTGTTACGATTACCAAAATTCGACATGATCGTTTTTTTTTCAAGGTTTTCTAAAACACTATTTTTGAAAAACTAGCTCTGATACCAATTGAAACTACTAAAAGATAAGAGGGGGGGTGAATTGTAAAAGTCTTTTTCTTAATAAAATTAACCCTAAACAAGAGTTCTAATTTTTTTTTTGTTTTTGAAATTTTAGAACAAAGATTTAGGCAATTTTACTTTCACAAAATTTCACATGCAATAGATATGACAAATTTAAAATGCAAGCAAAAAGTAAACAACGATAAGGAAAGAACACACCAAGAATTTTATAGTGGTTCGGTCAAAATATGACCTACGTCCACTCCCCGGAGTCCTCCACTCCGGGATTTTCACTATCAAAATAGTTCTCCTTTTGTCCCCCTCAGCAAGGTGGAGAAGCCTGTACAAACCTCCCTTTCACCAACCCGGCGTGGCGGAATACCAAACTCTGTTTTCGCCCTCCTGGCGATGGCAGGGAACCTTCTCATTTTTCTCCCTCCTAGAGAAGGCAGAGAACCTCGAGGTAACGGATGTAAACAAGCCTTTCCCTTGGAGATCCTCCCTCAAATCCTTCTCGGGCCACAAGAGGAGCAAGATGCAGCAAGCTTGGAGCAACCGTGTGATCTCCCTCACACCTCTTCTCGCTCACAACGCTCACCTCCTCCTTCCTCTCTCAACCCTCAAGAATTTCTCTAGAGTTTTTTCCCTTGGAATCCCTCTCTAACCACGTTCACCCCCTCTGTAAATCTTACTCTAAAAGAACTTGATTGATATCTAAAAAAGGCTCCAAAAACCTCTGAATTCAAAAGTAGCCGTTAGTGTTCGTACAGTACTATTCCACATCGTACAGTACGATCTTCATAAACAGACGTCGTCCTGGTACGAAGATGTACGAATAGTTCAAAGATAATTCGTACTGTACGATATAATATCGTACAGTACGATCCAACAAGATACTATTCGTACAGGACGATGGTCTGGACGATCGGATGTCGTCTCTGTTCATCGTATGGTACGATTAATATCGTACAGTACGATGTGACAAAAACCAAGAGATCATCTAGGACGATATCCGGGACGATCATACTTCGTCTCTGTTCATCGTATGGTATGATCAAGTTCGTACAGTACGATATTCAAATTTTAATTAGTCTTGAATTACATGCACTAATCATGGGTTAATTTAAGTAAGTATTAAAAATGGATCGTACAGTACGAACTTGTTCGTACAGTACGAACGGCGCAAAATCACTTACTTAAATTAAATAACGGCTAGGGTTTTGGATCTGAACATATCGTACAGTATGATCTATTCACAGAATTGTCCACATAGCTTGGATCGTACGGTACGAAATAAAATCGTACAGTACGATCTCCAGAGAAGAATTTTAGTTACATTTTGCAGTTAAAACAAAAACTCTCCCCCTGTGTGTGTGCATGGTTTCTCTTACTCTTACGCATTTTGTGGCCAGACTCAATAAAGTAAAAATACAATAAATGAAAAATACAATATTTGACTCATACTCCTAATCTACCCGGTCTTGAGTCTTCCTTTCTTCCTGAGTCACTTGTGGTCTTCCTGAAATGTTAGTGCTCAAGGAAAGTAGAAAATAAAATAATATTCAATGAAAAGCTATTCCAAAAAACACTCATTATTTGGCATCATCAAAATCTCAAACTTGGGGTCATGGGTTGCAACAGTTATGATCATATGGTTTAGAGTAGGCTCCAAGATCAAGATTTACTATGTGGTGGGTCAAGTGGCATTGGCTATAAATATTTAAAGTTTTTATAGTCTTTGGATTTCAGTTAAATTTTTGGGGTTGGAGGCCTCAAATTATGATCATATTTGGAGGGTAGATCCTAGAGACATGACTAATCTATATGCAATTAATAAATCAAAGGGTCATTTGATTGGGGTTTCAAATATTTCAAAAATCATAAAAAGGCTTTCAAGACCTAGACTATGAACCTTTGATTTTGGTCTGGAAATTTTGATTTTAATGGGGTTTTAGATTTGAATGTTTAGAATTGAATTATCCAAATCATTCATTATCATTTGGATTATCAAAAGTTGTTGGATAGGGTTGAAGCTAGATTAAAGGCTGGATCAAAGTTTAACCTAGATTTAAGATCTGGATAGGTTTAAAGTTTGGATGTGTTTGAAGTTTGAATTGATTAGAGGTTTAAAAGCTTAAATTTTAATTCATATAAGATCTAGATATATCCTAGGGCCTAGTTAAATCCTATGGATTGGATTGGTCCTAATGATCTCATTCAAAAATTAGATAAATATTGCCTTAAACATCTACTGTCTAGGTACCACATGCTCTTACTAGACCTTTTGTAAGAGTACCCTACAAAATCATTAAATGTTAGATTTAGGAGCCCAAAAAAGTATGGATTCCACCTTATGAATTGAAAACTAAGATGGATACATGATATTTTATGGTTTATACAATTTTGGTCTCCACACCAAATGTGTTATACGGTGGATTGTGCAAGTGTGGGAGATTTTTCCAAGCATGCCACAAGAAAAGCATCTAACTTGTGGGAATGGATTTGCAAGTCTATTTGTGTTATAGGGTCTCTTTTTAGGTTTATATGATCCATTTTAGGATAATATTTACGAAATTTTTCAAGTGTAGGTGATGGTTAATTCTCTTTAAAAGCAATTAGTTCCACTTGCAAATAATTTTTTGGACTTTCAAGAACTGAATTATCAAACTTTAATGCATTCTACCTATCATCAACTTTATCTAAACATACCTTTATTTAATTACTTAAATGAATTTTCTAAATCAATATGGAATGCTTTTAAGGAATCATGCTAATCAGTTAAATCAAAATGTCATTTATTTAAATCATCAAATTCATTATGTAAGTCCATATGATTATTATCCAAGGTAGAGTGGTTTTTCCTAAGGCATTCATGCTCTTTTTGCAAGTTTAAAAAATTAGAATTATGGCAATCATACATATTCTTCAGCTTCCTATATGCACTATGATGTTTTTTAAAAACTTAAATAATTTATCATAGGAAAGCTCACAAACCTCCTTTTAATTAGAACAATCAAGATGGTTATTTGCCATTAAACACAGGTTGGTTATGAAAGTTTGTTAGGGATGTTAGGCCCTTATGATTGGCCCAAGGCTGATAAAGAAAGAGGTGAATTGGAAAAGAAGAATCTTTAAATCAAAACATAAACCAAAACAATATCACCACAATAAAAACCAAATGCGAAAATTGAATGCGGAAGTAATAAAGGAAAAAACACACCAGACTTATACTGGTTCGGTCAAACCTTGACGTACGTCCACTCCTTGGAGGCACCCTCCAAGTATTGCACTAAACTAAGTGTCTCTCCTTTAGCCCCCACAGCTAGGCGGAGAAGCTTTTACAAAATCACTTCCACCTCCCAGGTGTGGCGGAATCGCCGGGTCCTTTGACACCAAAGAGATTTTCTTCTTTGGTGAACTTCCCTTGAGACAAGCCTTGAATTCGACGGTATTCATGTGCGAGCTTGCACGAGCAACCGTGTGGAACCCTCTCCACACTCACTTGAATCCCCCCTCACAGGATCTTCTCCCTCTCTCAAACTTCACCATTTCCTCACTCCCTGTTAAGCTCTCTCTTCAACTTTCCCCCAAAAGAACAAAGCTACAATGGCAGCCAAAGACACTTACCAAGGGTCATGTCATAGCTTAAATAGAAGATCTCAAAACAAGCTCATTAATGCAAGTTGCCGACATTATCATCCAGGATGATAGGCATATCGTCTTGTACGATCAGTACAATTTAAGCCCAATCAGCCGGAACGATATGAGACGATCATAAGAAATTTATTCATACCGTCCAGGATGATAATATATCATTCTGGATGATCAATACTAATTGTGGAATATCATCCTCGACATCGCCCTGAAAAATAGCTATCTGATGACCAATGGTCCAATATATCGTCCAGGACGATCTGGTGATCGTCCAGGTGGATTTGATTGTGAAATCAAGTCATAATTGCTTTCCTTCAATTTCAGAGAAATTTTAGAAAAATTGACCTGGAACGTCCTGGACGATATTTTGTAGTCCTCGACGATCCACCTGGACGATGTCCAAAAATAGGTTATTTCTAAATAGATATGGCGGCAAATTCTTTCTGAATTGAGCCCATCATCCTGACCGATAAAAAATCGTCCAGGACGATATGTTTTGCATAATGACGGCTACTTTAATGAGGATGCCCTAATCAGGGTTTTTACTTTTGAACAGATCGTCCAAGATGATATAAATATCATCCTGGACGATATTACCAAAACTAGAACTCTTTTAGGGAAAAATATTGAATCTACCAAGTTACAAATCATCAGGCGCCACACCAAATACAATAGACTCAAGAAAGGAAAATTATTTACAAACTGACTCAGACCTAGTCTACCCAATCTTGAGCTGGTTCCAATTTGCAGTCTGATCGTGTGGCCCTGAAATGTCTGTAGATAAGGCAGTCGTAGAGAAATAGAAGTGTTTGCTATCATCAAAATCATAAATTATGAAAATAGATCCGCAACAATCTCCCCCTTTTTGATGATGGCAAATATTTTAATTTGAATTTTAAAAAGGGATATTTTCTCCTAATCTCCCCCTCACTAGGATAACACTTTAAAAATATAGGAGATAAAAATATTTTTGTTGTTTTAAAATTTTTGATCATAAAGATACAAATACAAAAATAGTACAAAAATTCAACAATATATTCTCCTCCTTTGACATTATCAAAAAGAAAGGAGGCATAAACAAAAAACAAAATGACTAAAAGACAAAAACGTTCCTTGATCTAGTGAAAAATAAATATTCCTAAAATGAGAAAGTTACCTCTTGGTTTTAATCAAGCACTTAGTAGAATTGTATTGACAACGCATAGCCCAGAGAAGGTTAGAAATTCATAATTTGATAATCCAAACTCAAGTTCTTCAAAAAGGCTCAAAAACTTTTTAATTCAATATATAAATCATGGAATAAATTAGAAAAAGAAACACTAATTTTTTAAAACTCTTTTCATAAAATATATCTAATAGAAGATTAATGCAAGAATTATTGAATCAAGAATCATGTTTTTCAAAATCAAGTATCGAAAGTATCAAGGATTTTCTTAAGCTTTTAAGAAGTATAAGAAAAAATAAGCAAATTTTTTTGTGGGCTCATTTTATGCCCATTATCACTTGAATTGCTCTTCGAGCAACTTTTGATTTTACTTTGTGTATTTTTTTTTAATTTGGCGTCATTGCGCATCTTTTGGTTTGGCATTATTGGCCACTTCTTTTTAATTATTTTAAAAAAATATGCTTTCTTTCTTATATTTTCAAAACTAAAGTAAACCCAAATTATTGACAACATGAACAACTTGATTAAGAAAATTTTATGGTGGATTCAACAATTTTGCAAAAGATTCTTATGCGATAGAAAAAATGTAGGGAGATGAAAAAAAAAAAACAGTTTCAAAGTTCAATTTAAAATATGATGAAGATTTTGAATTAAAAGTAAAATAACCTCTTAAAGAAGAGAGAAAGAGAAACAAAATTATGAGTTCCTTTCCTCTGATTGTTTAAGAGAAATCAACCACACTTTCATAAGAATTCAAGAAAAATACAGGAGGTAGATTTTTCATTTTTTAAAAAAGTGATCGTGTATGTTGATCAGAGAGAAACCCAAAAAAATTAACGAAAAAAGAAAAGAAAGAAAAAGATTAAAAAAAAGAAAAACACATACAAAAGATCAAATAAAACATGCAAACAAAAAATAAAAAAATACAAACAAAGGTTTAAGCACCATCTTACTCCTGGTCTGATGCTTCAGAAACCAGGTCTGCCCAGGAGATTTTTTGCATTTCATTATTTCCCAGTTTAAAATTTGCTTTGCTCTACCCTTTTCTTTCGCAGGAAGAATTCTTAAATTAGGGCACTGATTTTTCATATGTTCAGGCTTCCTACATCGAAAGCAAATAACGTTAGAAGAAATATTAAGATCCTTACCATTTTTACCTTTATACAATTTTTATTGATTGGAGGAGATTTAAATGGACATGTTGGTAGAGAGGTAGATGATTTTAAAAGCATTCATGGTGGCCATGGATTTGGAACGACGAATGAAGGTGGCAAGACCATATTGGATTTTTGTTTAGCTTATGATTTTTCAATTGTTAATACCTTATTTAAGAAAAGAAATGAGCATCTCATCACTTATAAAAATGGATATAGTACAACACAGATTGACTATTTTCTTATTAGAAAACTAAATCGTTTAGATTGCAAAGATTGTAAAGTTATTCTGAGTGAAAATTTATGTACCCAACATCGATTATTAGTTTTGGATTTTAAGATAAAGGGGCATAAAATAAAAAATAAAGTAAAATGATTTTCTAGGATTAGATGGGGGCATTTAAAGAATATTAACAAAAATATTTTTGGAAATAAGATCTTAGATCTTAAGATTTTGTCTGTGCATGAGGATGCTAATATTATATGGGAAAAAGTGGCTAGTGATATTAAGAATATTGCAAAAGATATCCTTGGAGTATCAAAGGGAAAAGCTCCTAATAGTAATAGTAGTTGGTGGTGGAATCCAAATGTGCAAGAAAAGATTAAAAATAAGAAGCTTTGTTATAAAAATTGGTTTAATTTTAAAAATTCTAATAATTGGGAAATTTATAAAGTGGCTCGTAAGGATGCTAAGAAAGCAATATGCAATGCAAAGACATTAGCTTTTAGTGATTTATATAATAGATTAGATACTAAAGAGGGAGAAAGATATATGTATAAGTTAGCCAAACAAAGAGATAGGAATAGTAAGGATTTAGTTCAAGTGAAGTGTATTAAAGATGAAGATCAAAAAATACTTTTCTTAGAAGATGATATTCAACAAAGATGGATGAGATATTTTGCTAAACTTTTTAATGGAGATTGTGAATATAAGATTGACTATAATGACCTTAGCACCCTAAATGAAAATAAAGATTTCTATTTTTATCGGCGTATTAGTAAAACTGAAGTTAGAGAGGCTTTAAAGAAAATGAAGGGTGGAAAAGCTGTTGGACCTGATGATATTCCAATAGAAGTGTGGAAATGCTTATGAGATGAAGGAATTTCATGGCTTACTAAACTTTTTAATACTATTTTGAAGACTAAAAAGATGCCAGATGAGTGGAGAATGAGTGTGTTAATTCCTATTTTTAAGAATAAAGGTGATGCACAAGATTGTGCGAATTATGGAGGTATTAAGTTAATGTGTCATACTTTAAAACTTTGGGAGCGAGTTATGGAGCATAGGTTGCAGCGTGATACTAATGTTTCTCATAATCAATTTGGATTCATGCCGGGTAGGTCGACTATGGAAGCCATTCATTTATTAAGAGGTTTGATGGAGAAATATAGAGAAAATAAGGAGGATCTACATATGATATTTATTGATTTAGAAAAAGCATATGATAAAGTTCCAAGAGAAGTGCTATGGAGAGTTCTTGAAAAGAAAGGAGTCAATAATGCTTATATTCAAATCATTAAAGATATGTATGCAGGAGCTATTACTTGTGTTCAAACACAAGGTGGTTTGACCAAGTATTTCCCTATTTCGGTTGGGTTACATCAAGGATCAGCCTTAAGCCCATATCTTTTTGCTTTAGTCATGGATGTTCTCACTAGACATTTGCAAGAGGATGTACCTTGGTGTATGCTTTTTGTTGATGATATTCTTCTTGTTGATAAGACTAGAAAGGGAGTTGAAGGTAAACTTGAATTATGGAGGTCAACCTTAGAGTCTAAAGGTTTTTGCTTGAGTAGATCTAAAATGGAATATATGGAGTGTAATTTTGGTAGTAATAGACCTAGTGAGGGGATTGTGACTTTGGACGATCAAGTCATTAATAAGAGTACACGTTTTAGATATCTTGGATCTATTGTTCAGAGTGATGGTGAAATAGATGGGGATATTATCAGCAGAATTCAAGTTAGATGGTTGAAGTGGAGGAATGCATCGGGCTTGTTATGTGATAGAAATGTACCCCTCAAACATAAGGGAAAGTTCTATAAGATGGTAGTGAGGCCTGCAATGCTTTATGGTGCCGAATGTTGGCCATTAAAAGAGAAGCATAATACTAAGTTAAGTGTGGCAGAGATGAGGATGCTCAGGTGGATGAGTGGCTTTACCCTTAGAGATAGGATACGAAATGAGCATATACGTGAAAAGGTTGGAGTAGCTCCAGTAGAAGATAAGATTAGAGAGAGTCGCCTTAGATGGTTTGGTCACATAAAACGGCAGCCTTCCGATGACCCGGTTAGGAGAGTAGAGGTATTTGATTTGACTTATGTTAAGAAAGGTAGGGGTAGACCTAAAAAGACTTGGTTAGAAAATATTAAGAATGACCTTTCTTTATTAGATTTAAACGAGAATTTGACTTTTAATAGGACACAATGGAGAAAAAGGATTCATGTAGCCGACCCCACGTAGTGGGATAAAGGCTTGATGTTGTTGTTGTTGTTGTTGTTGTTGTACAATTTTTATTGATGCTTATGCTTTGGTGAGCCATTCAATTTTCCTGTCAAGTCATTGCTTTCATCACCAACTAAGCTATCTTTTTTCATATCTTCAGCTTTTAGAACAATCATTTCACCTGCATCAAAAAGTCTTTGACCCAAACTTTGCTCATAGGCAATGAGTGAGCCAATCAAATTATCAATAGAATAATCATTCAAATTTTTTGATTCACAAATAGCAACAATTTTAGCATCAAACTTATCCAGTAGACAATGAAGAATTTTGTAATTTTTTCAAAATTTGAAAATTCTTCTCCTAAAGCGTGCAATGATGTCACAATTTAAATAAAACTAATATACTTGTCTAAGATCGTCTCAAAAGGTTTCACAGAAAATAGTTCAAAATCATGCATTAACATATTCAACTTGGATTGCTTGATTTCACTAGTGCCTTCGTATATGGTGTGTAGTTTATCCCAAACTTTCTTACCCGTAGTGCACGTGGATACTAACATAAAATCTTTAGAATTTAAAGCACAGAAAAAATAGCTTAAAGATTTTGCATTCAATTGAGCATCGATTCGTTCATCTCTATTCCATTGACTAAAAGGAATGTTAGTTTTAATTCATCTACAATACGTGACGGAAATGAATAACCAGTTAAAATCATATGCCACATGCGAAAATCAATTGATTGCAAAAAAATAGACATGCGAATTTTCCAAAAATCAAATGAGATATTTTCAAACAAAGGTCGTCTAGTGATTGAATAACCTTCCACAACATTATGATTTAAAAAATTAGCCATGGATCGAAATTTAAAAAGTTTTCAAACTCAATTTTTATGAATCCTTCTCTGATACCACTTGAAAGTTCATTAGGGATGTTAGGCCCTTATGAACTGGCCCAAGGCTAATAAAGAAAGAGGTGAATTGGAAAAGATGAACCTTTAAATCAAAACATAAACCAAAACTAATATCACCACAATAAAAACCAAATGCGGAAATTGAATGCGGAAGTAATAAAGGAAAACACACATAATATTTATAGTGGTTCGGTCAAACCTTGACCTACGTCCACTCCTTGGAGACACCCTCCAAGTATTGCACTAAACTAAGTGTCTCTCCTTTAGCCCCCACAGCTAGGCAGATAAGCCCTTACAAAATAACTTCCACCTCCTCACTGCGGCGGAGTCACCGGGTCCTTTGACACCAAAGAGATCTTCTTCTTTGGTGAACTTCCCTCAAGATAAGCCTTGAATCAGACAGTATTCAGGTGCGAGCTTGCCGAAGCAACCATATGGAACCCACTCCACACTCCCTTGAGTCCCCTCTCACAGGATCTTCTCCCTCTCTCAAACTCCACCCTTTTCTCACTCCATTTCAAGGTCTCTCTTCAAGTTTCCCCCAAAAGAACAAAGCTACAATGACTGCCAAAGACACTTACCAAGTGTCATGTCAGAGCTTAAATAGAAGATCTCAAAACAAGCTCATTAATGCAAGTTACCGACATTAACGTCCAAGATGATAGGCATATCGTCCTGTACAATCAGTACAATTTAAGCCCAATTAGCCGGGGCGATTTGAGACGATCATAAGAAATTTATTCATATCGTCTACGATGATATCATATCATCCTGGATGATCAGTACTAATTGTGGAATATCGTCCTCAACATCACCCTGAAAAACAGCTATCCGATGACCAATCATCAAGTATATCATCCAAGATGATCTGGAGATCGTCTAGGCCGATTTGATCATGAAATCAAGTCATAATTGCTTTCCTTAAATTTTAGAAAATTTTTGGAAAAATTGACCTAGATCATCCTGGACGATATTTTATAGTCATGGACGATCCACTTAGACGATGTCCAAAAATAGGTTATTTCTAAATAGATCTGGCGGTAGATTCTTTCTGAATTGAGCCTATCATCCTGGCCGATACAACTTCGTCCAGGATGATATGTTTTGCATAACGATGGCTACTTTAATGAGGATGTCCTAAGTAGGGTTTCTACTTTTAGACAGATCGTCCAAAATGATATAAAAATCATCCTGGATGATATTACCAAAACTAGAACTCTTTTAGGGAAAAATAGTGAATCTACAAAGTTATAAATCATCAGGTGCCACACCAAATACAATAGACTCAAGAAAGGAAAATTGTTTACAAACTAACTCAGAACTAGTCTACCCAATCTTGAGCTGATTCCAATTTGCAGTCTGATCGTGTGGACCTGAAATGTCAGTAGATAAGGCAGTCGTAGAGAAATAGAAGTGTTTACTATCATTAAAATCATAAATCATGAAAATAGATCCGCAACAGGTTACCTCCTCTCCATCTTCTATCTTGGATGAGTTTGAAGTATAGTGTACCCAAAAAGTCTTCTGAGTCTTTTGCTTATCCTAATTGAATTGAGATTTTTCTTCACCCTTCTCTATGATTATGTGAATTTTAAGATTTGGGCAATCCAACCTCAATTGCCCTGGCTTTCGACATTCAATACAGATGGCATCAGTAGAAACCTTAGAATTTGTATTAGCTTTACCTTTTTTTCATTGTTGATGATGCAATTGCTTTATCTTTAAAATGCTCTTCAACTTTCTTGTCATCAGTGTTTTGTCATTATTATTATCAAGTGAAGAATTATCACTTTCAAAATCTATAGCCTTTAAGGAAATAGTTTTCTCCATTCTGTTTTCACTTGCATCAAGCTATCTTTGACTCACACCTTATTTGTAGGCAATGAGTGATCCAAGTAAGTTATCAATAGAGTAAACATTTGTTAAGGATCTATTTTCATGATTTATGATTTTGATTATAGCAAACACTCTTATTTCTCTATGACTGCCTTATCTACAGACATTTTAGGTCCACACGATCAGACTGTAATTTGGAACCATCTCAAGATTGGGTAGACTAGGTTTGAGTCAGTTTGTAAAAAATTTTCCTTTCTTGAGTCTATTGTATTTGGTGTGGCACCTGATGATTTGTAACTTGGTAGATTCACTATTGTTCCCTAAAAGAGTTCTAGTTTTGGTAATATCGACCGGGATGATATTTATATCATCCTGGACGATCTGTCCAAAAGTAGAAACCCTAAGTAGGGCTTCCTCATTAAAGCAGCCGTCATTATGCAAATCACATTATCCTGGACAATTTTATATCGGCCAAAATGACAGACTCAATTCAAAAAGAATCTGTCGCCAGATCTATTTACAAATAACCTATTTTTGGATATTATCCAGGCAGATCGTCCAGGACTATAAAATATCATCCAGGACGATCCAGGTCAATTTTTGCAAAATTTCTCTAGAATTTAAGGAAAGCAATTATGACATGATTTCACGATCAAATCGGCCTGGACGATCGCTAGATTGTCCTGGCCAATATGCTGGACGATTGGACATCGGACATCTCTTTTTTAGGGCGATGTTGAGGATGATATTCCATAATTTGTACTGATCGTCCAGGATGATATATTATCATTCTGGATGATATGAATAAATTTCTTTTGATCATCTCAAATCATCCCGGCCGATTGGGCTTAAATTGTACTGATCGTACAAGACGATATGCCTATCGTCCTGGACGATAATGTCAGCAACTTTCATTAATGAGCTCGTTTGAGCTCTTTTATTTAAGCTTTGTCAAGGCACTTGTTAAGTGTCTTTTGCAGCCATTGTAACTTCATTCTTTTGGGGGAATTTGAAGAGAGAGCTTGAAAGGGAGTGAGGAAAGGGTAGAGTTTGAGAGAGAGAAGATCCTGTGAGGGGGGACTCAAGGGAGTGTGGAGAGGGTTCCACACGGTTGCTCCGACAACCACGCACCTGAATACCATCAGATTCAAGGCTTGTCTGGAGGGAAGTTCACCAAAGAAGAAGATCTCTTTGGTGTCAAAGGACCCGGCGACTCCGCCGCACCGGGGAAGGTGGAAGTGATTTTGAAAGGGCATTTTCACCTAGCTGTGGGGGCTAAAGGAAAGACACTTAGTTTAGTGCAATACTTGGAGGGTGCCTCCAAAAGTGGATGTAGGTCAAGGTTTGACTGAACCACTATAAATCTGGTGTGTTCTTTCCTTTATTATTTCTGCATTAATATTCCACATCAATGATTTCTTCGTGTTGATTTTGGTTTGAGATAATTTTTCTTTTTGTTTAAATATCATTAATAACCAATTTACCTCTTTCTTTTTAGCCTTAGGCCAGTTCATAAGGGCCTAACATCCCTACCAAACTTTTAAGTGGTATTAGAGCCATTTTCAAAAAAAAGTTTTTAAAAGCTTTTGAATTTTGATTCATGGCTAATTTTTCAAATCATAATATTACGGAAGGTTATTCAATCACCAGACCACCTTTGTTTGAAAATATTATGTTTGATTTTTGAAAAATTCGCATGTCTTTTTTTTTTGCAATCGATTGATTTTCACATGTGGCATATGATTTTAACTGGTTATTCTTCACCGTTATGTATTTTAAATGAAATTAAAACTGACATTCATTTTAGTAAATTGATTAGAGATGAATGAATCAATGCTCAATTAAATACAAAATCCTTAAATTTTTTTTTTTCTGTGCTTTAAATTCTGAATATTTTATGTTAATATCCACGTGCACTACTAGTAAGGAAGTTTGGGATAAACTACACACCATATACGAAGGCACTAGTGAAATCAAGCAATCCAATTTGAATAATGCATGATTTTGAACTATTTTCCATGAAACCTTATGAGATGATCTTAGACATGTATACCATGTTCATTCAAATTGTAACATCATTGTATGCCTTAAGAAAAGAATTTTCAAATTTTGAAAAAGTTAACTAAATTATTCGTTGTCTATTAGATAAGTTCAATGCTAAAGTAGTTACTATTTATGAATCAAAAGATTTGAATGAATATTCTATTGATAATTTCAATTGCTCACTCATTGCCTACGAGCAAGGTTTGGGTCAAAGACTTTTAGATGCAGGTGAAACGATTATTCTAAAAGCTGAAGATAAAAAAAGAGATAGCTTAGTTGGTGACGAATGCAATGACTTGTCAAGCAAATCACAAATCTCACTAAAACATAGGCAAAAGTGAAAAAAAGGTATGGTAAGGATGTTCATATTCCTTCTAACGTTATTTGCTTTCGATGTTGGAAGCCTAGACATATAAAAAATCAGTGCCCTAACTTAAAAATTCTTCCTACGAAAGAAAAGGGCAAGGCGAAGCAAAATTTAAACTGGAGTAATAATGAAAGGCAAAAAAACTCATTGGCAGATCTGGTTTCTGAAGCATCAGTCTAGGAGAGAGATAATGGTTAAAAGCCTTTCGTGTTGTGTTTTTGTTTTTATATTTTTCATTTTATTTTGTGTTTTTGTTGTGTTTATTCTTTATAATTTTTTTTTTTCATGAAATTTTTTCTCTGATCAACACACACATTCACTTTTCAAAAAATGAAAAATCTACTTCCTATTTTTTTCTTGAAATCTTTGGTAAGTTACGATTGACTTCTCTAAAAATAGTCAAAGGAAGGAAACTCATATTTTTGACTGTCAAATATCTGTTTCCTAAAAGAGGTTATTCTACTTTTGATTTAAAATCTTTTTTATCTTTTAAATTGGTTTTTGAAACAATTTTTTTTCTCTCCCAACATTCTATTTATCGCATAGGAATCTTTTGCAAGTTGTTGAATCTAATTCAAAATTTTCTTAATCAAGAAATTCGCTTTATCAATAGTATGGGTTTAGTTTGATATTTAAGATTTTAGAAAGGTAGCATAGTCAAAAAATTGGCCAATGATGCCAAAAATAAAAGATGCACAAAGCGCCAAATTGAAAGATATAAAATACACAAAGTGTATCAAAAGATGTGCAGTGCGCCAACTAATTATCAAGAGGCATAAAATGAGCCCATAAAGTTTAATGCTTACCATTCTTGTACTTCTTAAAAGCTTAAGAAAACCCTTGATACTTTCGATACTTGAGTTTGAAAATCTTGATTCTTGATTCAACAATTCGTTCATTAATCTTCTATTAGATATATTTTATGGAAGAAGTTTTTAAAAAATTATTGTTACTTTTTCCCATTTATTTTTGGATTTGGATATTGGATTAAAAAGTTTTTGAGCCTTTAAAAGAACTTGAGTTTGGATTATCAAATTATGAAGTTTTAACCTTTTCTGGGCTATTCGTAGTCAATCCAATTATACTAAGTTTTTGATTAAAACCAAAAGGTAACTTTCTCATTTTAAGAATATTTGTTTTTCACTAGATTAGGGATCATTTTTGTCTTTTGGTCGTTTTGTTTTTTGTTTGTGCCTCCTCTCTTTTTGATAATGTCAAAGGGGGAGAACGTATTGTTAAATTTTTGTACTATTGCCGTATTTGTATCTTTTGTTCAAAAATTTAAAAAACAACAAAAATATTTTTATCTCTCCTATTTTTAAAGTGTTATTCTAGTGAGGGGGAGATTAGGAGAAAATGTTTCTTTTTGAAAATTCAAATTATAGTGTTTGTCATCATCAAAAAGGGGGATATTGTTGCGGATCTATTTTCAGGGTTTATGATTTTGATGATAGAAAATACTCTTATTTCTCTACAATTGCCTTATCTACTGACATTTCAGGTCCACACGATCAGATTGCAATTTGGAACCAGCTCAAGATTGGGTAGACTAGGTCTGAGTCAGTTTGTAAACAATTTTCCTTTCCTGAGTCTATTCTATTTGGTGTAGCACCTGATGATTTGTAACTTGGTAGATTCACTATTATTCCCTAAAAGTGTTCTAGTTTTGGTAATATCGACCGGGATGATATTTATATCGCCCTGGACGATCTGTCTAAAAGTAGAAATCCTAATTAGGGCTTCCTCATTAAAGCAGCCGTCATTATGCAAATCACATTGTCTTGGATGATTTTATATCGGCCAGAATGATAGGCTCAATTTAGAAAGAATCTGCGGCCAGATCTATTTAGAAATAACCTATTTTTTGACATCATCCAGGTGGATCGTCCAGGACTATAAAATATTGTCCAGGACGATCCAGGTCAATTTTTCCAAAATTTCTCTGGAATTTAAGGAAAGCAATTATGACATGATTTCACAATCAAATTGGCATAGACGATCGCTAGATCGTCCTAGACGATATGCTGAACGATTAGACATCGGACAGCTCTTTTTCAGGGCGATGTCAAGGATGATATTCCAGAATTTGTACCGATCATCGAGGATGATATATTATCATCCTGGACGATATGAATAAATTTATTATGATCAGCTCAAATCCTCCCGGCTGATTGGGCTTAAATTGTACTGATCGTACATGACGATATGCCTATCGTCCTAGATGATAATGTCGGCAACTTGCATTAATGATCTCATTTGGAGTACTTCTATTTAAGCTTTGTCAAGGCATTTGTTAAGTGTCTTTGGCAGCTATTGTAACTTCATTCTTTTGGGGGGATCTTGAAGAGAGAGCTTGAAAGCGAGTGAGGAAAAGGTGGAGTTTGAGATAGGGAGAGGAATCTATGAGGGGGGACCCAAGGGAGTGTAGAGGGGGTTCCACACGGTTGCTCCAGCAAGCTCGCACCTGAATGCCGTCTGATTCAAGGCTTATCTTGAGGAAAGTTCACCAAAGAAGAAGATCTCTTTGGTGTCAAAGAACCCGGCGACTCCGCCGCACCGGGGAAGGTGGAAGTGATTTTGAAAGGGCTTCTTCGCCTAGATGTGGGGGCTAAAGGAGAGACACTTATTTTAGTGCAATACTTGGAGGGTGCCTTCAAGGAGTGGACGTAGGTCAAGATTTGACCAAACCACTATAAATCTGGTGTGTTATTTTCTTTATTATTTCCGTATTTAATTTCCATATCGTTGATTTCTTCATGGTGATTTTGGTTTGAGATAATTATTCTTTTTGTTTTAATATCTTTAATAACCAATTCACCTCTCTCTTTTTAGCCTTGGGCCAGTTTATAAGGCCCTAACATCCCTAACAAACTTTTAAGTGGTATTAAAGCTGTTTTCAAAGAATTAATTTTTAAAAGCTTCTGAATTTCGATCCATGGCTAATTTTCAAATCATAATATTACGGAAGGTTATTTAATCACTAGACCACCTTTGTTTGAAAATATTATATTAGATTTTTGGAAAATTCGCATGTCTATTTTTTTACAATCGATTGATTTTCGCATGTGGCATATGATTTTAACTAGTTATTCATCACCGTCATGTATTTTAAATGGAATTAAAACTAACATTCCTTTTAGTAAAGAGAATAGAGATGAATGAATCGATGCTCAATTAAATACAAAATCTTTAAATTGCTTTTTCTGTGCTTTAAATTCTGAATATTTTATGTTAGTATCCATGTGCACTACTGGTAAGGAAGTTTGGGATAAACTACACACCATCTATGAAAGCCCTAGTGAAATCAATCAATCCCTGTTGAATATGTTAATGCATGATTTTGAACTATTTTTCATGAAACCTTATAAGATGATCTTAGACATGTATACCAGGTTCATTCAAATTGTAACATCATTACATGCCGTAAGAAAAGAATTTTCAAATTTTGAAAAAGTTAACAAAATTCTTTGTTGTCTACTGGATAAGTTCAATGCTAAAGTAGTTGCTATTTGTGAATCAAAAGATTTGAATGAATATTTTATTGATAATTTGATTGGCTCATTCATTTCCTACGAGCAAGGTTTGGGTCAAAGACTTTTGGATGCAGGTGAAACGATTGTTCTAAAGATGAAGATAAAAAAGAGATAGCTTAGTTGGTGTCGAATGCAATGACTTGTCAAGCAAATCACAAAGTTCACCAAAGCATAAGCAAAAGTGGAAAAAAGGTAAAAATGATAAGGATGTTCATATTCCTTCTAACGTTATTTGTGTTGCAACCCATGACCCCGAGTTTGAGATTTTGATGAAGACAAATAATGTCGTTTGAATTATCTTGAGATTCATTGAATTTTATTTGCTATTATCCGTGAGTACTAACATTTTAGGAAAGATCAAAAGCTACTCAGGACGACAGGAAGACTCAAGAATGGGTAGATTAGGAGTATGAGTCTGCAATGTATTTTACAGTTTATTTTATTTTTATTTTCTTGAGTTTGGCCATAAAATGCATAGAAGCCTGAGCAACCATGCACACACACAGTGGGAGAGTATTTTTAAATGAACCATTTAGAGTTTTCTTTCTCAGTAGATCGTACTGTACGATGTTGTTTCGTACTTTACGATCAGAGCTTTGTAGGAGGATTCTGTGAATAGATCGTACCGTACGAATGTAATTGTACTGTATGATATATTCAAATCCAAAACCTTAGCCGTCGTTTTAATTTAAGTAAGTTATTTTGCACCTTTCGTACTGTACGAACATGTTCGTACGGTACGACTTATTTTAAATAACTTACTTAATTTAACCCGTGATTAGTGCAAGAAATCCATGATTAGTGTAAGAAATCTAGGCTTAATTATAATTTGAACATCGTACTGTATGAACCCTTTCGTACAATACGATGAATAGAGATGAATTATAATAATCCCGAAGATCATTCTGGACGATCTCTTGGGTTTTGTCTCATCGTAATGTATGATGTACATCATACCACACAATGAACAGAGATGATGTTTGATCGTCCCGATTATCGTCCTGTACGAACAAAATTGTTGTGGATCGTGCCGTACGATTTAATATCGTACTGTACGAATGTTTTTGAACTGTTCGTACCCCTTCGTATGAGGATGAAGTCTGTTTATACATATCGTACTGTATAATTAGAAATTGTACTGTACGATAGTAATAGCTACTTTTGAAATCTCAGGGATTTTGGAGCTCATTTTTATGTGTAAAACTTGTCATATTTTGATGGTGTGAATTAAAGAGGAGAACGTGGTTAGAGCGGAATTTCGAGGGAGAGAGCTCTTGAGAAGTTCTTTAGGGTTTGAGAGAGGAAGGAGAAGGTGAGCGTTGTGAGGGAGAAGAGGTGTGAGGGAGATCACACGGTTGCTCCGAACTTGTTGCATCTTGCTCCTCCTGTGGCCCTAGAAGAATTTGTGTGAGGATCTCAAAGGGGAAAAGCTCTTCTACATCCGTGACCTTGAGGTACTTTGCCTTCTCCAGGAGGGAGAAAAATGAGAAAGTTCTCTACCGTTGTCAGGAGGGTGAAAATAGAGTTTGGCGCTCCGCCACGTTGGCTTGGTGAAAGGGAGTATTGTAATGGCTTCTCCGCCTTGCCAAGGGGGGCAAAAGGAGAGATATTGCTTGTAGTGAAATACCCGAAGCAGAGGACTCTGGTGAGTGGACATAGGTTATGGTTTGACCAAACCACTATAAAAATCTCAGTGTGCTTTTTCCTTATTGTCATTTTATTATTGTGTGCATTTTATTTCATAATATCCGCTTATCAAAATTTGTGAAAGAAAAGTTGTTTAAATTTTTTTATGTTAAAATTTTAAAAGCATCAAAAAAAATTAGAACTCCTACTTAGGTTTTAATTATTGTCAAAAAGTTTTCACAATTCACCCCCCTCTTGTCCATCTAGTAACTTCAATTGATATCAGAGCCTGTTTTCAAAAATAGTGTTTTAGAAAATCTTAAAAAAATGATCATGTCATATTTTGGTAATCGCAATACTGCGGAGGGTTATACAATAACCCGTCCACCTCTTTTTGATAACATTCCATTTGATTTCTGGAAAATTAGAATTTCTACTTTTTTACAATATGTTGATTACCGCATGTGGATGTTAGTGAATGATGGATATATTGCACCGTTTAAAACTGTTAATGGATTGAAAACTCCTATACCTTTTAATGAATGGAGCAATGAGGATAGGGATTTAGCCCTTTTGAATGCTAAATGTTTAAATTATTTTTTCTGTGCATTGAAGTTTGAGGATTATATGAGAGTATCTACCTGTGCCACTGGTAAGGAGATTATGGATAGACTGTGCATTACATATGAAGGACTAAATGAAGTAAAATAGTTTAGGCTTAATATTTTATTGAACGATTATGTACTCTTCCGCATGAAACCTGGCGAAACAATATCTGACATGTATACTAGGTTCACCCAAATCATGACATGCTTGCATGCATTAGGTAGAGAGATTTCAAATTCTGATAAAGTAAATAAAATTCTTAGATGCTTACATAGTTCCTATGATGCAAAGATAACTGCTATCACTGAATCAAAATACCTTAACATTTACTCTATTGATAATCTCCTTGGGTCACTCATTGCTTACGAGGAAGGAGTGAGTCAGAGATGAAGTGATGCAGGTAAAAAGAAGGAGCGAACGGTGGCATTAAAAGAAAGTAACTCAAAAAGTGAAAGCTCTGCAGGGGAGGAAGAGGATGAGATAGCACTAATGACTCGACAGTTCAAAAATATCCTGAAGAGAAAACAGAAGCGTCATCAGAATAGTTGGAATAAAGGTAAGAGCTTAAGGTCCAATAAGGTTTCATCTGATACAATCTGTTTTGAGTGCAGGAAGCCAGGTCTCCTTTGAGCCGGTTGCCCCAATCTAAAGAGCCAACCAGCTAAGGAGAAAGGTGATGACAAAGCCAAATATAAGAAAGGAAAGATGAAGACACAAAAAGCTTTTTGGGCTGACTCTACCTCAGAATCATCAGAAGAAGAAGAAGAGGAGGAGGTAACAAATCTGTGTCTTATGGCTAATGATAACCTTAATCAATCAGATCAAGATAAGGTATGTCAACTTTCATATGAAGAGTTATTACTTATTTCTAAAAATATCCATGACTCGTATAGGAAGTTGAAAAAGATGCATGCTAAGATTAATGTTGAATTTAGTTTTTTACAATTTGAGCATGCTAACTTTTTTAAAGAAAATTCTGATTTAGATAGAGATCACAAGCTACTTCTTAATGAGTATGATGCATTAAATAAGAAGCATATTGAACTAATTGAAGTGCATGAAATCTTGAAAACCACTCATGTTGAACTAGAAGAAGCCTTTAATAGATTAGACAAACTTGCATTAGAAGTAGATCATAGTGAGCACTTGCTATTAACAGAAGTTGATGGATTGATAGCTCAAAATAAAACCTTCAGTGAAAGAATAAAAGAACTAGAAAATGAACCTGCATCACTCACATTAGGCCATCCTAGCAAACCCCCAACATAGCATGCATCACACAACTTTAGGAAGAGGCACTTTCACTCACATAGATTAGTAAACCCATTTCCTGGTGTTAGGTGTTTCTCTTGTGGCATGTTAGGTCACATAGCCCACACATGCAAATTCATCGTAGGATATACTTAGTATGGAGACCTAAACTGCATCCATCACAGCATAGCATGCATACATCTCATTCATGCAAGCATAAGGTGGAACCCAAACTCAATTGGGTTCCCAAAACTAATCCTTGAATGAAATTATAGGTGTGCTCTCACAAAAGACATAGTGAGAGCATGTGGTACCTGGATAGTGGCTGCTCGTGACACATGACTGGAGATATGAAGAAGTTCATCCTACTGGAGATCAAAACTGGAGGCAAAGTAATGTTGGGAGACAACACTACCAGGAAGGTGACAGGCTCAGGTATTATTGGTAATGCCAAAAAAATTTTAATTGAAAATATCTTACTAGTTGATGGTTTGAAGTATAATTTACTTAGCATTAGTCAACTGTGTGACAAAGGTTTTGATATTAAATTTCTATCTGATAAATGTCTGATTAGTTTATTTGATAAATTAGTTTTAGAAGGAAAACGAATGAACAATGTTTACATGTTAGACCTTGATTGCATTGATAGTTCAAATTCATTTTGTTTGAAAATAATAGTTGATGACTCGTGGCAATGGCATAGGAGACTATGCCACGCTAGTATGAAAACTCTTAGAAACATCATTCAGAAAAACCTAGTTAGAGGCGTAGCTAAGTTAGATTTCACAAAGGATCATTTATGTGATGCTTGCCTACTAGGAAATCAAGTCAAATCATCTTTTCATTTAATTAGAGGTGTGATCACCGCTAGGCCACTAGAAATCCTACACATGGACTTATGTACCTAAGTTAGTACAGCCAGCCTAGGTGGGAAAAATTATGGATTTGTGATTGTAGACGACTTCACTAGATTCACTTGGGTAAGATTCTTAGCACATAAAAATGAGCTTTTGAGGAATTTAAGGTTTTCTCCACATGGATTCTACAGAAATTGGGTTGTGAAATCTCAATAATTCATAGTGATCATGGTGGAGAATTTTAAAATGATAGATTTGAATCATTCTGTCAAGATCTAGGAATAGAACACAATTTTTCAGCCCCTAGAACACCTCAGCTAAATGGTATTGCAGAAAGAAAGAATAGAACCTTGGTAGAAGCAGCTAGGGAAATGTTAGCGAAGTACAATCTTCCTAGATACTTTTGGGCAGAAGCAGTCAACATAGCATGTTATATTTTAAATAGGGTGAACATTAGATCTAAGCTGAACAAAACTCCGTATGACCTTAGGAGAAAGGGTAGAAACTCAAGAAGATTTTCCTAGAGAATGGAGATATTCTTCTAGTCATCCTAAAGAGTTAATTTTAGGAGACCCTTCAGAAGGTGTAAGAACTAGGCATGGACTTAGGAAGGAGGTTAGTCATTCAGCATTCATCTCTATGATAGAACCTACAAATATAGATCAAGCCTTAGGAGAAGAATTTTGGATTCTAGCAATGCAAGAAGAGCTGAACAAATTCACCAGGAATGATGTTTGGGAGTTAGTCAAGAGACCTAAAGAACAAAGTATTATTGGAACAAAATGGGTCTTCAAGAATAAGGTGAATGATTCAGGAACAATAATAAGGAATAAAGCCAGACTAGTAGCTAAGGGGTATAACCAAATTGAGGGAATAGACTTTAAAGAAATCTTTACCCTTATTGCCATACTAGAAGCCATAAGAGTGCTCTTAGCTTTTGCTTGCTCCAAGAACTTTAAGTTATATCAAATGGATGTAAAGAGTGCATTTATGAACGGGGTAATTAAGGAAGATGTTTATGTTAAGCAACCCCCCGGATTTGAAAGTTCACAAGTTTCAAACCATATATTGAAATTAAAGAAGGCACTTTATGGATTAAAGCAAGCACCTAGAGCAAGGTACGAAAGACTTATCTCATTTCTGTTGGATAGAGGATTAGAAAAGGGTAGTGTAGATACTACACTCTTTTTACAAAAAGTCAAAGAAAAAATTCTCATTGTTCAAATATATGTGGATGAAATTCTATTTGGATCTTCAGATAAAATGTTATGTGATGAATTTTCAGAAATAATGAGTAATGAGTTCGAAATGAGCATGATGGGAGAACTTAATTACTTTCTTGACTTTAGTGTAAAACAAATGGATAATGGAACTTTTCTTAGCTAAACAAAGTAAATTAAGGATATCTTAAAAAAATATGAAATTGATAGTGCTAAACCCATGAACACTCCAATGAGCTCAACAATTCAATTAGACAAAGATCCTAGTGAAAAATCAGTAGATCAGAAAAAATATAGAGGAATGATTGGGTCCTTTCTTTACTTGACTGCCAGTACACCGGACATAATTTTTAGTGTGTGCCTCTGTGCCCGTTTTCAAGCTGATCCTAAAGAGTCATACTTAACTGCTGTCAAGAGAATTCTTAGATATCTACTAGGCACCACAAACTTAGGAATTTGGTATCCTAGGCACAGTACTTCTTTTGAAATCTTAGGGTACTCAGATTCTGACTTTGCAAGATGTAGGATAGATAGAAAAAGCACCTCTGGTACCTGCCAATACATAGGACAATCATTAGTTTCTTGGTCCAGTAGGAAGCAAAACTCAGTAGCACTTTCCACAGCCGAGGAAGAATATTGTTTCTTGGTCCAGTAGGAATCAAAATCTATTGTATTTTGTTTCTATGGTTAAATGCATGTTTTTTTTGCTTTTGTAATGCATCTTCTTTTATTTCTTTTCTTCTTGTTCTTATGTTTAAATTAAATTTAAAAAAATGCCTTTAACACTTGCATACAATAAATATTATATGACATCATCAAAAAGGGGGAGATTGTTGCAACCCATGACTCCGAGTTTGAGATTTTGATGATGACAAATAATATCGTTTGAATTATCTTGAGATTCATTGAATATTATTTGCTATTGTCCGTGAGTACTAATATTTCAGGAAAGATCAAAACCCGTGATTAGTGCAAGAAATCCATGATTAGTGCAAGAAATTTGGGCTTAATTATAATTTAAATATCGTACTGTACGAACCCTTTCGTACAATATGATGAACAGAGATAAATTATAATCATCCTGAAGATCATCATGGACGATCTCTTGGGTTTCATCTCATCGTACTGTATGATGTACATCATACCATACGATGAACAGTGATGATGTTTGATCGTCCCGACTATCATCCTGTACGAATAGAATTGTTGTGGATCGTACCGTACGATTTAATATCGTATTGTACGAATGTTTTTGAACTGTTCGTACCACTTCGTACCAGGATAAAGTCTATTTATATATATCATACTGTACGATTAGAAACTGTACTGTACGATTAGAAATCGTACTTTATGATAGTAATGGCTAGTTTTGAAATCTCAGGGATTTTGGAGCTCGTTTTTATGTGTAAAACTTGTCATATTTTGATGGTGTGAATTAGAGAAGAGAACGTGGTTAGAGAGGGATTATGAGGGAGAGAGCTCTTGAGAAGTTCTTTAGGGTTTGAGAGAGGAAGGAGAAGGTGAGCATTGTGAGGGAGAAGAGGTGTGAGGGAGATCACACGGTTGCTCCAAACTTGCTGCATCTTGCTCCTCCTGTGGCCCTAGAAGAGTTTGTGGGTGGATCTCCAAGGGGAAAGGCTATTCTAAATCTGTGACCTCAAGGTACTCTGCCTTCTCCAAGAGGGAGAAAAACGAGAAGGTTCTCTGCCGTCGTTAGGAGGGTGAAAATAATGTTTGGCACTCTGCCACGCCGGGTTGGTGAAAGGGAGTATTATAAGGGCATCTCCGCCTTGCCAAGGTTGGCAAAAGGAGAGCTATTGCTTGTAGTGAAATACCCAGAGTGGAGGACTCCGGGGATTGGACGTAGGTCATGGTTTGATCGAACCACTATAAAAATCTCGGTATGCTTTTTCCTTATTGTCTTTTTATTATTACGTGCATTTTATTTCATAATATCTGCTTGGGAAAATTTGTGAAAAAAAAGTTGTTTAATTTTTTTTATGTTAAAATTTTAAAAGCATCAAAAAAATTAGATCTCCTACTTAGATTTTAATTATTATAAAAAGGTTTTCATAATTCACCCCCCACTTGTCTATCTAGTAACTTCAATTTGCTTTCGATGTAGGAAGCCTGGACATGAAAAATCAGTGCCCTAATTTAAAAATTCTTCCTACGAAAGAAAAGAGCAGGGTGAAGCAAAATTTAAACTGAGGAAATAATGAAAGGCAAAAAATCTCATGGGTAGATCTGGTTTTTGTAGCATCAGACCAAGAGAGAGATAATGGTTAAAAGCCTTTCGTGTTGTGTTTTTGTTTTTATGTTTTTCATTTTTATTTTGTGTTTTTGTTGTATTTATTCTTTGAAATTTTTGTTTTTGTGAAAGTTTTTCTCTGATCAACACACACATTCACTTTTCAAAAAAATGAAAAATCTACTACCAATTTTATTCTTGAAATCTTTGGTAAGTTGCGATTGAGTACTCTAAAAATAGTCATAGGAAGGAAACTCATATTTTTGAATCTCAAATCTCTGTTTCCTAAAAGAGGTTATTCTACTTTTGATTTAAAATCTTTTTCATCTTTAAAATTGGTTTTTGAATTTTTTTTTTCTTTCCCTACATTCTATTTATCGCATAGGAATCTTTTGTAAGTTGTTGAATCTAATTCAAAATTTTCTTAATCAAGAAATTTGATTTATCAATAGTATGAGTTTACTTTTGATATTTAAGATTTCAGAAAGGTAGCATAGTCAAAAATTGGCCAATGATGCCAAAAATAAAAGATGCGCAAAGCGCCAAATTGAAAAATATAGAATACACAAAGTGTATCAAAAGATGCATAGTGCGCCAACAAATTATCAAGAGGCCTAAAATGAGCCCACAAAGTTTAATGCTTACCATTCTTGTACTTCTTAAAAGCTTAAGAAAACCCTTGATACTTTCGATACTTGAGTTTGAAAATCTTGATCCTTGATTCAACAATTCATTCATTAATCTTCTATTAGATATATTTTATGGAAGGAGTTTTTAAAAAATTATTGTTCCTTTTTCTCATTTATTTCTTGATTTGGATATTGGATTAAAAAGTTTTTGAGCCTTTAAAAGAACTTGAGTTTGGATTATCAAATTATGAATTTCTAACCTTTTCTGGGCTATGCGTAGTCAATCTAATTCTACTAAGTTTTTTATTAAAACCAAGAGGTAACTTTCTCATTTTAAGAATATTTGTTTTTAACTAGATCAGAGAACATTTTTATCTTTTGGTCGTTTTATATTTTATTTGTGCCTCCCCTCTTTTTAATAATGTCAAAGGGGAAGAACGTATTGTTAAATTTTTATACTATTGCCGTATTTGTATATTTTATTTAAAAATTTCAAAAACAACAAAAATTTTTTTATCTCCCCTATTTTTAAAGTGTTATTATAGTGAAGGGGAGATTAGGAGAAAATGTTCCTTTTTGAAAATTCAAATTGTAGTGTTGGCCATCATAAAAAAGGGGGAGATTATTGCGGATCTATTTTTATAGTTTATGAATTTGATGATAGTAAATACTCTTATTTCTCTACGACTGCCTTATCTGCTGATATTTCATGTCCACACGATCAGACTGCAATTTGGAACCAGCTCAAGATTGGGTAGACTAGGTCTGAGTCAGTTTGTAAACAATTTTTCTTTCTTGATTCTATTGTATTTGGTATGGCACCTGATTATTTGTAACTTGGCAGATTCACTATTGTTCCCTAAAAAAGGTCTAGTTTTGGTAATATCGACCCAGACGATATTTATTTCATCATGAACGATCTTTCCAAAAGTAAAAACCCTAATTAGGGCTTCCTCATTAAAGCAGTCATGATTATGCAAACCACATTATCCTGGATGATTTTGTATCGGCCAGAACGATAAGCTCAATTCAGAAAGAATCTGCCACCAGATCTATTTAGAAATAACCTATTTTTCCGACATCGTCCATGTGGGTCGTCCAGGACTATAAAATATCGTCTAGGACGATCCGGGTCAATTTTTCCAAAATTTCTCTGAAATTTAAGGAAAGTAATTATGACATGATTTCACAATCAAATCAGCCTGGATAATCACTAGATCGTCCTAGCCTATATGTTGGACGATTGGACATTGGACAGCTCCTTCTCATGGCGATGTTAAGGACGATATTCTAGAATTTGTACTGATCGTCCAGGATGATATATTATCATCCTAGACGATATGAATAAATTTCTTATGTTCGTCTCAAATCCTCCTGGCTTATTGGGCATAAATTATACTGATCGTACAGAAAGATATGCCTATCGTCCTAGACGATAGTATTCACTTTTCAAAACATATCATCCTGGACGAAGTTGTATCGTCCAGGATGATAGGCTCAATTCAGAAAGAATCTACCGCCAGATCTATTTAGAAATAACCTATTTTTGGACATCATCTAGGTGGATCGTCCAGGACTATAAAATATCGTCCAGGATGATCCAGGTCAATTTTTCCAAAAATTTTCTAAAATTTAAGGAATGCAATTATGACTTGATTTCATGATCAAATCGGCCTAGATGATCTCCAGATCATCCTGGATGATATACTTGATGATTGGTCATCGGATAGCTATTTTTCAGGGTGATGTTGAGGACGATATTCCACAATTTGTACTGATCATCCAGGATGATATGATATCATCGTAGACGATATGAATAAATTTCTTATGATCGTCTCAAATCGCCCCAGCTAATTGGGCTTAAATTGTACTGATTGTACAGGACGATATGCCTATCATCCTGGATGATAATGTCGGCAACTTGCATTAATGAGCTTATTTTGAGATCTTCTATTTAAGCTCTGACATGACACTTGGTAAGTGTCTTTAGCAGTCATTGTAGCTTTGTTCTTTTGGGGGAAACTTGAAGAGAGACCTTGAAATGGAGTGAGGAAAGGGTGGAGTTTGAGACAGGGAGAAGATCCTGTGAGGGGATACTCAAGGGAGTGTGGAAGGGGTTCCACATGGTTGCTCCGGCAAGCTCGCACTTGAATACTGTCAGATTCAAGGCTTATCTAGAGGGAAGTTCAGAAAAGAAGAAGATCTCTTTGGTGTCAAAGGACCCAGCGACTCCGCCGCAGTGGGGAGGTGGAAGTGATTTTGTAAGGGCTTATCCGCCTAGCTGTGGGGGCTAAAGGAGAGACACTTAGTTTAGTGCAATACTTGGAGGGTGCCTCCAAGGAGTGGACGTAGGTCAAGGTTTGACTGAACCTCTATAAATCTGGTGTGTTCTTTCCTTTATTATTTTCGCAATTAATTTCTGCATCGTTGATTTTTTCGTGGTGATTTTGGTTTGAGATAATTATTATTTTTGTTTAAAGATCTTTAATAACCAATTCACCTATCTCTTTTTAGCCTTGAGCAAGTTCATAAGGGCCTAACATCCCTAACAAAATTTCAACATTCAAATCCATAGATTCAATAATAGCAGTAATTTTTTGCGTTATAGGAAGTAGATAGGCAACACAAGATCTTGTTAACTTTTTTATATTTAGTAAGCTCTCTTCCTAATGCATATAAGAAAGTAATAATCTAAGTGAAAATAATATACATTTTAGAGATTGATTCACTAGGTTCATGTGAAAAAGTTTATAGTCATGGAGCATAATGTTCAACCTATATTATTTTACTTCATTTGTTCCATCATAGGTTATGCAGAGTTTGTCCCAAATTTCTTTGCCAGTTGTTCTAGTCGATACATGCATATAATCTTTAAATATTAATGTACAGAAAAGTTGTTTAAACATTTTGCATTTAATTGGGATAAATCTCTATCATCGGTACTCCATTCATAAAAAGTTATTTCAGCTTTAATGCCATTTAATAAACATGAAGCTACACAATATCCTTCCTGAACTTACTTTCACATGCGATAGTCAATAGATTACAAGAAAGTAGACATGCAAACTTTTCAAAAATCAAAAGGAATATTATCAAATAAAGGTGGATGTATGATTGAATATCATTCCACAGTATTATGATTTCCAAAGTTAGCAATTGGTCTTTTTTCAAAAGTTTTCTAAAACTTTGTTTTTGAATCCCCTTTAATACCACTTAAAAGTTCATGTAGGTTGATAAATCTCCTAGAACTAGCCCAATGCTAACCAAACGGGGGGAGAAATAGAAATTAAAAAAAAAATTATAAAAAGAAAATAAATTTTAACCTTTTTTTAATAACTAAAATAATAATTTATCCCTTAATACAGAAGCAAATTAATTTCATAATAATAAAATATTATAGTTTTAAATAACACACAAAAAAATAGAAAAGTGTAATTAACAAGCATAAAATGGTAAAAGAATGAAGGCACCAGATTTTATAATGGTTTGGTTAAATCTGACCTACGTCAACTCCCTAGAGGCCTCCATTCTAAGTATTACACTAAACCTTTTAATGTCTCTCATCTATCCCCCACAATAAGGCAAAGAAGTTCTTACAAAATCTCTTCTACAATCTCATTATGGTAGAGTACCTTATCTTTTTCACCCTCCTGGTGAAGGCAGAGAACTTGTAATCCTTTTTTTCCCTGCAAGAGATGACAGAGAATCAAGTATCCTTTAACTCCCTTCTGGAGTTTAAAGAGATCCAAGAATCCTTTTACTCCCTCTTGGAGTTCACAGAGAACCATGATTTAATGATGAAGAATGTCTCCCTTAAGTCACCAAACAATTAAAGCCAGACTTGAAGAAGATTAGAAGGAACTTTTCTTGGAGTAACCTTATAAATCTCTCAAAACTCCACCTCCAAAGAGTTATCCCTCTTTTCTCTCCCATAGCCTTTCTTAACTATCTCTCTAAGCTCCCTCTCAAGCAAAGTCAATAGCAAAAAAAAGTCTTACAAGTCAATGTAGTAGTTTAAATAGAAAGCCTCCAAAGAAGCTCTAAATTTAAAATTTCCATCAAGGATTATCCCATAGGATCATGAGATTGTCTTGTATGATTATTTCAAAATAGTACTTCTAGATATAATGAACTACATAAATTCGTACAATAAATTCAAGAGATTGTACTAATCATATCATATGATATGGTGATCATCCTGTATATTTAGTTCAGAAGACTATATTAATCATCCAATATGACAAGTGATGGCAATATATAATTATCATCCCTTGCATCTCTCAGGTTAAATAATACAATTATTCTATATGATGTGATTGAATAATTAAACTATAATTAGTTTCCTAATAAGCGGATTAATTTAGGCATAATTTTTATAAATCAAATAGTATGATGTATATCATACTGTATGATTATAGCAATATT
Organism: Dendrobium nobile; assembly: GCA_022539455.1. Classification (NCBI taxonomy): domain Eukaryota; kingdom Viridiplantae; phylum Streptophyta; class Magnoliopsida; order Asparagales; family Orchidaceae; genus Dendrobium; species Dendrobium nobile. Next base: position 47,355,223 of record CM039736.1, read on the forward strand.
TGGATATTAAAATATTTCCTAAATTGTGATTGGTCATTATTTTTATGATCATAACGAATCAATCTGTATGATATTAATCATCTAATACAATTAGTTAGTAAATCTCAATTAATTAGAGTTTCCTAATTAATAATTTTTCTAGTTAACTAATCATACAATACGATTAGTTCAAAAAATTCATCTTTTTATTAACTCACTAACTCAACCCCTTTATTGTGCATATGCAAGGTTACTCAGCTTACTATCCACCAAATATATGATTTGTCTAAAGAAAGTTAAAATTATATTGAAGTGAAATTACAAATAGGCTCGACCCTAGCCTACTTAATCTTGAGTTGATTGAAGTTACAAGGGAATGGTGAACCTAAAATATCAAAGAGCAGGGAAAAATATATGTACAATAAACCAATTGATAGGAGATAGCAGTGAGGAAATATTAATATTTGTTATCACCAAAATCATAGTACTTTAGTCCATATTTGTAAGAGTAAAAGAATGGAAGCTAAGTCCCACCAACAACAAACTTAGATTCTAATCCTATCAAAAACATATAGAATCAAATATAACTGCTTATGGTCTTCGAACTCCAAATCTTTTGTGGAATTCTAAAAAAAAAAAAAAGAAATATCATCTTAAAAAGCGGGCATTACTTTTGGAGCCCCACTTATATGTATAAGAAGTTATTTTTAATTCTTTTATAACTCTTGACTCTGCACAACTCAATCTATATATAAAATCTATGAAATTTAAATACATATTTCTCTTTTCATATATATCATCACTTAAAAACATTCTACTATGTAGAAACATAAAGAGTAGGAAATAAAAATGCATTTATGCGTGCATTAAAAACAATTATATGTATAGAAAGTAAATAAAATTAAATTGCACTATCCTTTTTCATTCACTCTCCTCTCTAGTACACTAATAGAAAGGTAATTATGTGCTTGATATATTTTTCAAAAAGTACGCAAACACACGTAGGTGTCCTCTAGTAAAAGACACTTTCAATCAAACCAAATCAATTCACTAGCTAGCATAACCTAGGCTAAAGTTGGTTGTCTTAGTAAACCATCTAAGTGTGCCTAAGAGGTTGGCTTTAATAGATCCTATGGGAATTTATGGTTTAGACTGCATGTATTTTTAATTTTTATTCATTACTTCTTGAAGGGGAATTTAATTAAAGTTTCAATGATATATATTCGACTTTTGCATTATTCCAATTTTAATGTTAAATTTTTAAATTGAAAGGCTTTAAAAATTAACATCCATCCTTTATGCAGGATAGGAGACTATATGAGAGCCTCCAAAGATTTATTAGAGATTGAAAAAGGGACATTTTAATCTAATACAACATAACCTTCAGATTGACTCAAGTATGTTGTATAAGTTTGGTGTGTTATTAATTTCTGAAGATCTTTCAATCCAAAGTGTTAGTTCCCTCTTGGAAGGAATCATCCATAATACATAGGAGATCTTTTTGTTATTTAAGTGTGTTTAAGGTCTTAAATTTTGAAGCCTATATGCCTTCCAAAAGGAATCTTGCAATGGGCATAAAGACTTATTTTCATTTAATTCAAATTAATTATCAAATTTAATTGATCAAAATAAAAAATTTTCAAATGAATCAAATTATCAAACTAATTTTAATAAATTTATTAGAATTTAATTTAAAATTTTTTCTAATTTTTAATAATATTCTAAAATTTAAATTAATGGTTCAATTTTAATTGATTAAAAATTAATTATTAATGTATTATTAATGAATTAAAATTAAAATTTGATGAAAAAAAATTTTAATTATAAATCTCTAATTTTTATTTAACTTTAGTAAAATTTTGATGAATTTTGGAATTTTACATATTTTATTCAATTGATTATTAATGAAATGGTTCAATTAATGAATTAGGAATTAAAATTTTAATTGAAAAAAATTATTTAAAATAAATTATAAATTTTTAAATTTAATTTTCTTTTTATTTGAATTTATTTTATATATTTGAAATTTATTTAAATTTTCTATGAATTTAGTTAATCGATACTTAATTATGGGTAATTAAGTAATAATCATATAAATTTAATGAAGTTTAAATTATTTAAATTTTTGATGATTATATATTTTATGTAAGGTTTATTGAAGATAGTTTTGTATTTTAAAAGATTTTATTTGACTTATTAGAATTTATAGAAATTAAACACATACGGGTTAATTGAAATTAATAGTTGATTTGAAGTCAATTGATGTCCAATCAGAATTTATTTGATCATGAGATATTTGACACTAAGTTTTCTAAGTTTATATTTCAACCAAAAAGAATGTATGGATTGAATCCTAGCATTGCCTAAGTTAACTAAGACATAATTATAATTATTGTTCTTGATGTGACACTAGTTTGAAAGGGATTGCAATTAAGTTTAATGAACCTTTTATACAAACATAAAGAATAATATCAAATCAAACTTGTGTCTTAAAACAAGATACCATGAGGTAGATGAGTTTACAATTACCTAATTCAAATGATGAAGTTTACATTTCAAAATTCATCACTATTTATGATTAAGCTCTACAAATTTCCAAAAAATCATAAAAAAACATCACATCTCTCACAATATGCCATTTACTTTAGAATTTAAACAAATTTTTATTTAAAATATAATTTAAGATATTAAAAATTAAGCCTTGATTTTATTTTTAAAAAGAAGTAATTTAATTCTAAGAAAAATCAGTGGTTGTTTAAAAAATTTGGGGGAGTATTTTTTTTTTCTTTGATTTTTTAAAAGTTTTTAGATCAAAAAATAATAAATCAATGAATTTAGATAAAATTTACACAGCTGGCAGCACCTTTCCACACAATGACTGAGGATTCAACCACATGAAAGGTGGTGATCAGCCGTGTGGCTTACTTAAAATAGTCAATAGCAAGTATCAGCAGTTCGATCACATGACTATTACAAATCTAGACCAAAGTCTTATAATTTAGATGATAACAAGTATTATTGGATTTCTACTGTGTTATCTCTTGATAATTGAGTTTATTGAATATCTACTATTCACTTACAACTTTGATCAACTTAATATTGGGTAGACTAGGATTAAAAACTATATTTTTAGCCTCTATATACATTTTATCCTTCTTTTGTCAATCATGTATTTTAGTGGATCTTAATGCTGAGCAACTTTGCACACACACACTCAATGGGATGAGTTAGCGACTTAGGAAGAAGATGGGTTTTTTGAACTAATCATAATATATGATTTATATCATACTGCATGATCAGTTAACAAGAAAAATCTTTAGTTAGGGTTCTTTTGTTAATTGAGATTGATTAAATATATCATTTTAAATTATTCTTATCATATAAGATGATCAATTATAATCATGAAAGTAGCTGCCAATCATAATTTAGGCAATATTTTAAATTTTTAATTTTGTTCTATCATATTGTAAAACATACATCGTACTATATGATATATGACAATCATGCCTAAATTGATCCTGTAATTTGGGAAATAATTATGATTAATTCATTTGATCAAATCATACATGAAGATTAGTGATGATCTTACTATATGACTCGAGCAATGCAAGGGATAATTATTTATCATCGCCTATCATACAAGATGAAATAGCATAGTTTACTAACTAATCATACAGAATGAAATTCCAATTTTATGTTTTATGAACCAAGCACTATGTGGCATAGTGATTTGTTGTTGCATAACATAATGAACGATCAGTAATAACTCTTAAACTTATCATATACATGACATTATAGTTCATACTATTAAAAAGTGAAATGTTGTACTAATCATAGTAGAAGGTCCTAAATAATATATTAAAATTTAGGCCTTTTTGAGAGGGTCTCAATTCAAACTCTCACTTAAACTTGTTCAATGGGCCTTCGCAGCTATGTGTCTTAAGAGGGAGAATAGAGAAAGAGTTTAGGGGAGCTTTGGGGGAGAATAGAGGAAGAGCTTTTTGTGAGAGATTCATAATGTTACTCTAATCAAGGTTCTTGCCTATCATCTTTAAGTCTCTTCCTTAATTCTTTGGGGGTCCAGGGGTTTCTACACTACTAGGCCATGGTTCTCTACCACCACCTAGAGGGTGAAAAAGATACATGGTACTCTACCTTCTCTTGGAAGGAGAAAAAGACTCAAGGTACACTGGCTTCACTAAGAGAGTATAAAATGATTTCAGGTTCTTTACCCTCACCAAGAGGGTTAAAATAGGATTACAAGTTCTCTTCCTTAACTAGGAGGGTGAAAAGGAATTTCAGGTTCTCTACCTCACCTGGAGGGTGAAAAAAGAAAGGTCCTCTACTACACCAAGTTGGTTAAAGAAATTTTATAAGGGCTTCTCTGCTTAGCTATGGAGTCTAAAGGAGAGTCACTAAACAATTAATGCAATACTAAGAGGAGGACTTCATAGAGTTAATGTAGGTAATTACTTGACTGAACCAATATAAATTCTTGTATGTTTGTTCTTTTTATTTTTTAAACTTTATTTTTTTTATAATTAATTATGTGGCAGGAAACTTTGATCTTTTTATTATTGTGAAATGAATTCAATAGTGCATCGAGTGATAAAATTATTTATTTTTATATATTAAAAAAGTTATAAAAATACTTTCTTTTTATTTCAGAAAATTTTAAATTACTCATTCACCCCCCCCCCCCCCCCCCCCTCTTGGTTAGCCTCAGGTTGGTTCTTTAAGGCTTAATAATATTCACAAACTTTCTAGTGGTATCAGAGAGGAATTCAAAAACAAAGTTTTAGAAAAGGTTTGAAAAATGATCAATATCAAACTTTGGAAATAAAAATATTGTGAAAGGATATTCAATCATACGACCACTGTTATTTGATAGCATTCCTTTTGATTTTTAGAAAATTTTCATGTTTAGTTTCTTGCAATCAATAGATTATTGCATGTGGATGTTAGTTTAGGAAGGATATTATGCACCTTCTCTCTTTATAAATGGAAATAAAATCAAACTACCTTTTTTAATAGAATATTTAGGATAGAGTTTTAGCCAAATTAAATGCTAAATATTTAAACTTTTTTTATGCTTTAAAATCTAAATATTACTTGTGTATATCAACTTGCACTACTCATAAAAAATATGGGATAAACTATGCATAACCTATGAAGGACTAATGAAGTGAAATAATCTAGGTTAAATATTTTGCTCAATTATTATTAACTATTACGCATTAAATTTTGTGATTCAATTTCTGAAATATATACTTTATTTACTCAAATTATGACATCCATGCATGCTTTAGATTGAGTTCTTAAAAGTTCTAAAAAATGTTGATAAGATTTTTGTGTTGTCTACCTTGTTTCTATGATGCTAAAATAATTACTATTACTGAATCCAAGGATCTTAATATTTATTTCATTGATAACTTGCTTGGATCACTCATTTCCTACCAGTGACGAGTGAGTCAAAAATAGATATATGTTGGTGAGAAGGGAAAAGATAAAATTGTAACGTAAAAGGTAATAATTCTAATAGTGACAGTTTCATACCAGTAGATGATAATGACATAGTGCTAATGACATGGTAATTTGAAAGCTTTCTAAAGAAAAAGAAAAGCATTGTCGGTAATGGTGCAAAGCTAAAGCAAGTAAAAAATCTAAGATTTCTTTTGATGTCATCTGTTTCAAATGAAGAAAGCTACGACACTTGAGGACTAATTACTTAAATCTTAAGGCTCGTCCAATCAATGAGAATGGTGAAGAAGAAGCTAAATTCAGAAAGAGTATGCAACAAACTTTGAAGGCCTTTTAAGCAGACTGCACTTCAAAATCATATGAGACAGAAGCAGAAGAGGAGATAATAAACTTGTGCTCAATGGAAGATAACCATATAGGATATATGTGTGCTTTCTTACAATGAATTATTTCAAATTTTTGAAAAAAATCATAATGCATTTAGAAAGCTCAAGAAAATGTATGCCAGTTTTAAATCAAATTTTTCATATTTGCAAAAAGAACATGAATTCCTTTGAAAAAATCACTTTACTTTGGATAATATTCATATGATTTTACTTGATGAATTTAATGTGTTAAATAAGAAAAATCTTTATTTAGCTGCTGAAAAAGATGCCTTTAAAGCATCTCATGTTGATTTAGAAAATTCATTTAAAGAATTAAAGGTATGTTTAGATGAAACTAATAATAGAGAGCATGCATTAAAAGTTGATAATTCAATTCTTGAAGTGCAAAAAAAATTTTTAAGTGAAATTAATTGATTTTAAGGAAAACAAAACATCACTAACACTTGCAAAATTTAATAACCCATCCCCACATCATGCATTATTTAAACCTAGGAAGAGGCACCATGACCCATATAGACTAGTGAATCCATTCCCAGGAGTTAGGTGTTTTTCTTATGGCAAGCTAGGACATATATCTCACACTTGCACTATTCACCATATAACACATTTAGAGTGGTGGCCGAAAATACATAAATTACAGCTATAGGATATTAAATATTGAACTTGGATTCCATGACATAGGCTATGATTTGTCCTAATACCAGGTTAGGTTTCCTTATATGCCCTAGATCCCTAAGGCTAGTAAGATGCTCAATTTAATAGAAAAGAAGACCAGCAGCGTTGAATTCGCTATGGGCAAAGATATAAAAGGTAGTTATTGAAAGGAGAGGAGTGATGTGGACATGATCACCAGCTTTGGAATAACTAAGGTATGAAGTACATGTTGGATTGTCCTAGAATCCTTAACTAAGGTGCTGGACACTACATCATGATAGAAGATAAGAGTGTTTCTCAGATGGTGATTGATTGGAGCCCAGTCATAATCAGAATCTTGAGACAAGAGGTTAAGCTTATCTCCATTAGTAGCAATTAGAGGAGTTTGTGATAGTCCTAATAAGTGACTTCAACTGGATGTTTGTTGACATAGGATTGAAGTCCATTGTAAGAAGAGTTTATCCTAAGGCTTGCAAAAAATTCAAAGAGTGGTTCGGATATGAAGGGGAAGGTGAGGGTAAGGATTAAGGTCAGTGAGGTATGAGAAAAAATATCAAGGATATGGTAAGTAAGTGTATGACAATTTGTAGTCCTAGACAAGATAATCCCATATAACTTACAGCAAAGGTAGGCAGCTTGGTCAGCCACCTCAGGGAAACAATGGTCATCAGTGGCCCACGTAGAACTTCTAGTCAGCATTCTGGATCACTTTCCACCTCCCACAAAAAAGAAAATTAGAGAATGAGTGAGAGAAAAGAGGAAAAGAAGTATTTGGAGTGAGAAACCCATTTGAAAGCTGTTGTTTATAAAGAAATGGCCCGATCATCCAGGACAATCACATAATTATCCAAGACGATCAGGTGAAATTATAATATCCTGGATGAGTGGTCAAAAAGTAGTTATATCATCGAGGACATTCAAACATCATCCAGGATGATTAGACATAGATGGTCATCCCGAGGAGTCATGATGGATGACCATTGAAAAAGTAGATTATCCAGGATGATTAGGTTGATTGTCTAGGATGATCGACAAAAATGGTTTATCCCAGCCGAATTTAAAATGTGTAATGTCTTTGCCACATGGATTATCTAGGACAAATAGCTGGATCGTCTAGGATGATCACCAATAATTGAGAAAAATTTTAGAAGAATGACCAGGATGAAGAGGATCATCTAGGCCGATCATATATAATTGAATTAGAATACGATCAGATTGTCCAGGACAATCTTAAAGAATAAAGTCATATCAACCGTCAGATGGAAGATGAAGGGTGGATTGAATATATCATCTAGGATGATAAGACCCAAAATTTGAAATTTTGTTGATGGATGGTGGTGATCAAAGAAGACCCAAAACCAAGAAAAATAGTAAAAAATAAAACATAAAAAAACAAAAAAGATGATAAAATGATCAAAACAACAAAAAGGACTAAGTTTTTTTTATCAAATCATGAATATGATAAAATTTTCATTTTACTGAATTAAAAATTTGTAAAAAAAAATGAGTTAACATCATCGAAATCCAAAAATAGTAGAACAACCAATCTTGTTAGCCCTAGCTGGGACTTCTTACAGGGTAAACAATCTTTTGAAAATAAAGATTTAACTTAAAAAATTCAATTGGATATGAAAATGTGATCCGTTCCAAACTTGGTTCGAGAAAAATATCATGTATAATAATATATCAAAGTAGTGAGTCACAATCATGAATTTTGAAATCAAACCTTTGAAAATATCAACTGACACATGAATTCTTCTAAGAATTAAAGGTTTGCAAGAGAAGTGAGCTTATTTTCTTGTTGGCTTATTTTGTGCTTCTTGTTAATTGATTGGCGCACTTTGCGCATCCTTTGATTTTTGATATACTTTGTGTATCTTTCAATTTTTTGGCGATCATTGCGCAACTTTTTAGTTTTTCTTCTTTTTTGGCTAATTTTAAGACCTTGTCATTTTTGCAAGCTAGATCTATTTCAAAACTTTTAAGTACTCTTAGTTGTGACAATATCTTCCAGATATTAGAAAAGAAAAACTCAATCTCAAATATAAGGAGTAAACCACATAATAGAATCAAATTTATATGATAAATACAATGACAAGATTATAAAAGCTTAAAAAGTGATTTAATGACTTTGAACATTATATATATAAGATAGATTGTAGTAGCAAGATAGAAAATATTTCAATCACAAAGTCCAGATATTAATATGAGATAGTCTTTTATTTAGAAAAGAAAATTATACCGCTGAAAAAAGTTAGAGTAAGGGAAATAATCAATGGTGTTTTTTCCTTTAACTAATTTAGGGATGTCAAACATTGACTAGAAATTTTCAAAAAAACAAAAACACGGCATAAAATATCATTTCATCAATGACCAATAGAAAAAAGAAAAAAAAAAGAAGATGAAAATTACAATAACAGAAATGAAAATATGAAAACATAATAAAAAACATCAATTAAAACTTAAGTTAAAATAAAGAAAAGAAAAAATAAACAACAGATCGAAAAATAAAATTTAGAATTCAATAAGCATCAATTTCATGCATTTATGTCAACCACACCCAATCTAGTCCTTAAGATACTGAATATGTCGAAGGCCAGTGGTTTAGTAAAGATGTCAGCCATTTGATTCTCATTTTTCACAAGGTGAAGCTCAATGTCTCCTTTCATAACATGGTCTTTAATAAAGTGATGCCTTATGTCAATTTGTTTGGTCCTTGAATGTTGGATAGGATTCTTAGATATGCAGATGACACTAGTATTGTCATAAGAGATTAAAATTCTACCTATAGGTAATCCTAATTCCAGAATTTATTGCTTCATCCAAAGGACTTGGGCCATACAACTTCCTAAGGTAATATACTCGGCTTCAGAAGTGGAAAGTGCAATATAGTTTTATTTTCCACTAGACTAAGAGACTAATGAGTGTCCTATTAATTGGCAAGCACCAAAAGTGCTCTTTTTATCCACCCTACACCCTACAAAATCAGAATCAAAATATCCAATAATCTCAAAAGAAGTGTTGTGCCTACGATACCAGATTTCTAAGTTTTGGGTCCCTAAGAGATATCTAAGGATTCTCTTAACTGCAATCTGGTGGGTTTCTTTAGGATCAACTTAAAATGTAGCACAAAGACAAACACTAAACACTATATCAAATCGGCTAGGAGTCAGGTAAAGTAGTGATCTAATCATTCCTCTATACTTCTTTTGATTAATAGATTTTCCATTTGGGTCCTTATCCAACTAAACACAGGAGGTAATGGGAGTATTTACTTGACTTTATCCATTTCATATTTCTTTAAGATGTCCTAATGTACTTTGATTTATTTAAAAAGCTTCCATAATCCAATTATCTTATGCTAAACCCCAAAAAGCATAATAACTCTCCTATCATACTCATCTCAAATTCCTTACTCATTATTTTAGAAAAATCATCACATAGCATTTTATCAAAAAATCCAAAAAATATATCATCAACAAAGATCCAAAAATTATATCATCGCCAAAATAAATAATATGTTTTTTTCTAGATTTCAATTTTTTTAAAGAGAGAGAAGCTCCACTTGTTTAGTTAGAAGGCTATTTTTGAATCTTTCAAATCATGCGATTTCAGATCCATCCCAATGACATTAATGGATCACCGGCCTCCTTCTGCTGGTGTTTCCTTCAACGTCCATCCTCCATCCATGACTGTAATGAATTTCTCATGTCTAGTATCCAGATCATACCCTCTAGCTTTTAAAGATTTAGAATTTGATCAAGACATAAAATACAAGTTCAAGAAAGATTCACCTTTGATTATATATGAAGGCAGGTTACTAAATTCAAAAAAATAAACTGAAGTATTGGGGAAAGGAAAAAATTTTTTATTCGAGAAAGTCATTAAAATTTTATCTAACATTTCTATAATCTGTGACTCTAGTTTTGAAGTTCTAACTACTTGTGGTTTCTCCACCTGATTTGAAGATTGAGCTGATTAAAGATGATGGTTATAAATCTAACATAGTGTAACTGATAGACAAGAAGTTACTGAGTTAAATTCTATCAATTTTCAATGCCAAGATAATGTAGTGTCAAAAACATTGTTAGTGAAGGATTTATCTGTTGTTCCTAAGGAACAGGGGAGTAAACGCTTTGATCAATCATTGTTGGATCTAAATAAGGTTCGTAGTTATGACACAGGGGAGCTTGGTAATTACTTTTTAACATAGAAAAACTTGGATGCTCCTAAAAAGTAGTTAAGTAATGAGTTGAATAATGCTTGGATCAAAAAATCTAACATAAATGTGGTTGATTTAAACTTTGGTGAAGATTTTATTAAAAATGATTCAATTGTGAACCTACATTCAAGAAATGAATTATCTAATTCAAATAAACTTAAAAAATCCATGGTAATTAAGATCTTTGGAGATAACATTCCCTTTCACATCATAAGTATAGAGCTAAGAAGGCAATGGAGCTTATTTGGCAAGTTTCACTTAACTTTACTTGGAATGGGAAGGGTACTTTGTGCTTTCAATGAACTTGAAGCTATGGAGAAGGTCTTAATCAGCAGACCTTGGTATGTTAATGGAAACATAGTTGGAATGGATAGATGGTCTCCCTCATTCTCACCTACATCACTCAAAGGCTTGACTGCACCTATATGGATTCGGATGCCAAATCTCCCTTTATAATGTTGGGATTATATCAGTGTGTGTAGAATTGCATCCATGGTGGGTACTTCTTATGTAATTGATGGAAACATGTTTCAATGGGGAAGAAGAGAATTCATAAGGATTTGTGTTCGTGTTAAGTTTGATGAAAAATTACCTTTAGGAGTGTGGGTTGAAGGCAACATGGGCAAATTTTACCAAAATATAGAGTATAAAAGGTTACCTACATTTTATTTCAATTGTGGAAATATAGGACATTTAAAAAGCAACTTTTTATGAAGTGGAATATAAGCTATAAAAAAATTCTGATCAAAGTGAAAACCAAGCTGAGAAGATGAAATCTGAAGCTGAAAATGGGGAGAAGAATGTGGATGCTAAGAAGACAAATTATGAAGTTGTTAAGGTCAATAGAGAAGGTTATGGACCTTGGGTCCATGTGAATTATGGAAAGAAAAGGTTTGTTAACTCTAGCTTCAGAAAAAATGAAGCACATACATTGAAGGAAAATACTGTTAAAGAGAATGGGACCTCAGTTATCACTGTTGCTGAGAAGATTTCTGATATAGCTGCTAAAGATGTTTCTGTTGAAGACATTAATGATACAACATTGAAGAATCAAGAGGAAACTAGTACTAAACCTATTGTTGAGGTGAATATGAATGAAAAGGAGATTCAAAATGCAAAAATAAAAGTATGGGAACAAATAATGAAGAAACTGTTGGTAGGAAGTTCTTAAATTGAGCTTGAATCCAAGACAACTTGAAGAATCAATTGGCTGCGGGATCTGAGAATGGTATGCCTCTGAAATCTCTTGGTATTTTAAATAACACTAACAAATTTGATGTGTCAAATGCTGTTGCTGAGGAAGGGGAGATTGTTAATGTGAAATCATCTCCTAGAAATTCTATTAGAAAGGAAACAAATTATTATGAGGACAAACTGGAAATGGTTACTGTGATAAATGATGAGTTGAAATTGAGAGAAGGTTCTTCTTCTAACATCAAGATGAAAGGTATTAAACAATTGAAAGGGTTGGGACCAATTAAATTGGTCACAAGAAGTAGAAGAATGGATGGAGATGTAAGGGAGAAAGTGGGAAACTCTTCCCCTTTAATCCACTAATGGAATCCATAGTTTTTTGGAATTGTAAAGGAGCTAGGAAGAAGAAAGATTCTCAATATCTTAAGGAGGTTGTGAAGGATTATAATGTATTTTTTGTGGGGTTGTTAGAGACCAAGTTGTCCTCTATTTATAGCAGGGAAGTTGTCTCTTTAATTGGAGATGGATGGGATTATTTTCATCTCCCATCGAAAGGGTTGTCTGGATGTATACTAGTAATTTGACAAATTTTGCTTACTTCATTTAATGTGTTGGATCATTCTTCTCGATTTATAGTTGGGGAGTTGGATATTCCTAATAAAGATAGATGGAGGGTAGCAACCATTTATTGTAGTAAAGATATTTATAAAAGAATGATGCTCTGCCAGAAATTAGAAGCATATTCTAGTATTGAATTCTCTATGGTGATACATGGAAATTTCAAGTGTCTACTTTCCTAAGAGGATAAGAGGGGTGGTAGAAGGTTTATATTTTCATTGGGTCCCAAATAAATGAATTCATTCATTTCTTGCAATGACCTCCATGAGGTTGGATATGTTGGACCAAAGTTTACATGGTGTCATAACCAAACAGGTTTGGATCAGATTCTTGAAAGGTTGAACAAATGTTTTGTGAACTCAATGGCCATTAACCTTTCTAACTATGTGGTGGTTAGACACCTTCAAAAAATGGCCTCGGATCATTTCCCCTTTCTATTAAATTTATTTAAAACATGTCATATGACCAAAAGATCTATCAAATTTGAAGACATGGGGCTTTTTCTTGGCATCAGCTGCAGTGGTGAGGAATGCTTAGAAAAGAACAATTTTTTGAAGCTACTCTCAAATTCTCAATGACAAGTTAAATAGATCTTCAAAGTATTTATTTTATTAGAGTAGGGACAAGTTAAAAAGCTTAAATCAATGTAAGGAAGTATTTAAAAGGGAGATCTTAGAGCTTCAGATAAAAGAATCAAATGTTGGTCATCTCTCGTCTAAAGAAGTTTGGGTTCTCAAATCAAAGGTTGATGAGTTGAATTCTACTTTGGCTAGACTAAGCACTTGGTGGAGGAAAATTGAAAAGGTAAAGTCGACGGTAGAGGGAGATTGTAATTCGAGATTTTTTCAAACATTTGCTAGTGCAAGGAAGAATTCAAACTCTATTTTCAGTATTAAAAATGAAAATGGAAGTATAGTGGAAGACCAGCAACATATAGAAGAGGCTTTTCTTCAATTCTTCAAAGGGCAATGTCATGAAAGAAAATGTTTGATTGAAGGCTGGCCAAAACCTTGGAATTGTCTTGAAGAAGAAGATGTCGAATTATTGAGCAAAGACTTCTCACTAGAAGAAGTGGAGATTGTGATCAAGGAAACTGGTGGATATATAGCTCTGGGATATGATGGCATTTTATATTCATTTATTAAATGCTATTGGGAAATTATTAAATATGATTTTTGGAAGGCTTTACAATAATTCTTCTCTACAGGTTAAATGTGTGATGATTGGAAAAGAACACTTATATTGTTGATTCCTAAAGTGAGTAATCAAATGATTTCTTCCAATTACAGACCAATCAGCTTATGCAATACTGTCTACATAGTTGCTACCAAGGTCTTGTTGAACATATTGACTTGTATCATTCCTAAGCTAATTTGCGAGGGGTAAGTGGCATTCCTAAAAGGGAGATCCCAATCAGTTCACGTACTTATAGCTCAAGAGATATTTCAAAAGTTCATGTACTCTAAATCCTCTAAAAGTTTTGTCTCTTTTAAAATAGACATGGAGCAGACTTATGATTCCATGGGATGGCCAACTCAATCTAAAGCTTTGAGTATTTTAGTTTCCCTCTATTTTTCTCAAAATTAACAATGGAGTGTGTACAAGATCCTTCTTTCTCCTTGTTGATCAAAGAAACTCCTTCTAGTTTGATAAATGCTAGAAGTGAATTTTGGTAGGGGTGTCCATTGTTGCCTTATTTGTTACATATCTATTTTCGAAAATAGAATTTTGATGAATGCAAACAATTCTGTATTACTATGACTGCCTTGCCTACTAACATTTTAGGTCCATAGGATCAAGACTGCAATTTGAACAAACTCAAGATTATGTAGATTAGGTCTGAGTCAATTTATAACGTGTTTTTGCCCTTTATTGAATCAATTGTAATCTTTGTGGTGCCTGATGCTAAGTAACACTACACACCCAAACTTGAGTGAATTTTTTTTTGTCTGACTTAAAGTTTTTTTATTTTTCCCACATCATCCAAGATGATCCCAAAATCATCCTAGATAATTAGTCAAAATAGAAACCCTAATTAGGGCATCCTCATTAAGGAAGCCATCATTAAGCATATCATCCTGGATGATTTTTGTATCAATCTAGACGATAGGCTCAAATCAGAAAGAATTTGCCGCTAGAACAATTTATATTGCTTTTTTTTTAATTATTGTCTAGGACATCAGCCTGGATGATGTAGTATAATTATGACTAAATTGATCTGGAGATTAACAAAAGTAATTAAGGTTAATTAATATGGTCATATAATCCTGGATGATCGTAGGATTGGCCAAGAAGATCAATTCAAAAACCTTGATTTCTCCTGCACAATAAAAAATCATACACCATCTATTCAAGCGATGTTCTAGATGATTTGGGAAGATTGTGAACTAATAGCCAGGAAGATCAAGAGATCGGCCTGGAAAATCAAGTCATTTTATTTTCATCTAGACTCCCATTTAGAGCGATGGTCTAGACAATATTCCTCGATTTAAACTAATCGTACAGGATGATAGAATATCATCCTAGATGATATGAACAAAAATATTCTAATTGTCCTAAGTCGTTCGGGCTGATTGAGCTTAGTTTGTACTGATCGTACATGATGATAGGAATATCATCCTGGACGATAAAGTCAGTTGTTAAAAATCTATTTAAAGGACTCGTGTCTATTAAGATAATTGCTATTTGCATGTTTTACATTTTTGCAACTTGTATAGTTTTGATGATTCCAAATATTATTGTTCAAGTGTGTAGTTATCTCCTAACAATTTTAGAAGATTTGTATTTGCTCTTGTATGTACTAACATTTTAGGTGAATCAAACTCTCAAATACGAAGTCTTCAAATCAAATTCAGCAAGAAATACTTTTAATTTTTGAAGCTTAAAATTATCATTTTAATTGAGAGGGAGTGATTGTAATTGAGTGAATAAAAACATACACACACACATAAGGAGATCATATAAAATTTATACTGATTGTACAGGACGATATAAGTTCGTACGGGATGATCAAACAATTATCTCCTATTAAGATCACATGGAATGAATAGGAACTGGCTAGAAAAATTTTTCTAAGTCCTATTCGTCCGGGACGAAATTAAATATCGTCTGGGATGATTTGCTCTCTGTAAAAATTTCGTCCAGATGAAAATAATTATTGTCAGGAACGATTTGCTCTCTGTAAGAATTTCATCAAGACGAAATTAAATATCGTCCAGGACGATTTGCTCTCTTTAAGATTTTTGTCCGGACGAACATATTTTCGTCCAGACGATATAAACCGACTTAGGACAGTTTTTCTATATTCATTCTGCAGTTTTTGGAACCGACCTTATTATAACCGTTCGTACCGGACGAACTTGGTTCGTACGGGACGATCAGCTTGTACGAAAACATTTCGTACACATATACAAAGAGGTTCATTTTAAGGCTTTTAAGTAATATCGTCCAGGACGATCCACGATCGTACGGGACAATCCACTGCGTACAGAATTGAAAACTTGTAGTTTTTGGGCGGTTTTTTTTGTCTTTTGTATAAATAGTCCAAATTAGACTACCATCCAATCTTTTTGTCATTTGATCTTCGTGCCTATTGAGAGAAAAGTCAATGAGAGAGTGTGAGAGAGCATTCAAAAGAGGATTCCTACCACAGGAGCGTGAAGGCTTCACTTGGTGTTTAAAGGTAAGAATCTCTACTTGTGAATTGGGATTACTTCACTCTTTTCTTTCTTCCTTTTAATTTTCTTGTGAGAAGATCTGTCAAGGAGATCCGGTTCGCTGCCGACACTTGGAGAGTGTGAATAGCCGAAGGGTTCGCTGCCTACACTTGGAGAGTGTGAACAGTCGAAGGGTTCTCTGCCCACACTAGGAGAGTGTGAAAGGACAGAAGGTTCTTTGCCAAAACAAGGGATTGTGTAAAATGACGACGGTTCTCTACTGCACCGGGTAGTGGTGAAAAGAGTGTTTGTAAAGGCTTCTCCGCCTTGCTGTGGGTGCGAAAGGAGAGTCACTATTGGTATTAGTGCAATAATTAGAGGGTGCCTCTGGGGAGTGGATGTAGGTCTGGTTTAGACCGAACCACTATAAATCTTGTGTCATTTACTTTACTGCTTTTTATTTTCAGCATTTTTCTTTTGTTTAAAAACTCTGTGGATGAAAAACTTTTTCTATAAAAATAAAAAAAAAATTATTTCGGTTCAACTCATTTTTAAAAAGAGGGTTAAATTTTTAAACTACCAATTCACCCCCCCCCCCCTCTTGGTAGCCTTGGGATATTAACTTAGGTCTAACAACCTATTCACTAGATTCAATAAGTGGTATCATAGCTTTGTTTCTAAATCATAAGTTTAAACTACTTTTTGATTAACGTAGATGGCTAAATTCAAAAACTTAAATACACTTGAGGGTTACTCTATTACTAGACCTCCATTGTTATACAATATACCTTTTGATTTTTGGAAAACACGCATGTCTACTTTCTTACAGTCACTTGATTATCGTATGTGGATTCTAGTCCAGGAAGGTTATACAAAACCAACTAGATTTGTTGAAGGAGTTAGAGTAGAAACACCTTTTGCAGATTGGACTATAGAAGAACGTGACTTAGCTCAACTAAATGCCAAATGTCTAAATAGCTTCTTTTGTGCTTTAAAATCTGAAGACTACATGCGATTTTCCACTTGCAAAAGTGGAAAGGACATATGGGATAGACTTTGTATAACTTATGAAGGGACAAATGAAGTAAAACAATCAAGACTCAATATCTTGTTACATGACTATGAGTTGTTTCGCATGAAATCAAATGAATCTATTTCTGACATGTACACAAGATTCACACAAATTGTCACTTCTTTGCATGCACTTGGTAGGGAATTAACTAATGTTGAAATAGTTAATAAGATTCTTCGTTCTTTACCTACTGCTTATGATGCTAAAATTACTGTAATTACAGAGTCTAAAAATCTAAACATTTATTCTATTGACAATCTTCTTAGTTCACTCATTGCTTATGAGCAATGAGTAAGTCAAAGAAAGATTGATGCAGGTGAACCACAAAAGGAGAAGAATATAGCACTAAAAGTGGAAGAGTCAGAGAGTGAACACTCACAACCTGAGGATGAAGACGATATTGCATTAATGACTAGACAATTCAGAAACTTTCTAAAGAGGAAGCAGAAGAGACGCCAGCAATGGAATAGAGGTAAGTTTAACAAAAAAGGAAAAGTTTCTAATGAAGTGATTTGTTATGAATGCAGAAAACCAGGTCATATCAAGATTGATTTCCCAAAACTCAAAGCCACTCCTAGCAAGGAGAAGGTAGAAGAGAAACCAATTATAAAGAAGGGCAAGAAGAAGTTTCAAAGAGCTTTCTGGGCGGACTCAGCTTCAGACTCATCTGAGACTGAAAAAGAAGAAGTCATCAATCTTTGCTTGATGGCAGATAATGTTATTCAATCAGATCAAGAAGAGGTATGTGACTTAACTTATGATGAATTATTTGAAGTTTCTGAACACATGCATGATTCATATAGGAAAATGAAAACGATGCATGCTAGTGTAAGTTTAGAATTGGAACATGAAATCCTTAGAAAAGATCATGCATTAATAGATGACAACCACATGAAACTACTTGATGAATATGATGACTTGAATAAGAATTTTGAAAATTTAAAATCATCCTATGTTGATCTTGAAAGAGATTTTAAAATATTTAAGGATGAATCTGAGAGCAAAACTTATCGAATCAATTATACAAATCAAATCTTGGAAGATATGAATTTATTTTATAAATTGACAATAAGAGCTCTTGAGGATAATAGGATACCCCCCAAACTTGAAAATTTTACAAATCCTAAATATTATCCTAAATATATGGAATCCCTTAGAAGACAAACAAATGGAAGAAAACTTAGGAATGCTTTTCCTAATGTTAAATGTAATAATTATGGATTTTTGGGACATATAGCTCACACCTGTACTTTAAAGATGAAATCTAATTTGGTGTGGAGACCTAAGATGCATAAACCTAGACATATCATACATGCTCTGATTATAAATTTCTAAAAGGTGAACCCAAACTTGTTTGGGTTCCCAGGTCTAACATTTGATACTTTTGCAGGGTTGCTCTCACACAAGACCTCGTGGGAGCATATGGTACCTGGACAGCGGATGTTCAAAGCATATGACTGGAGATACTGCTCAATTCATAACGCTGGAAGCCAGGAGTGGAGGCAAGGTTACACTTGAAGATAATACCACAAAGAAAGTGATTGGATCAGGTATGATTGGAAATTTGAAAAAAAATTTCATAGATAATATGTTATTGGTTGAAGGCTTAAAACATAATTTGTTAAGTATAAGTCAGCTATGTGATAAGGGCTATAATATAAAATTTTTACCTACTAGCTGCATATTAAGCCTAAATGGGAAAGAAGTTTTAAATGGAAAAAGGGTAAATAATGTTTACATGCTAGATTTAAATTGCATTCAATCTCCTACTGCTTTTTGTTTGAAAACTGTTTCTGATGAATCATGGCTTTGGCATAGGAGACTTTGTCATTATAGTAAGAAAAACCTTAGGAGAATTACCCAAAAGAACTTAGTGAGAGGTATACCAAAACTAGACTTTACTAAGGACCACCTTTGTGATGCATGTTAATTAGGAAAACAAGTGAAGTCCTCTTTTAAGTCCAATAAGGATCTTAGAACTAGTAAACCATTAGAAATTCTTCACATGGATCTTTTTGGACCAGTAGGAACTGTAAGTCTAGGAGGAAAGGTATACGGATTTGTTATAGTGGATGATTATTCAAGATTCACTTGGATTAGATTTCTTTTTCATAAGAGTGAATCATTTGAGGAATTTAGAAATTTTTTGACTTGGATTCAAAGGAAATTAGGGTGTGAAATCATTTCTATACAAAGTGATCATGGAGGAGAATTTGAAAATGAAAGATTTGAAAATTTTTGTAAGGAAAAAGGGATTGAACACAATTTTTCTGCACCTAGAACCCCTCAACAAAATGGGGTAGTTGAAAGGAAAATAGAACATTAATAGAAGCCGCCCGAGCAAAGTTGCCAGAGTACTCACTTCTCAGATATTTTTGGGCTGAGGCGGTTAGCACTGCATGTTATGTTCTGAATAGGGTGAATGTGAGATCGAATTTAAATAAAACACCCTATGAGTTGTTAAAAGGTAGAACACCAAATTTATCTCATTTGCATATTTTTGGTTGCAAGGTGTTCATTCAAAATAATGGAAAATCTGCCTTAAGAAAATTTGATCCAAAATCAGATGAAGAAATTTTTGCTGGATATTCAAGTGTTGGAAAATCTTATAGGGTATTCAACAAAAGAACCTTAGTGATTGAAGAAACCACACAAGTTGTATTTGATGAATCTGGAAATTTGGAAGAGCCAAATGTTGTTGAAGATGAGATTAAGGAAAACTCCCAAAAGATTGATAAAATAAATTTGGAAGAAAATGTGAAAGAGAATTTGGAAACAGAAAACCCTTTGCCTAGAGATTTGAGATTTTCTAAAAACCACCCAAGGCAATTGATTATAGGTGAACCTAGTGAGGGTGTTAGAACTAGGCGTAAATTAAACAAGGAAGTCAATCATTCAGCCTTTATTTTAACTATAGAACCCACTAATGTTGATCAAGCACTTTCTGATGAATTTTGGATATTGGTCATGCAAGAAGAGTTGAATCAATTTGTAAGAAATAAAGTTTGGGAATTAACTTCAAGGCCAAAAGATCAAAGTGTTGTTGGAACCAAGTGGATGTTCAAAAATAAAATGAATGACTTAGGAGTAGTCATTAGAATTAAGGCTAGATTAGTTGCTAAGGGGTATAATCAATTTGAAGGAATTGATTTTGAGGAGACTTTTGCCCCTGTAGCTAGACTTGAAACATTTAGGGTTTTACTTGCCTTTACCTGTTTTAAAAGATTTAAATTGTTTCAAATGGATGTCAAAAATGCCTTTTTAAATGGGGTAATTGAAGAAGATGTATGTTTTTGTAGAACAACCTCCAGGTTTTGAAAATTCTAAATACCCAAATCATGTTTTCAAGTTAAAAAAGACATTATATGGATTGAAACAGGCACGCAGGGCTTGGTATGAGAGGTTGAGCACCTTCCTACTTGAAAGATCTTTTGAAAAAGGAAGTGTGGATACAACTCTCTTTTTAAAGAAATGTGGAAAGGATATACTCATTGTTCAAATTTATGTGGATGATATCATTTTTGGATCTTCAAATAAAAATCTTTGTGATGATTTTTCTAAAACAATGAGTAGTAAATTTGAAATGAGTCTAATGGGAGATTTAAATTATTTTCTAGGTTTTAGCATTAAGCAACTTGAGGAAGGTACATTTCTCAGTCAAACTAAATATGTTAAGGACATCCTCAAAAAATATGAAATGGACAATGCTAAACCTGTTAGTACACCAATGAGTTCCTCAATTCAGTTGGATAAGGACCTTAAGGGAAAATCTGTTGATCAAAAGAAATATAGAGGGATTATTGGATCTTTACTTTACTTGACTGTTAGCCGACCAGATATTATGTTCAGTGTTTGCTTATGTGCTAGATTTCAATCAGATCCAAAAGAATCACATTTGACAGCAGTGAAAAGGATATTAAGATACTTACTAGGAACTCAAAACTTAGGAATTTGGTATCCTAAGTTTAGCTCGTCATTTGAAATTATTGGTTATTCAGATTCTGACTTTGCAGGCTGTAGAGTGGATAGGAAAATCACTTCTGGAACATGTCAATTTATTGAAAATTCATTTGTTTTATGGTCTAGTAGAAAACAAAATTCAGTGGCCCTATCTACTGCAGAAGCAGAATACATTGCATTAGGAAGTTGCGTGGCACAAGTACTTTGGTTAAAACAACAGTTGATTGATTTAGGATTATCTATAGGCACTATTCCAATTTATTATGTTAATACTAGTGCTATTTGCATTTCCAAAAATCCTATTCGACATTCTAGAACCAAACACATTGACATAAGGCATCATTTCATAAGCGATCATGTATCCAAGGGAGAAATTGAACTTATACATGTTTCTACTGAAAATCAACTTGAAAACATTTTTACAAAACCTTTAGCCTTTGATACCTTGAGTGCATTAAGAACAAGGCTTGGTGTAATTGATTTGAATGCTTAAATAAAAATGTTTTTGCAACATTGATATTTCTGTTTTTGTAGTTTACGTTTTTATGATTTTGTTTTTGAGATTTTTTTGTTTTGTTTGCTTTTTGAATACTTTTTATTTTAGAGTCTGTGCTTTTGTTATTTTCTATTGTGCTTTATGTGTTTAGTTTGATTTTTTTTTTGATAAAAATTCAAAAATCAAAAAATTTGTGGTAATCGTCGGGACGAAAAATGTTTGTACTGGACGATGTGTGTAAAATGTCAATCTGCATGATTTCAAACTATCTTGAGAGCAGTTATTAATGTAGTTCGTCTGTACGATCTGCACGATCGTCCGGGACGAATTTTTTTTTCTCTCAAACGTCGGGACGAATGATTGGAGCAGTTGAAAGGATAAGATTGTTTTTATTATGAACTTCGTCTGTACGAACCTGAACTTCGTCCGGACAAAAATCTGGTGGTTCAATGTAGGGGATGGTTTTAAAACTGCCATTAAAACGATCACAAGTGTGATCGTCTGGACGAACATTAATCGTCTGTACGATCGGTCCAGTCAAAAGTCTGTACGAAAGGACGTATCGTAAGTTGTGTTGATTACGAAAAGCCATTGCATTTTGGACGAATTTGATCGTCTGTATGAAACTTTTTCGTACAGACGAATGATTATTTTCGTCCAGGACGAACATTTTCGTCTAGGACGAACATATCATTTTCTTTAAATGAGATGGCTTTCTAACTCAACAATCATATTTCCTAACATCTCTTTCAAACCCTTTCATTTTCTAGATCATCAATGGCCTCCTCTAGCAAGCGTCAAAAGGTGTTAGCAAAGAAACCCCTTAGGAATTCTTCCGAGAACTTTCTTTCAAAAGCAAATGAGTAATCCTTTCCTCGATTTGCCTCTGCAAAAATCACTCCATCTCGCATTCTAATCTAGAGTGAGATAAACTTCAAGGTAATGCATCTTTTCGCTTCCACTCAGTTTGAATTTATCCTAACTCTTATCCACATCTACAACAAACAGACCTTCATTTATTTCTTAGCAAATATGAGTTTCAACTCCGACCACTCCTCTATCAGTTCTTTTGTTTTTAAACAAAAGGTTGAAATCACAAAGCATGACTTAGGTGCTTTTCTCAACTTAAGAACTGAAGGTTTTAGAGCCCACACCCTTATGAACGATAACACCTTCAAGTGGTTTCAAATCAATAGGGTGATTAGAGGAAATAGCATAGATCATCATATTGCTAGAGTTTCTGGAATGACCAAAAATGCTCGAATCATCCAGTACATTCTTAGATCTTCTATTATTCCAAAAGCTGGTGATAGAATCAACATTACTCCACTCCTTTCTATTGTGACATTTTTTATTATGAGAGATAGTCCTATTGATGAAGCCCAACTTATCTTAGACTATCTTTATGGGCTTTTCGAAATTGGGCATGCTAATCAGAAAAGAAAAAGGAATATTCCATTAGGTCACTTAGTTACCTTTATTTTGGAAAAGAAATACAATCTAGTGTATCCTGATGAAGAATATGAAGAGCCGATCTACTACAATGATGCTTCTTTTAGAGCGATCTTCAAGGACGAAAAAGATATCTTCAAGGACGAAAAAGAGAAAGCACATGCCAGTGCTTCTGAAGAAGAAGAAGAAGGAGAGCAAACATCTGCACCTCAACCAAATTATCAGAATTTGATTGAGAAATTTGATAGACTTGAGACTCATTTTGATTAATGCTTTGATCATATTGATGCTCAACTTCAGCAGCAGCAACAGGACATTGGTAATATAAGAAATGAAGTTCATGAAATTAATACCAATGTTATGTTGATGAGTACCTACTTCAACTTATTTGGTGTTCCTCCTCCTCCTCCTCCAGAAGAATAGAAATTTGGGTTTTGATTTTTTAGATGTTTCTTGTATCAGTGTTTGCTTTAGTTGTGTTTGCTTAAAAGTTCAGTGTATTTTTTTTCCTTTTGTTTTAGTATTGATATTATGAATTGATATTGTAATATCAATATTTGTGTGTTTAGTTTAGACTTGAATTGGTGCTGAAATGTGTTTAATCTTTATGAATTTCATTAGTCTTTTTAATCTTAATTGTGCTTAAATTAGATTGTAATTTGAGATTAATTTCATTAGAAAATCTAGACTTTCTAAATTTAAAATTTGTTTATAACTTGTTATAATTAGAATTTTTAATTTCATGTCTATTCATTTAGACTACATTAAATTTAATATTATTATTGCAATTTAGATGGTTTCTTATTTTATATTTCTTTGTTCAAGTGATATTTATGCACTTAGAAAATTTTGAAATTTTAGATTATTGATCTTGGAAAGAATTGGTATCAATTACTCTTGAAAATTGTACAAAAAGTATAAAAATCAAAAGGAATGAGCAAAGGTTCGCAAATGTGAAAACGAGGCACAAGATAAGCCCAATGTAAAAAGATGCACAAAAATGTGTCAAATATTTAAAAAAGATGCGCAAAGCGCCACATATGGTAATTCTCTTCTTTCCAAATTCTTTCAATCTCTTAATTCAAATTAATCTTATGTTCATTTATATTTCTATTGAACTTTTAAATATACAATTTTTATTCATCTCTCTTGTAATGATTTTCTTTATCTCAAATGTCTAAATTGAATCATGTCTTTGATAAATTCTGCTTACTTACAATGTTATATCACTTCTTAAATTCTATGAATTTCTATGATTTACCTAATGTTATTAGTTTTAATTTGCATACCTTATGTCAATCACTTTTTAGATTAAATTTTCAAATGGATTTCATATTATTAATTATATTTCTTGTCTATTTCTTCTTCACTTTTTGTTGTTGTCAAAAAGGGGAAGAAAATATTATGTTTGTATGTTTTTATAGGTTTGTATTTGTGTCATTTTTTTGTGTCATTTGGCTTGTGTTATTAGTATTGTCTTGTATTTTTTTTTTGTTAAAAAATTTTGAAAAATAAAAATTGTGTTCTTTAGTTAAAAATGCCTCCTTATTTTCATGTATTCATCATTTTAGGGGGAGTTTAGGAGATTCTTTAAATTGAAATCATACAAACAATAATTATTTTGCCATCATCAAAAAGGGGGAGATTGTTAAGATAGTTGCTATTTGCATGTTTTACATTTTTGCAACTTGTATAGTTTTGATGATTCCAAATATTATTGTTCAAATGTGTAGTTATCTCCTAACAATTTTAGAAGATTTGTATTTGCTCTTGTGTGTACTAACATTTCAGGTGAATCAAACTCTCAAACACGAAGTCTTCAAATCAAATTCAGCAAGAAATACTTTTAATTTTTGAAGCTTAAAATTATAATTTTAATTGAGAGGGAGTGATTGTAATTGTGTGAATAAAAACATACACACACATAAGGAGATCATATAAAATTTATACTGATCGTACGGGACGATATAAGTTCGTACGGGACGATCAGACAGTTATCACCTATTCAGATCAGATGGAACGAATAGGAACTGGATAGAAAAATTTTTCTAAGTCCTATTCGTCCGGGACAAAATTAAATATCGTCCGGGACGATTTGCACTCTGTAAAAATTTAGTCCAGACGAAAATAATTATCGTCAGGAACGATTTGCTCTCTGTAAGAATTTCATCCAAACAAAAATAACTATCGTCCAGGACGATTTGGTTGAAAGTTCGTTCGGGATGTTAAGCCCTCTTGAACTTAGTCCCAAGCTAATTAAAAGAGAGAGGTGAATTGGAAAACCTTAAAACCAAAGATAAAACTCCAACCAAAATCACCACAAATAAAGTGCGGAAGAAAAATAAATGCAGAAGCGAATAATAAGAAAAGAACACACCAGATTTATAGTGGTTCGGTCAAACCTTGACCTACGTCCACTCCTTGGAGGCACCCTCCAAGTATTGCACTAACACAAGTGTCTCTCCTTTAGCCCCCACAGCTAGGCGGAGAAGCCCTTACAAAAATCTCCTCCACCTTCCCCGGTGCGGCGGAGTCGCCGGGTCCTTTGACACCAAAGAGATCTTCTTCTTTGGTGAACTTACCTCGAGACAAGCCTTGAATCCGATGGTACTAAGATGCGAGTTTACCGAAGCAACCGTGTCCCACCACACTCCCTTGAGTTCCTCCCCCTCACAGGATCTTCTCCCTCTCAAACTCCACCCTTTCCTCTCTCCCTTTCAAGCTTTCTCTTCAAGTTTCCCCCACAAGAACGAAGCTACAATGGCTGCCAAAGACACTTACAAAGTGCCTTGCCATAGCTTAAATAGAGGCTCTCAAAACGAGCTCATTAATGCAATTTGCCGCCATTATCGTCCTGGCCGATATCCAAATCGTCCTGGCCGATTAGCACAAATCTGAGGAAAATCTTCCTGAATATCGCCCTGAAATGAAGCTGGACGATGTCTAATCGTCCCGGCCGATCTTGCGATCGGCCTGGATGAAATCCCCATTGATTGCTTTCCAAAACTGCCTGAGAAATTTTGGAAAAATTGCTCTGGATCGACCGGGACGATATTTTATAGTCCAGGACGATCCACCAGGACGATGTCCAAAAATAAATATTTCCTAAGTAGATATGGCGGCAGATTCTTGCTGAATTGAGCAGATCGTCCCGGCCGATATAAAATCGTCCAGGACGATATGTTTTGCATAAAGACGGCTGCTTTAAAGAGGATGCCCTAATTAGGATTTCTACTTTTGTCAGATCGTCTAGGACGATATAAATATCGTCCCGGACGATGTTACCAAAAATAGAAACCTTTTAGGGCACAATAAAAAATCTTCCAAGATACAAGCCATCAGATGCCACACCAAATACAATAGACTCAAGAAAGAAAAAGGATTACAAACTGACACAGGCCTAGTCTACCCAATCTTGAGCTGGTTCCAGATTGCAGTCTGATCGTGTGGACCTGAAACGTTAGCACATAAGGTAATCGTAGAGAAAAAAGGAATGTTTGCTATCATCAAAATCATAAACCATAGATCCGTAACAATCTCCCTCTTTTTGATGATGGCAAAATATTTCAATATGAATTTTCAAAAAAGACTATTTTCTCCTAATCTCCCCCTTACTAACAACCTTTTAAAAAATAGGGGAGATAAAAATATTTTTGTTGTTTTTAATTTTTTGAAAACAAGATACAAAACACGATAACAGTACAAAAATTCAACAATACGTTCTCCCCCTTTGACATTATCAAAAAGAGAGGAGGCACAAAAAAAAAAAAAAAAAAACAAAAGACAAAAAACATGTTCTGATCTAGTGAAAAAACAAATATTCTTAAAATGAGAAAGTTACCTCTTAGTTTTAATCAAAAACTTAGTAGAATTGGATTGACAACGCATAGCCCAGAAAAAGGTTAGAAATTCATAATTTGATAATCCAAACTCATTCTTTAAAAGGCTCAAAAACTTTTTAATCCAATATCCAAATCAAGGAATAAATGGGAAAAAGAAACATCAATTTTTCAAAACTCCTTTCATAAAACATATCTAATAGAAGATCAATGCACGAATTGTTGAATCAGGAACCAAGATTTTCAAGCACAAATTTCGAACATATCAAAGATTTTCTTAAGTTTTTAGTAGTATAAGAAAAAAATAAGCATATTTTTTTTGTGGGCTCATTTTATACCCTTTATCACTTGAATGGCTCTTTGAGCATCTTTTGATTTTAATACACTTTGTGTATATTTTTTTTTCAATTTGGCGTCATTGCGCATCTTTTGGTTTGGCATCATTGGCCACTTTTTTTTTATTTTCAAAAAGTATGCTTTCTTTCTTATATTTTCAAAACGAAAGTAAACCCAAATTATTGACAACACGAACAACTTGATTAAGAAAATTTTAAGGTGGATTCAACAATCTTGCAAAAGATTTCTATGCGATAGAAAAAATGTAGGGAGATAAAAAAATAGTTTCAAAATCCAATTTAAAATATGATGAAGATTTTGAATCAAAAGTAAAATAACCTCTTTAAAAAGAGAGAAAGAGAAACAAAAATACGAGTTTCCTTCCTTTGACTGTTTTAGAGAAGTCAAACACAACTTACCAAAGATTTCAAGAAAAACAGGAAGTAGATTTTTCATTTTTAAAAAAGTGAGTGTGTGTGTTAATCAGAAAAAAACTTCAACGAAAGGAAAAAAAAATTCAAAAAAATAAACAAAACTAAAAAACACAAAAAAAAAGTAAAACACAAAAACACAACACAAAAACCACGAAAGGCTCTTAACCATTATCTCTCTCCTGGTCTGATGCTTCAGAGACCAGATCTGCCCATGAGATTTTTTGCCTTTCATTATTTCCCCAGTTCAAAGTTTGTTTTGCCTTGCCCTTTTCTTTTGTAGGAAGAATTCTTAAATTAGGGCACTCATTTTTCATATGTCCAGGTTTCCTACATCGAAAATAAATAATGTCAGAGGAAATATTAACATCCTTACTATTTTTACCTTTTTTCCACTTTTGCTTATGCTTTGGTGAGCTTTGTGATTTGCTTGACAAGACATTACTATCGTCACCAACTAAGCTTCCTCTTTCCATATCTTCAGCTTTTAGAACGATCGTTTCACCTGCATCCAAAAGTCTTTGACCCAAACCTTGCTCGTAGGCAATGAGTGAGCCAATCAAATTATCAATAGAATAATCATTCAAATCTTTAGATTCACAAATTGCAACAACTTTAGAATCAAATTTATCCAGTAGACATCGAAGAATTTTGTTAACTTTTTCAAAATTTGAAAAATCTTTTCCTAAAGCATGTAATGAGTTTATAATTTGAATAAATCTGGTATACATGTCTAAGATCGTTTCAAAAGGTTTCATGGAAAATAATTCAAAATCATGCATTAACAAATTCAACTTGGATTGCTTGATTTCAATAGTGCCTTCGTATATGTTGTGCAATTTATCCCAAACTTCCTTACCGGTAGTGCACATGGATACTAACATAAAATCATAAGAATTTAAAGCACAGAAAAAGCAATTTAAAGTCTTTGCATTCAATTGAGCATTTACTTGTTCTTCCCTATTCCACTGATTAAAAGGAATATCAATTTTAACTCCATTAACAATTCGTGACGGTGATGAATAACTAGTTAAAATCATATGCCACATGCGAAAATCAATCGATTGCAAGAAAATAGACATGCGAGTTTTCCAAAAATCAAATGACATATTTTCGAATAAAGGAGGTCTGGTGATTGAATATCCTTCCGCAACATTACGATTTGAAAAATTAGCCATAGATCGAAATTCAAATGTTTTTAAAAACTTATTTTATGAAAACCGCTCTGATACCACTTGAAAGTTCGTTCGGGATGTTAAGCCCTCTTGAACTTAGTCCCAAGATAATTAAAAGAGAGAGGTGAATTGGAAAATCTTAAAACCAAAGATAAAACTCCAACCAAAATCACCACAAACAAAGTGCGAAAGAAAAATAAATGCGAATGCGAATAATAAGAAAAGAACACACCGGATTTATAGTGGTTTGGTCAAACCTTGACCTACGTCCACTCCTTGGAGGCACCCTCCAAGTATTGCACTAACACAAGTGTCTCTCCTTTAGCCCCCACAGCTAGGCGAAGAAGCCCTTACAAAAATCACTTCCACCTTCCCCGGTGCGGCGGAGTCGCCGGGTCCTTTGACACCAAAGAGATCTTCTTCTTTGGTGAACTTACCTCGAGACAAGCCTTGAATCCGATGGTACTAAGATGCGAGTTTGCCGGAGCAACCGTGTGGATCTTCCACCACACTCCCTTGAGTTCCTCCCCCTCACAGGATCTTCTCCCTCTCAAACTCCACCCTTTCCTCTCTCCCTTTCAAGCTTTCTCTTCAAGTTTCCCCCACAAGAACGAAGCTACAATGGCTGCCAAAGACACTTACAAAGTGCCTTGTCATAGCTTAAATAGAGGCTCTCAAAACGAGCTCATTAATGCAATTTGCCGCCATTATCGTCCTGGCCGATATCCAAATCGTCCTGGCCGATTAGCACAAATATGAGGAAAATCGTCCTGAATATCGCCCTGAAATGAAGCTGGACGATGTCTAATCGTCCCGGCCGATCTTGCGATCGGCCTGGACAAAATCCCCATTGATTGCTTTCCAAAACTGCCTGAGAAATTTTGGAAAAATTGCTCTGGATCGGCCGGGACGATATTTTATAGTCCAGGACGATCCACCGGGACGATGTCCAAAAATAAGTATTTCCTAAGTAGATATGGCGGCAGATTCTTGCTGAATTGAGCAGATCGTCCCGGCCGATATAAAATCGTCCAGGACGATATGTTTTGCATAAAGACGGCTGCTTTAAAGAGGATGCCCTAATTAGGATTTCTACTTTTGTCAGATCATCCAGGACGATATAAATATCGTCCCGGATGATGTTACCAAAAATAGAAACCTTTTAGGGCACAATAAAAAATCTTCCAAGATACAAGCCATCAGATGCCACACCAAATACAATAGACTCAAGAAAGAAAAAGGATTACAAACTGACACAGACCTAGTCTACCCAATCTTGAGCTGGTTCCAGATTGCAGTCTGATCGTGTGGACCTGAAACGTTAACACATAAGGTAATCGTAGAGAAAAAAGGAATGTTTGCTATCATCAAAATCATAAACCATAGATCCGTAACATTGGTCTCTGTAAGACTTTCGTCCGGACGAACATATTTTCATCCAGACGTTATAATCCGACTTAGGACAGTTTTTCTATATTCAATCTGCAGTTTTTGGAACCGACCTTATTATAACCGTTCGTACCGGACGAACTTGGTTCGTACGGGACGATCAGCTTGTACGAAAACATTTCGTACACATATACAAAGAGGTTCGTTTCAAGGCTTTTAAGTAATATCGTCCAGGACGATCCACGATCGTACGGGACGATCCACTGCGTACAGAATTGAAAACTTACAGTTTTTGGGCGGTTTTTCTTGTCTTTTGTATAAATAGTCCAAATTAGACTACCACCCAATCTTTTTTGTCATTTGATCTTCGTTCCTATTGAGAGAAAAGTCAAGGAGAGAGTGTGAGAGAGCATTCAAATGAGGATTCCTACCACTAGAGCGTGAAGGCTTCACTTGGTGTTTAAAGGTAAGAATCTCTACTTGTGAATTGGGATTACTTCACTCTTTTCTTTCTTCCTTTTAGATTTCTTGTGAGAAGATCTATCAAGGAGATCCGGTTCGCTGTTGACACTTGGAGAGTGTAACAGCCAAAGGATTCGCTGCCTACACTTGGAGAGTGTGAACAGCCGAAGGGTTCGTTGCCTACACTTGGAGAATGTGAACAGTCGTAGGGTTCTCTGCCCACACTAGGAGAGTGTGAAAGGACGGAAGGTTCTCTGCCAACACTGGGGATTGTGTAAAGGATAAAGGTTCTCTGCTGCACGGGGTAGTGATAAAAAGAGTGATTGTAAAGGCTTCTCCGCCTTGCTGTGAGTGCAAAAGGAGAGTCACTATTGGTATTAGTGCAATACTCAGAGGGTGCCTCTGGGGAGTGGATGTAGGTCTAGTTTAGATCGAACCACTATAAATCTGTGTCATTTACTTTACTGCCTTTTACTTTTAGCATTTTTCTTTTGTTTAAAAACTCTGTGGTTGAAAAATTTTTTCTATAAAAATTAAAAAAAAAATTTATTTTGGTTCAACTCATTTTCAAAAAGAGGGTTAAATTTTTAAACTACCAATTCACCCCCCCCCCCCCCCTCTTGGTAGCCTTGGGACATTAACTTAGGTCTAACAACCTATTCACTAGACTCAACAGTGTCTTCTCAAGTCTAAGCATCTTTTACTATTGTCTGGACCTAAGAGAGCTATGAGGAGAGGGAGAAAGAGGGAGAGAGAGGGAGAAACTTGCGAGGGGGAGTTTGTGAGAGGATTGAAAAGGGTTGCTCCAAGAAATATTCCAAGTCATCTTCTCTAATCGTCGTCCCTTGTCCTTGAGGAGTTCTAGGGAGGTCTACTTTTGCGATTAGTCTAGGTTCTCTACTTTCTTCGGGAGGAAGCAGAAGGAGTCGGTTCTCTGCCACATTGGGGTTGGTGAAAAGGAGTGTTTTTGTAAGGGCTTCTCCGCCTAGCTGTAGGAGCTAAAGGAGAGACACAAGTTAGTGGAATACTTAGAGGGTGCCTCTGAGGAGTGGACGTAGGTTAAGGTTTGACCGAACCACTTTAAATCCTGTGTGTTCTTTCTTCATTTTTTACTTATGCATTTAATTTTTGCACTATGGTTTTATTGTGGTGAATTGTATTTTTAAGATTCTTGATTTATTTGAATAGTTTTTAAAATACCAATTCACCCCCCCTCTTAATTTGCCTTGAAACTAGTTCATAAGGGCTTAACATCCCTAATGAACTTTCAAGTGGTATTAGAGCGGGATTCATAAAAATAAGTTTTTGTAAGCTTTTGAATTTTGATCCATGGCTAATTTTGGTAATCGTAAAACTGCGAAAGGGTATTCCATTACCTGACCACCTTTGTTTGATAATATTCTGTTTGATTTTTGGAAAACTCGTATGTCTACACTTTTGCAATCAATTAACTATCGCATGTGGATACTCATTAAGGATGGTTATACAACTCCAACTGGTAAACTTAATGGTGTTAATGTTCCACTTCCTTTTTTTGAATGGACTCTTGATGATAGGGATTTAGCACAAGTTAATGCAAAATGTTTGAATTATTTTTTCTATACTTTAAAATTTGAAGAATACATGCGTGTTTCAACTTACACAACTAGTAAAGAAATTTGGGATAAATTGTGTATTACTTATGAAGGAACTAAAGAAGTCAAGTAATCTTGATTGAATATTTTGTTGCATGATTATAAACTTTTTCATATGAAACCATCTAAATCAATTTCTAAAATGTATATAAGGTTTACTTGAACTGTTACATCTTTGCATGGCTTAGGAAGAGAGCTCACTGACTATAAAAAAGTGAATAAAATTTTAAGATGTTTGCCTACCTCTTTTGATGCTAAAATTACTACAATTTCTGAATCTAAAGATTTAAATACCTATTCGATAGATAACTTACTTGGTTCACTCATTACTTATGAGCAAGGAGAGAACTAAAGAAATCTTGATATAGGTGAGAAGAAGAAGAAGAAAATGGTAGCACTTAACTCGAACGACTCAGACATTAACTCTTTTGGGTCTGAAAGTGATAATGTTGCCTTAATTATGAGGCAATTTAAGAGTTTTCTATGGAAGAAGCACAAGAATCATCAAAAGTGGATTAAATATAAGAGCAGCAAAAATTTTAGAAATTATAATGAGATAATTTGTTTTGAATGTAGGAAGCCAGGATACGTTAAAGCTGATTGTCCTACACTTAAGGCTCACCCAAGCAAGGAGAAGGGTGAGGAGAAATCAAACTTCAAAAAGGACAAGAATAAGAAGAGGTTCCAAATGGCATTCCGGGTGAACTTTGCATCGGACTCCTCTAAGACTGAAGCTGAAGAGGAGAGAAAAAACTTGTGTTTAATGGCTGACGATCATCTTGGTCAAAGTAACCAAGAAGAGGTATGTGAACTAACCTATGAGCAATTATTTAATGTTTTTAAACAAATTCATGCATCATATAAGAAACTTAAGAAAACACATGCTTGCTTAAAATTAAAATTTTTAAAATTACAAAAGCAGCATGAAAATCTTCTTAAAGATCACTTCCAAATTGATAGCAATCACATGTCTTTACTTGATGAGTATGATGCATTAAACAAAATGCCTAATGAATTATCTTATGCATATGATTCCTTAAAGTCGCCCCATACTAAGTTAGAAAAAGAATTAGCAAGGCTCAAATCTTTTGAAAATAAACTATTGTATGCATTTCAAAACTTTAAAAGGAAGCATTACTACCCAAACAGATTTAGAAATTCTTTTCCTGGTGTTAGATGTTTTTCATGTGGCATGCTAGGACACATTTCACACACTTACACTATTTAGCATAGCACACATTTGGTGTGGAAACCCAAATTGTATGATTCATAGCATAACACATGCATTGCATACTATTTTCCATAAGAAGGGACCCAAACTTATTTGGATTCCTAAATCTGACATTTGATGATTTTATAGGCTTGCTCTCACAAAAGGCCTCATGAAAGAATGTGGAACCTAGATAGAGGATGATCATGACACATGACTGGAGACATTAATCAATTCATTTTGATGGAGGCCAGAGTTGGAGGCAAGGTGACTTTTGGAGACAACACCACTAGGAAAGTGGTGGGTGAAGGCATAATTGGAAACTCTAAGAACCTTTTGATTGAAAATATTTTTCTTGTAGATGGACTAAAACACAACCTGCTCAGCATCAGTCAGCTTTATAATAAAGGCTTCGTCATCAAATTCATGGCTAACTTTTGCATTATGAGCTTAAATAATAACACTGTTTTGCAAAGCAAGTGGATAAATAATGTTTATATGCTTGATTTAAATAATATTGAATGTGCTGCTTCATTTTTCTTAAAAACTTTTGCTGATGATTTATTATCATGGTACAGGAGATTATGTCATGCTAGTATGAAAACCCTTAGGAAAGTGAACTAAAAAGACCTAGTTAGAGGTGTCCCCATGCTTAAGTTTTCAAAATACTACCTTTGTGATGCCTGCCAATAGGAAAGCAAATCCACTCCACCTTTCACTCCATTAAGGACATTAGCACCTCTAGGCCCTTATAAGACCTTCACATGGATTTTTTTGGACTCATTAGCACTGCAGTTTAGGAGGTAAAGTCAATGGTTTCATGATTATCGATGACTACTCGAGGTTTACTTGGATTAAATTTTTGTCCCATAAGAATGAATCTTTTTATGAGTTTTGAGCCTTCTTTACTTAGATCCAGAAAAAGCTAAATTGTTAGATCTTGACCATCCATAATGACTATGGGGGAGAGTTTGAAAATTAGAGATTTGGAGACTTTTGTAAGGATAAGGGTATTAGCCACAACTTCTCAGCTCCTAGGACTGCTCAGCAAAACAGGGTAGCTGAAAGGAAAAATTGAACCTTAGTTGAAGTTGCTAGAGCCATGCTTACTGAGTATTCACTTCCAAAATAATTTTGAGCTGAAGTGGTAAACCCAGCTTGCTACGTGTTAAATAGGGTGAATGTTAGAGCCAAACTTGATAAGACACCCTATATCCTTAAGGGTAGAACACCAAATCTTTCCCACCATCATGTCTTTGGTTATATGGTTTTCATTCATAATAATGGGAAGTCTCACTTAGGAAAGTTTGACCCAAAATCTAATGGAGTGTTCTTAGGATATTCTAGTGTTGGGCAGTCTTTTAGGGTGTTTAATAAGAGAACTTTGGTGGTAGAGGAGATACTCATGTAGTGTTTGATGAATCTGGTCCTAGGAAGTCTAGAGTTGAGGAGGAAGATGAAGTTGGAGAGAATACCACTAGAGGTGAAAATTTGGAGAAGAGAGTAGTGCCCCAAAACATCAAAGGAGTAGACAAGGTTACCCGAGTAGAAAATATAAATATAGAGAAAAGGGTTGAAACTACACACACTTTGCCTAGAGATTAGTGATACTCTTCGAGTTACCCCAAAGAATTGATCTTAAGAGACCCTTCGGAAGGATTTAAGATGAGGCATGGACTTGGGAAGGAGGTGAAACACTCTTAATTTTTCTTTATGGCTGAACCCACCAACATCAACCAAGCCCTTTTTGATGAGTTTTGGATCTTATCCATGCAAGAGGAGTTGAGCCAATTTATTAGGAATGATGTTTGGGATCTTGTAGAAAATTGACAAAGTGTAGTTGGAACCAAATGGGTCTTTAAGAATAATGTGAATGCTTCTGGAGTGGTGGTTAGGAATAAGCAAGATTAGTGGCTAAGGGGTACAACCAAATAGAAGGGATAGACATTGAGGAGACCTTTGCCTCTGTAGCTAGATTGGAGGCCATTAGAGTGCTATTATCTTTTGCCTGTTATAAAAGATTTAAGCTTTTTCAAATGGATGTTAAGGGTGTCTTTTTAAATGGGGTAATAAAAGAGGATGTATTTGTAGAACAACCCCCAGGTTTTGAGAGTTCTCAATTTCAAAATCATATTTACAAATTAAAAAATGACTTATATGGATTAAAGCAAGCACCTAGAGATTGGTATGAGAGGTTTAGCACATTTTTACTAAGGTGGGAGTTTGTTAAGGGGAGCATAGACACCACTCTTCTCCTGAGGAAAGTAGGAGATGATTTACTCATTGTTCAGATTGATGTTGATGATATACTTTTTGGATATTCTAATAAAAGGCTATGTGATGATTTTTCTAAAATAATATGTAAGGAGTTTGAGATGAGTATGCTGGGAGAGTTGTTCTACTTTTTGAGGTTTAGCATAAGATAATTGGATGATAGAATCTTTCTAAATTAATCAAAGTACCTAATGAACATCCTGAAGAAATATGAAATGGATAAAGCCAAGCCAATTAATACTCCCATGACCTTAGGTGTTCAGTTGGATAAGGACCCTAATGGAAAATTAGTTGATCAAAAGAAGTATAGAGTGATTATTGGATCTTTACTTTACCTGACTGCTAGCCAACCTGATATTATGTTTAGTGTTTGTCTCTATGCTAGATTTCAAGCTGATCCTAAGGAATCTCACTTGACTGCAGTTAAGAGAATTCTTAGATACCTTTTAAGGACTCAAAACTTTGGAATCTAGTACCCTAGGCACAACACATATTTTGAGATTATTGGATGTTCTGATTCTGACTTTGCTAGATGTAAGGTGGATAAAAAAAACACTTCAGAGGCTTGCCAATTCATAGGATAATCTTTAGTCTCCTGGTCTAATAGAAAGCAAAACTCTGTTGCACTTTCCACTACTGAAGCTAAGTACATTGCTTTAGGAAGTTGTGTGGCCCAAGTCCTTTTGTTGAAATAACAAGTTCTAAATTTAGGATTACTTATAGGCATAATTCTAATTCTTTGTGACAACGCTAGTGCCATGTGTATCTTTAAGAATCCTATCCATCATTCAAGGACCAAACACATACACATAAGACATCACTTCATTAGAGACCATGTGAACAAGGGAGATATTGAGTTACACCATATAACAATTGAAAATCAACAGGCTGACATCTTTACTAAACCACTGACCTTCGACACTTTCAGTACTTTAAGGACCAGATTGGGTGTGATTGACATAAATGCATGAACTTGATTCCGACTGATTTCTAATCTATTTTTCATTGTTTATTTTTCTTCACTTCTATTATTTTAACATTTTCTTGCTATTTTTACTGCTTTTATTTTTGTTGCTTTATATTTTCATATACTTTTAAATTAAAAAAAATCATCATTGAAATTGATATTTTATGCCTTATTTTTGCTTTTGAAATTTTGTAAGTCAATATTTTACATCTATTAATCTGTTAAAGGGTGAAAACACTATTAATTGTGTATCTTTCTCTAACCTCTTTTAGTGGAGTTATCTTCTTTTCTAAATAAAATCTACTTCAAATTAACAAATGGTTTTTGAAACTGAGATCTTTTCAATCTTGCTACAGTAATCTATTTTATAAATATAATAT
The DNA here is from genome assembly GCA_022539455.1 of Dendrobium nobile. Taxonomy (NCBI): domain Eukaryota; kingdom Viridiplantae; phylum Streptophyta; class Magnoliopsida; order Asparagales; family Orchidaceae; genus Dendrobium; species Dendrobium nobile. Next base: position 47,392,490 of record CM039736.1, read on the forward strand.
TCAGAGTCCTTATTTTACTTTAAGATTTTTATAATCATGTCATTGAAATTATCATATAATTTTTTATTCGGCTTAGGGATTCATTCTTCCTTATATTAAAGAGTGAGTTTTTCTTCTCTAATATATGGAAGATATAATCACAACTAAGAATATTTAAGAATTTTAGAAAGGGATGTAGCTTGCATAAAAGTTAATGAAAAAAAAAGTGGGCAATGATGCCAAAAATAAAAGATGCGCAATGACACCAAATTGATATATATATATATATATATAAAATGAGCCAACCAAAAGCAAGCTTCTTCTCCCTTAAAATTTTTTTAAATCTTAAAAGACTTCATGTTGCACTTAATATTTTTCAAAGACTTAATTCTGAATTTCTAATTGTAACTTATTACTTTGATATATTATTCTATAAAATATTTCTCTAGAAATAAGTTTTTGAACGAATGTCCTTTCTAAACCAATTGGCATTTCTAATTTAGATTTTTTGTTTTTAGAAGATGGTTTACGCTGAAGAAGATCGAGTTTGGGTTAACAGGATCGGTTGTTCTAACTATTTTTCAAATTTTGGCAATGTTAACTCATTAATCTTTATAAAATTTTTAAAATCAGTCTCATGCAGATTATGTCATAGTCATGCCTTCATTTTAAAAAAATATATTTTTTTGTTCATTTTTATGACTTTTTTCGTATCTTATTTTTAGTATTTTCACTTAATTTTACTATTTTTGGGCCTTATTTGATCATCTCCATCCATCCTCTATTTTAAACCTTTTTACACAACTTCCTGGATGATATTTATATTGTCCTTGACGATTGGTTCAATTCACTTTTAAAATCCATCTACTGATTGTTCTGACCTTTCTACTATTTATCATCCTGAACAATCTAATCTTCTTTTGCTTCAATCATCTTCGATTGTCCTAGACTATCCTCTTTCATCCTGGATGATGCTTTCACTCTTTGCTCAATTATTGGTCATCGCCCTGTAAAATCCACCTGTTCGTCCTGGATGATACACGTGGACATACATTTAACAAGCCTTAAATTTGATCAGCACGATCCATTATTGGAGAATCATCCCTAATGATTCAACTGTTTGTCCTGGACGATACACATGGCAATGCCTTTAAATATTTTAAATTTGGCCGGTACGATCCATTATTGCTCATCGTTCTGGAAGATCCATATATTATCCTGGATTATCTTCTTTTTCAACGATCATCCGGATTGTCGCCTCGGGACCATCGCCTATGTCTAATTATCCTGGACGATACGACCACCTTTTCTGACAAATCATCCAGACGCAATTATTTGCACCAGATCGTCCTTGACGATCCTGCGATCATCCTGGATGATCCGGCCTGTTCTATAAATTCAAAGCACTTGTAGTCTATTTAGTCTCACAATTTCCCTCTTCCAGCTTCATACTTCCTATTTTCTAGCTTTTGGTGATCATGTCAGGTGCCAAACGCTCTCGTCAGGTGTCGGGGAATTCCTCGAGGGCCACTTTGGACCCTCGATTCTTGGAGGCGGATGATCAAGTCACCTATCAATGCTATAAAATGGCTGGCATCACTGTTTCCCAGTCAATCAATCCAAACCAACTTTCATATCCGATACTCAACCTTTTCTCTCACACCTCTTTATGTTTCATTCCAATGCTTGCAATCCCTTTCAACTCTGAGCTTTTGTTTGAATTTTTAGCAAGCCTTAGAATCAATTCTGCGTTCACTTCTCTTGCCTCATATGCAAATCGATGCCCCGTCGATATCACATAACAAGAATGTGTAGAATTGTTATAACTCTCTACCACAGGGGCTAAGATTCACACCCTCTATTCTGATCCTGATTATGATTGGGCTCTGGCCAATCACTTTCTTCGCAACACCAATGCCCACTTTTATGTTGGTGAGACTACCTCTATACTCAAAGATGCTAGGACTGTCCAACATGTCCTTTGCACATCCATAATTCCAAAAGTTGATGATTGCGTCCACATTACTCCTCTTCTTTTGTTCACTAGCTTTTATATTTTAGCCCATCGAGAATTCAATGCAACCGACCTGTTTTTTTGCTACATCAAACACTTGACCATAATTTACGATCCAAGTCATAGGAGAAAGCCAATTCTAGCCTTAGAACATATCATTGCTTATGTCTTAGAATCTAAATACAATCTCCAATATCAGGCTCCTCCAAATTTCCAGCCTGCCTTCTACTCCAATAATTCTTTTAATGTCCTTCATAGTACTTGTCTCCACCAAGGGGATGAATAACCTCAGGGGGCTGAAGAGGAGGAGGTTCCCGCACCTGTTCTTGCTCCTATTCCACTCCGCCAGCACTCTCAGCTGGATCAGCTTGTGGAGTTCTTTGACCAGTCGGAGGCTCATTTTGACATGTACATTTCTACTCAAGAGCAGTAACATGCTGAGGACTTAGCCCCGTTTTGATGCATACATTGTACACCAGTAGCAACAGCACGACCACGACATGGCCTGGTTTGGTGCACAATTTGCTACACTGTTGAGCTACTTTCAGCAGCCACCTCCACCACCACCTCCTCCTTCAGATGATCAGGGGCCATCATTTTTCTAGTTGTTTTTTTTATGTTGTTTTTTGTTGTAGTTTGTTTCTATTTTTCTATTGTTTAGTTTTCTACTTTATTTCTGTTCAACTTTTCTCATCCTTTTTGAGATGTCATAAGGGGGAGTAGTGTACTTGTATTGTTCTGAAATTTGAATCTATTATATTTTCTATGATTGCACTGCTTCCAGGACATTGTTGCCTTAACTGCTTAAGTTTCTTCTTTGTGTGTTTGTCATCATCAAAAAGGGGGAGATTGTTGCATATCTATTTTCAGAAATAGAATTTTTATTATTGCAAACACTTCTGCATTACTATGACTGTCTTGCCTACTAAAATTTCAGGTCCATAGGATCAAGACTACAATTTGAACAAACTCAAGATCGAGTAGATTAGGTCTGAGTCAGTTTGTGAAGTATTTTTTTCCCTTTATTGAGTCAGTTATAATCTTTGGGGTGCCTGATGCTAAGAAACCATGCACATACACACTTGAGTGAATTTTTTCTTTCTAACTTATAATTTTTTTCATTTTGCCCACATCATCCAGGACGATCCCAAAATCATCCTAGATGATCAATCAAAAACAAAAACCCTATTTAGGGCGTCCTGGTTAAGGAAGCCATCATTAAGTATATCATCCTGGACTATTTTTGTATCGCCCTGGACAATAGGCTCAAAGCATAAAGAATTAGCCACCAGAACAATTTAGGTAGCTTTATTTTTTAATTATCATCCAGGACATCGGCCTGGACGATGTAGTATAATTATGACTAAATTGATCTGGAGATTAAGGAAAGTAATTAAGGCTGATTGATACGATCATATCATCCTGAACGATCGCAGGATAGGCCAGGACCATCTGTTAGAAAACTTTGATTCCTCCTAGACAACAAAACATTATACACCATCTGTTTAGAGCGATGTTCTGGACAATTTGTGCAGATTTTGAACTAATCAGCTAGGACGATCAATAGATCGGACTGGATGATCAAGTCATTTTATTTTCAGCCAGACTCTCGTTTAGAAGGATGGTCTGGATGATATTCCTTCATTTGAACTAATTGTACATAATGATATAATATCATCCTAGATGATATGAATAAAAATCTTCTAATTGTCCTAAGTCATCCAATCCGATTGAGCTTAATTTATACTGATTCTACAGGACGATGGGAATATCATCCTAGAAGATAAAGTTGGTTCTTTAAAATCCATTTAAAGGACTCGTGTTTTCTAAAGTCCAAGCATCTTTTGCTGCTGTCTTAACCTGAGTGAGCCAAGAGGAGAGGGAGAGAAAGGGAGAGAAAGGGAGGAACTTATGAGGGGGAGTTTATGAGAGGATTCACAAGGGTTACTCTAAGCAAGGTTCCAAGTAGTCTTCTCCGATCGTTGTCCCTTGTCCTTGGGGGGTTCTAGGGTGGTCTACTTCAACAATTAGTCTAGGTTCTCTGCCTGCTTCAGAGGAAGCTAAAGGAGTTGATTCTCTTCCACACCGGGGTTGGTGAAAAAGAGTGATTTTATAAGGGATTCTCCGCCTAGCTGTGGGAGATAAAGGAGAGACACAAGTTAATGCAATACTCGGAGGGTGCCTTCTAGGAGTGGACATAGGTCAAGGTTTGATAGAACCACTATAAATCCTATGTTTTCTTTCTTTGTTTTTTACTTACGCATTTAATTTTCGCACTCTGGTTTTATTGCGGTAAATTGTGTTTTTAAGATTCATGATTTGTTTGAAAAGTTTTTAAAATACAAATTCACCCCCCCCCCCCCCCCCCCGCCCCCCCTCTTAGTTAGCCCCGAGACTAGTTCATAAGGGCTTAACATCCCTAACAAACTTTCATTATCTCTTTATCCTCTGTTCTCACTGGATGTCTAATGCTTTTATGGAAAATAAGTCTATTGGTATACAAATTAGTCCTAATGGTCCAAGAATATCACATTTACTTTATGCGGATGACTTTTTTTAAGCAAAACTAAAAATTGTGAAGATCAAAAGCATTTTGAAGGATATTTGTAATTGGACTTGACAAAAAGTGAGGATATCAAATCTGGGAATTTTTTTGGTAATTTTGTCAAAAGAATGAAAAAGAGAATTATAACACACATTATAGGCTTCAAAGAGGAAAAAGAGTTTGATTATCTTGGAGTTAAAGTTGCTTTGAGAAGATTAGCAAAGATGGACTTCCAATTTATTAATGATAAAGTTTTAAAGAAGCTGAACACTTGGAGAGCAAAATTTATTTCCTTGGCTGGAAGGATAAAACTTGTTAAGATGGTATTGATTTCACATCCTAGTTTCCATTCCACTCTTTCTTTGATTCCAAAGAGTATAATATATGAAATTGCATTTGGAAAAAAATGAATGGAGGTTTACGCTGCCATTATGTGAGTTGGGATAGATTGTGTTATCCTTTGGATAATGGAGGTCATGGGTTGCATTCATTCTTTAGCAAATTTGCCTAGCTTTGAAGTATACTTAAGTTAGATATTCATTATTGCATAATACACTTTTCCCGAAATATGGTTCTCTTTGGGGAAATGGTGATGGGAAGAAGGCAGGTTCAGCGGCTTGGAAGATAATCAAGGATGGAGGGAAAGCTCTTAAACTAATTGTAAGGTGGTGCATAGCAAGTGGTGAAGCAATAGACAAACTTGAAGAAATTTGGATTATGGACAAATGTATAAATATGTGGCCAACCTTTGTAAGGTCTCAAGACATCAATGAAGGATCAAGAATAGGTAACAACTTTGTCTATGAGGAAAGATGGAATACTATTAAATTAAGGAAGAATTTTTGGAATGATCTTGTGGAACTAATTTGTATGATTGAGATTTCTTCAAATCTATATGAAGATCAACTAGAACATATTTACAAAGAATCTGGGAAGTCAATTTCAACATTGGCTTCGGCTGCAATGGTGTTTCAAAATCTGGAATTGGTTGAAGAAGGCTAAATCGAATGCTCATGTGGAGAACTTTTGGTGGAGAATATTCAATAATGCTTTGCCAAATTATTACTTCTTATCATATAGAAGATTGCAAAGGAATGATCAACATTCTAGAAGTAATGAAGTTGAAGTCATAGACCATGTGGTAAGCAAATGTAAAAAAAATAAACGAGGTATTTCAACGCATAAATAATTGGGGCTTGGAATTCCATATTTTCATTCTTTGGAGGAAAGTTATAAATGGCTAGATTTACAAAATACTTTTTTGGTAAAACTATTTTGCAATTTGATCTATTCTACTTGGAAGGAGAGGAATAAATTGGTGCATGGGAAATCAGAAAGACATTCAGTATTCATTGTAGCAGAATTGGTATGTTATGCAAGAGCTTCTATTGCTTTTAATTATTTGAGCTTGGGCTGGTTGGGTGCTAATCAGGATTTGCTGTCGGAAAATTGTTGGCATCCTCCACCTGATTGGATCAAAAACAATTTTGATGCAGCCTTATTATCATCCTATAAAGGGGGAATTGGTGGTGTATTTAGAGATCACAAAGGCATATTTCCTTAAATTTTGGCAAGCCGTGTATACATCAGGATATCTTTTATTTGGAGGTTCTAGTTATATCCTCCATCAAAGATGTTAATCAAAGATGTTATTAGAGATTGGATGTTTGAGTACAAAGGTCTTATCATTGAAAGTGACAATGCTAACATCATCAAGTTTATTCATAAAGCATTAAGAAAAGGTGGAAAAGGTATACAAGATATCTCATTTACTAAAGAGTTTAATATTGTCATTTTTAATTGTATAGAGAGAAGGTGTAATAAGTTAGCAAATTTATGTGCTAACTATGCAATTCTTACTTGTTGAGTCTAGTAATTAGGTTGTTAAGCCTAAGTGAATGTCCCAAGGCTACCAAGAGGGGGGTGAATTGATAGTTTAAAAAATTTAAGTCCCCTTTTTTGAAAATTATTGAACCGAAATAAAATTTCTTTTAAATTTTGTAGAAAAATGTTTTTCAACCACAGAGTTTTTAAAACAGAAATATAAAGTGCAGAAACGTAAAAACAGTAAAGTAAATGACACCAGATTTATAATGGTTCGGTCTATAACCAGACCTACATCCACTCCCCAGAGGCACCCTCTGAGTATTGCACTAATACCAATAGTGACTCTCCTTTTGCATCCACAGCAAGGCGGAGAAGCCTTTACAACACGCTCTTTTCACCACTCCCCGGTGCGGCAGAGAACCGTCCGTCCTTTTACACAATTCCCAGTCTTGGCAGAGAACCGTCCGTCCTTTCACACTCTCCTAGTGTGGGCAGAGAACCTTTCAGCTGTTTACACTCTCCAAGTGTGGGCAGAGAACCCTTCGGCTGTTCACACTCTCCAAGTGTCGGCAGAGAACCGGATCTCCTTAACAGATCTTCTCACAAGAATCTAGAAGGAAGAAAGAAAAGAGTGAAGTAATCCCAATTCACAAGTAGAGACTCTTACCTTTGAACTCCAAATGAAGCCTTCTCGCTCCAGTGGTAGGAATCCTCCCTTGAATGCTCTCTTCCACTCTCTCCTTGGCTATTCTCTCAAGAGGCATGAAGATCAAATGACAAAAAGATTGGGTGGCAGTCTAATTTGGACTATTTATACAAAAGACAAGAAAAACCGCCCAAAAACTGCAAGTATTCAATTCTGTACGCAGTGGATCATCTTGTACGATCGTGGATCGTCCTGGACGATTTTACTTAAATGATCAGAAACGACCCTATTTGAATATGTGTATGAAATGTCTTCGTACAGCTGATCGTCCTGTACGAACTAGGTTCGTCCAGTACGAACGGTTATTACAAGGTCGGTTCTAGAAATTAGTGAAAACTGTCCTAAGTCGGTTAATCGTTTGGACGAAAATTGATTCGTCTGGACGAAAATTTTATAGAGGACCGATCGTCCTGGACGATTATTTACTTCGTCTGGACGAAAAATTTCCAGAGGACCAATCGGCACGGACGATAATTTAATTTCTTCTGGACGAAAATTTTCCAGAGACCCGGTCGTCCTGGACGATTTTTAATTTCGTCTGGACGAAAATTTTCCAGAGAACCAGTCGCCATGGACGATAATTTAATTTCGTCAAGACGAAAATTTTGCAGAGAGCCAATCGTCTTGGACGATAGTTTATTTCGTCCTGGACGAATAGGACTTAGAAAAAAATTTCCGAGCAAGTTCCTATTCGTTCCATATGCTCTATAGGAGATAACTGTCAGATCGTCCAGTACAAATGAATATCGTCCTGTACGATCAATATAAATTTTATATGATCTCCTCATGTGTGTGTGTATGTTTTTATTCACTCAAGTTACAATCACTCCCTTTCAATTTTTTATTTCAAAGAAAAGTGCAAGCTTCAAATATTACAGAGTATCTCATGCTGAATTCAATTTGAAGTCATCGTAATCTGGAGTTCGTTTTCCCTGAAATGTTAGTACACACAAGAGCAAATACAATTCTTCCAAAATTGTTAGGAGATAACTACACATTTGAACAATAATGTTTGGAATCATCAAAACTTCATAAGTTGTAAAAATGTAAAGCATGCAAATAGCAACTATCTTAACAATCTCCCCCTTTTTGATGATGGCAAAATAATTATTGTTTGTATGATTTCAATTTAAACAAATCTCCTATCTCCTAAACTCCCCCTGAATTGATGAATACATGAAAATAAGGAGGCAATTTGAACCATAAACCACAAAAAAAATTTTATTTTTCAAAAAAAAATAAACAAGAAACACACAAAAAAATAAACTAGAAACACACAAACAAAACATACAAACACAATGATTTCTCCCCCTTTTTGACAACAACAAAAAGTGAAGAAGAAATGGACGAGAAATGTAAGTAATTGTATGAAATTCATTTGAACATTTAATCTATATGGTGATTGACACAAGGTATGCAATTTTAAACTAAAAACATTAGGTCAATCATAGAAATTCATGAAATTTAAAAAGTGATATAACATTGTAAGTAAGAAGAATTTAGCAAAGACATGATTCAATTTAGACATTCCAATAGAGAAAATCATTACAAGAGAGATGAAGAAAAATTCGATATTTCAAAGTTCAATAGAATATAAATGAACATAAGATCAATTTGAATTAAGAGATTGAAAGAATTTGGAAAGAAGAGAATTACCACATGTGGCGCTTTGCGCATCTTTTTCAAAATTTTTGGGCACATTTTTATGCATCTTTTGATATTGGGCTGATTTTGTGCCTCTTTTTCATATTTGCGAACCTTTGCGCATTCCTTTTGATTTTTGTACTTTTTGTACAATTTTTTTTTTTTCAAGAGTAATTGAGACCAATTCTTTCCAAAATCAATAATCTAAAATTTCAAATATTTCTAAGTGCATAAATATTATTTGAGCAAGAAAATATAAAATAAGAAAACATCTAAATTGCAATAATAATATTAACTTTTATGTAGTCTAAATGAATAGACATGAATTTAAAAGTTCTAATTACAACAAGTTATAAACAACTTTTAAATTTAGAAAGACTAGATTTTTTAATGTAGATAATCTCAAATTACAATCTAATTTAAGCACTATGAAGATTAAATAATACTAATGAAATTCATAAAAATTAACCACATTTTAAAAACAAATCAAATGTGAAACAAGAACTACATGCATTGATATTAATGAAAGGATTACACATTTCATAATATCTAAAAACATTTAAGAACATACACTTAAATTAAAAGAAAAGACAAACATAAAAACTAAACAGTTAACATAAACACTGAAACAACAAAACATGAAACAAACACGAGTACAACAAACATAAAGAAAATCATCTCTACTGTTCTGGTGGAGGAGGAGGAGGAATGCCACCGAAAAGGTTGAAGTAGGAGGCCATCAACATTACATTGGTATTGATTTCATGTACTTCATTTCTAATGATACCAATGTCTTGTTGTTGCTGCATAAGTTGAGCATCAAATTGATCAAACCTTTGATCAACATGAGTCTCTAAATTATCAAATCTCTCAATCAGATTCTGATAATCTGACTGAGGTGCAGAGGTTTGCACTCCTTCTTCTTCTTCTTCATCTGAGGCACTGCCATGTGCTTTTTCTTTTTCCTTTTCCTCCTTGAAAAGCAATCTGAAGGAAGCATCATTATAATAAACTGGCTCTTCATACTCTTCATCAGGATGCACTAAGTTATACTTCTTTTCCAAGATGTAGGTAACTAAGTGTCCTAAAGAGATGTTCCTTTTTCTTTTCTGATCTGCATGTCCTATTTCTGAAAGCCCATAGATGTGATCTATGATAAGTTGGGCTTCGTCGATTGGGTGATGATCCATAATTAAAAAGGTTAGAACAGAAAGGAGAGGGGTAATATTGATCCTATCACCAGCTTTAGGAATGATTGAAGAACGAAGGATATGCTGGATGATACGGGCATTCTTGGTCATACCGGATACTCTAGCAACATGATAGGTTAGGCCACTTTTTCTAATTACCCTATTGACATCTTCCCATTTGAATGTGTTTTCAGTCATTAGGGTGTGAGCTCTATATCCTTCAGTTCTTAAGTTTAGAAATGCACCAATGTCATGCTTGGTGATTTCTACTTTTTGCTTGAAAACAAAGGAACTAATGGAAGAGTGGTCCGAGTTAAAACTCATGTTTACTAGGAAATAGTGGAAGGTTTGCTTGTTGTAGAAGTGGACGAGTTAAAACTCATCGTAATCAACACAACTTACGATGCGTCCCTTCGTACAGGCTTTTTGACTTGACCGATCGTACAGACGAAATAATTTCGTACAGACGATCCAAAAGTAACTTAATTTCCAGTCTCTTGAAAACCGTCCCCTACAATGAAATGACATTTGTTCGTCTGGACGAACCAAAAATTCGTACAGACGAAATCCATATTTAAAAATGTCTTATCCACTCAACCGCTGCATTCAATCGTCTCGACGTTTAAGAAAAAGAAAAATTTCGTCCTGGACGATCGTCAGATTGTACAGACGATCTAATTAAAAACTGCTCTCAAAACGGTTAAAATTCACGCAAACCAATTTATCTCACATCATCCAGTACGAAACAAAAGTCGTCCCGGACGATTTCTTCCAATTTTTGAATTTTGAATTTTTAATTTAAGAAAATCAAACTAAACATTTAAAAACACAGAAAACATAAAACAAAAACTTACACTCAAAAACAAGTTCATTCAAAAACACACAAAAAATTCACAAAATCAAAAACAAAACGAAAACATAAATATCAATGTTGCAAAGACATTTTGTTTAGGCATTTAAATCAATAACACCTAGCCTTGTTCTTAAAGTACTGAAGGTATCAAGGGCTAAAGGTTTTGTAAAAATGTCTGCAAGTTGATTTTCAGTTGAAACATGTGTCAGTTCAATTTCTCCTTTGGATACATGATCCCTTATGAAATGATGTCTTATATCAATGTGTTTGGTTCTAGAATGTTGAATAGGATTTTTAGAAATGCAAATAGCACTAGTATTGTCACAATAAATTGGAATAGTGCCTACTGATAATCCTAAATCAATCAACTGTTATTTTAACCAAAGTACTTGTGCCACAAAACTTCCTAATGCAATGTATTCTGCTTCTGCAGTAGATAGAGCTATTGAATTTTGTTTTCTACTGGACCAAAAAACTAATGAATTTCCAATGAATTGACATTTTCCAGAAGTGCTTTTCCTATCCACTCTACAGCCTGCAAAGTCAGAATCTGAATAACCAATAATTTCAAAAGAAGAGCTAAACTTAGGATACCAAATTCCTAAGTTTTGAGTTCCTAGTAAGTATTTTAAAATCCTTTTCACTGCTGTCAAATGTGATTCTTTTGGATCTGATTGAAATCTAGCACATAAGCAAACACTGAACATAATATCTGGTCGGCTAGCAGTCAAGTAAAGAAAAGATCCAATAATCCCTCTATATTTCTTTTGATCAACAGATTTTCCCTTAAGGTCCTTATCCAACTGAACTGAGGAACTCATTGGTGTACTAACAGGTTTAGCATTGTCCATTTCATATTTCTTGAGGATGTCCTTAATATATTTAGTTTGACTAAGAAATGTCCCTTCCTCAAGTTGCTTGATGCTAAAACCTAGAAAGTAATTTAAATCTCCCATTAGACTCATTTCAAATTCACTACTCATTGTATTAGAAAAATCATCACAAAGATTTTTATTTGAAGATCCAAAGATGATATCATCCACATAAATTTGAACAATGAGTATTTCCTTTCCAAATTTCTTTAAGAAGAGAGTTGTATCCATACTTCCTTTTTCAAAAGATCTTTCAAGTAGAAAAGTGCTCAATCTCTCATACCAAGCCCTAGGTGCCTGTTTCAATCCATATAATGCCTTTTTTAACTTAAAAATATGGTTTGGGTATTTTGAATTTTCAAATCCTGGAGGTTGTTCTACAAAAACATCTTCTTCAATAAAACCATTCAAAAAGGCACTTTTGACATCCATTTGAAACAATTTAAAACTTTTAAAACAGGCAAAGACAAGTAAAACCCTAATTGCTTCAAGTCTTGTTACAGGGGCAAAGGTCTCCTCAAAATCAATTCCTTCAATTTGATTATACCCCTTAGCAACTAATCTAGCTTTATTTCTAATGACTACTCCTGAGTCATTCATTTTATTTTTGAACACCCACTTAGTTCCAACAACACTTTGATCTTTTGGCCTTGTAGTTAATTCCCAAACTTTATTTCTTACAAATTGATTTAACTCTTCTTGCATGGCCAATATCCAAAATTCATCAGAAAGTGTCTGATCAATATTAGTGGGTTCTATGGTTGAAATAAAGGCTGAATGATTGACTTCCTTATTTAATCAACGCCTAGTTCTAACACCCTCACAAAGTTCTCCTATAATCAATTCTCTTGGGTGGTTTTTAGAAAATCTCAAATCTCTAGGCAAAGGGTTTTCTCTTTCCAAATTTTCTTCCACATTTTCTTCCAAATTTAATCTATCAATCTTTTGGGAGTTTTCCTCAATTTCTTCTTCTACAATATTTGGCTCTTCTAAATTTCCAGATTCATCAAATACAACATGTGTGGTTTCTTCAATAACTAAAGTTCTTTTGTTGAATACCCTATAAGATTTTCCAACACTTGAATATCCAACAAAAATTCCTTCATCTGATTTTGGATCAAATTTTCCTAAGGCAGATTTTTCATTGTTATGAATGAACACCTTGCAACAAAAAACATGCAAATGAGACAAATTTGGTGTTCTACCTTTTAGTAACTCATAGGGTGTTTTTTTTAAATTCGATCTCACATTCACCCTATTCAGAACATAACATGCAGTGCTAACCGCCTCAGCCCAAAAATATCTAGGAAGTGAGTATTCTGCCAACATTGCTCTGGCGGCTTCTATTAATGTTTTGTTTTTCCTTTCAACTACCCCATTTTGTTGAGGGGTTCTAGGTGCAAAAAAATTGTGATCAATCCCTTTTTCTTTACAAAAATTTTTAAATCTTTCATTTTCAAATTCTCCTCCATGATCACTTTGTAAACACATTATTTCACATCCTAGTTTTCTCTGAATCCAAGTTGAAAAATTTATGAATTCCTCAAATGATTCACTTTTATGAAAAAGAAATCTAATCCAAGTGAATCTTGAGAAATCATCCACAATAACAAATCCGTATACCTTCCCTCCTAGACTTACATTTCCTACTGGTCCAAAAAGATCCATGTGAAGAATTTCCAATGGTTTACTAGTTCTAAGATCATTATTGGACTTGAAAGAGGACTTCACTTGTTTTCCTAATTGACATGCATCACAAAGGTGGTCCTTAGTAAAGTATAGTTTTGGTATACCTCTTACTAAATTCTTTTGGGTAATTCTCCTAAGATTTTTCATACTAGAATGACAAAGTCTCTTATGCCAAAGCCAAGATTCATCAGAAACAGTTTTCAAACAGAAAGCAATAGGAGTATGAAATGAATTCAAATCTAGCATGTAAACATTGTTTACCCTTTTTCCATTTAAAACTTCTTTACCATTTTGGCTTAATATGCAGCTAGTAGGTAAAAATTTCACATTATATCCCTTGTCACATAGCTGACTTATACTTAACAAATTATGCTTTAAGCCTTCAACCAATAACACATTGTCTATAAAAATGTTTTTGAAATTACCAATCATACCAGATCCAACCACTTTCTTTGTGGTATTATCTCCAAGTGTAACCTTGCCTCCATTCCTGGCTTCTAGCGATATGAATTGTGTAGTGTCTCCAGTCATATGCTTTGAACATCCGCTATCCCGGTACTATATTCTCCCACGAGGTCTTGTGTGAGAGCAATCCTGCAAAAATATCAAATGTTAGACCTGGGAATCCAAACAAGTTTGGGTTCTCCTTTTAGCAATTTATAATCAGATGCATGTATGATATATCTAAGTTTATGCATCTTAGGTCTCCACACCAAATTAGATTTCATCACCAAGGTACAGGTGTGAGCTATATGTCCCAAAATTCCACAATTATTACATTTAACATTAGGAAAAATATTCCTAAGTTTTCTTCCTTGTGATTGTCTTCTAAGGGATTTTATGAATTTAGGATAATATTTAGGATTTGTAAAATCTTCTAGTCTGGGGGGTTTTCTATTATCCTCGAGAGCTCTTATAGTTAGTTTATAAAATGAATTCATATCTTCCAAAATTCGATTGGTATAATTGATTCTATATGCTTTGCTCTCTGATTCATCCTTAAAATTTTTAAAATCTTTTTCAAGATCAGCATAGGATGATTTTAAATTTTCAAAATTCTTATTCAAGTCATCATATTCATCAAGTAGTTTCATGTGGTTGTCATCTATTAATGCATGATCTTTCCTAAGGATTTCATGTTCCTTCTTGAGCTCTTCAAATTCTAAACTTAAACTAGCATGCATCTTTTCTATTTTCATATATGCATCATGTATGTGTTCAGAAACTTCAAATAATTCATCATAGGTTAAGTCACATACCTCTTCTTGATCTGAGTGATCCACATTGTCTGCCATCAAGCAAAGATTAGTGACTTCTTCTTCTTTTTTCATCTCAGATGAGTCTGAAGCTGAGTCCGCCTAGAAAGCTCTTTGAAACTTCTTCTTGCCCTTCTTTACCATAGGTTTCTCCTCCACCTTCTCCTTACCAGGAGTGGTTTTGAGTTTTGGGCAATCAGTCTTAATATGACCTGGTTTTTTGCATTCATAATAAATCACTTCATTAGAAACCTTGCCATTTCTGTTAAACTTGCCTCTACTCCATTGCTGGCGTCTCTTCTGCTTCCTCTTTAAAAAGCTTCTGAATTGTCTAGTCATCAGTGCAATATCATCTTCATCCTCAGGTTGTGAGTGTTCACTCTCTGACTCTTCCACTTTTAGTGCTATATTCTTCTCCTTTCGAGATTCACCTACATCAATCTTTCTTTGACTTACTCCTTGCTCATAAGTAATGAGTGAACCAAGAAGATTGTCAATATAATAAATGTTTAAATCTTTAGACTCTGTAATTGCAGTAATTTTTGCATCATAAGCAGTAGGTAAACAACGAAGAATCTTATTGACCATTTCAGCATTAGCTAATTCCCTACCAAGTGCATACAAAGAAGTGACAATTTGTGTAAATCTTGTGTACATGTCGGAAATAGATTCATTAGGTTTCATGCGAAATAATTCATAGTCATGTAACAAGATATTGAGCCTTGATTGTTTAACCTCATTTTTCCCTTCATAAGTTATACAAAGTCTATCCCATATGTCCTTTCCGCTTTTGCAAGTGGAAACCCGCATGTAGTCTTCAGATTTTAAAGCACAAAAGAAACTGTTTAAATATTTGGCATTTAATTGTGCTACGTCAAGTTCTTCTACAGTCCAATCTGTAAAAGGTATTTCTACCATTACTCCATCAACTAATCTAGTTGGTTTTGTGTAGCCATCCTGGACTAACATCCATATGCGATAATCAAGTGACTGTAAGAAAGTAGACATGCGTGTTTTCCAAAAATCAAAAGGAATATTGTCAAACAGTGGAGGTCTAGTGATAGAGTAACCCTCAGATGTGTTTTAGTTTCTGAAAGTAGCCATCTACGTTAATCAAAAATTAGTTCAAACTTATGATTTTGAAACGAAGCTCTGATACCACTTGTTGAGTCTAGTAATTAGGTTGTTAAGCCTAAGTGAATGTCCCAAGGCTACTAAGAGGGGGGTGAATTGGTAGTTTAAAAAATTTAAGTCCCCTTTTTTGAAAATTATTGAACCGAAATAAAATTTCTTTTAAATTTTGTAGAAAAATGTTTTTCAACCACAGAGTTTTTAAAACAGAAATATAAAGTGCGGAAACGTAAAAAAAGTAAAGTAAATGACACCAGATTTATAGTGGTTCGTTCTATAACCAGACCTACATCCACTCCCCAGAGGCACCCTCTGAGTATTGCACTAATACCAATAGTGACTCTCCTTTTGCATCCACAGCAAGGCGGAGAAGCCTTTACAACACACTCTTTTCACCACTCCCCGGTGCGGCAGAGAACCGTCCGTCCTTTTACACAATTCCCTGTGTTGGCAGAGAACCGTCCATCCTTTCACACTCTCCTAGTGTGGGCAGAGAACCCTTCAGCTGTTTACACTCTCCAAGTGTGGGCAGAGAACCCTTCGGCAGTTCACACTCTCCAAGTGTTGGCAGAGAACCGGATCTCCTTGACAGATCTTCTCACAAGAATCTAGAAGGAAAAAAGAAAAGAGTGAAGTAATCCCAATTCACAAGTAGAGACTCTTACCTTTGAACTCCAAATGAAGCCTTCTCGCTCCAGTGGTAGGAATCCTCCCTTGAATGTTCTCTTCCACTCTCTCCTTGGCTATTCTCTCAAGAGGCATGAAGATCAAATGACAAAAAGATTGGGTGGCAGTCTAATTTGGACTATTTATACAAAAGACAAGAAAAACCGCCCAAAAACTGCAAGTATTCAATTCTGTACGCAGTGGATCGTCCTGTACGATCGTGGATCATCCTAGACGATTTTACTTAAATGATCTGAAACGACCCTATTTGAATATGTGTACGAAATGTCTTCGTACAGCTGATCGTTCTGTACGAACTAGGTTCGTCCAATACGAACGGTTATTACAAGGTCGGTTCTAGAAACTAGCGAAAACTGTCCTAAGTCGGTTAATCGTTTGGACGAAAATTGATTCGTCTGGACGAAAATTTTACAGAGGACCGATTGTCCTGGATGATTATTTACTTCGTCTGGACGAAAAATTTCCAGAGGACCAATCGCCACGGACGATAATTTAATTTCGTCTGGACAAAAATTTTCCAGATACTCGATCGTCCTGGACGATTTTTAATTTCATCTAGACGAAAATTTTCCAGAGAACCAGTCGCCATGTACGATAATTTAATTTCGTCTGGACGAAAATTTTGCAGAGAGCCAATCGTCCTGGACGATAATTTATTTCGTCCTGGACGAATAGGACTTAGAAAAAATTTTCCGAGCAAGTTCCTATTCGTTCCATATGCTCTATAGGAGATAACTGTCTGATCGTCCAGTACGAACGAATATCGTCCTGTACGATCAATATAAATTTTATATGATCTCCTCATGTGTGTGTGTATGTTTTTATTCACTCAAGTTACAATCACTCCCTTTCAATTTTTTATTTCAAAGAAAAGTGCAAGCTTCAAATATTACAGAGTATCTCATGCTGAATTCAATTTGAAGTCATCGTAATCTGGAGTTCGTTTTCCCTGAAATGTTAGTACACACAAGAGCAAATACAATTCTTCCAAAATTGTTAGGAGATAACTACACATTTGAACAATAATGTTTGGAATCATCAAAACTTCATAAGTTGTAAAAATGTAAAGCATGCAAATAGCAACTATCTTAACATTAGCTCTTTTTTATGGGATGATATTTACATTAATAAGGTTCCTCCTTCATTTGTTAAATTGTTAGAGGAGGAATCATTATGTTGTACTTTGTAGGTTGCTTTTTAGTTTTTAATGCAATTATTGATTTTAATTAAAAAAAAGGAACATGAGTAACTCATCTTCTACTTTTCTCAAAAAAAAAGGGGTGGTGTCTACGCTTCCCTTAACAAACTCCCTCTCTAGTAACAATGTTCTATGCCTCTCGTACCAGGATTTGGGTGCCTGTTTTAATCCATATATGGCTTTTTTTAATTTGTAAACATGATTTGGAAATTGAAAACTCTTAAAACCTTAGAGTTGCACTACAAACACATCCTCTTTTATTACCCCATTTAAAAAGGCACTCTTAACATCCATTTGGAAAATTTTAAATCCCTTATAAGAAGCAAAGGCTAGTAGCACCCTAATGGCTTCCAATCTAGCTATAGGGGCAAAGGTCACCACAAAATCAATCCCTTCTTTTTGCTTGTACCCTATAGCCACCAATCTTGCCTTATTCCTAACCTCCACACAAGAATCATTAATTTTATTCTTAAGGACTCATTTGGTTCCCACTACAGTTTAATCCTTAGGTCTTTCAACTAACTCCCAAACTTTGAAAATGAATAGATGAGAAGTTTACTCATTGGAAAGGAAGATCTTTTGGTCCTTCATCAACCTCGCCACTAGCAACTTCTAAACATCAGAGAAATGATCAAAAAAGGAGTGGAAACACATGGGAAAGCAAGATAAATCTTATTTATTTCAAGAATGAGTGCATGGTGGATTAGCTCAAAAAGAAGAGAACCCATCATTTTGTCATTTTCTAGTTACTAGGCTTGCTTGGACGGTTATGATGACTCGAAACAATAGTTTGGATTGTGGACATGTTTTGATTAAAAAAATATCATTTAAGTATATATAGTTTTGAAAAATATTTAATTATCTTTGGGAATATTTAATTTTGAATTTTGAAATTGAACACATCATTATGAACAATATATCGCCTCGAAAGGAGAACATATCGTCCTATAATGGGTTCAAATTTCATAATTTTAAATTCATACGAATGATCGTAGTCAAACTCAAGGGGGAACAACATATGATCTTGAAAGATCAAAATGGCATTCAATCAATTGTTTAACTATAATAATTCGGAGAAGATATCGTTAATTTCATAATCAAAATAATGATAATAATATACCTTCCCGAAGAAAGATGATATTACCTATTACCGATTATTTGAATATGACGATAACGATCACCATTTTTGTTTGAATTCCCGAAGATAATTAATTGAAGGTTTTGAAAATTTATTGGTTTTGAAAATAAGTTCTGGGTTTCTAAATCTCCTACGAGCGCAAGCCCTCGTAGTTAATTACATCGTAGGAAATCAAAATTTCTTACGAAAACTCTCGATTAAAATAGCGATACAAATTTTATTTAAGAATTTCGAAGATTGATATCAAAGGAAGTTAAGGTTTAGAATTTCAAGTGGGATTAGTTCAATGTTGAACAGTTATTTCTGGAGTGAAAGGAAGAAAGGTAGGAGGTGTTTTGAGATTCTGAATCACGTCAGAAACACCTCAATCTATCCTAAGTGTTAGGCTTGTATTAGATTGAAAGAAATTTTTAGTTTAAATGGTCAATTTTATTAGAAATTTGGGATTCAATTCCTGAAAGTTGAGGTCTTATGGCCCGAGCCAGCCTCAGAACCTAAGTCTAAATTGGGCACCGAAATTTAGTGCCCCGAACCTAGCTAGTGCAATGCGAATCTGGTCTTACCCCGGCCTAGATTGGGGAGCCAGCTAAACCACCTAGGCGCTTTAAAAACATGTATCAAGTCATTTAATGCTAGAATGGGTAGGGACAATATTTAAGATATGTTTTTGAGAACGGGGCCGACATCTAGAGCGGATCCTAATTGGCCCCTTTGACTTATGTTGGGTTTGATGTCTAAATAAATGCAATTAAATATTAGACTCGATTTTAATGTGTTACTAATGCGATGCATGCTAATTGACTCGATTGAATACAAAATCAGTATGTAGCAGTTTAAAAATTTTTGGCTTAGAAAATAGATTTTTTTCTAGAGATTGCATAACATCCCCTTGACAGATCGGCACCCTCATAGGCCAGGTGGTCTGCCAGAACCCGCAGGCGGGGAGATGCCTAACAAGGTTGAGAAAGTACAATATGTATGTATGAAAAACCCTCGGCGAGTCCGAGCTTACTTCTTAGGACCGTTTAGAGTTTTTATCTTATCTTAAAAAATTTATTTAATTAAAGTAGAAGAATTTTTTGACAGACCCCTAAGAGCCTAAATTCGAATTCCAGGTCAAATCAAATGCAGCATGCAAGTAAAAAGACTAGAAAAGCAGGAGTTCTATTGTGCAATCAATTTAAATAAATCAATCGAATTAAATTTATCAAATTGAATGTCCATAGGCAAGTGCCCTTATTATTACATCACAGAATTTACAGAAAATTAAAGTGGCCGGGCACCACTGACTACAACCCGGATTTCTAATCCTAAATTAAATGACTTTGAGATTTAGGATTCTTCCCGTCGTCCAATCCTTCATCTTCTCACGAACGTCTTGATTCGTCGGTTCAGGATATCCAAATGGAAAGAAACTCCGCCTTGATCGGGGTGTTATCTTTCCTCTTTGGATATTTGAAAAGTATCCTAATTTGACTTCCAAAATGGAAGAAGACTCTCCCCTTTAGGGATGTCTTCACCTCTTTGGAATTCAAATTGGATTAATCACCCAAATCTCAAGTCATTTCAAATAAATTACAACCTTTATTGAATTGAATTTACATTAATTTGAAATAGAAAATCTAGACTCGATCCTGCATGGTTATCCTAATAATCAGCAGTTGTATATTCAATCCCAAGCAGTTATAGTACAAAAATTGAAATGCATTTTTTTAGCCACACTTGGCCATGCTTTTTTTATTTAAAGGTGGTCTTAAGCGCGGCAGGTACCTATGCAAAGAGTATATAATTTTTTTATTAATTTTCCCCTTTAATTTCAGCTCCTTGTATGAGCATGGCCACCTGCATAAGATTGCACAAGTATAATTCGTCCCTAACCTAAGGGTAAATCTAACGCACAATCAAACCACAGAGTGTAGGAAGTAAGTAAGCAGACACAGCAATTCTACACTAGCAAACAGCATGCAGTAAAAGCTCAAAACATACGGCACACAACTGCAGAAAGTAAAACACCGGCCTATCCTAAAACTAGAGTCGGTGATCCTATCAAACCATCTAAATTGTGTGGGGCAGGTCGTGCGGTTTTTAATATGTCCTAAATGGGGTACTTGATTGAAATTGCTTAAGGTTTGATTATTGATTTTAAGGGTTGGAAAATTAACATATTTTATTAAAAAAAAGAGTGTTTGATTGCTGATTTTTAAAGTTGATTAATTTAAGTTTGCCATTAATTGATTCGTGGCGTTGTGCCACCAGGCTCGAGGAACCAGCCTCCTCAGGACACTTAGCCCCGCAGCCCGGAGTAGTCCAGCCGATAAACCAAATTAATGTAATTGAATTAAAGATTTTAAAAGGTTAAATAATTAATGATTAATCAATTTTAAGGTTTAACACCCCTTAGAATCCATTCGTGGCGTTGTGCCACCAGGCTCGAGGAACCAGCTTCCTTAGGACACTTAGCCCCGCAGCCCGGAGTAGTCCAGCCAATAAACCTGATCTTTAGGATGGTTGTTGTGTTTTAAAAGGTTTGTTGAATGTTTTAAACATTAAGCTAACATTTTCTGGAGTTTTAGAGCGATTTTGAGTTTTATGAATTTTTGGAATATTTTAATCATTTAATTAAAGGGTCAAAAGTTGAATTTTTGATTAAGGGTATTTTATAAAATGTTAACATTTCATTAAAATACTAGACCTTACTATGATCAGTTAGATAGTAAGTACTTTGAAATTGGATTTTTCTACATTTTATTACAAAGGTTTGAAGTTTTAAACTAGTTTTGACCTAGAGTTGACCGGATTGTTGACTTTTGGAATTTTTATAGATTTCTGGAATTTAATATTTTTAATAAATATTAGACCCTATTATGAGTTGAATTCAAGTGAGTTTGACTGATTTGGATTTTTCTTGAATTAGTTATGAAGGTTTGAAGTTTGAGGTATTTAATGAATTATTGAAATTGTTTAATTAGAGGGGCCTTTTTGTAATTTTGATCCAAATGAAGCCCAAACTCCTTGAAATCAGTTCCAAAGGTCAGAAATGACCTAAGAAGAGATTTCCAAGTGTTTGGGAAATTTTTGGAATTTTTAATATATTTTTAATTAGTTATATTGATTAAATATTGAATTTCAATTAAAATTGAATTAAGGTTTAATTTGATGTCAAATCAAGTTGGTTTCAATTTTCTTGGGTTAAGGACTGAATTCTGGTCAGTTAGATTGCTTACACATAATTTTTGGATTTAAATTGGATTTATTACAATTTCTGGAAGTTTCAAGGGTTAATTAGAGGGTTAAACTTAATTAGGTTAATTAAGGGACTTAATGATTTCAAAAATCAGTAAAACTTTTTCTATGGGTTGGACATATCACTAAGTTTAAGTGTTCAATGTTTGGAGTTAAAAGGATATATATCCTAATTTCTAGAATTAATCTAAGCTCTCTAAACAAGTCCTTAATTATTGTCCTTAATGATGTCACTAGATTGTAGGTTTGCAATCAATGTTATTCTAACCCTTGACACATACATAGATGCAAGCATCACATTCACAATCAAATTCTAGATCTAGGAGAGCCCTAAGCTATGTGGTGTGTGCACAACCTAAGCATGCAAAGATAAAAATTTGCTTATTTGAAAGTAAAACTTGGGTAATGAGTAATTAACAAGTTAATTACCCCTTACCCAATCCCCATTGAATCGATTCTATCAAGTACAATCTCTGATTAAAATTTCAAGTTGAATTCGAAGTGTTTAAAAGCATTTAAATATACATATAATTTTAAAATGAAGTGATTTTAAAATTATATATAAAATAAAGACTAAAATTTTAATAATTCACATTAATATCGAATTGTGCTCAAATAATATTAGAAGAAAGTTCTGGAAATTCAAAATGGATTCAAAAATTCTTATTAGAATTTTGAAAATATTTGGATTTATTTTAATTAAATAATAATTAAAATAATCAAATAGTTTATATTTTAAATTAATTAAAATATATAGAATATTTTAAAGCAATTTTATTTTTAAATTAAAGGCTCTAAAAAACGGAGCAGTTTGATATATTATATGGATTTTTTGTACCTATATTTTATTTACTATGATTTTTTAAAGATTTTGGGATTAAATATAATTAAAACAAAGCTTTAATTCGGGATTTACACGCGGCGGGGCGTGATTAGGCCACGTGGAAGGCGGCGGTCAAGCGGGGTCCACGTATTTTCCACTTAAACATGTCGGCATCAGCTATGAGCCGTCGGATCCGCACGGAGCTCATCCAACCGCAGAGATCAAGTCCTACCATTTAATCTCAGCTAGGACGGATCAAACGGCGGAAAATCAATCCCGCTATTTGGAATAGAGAGCCCAGATCAAGTCGGACGGAAGTCTGATCGCCAAATCAAATACACGGTCGGAACAGGCACCTGAACAACTAGATCAGGACTGTCAATCGAGAGATCAACGATCTAGAAATCAGGTGCCTGAGCCAGGCCACGAAAACTCCCTAGAACCCAGTTTTTTGGCTCGTTCGATTGATACAGTTAATGAAATAACTTGAAATTTTAAACACGGATTGAGATAGTGAACAGAAGTAATGGGGGACTTTTTGAACAATTAAATAAACGCTTAACGAAAAGCTAATTTAACCTATGTGTCCTAAGCTAGGTTTTGGGATTTACATTGATTTAATGGACGGTTTGAACCGTTTTTGGATTCTCTGAGCTTGTAGACTGTCCACGATTAAGTTCCCAGTTGAATCCATGCTCCAACGTGCCATGAATCGCCTGGTACAAGCCTTGGATGGATTGAGTATTAGGCTCGCTGGAAGATTGCCGGAGAAGGCTTTGACCGCCGGAGTTTGGGTGGGGATGTGTTGTGGAATCTCTGGGGAGCTCAATGGAATAGAAAATCTGGCTTGAGAAGCTGGGAGTGGTGAGATAAGGCTAGGGCACGAATGAGGCTCATTTTGAGCCTTTTGCCCTATTCAATCCCCTCCAGATTGAATGAAGGGCTGAGATCAATTGTTTGGACTCCCAGATGGCTGCCACCTGTCCAGAAGTTGTTATTTGCATATTTTACATTCTTGCAACTTGTATTATTTTGATGATTCCAAATATTATTGTTTTATGTGTAGTTATCTCCTAACACTTTTTGGAAGATTTGTTTTTGCTCTTGTGTGTACTAATATTTCAGGAAAATCAAACTCCAGACTACGAAGACTTCAAATCAAATTCAGCATGAGATACTTTGTGAAATTGAAGCTTGTACTTTTTATTTGAATTAAATTTGAGAGGGAGTGATTGTTATTGAGTGAATAAATTTACACAAACTTAAAGGAGATCTTGAAAAAGTTTTTATACTGATCGTACGGGACGAACATTGTTCGTACGGGACGATCAGATCAGTTATCTCCTTGTAAGAGCAATGGAACGGACAAGAACTGAACTGGAAATATTTTCTAAGTCCTATTCGTCCAGGACGAAATTTATTATCGTACCAGGCGATGGGTTCTCTGTAAAATTTTCGTCCAGACGAAGTCCAGTTCGTCCAGGACGATGGGAACCGACTATGGCAGTTTCCGGAACCGACTTTTGATATAACTGTTCGTCCAGACGAAATATTTTCGTCCCGGGACGAACCAATTTCGTCCAGGACGAAATTGGTTCGTACAGATGAACAAAATTTCGTACGGGACGATCCAGTGCGCAGAAAAACTTGTTTTGGGCAGTTTTTTGGACGGTTTTTCTTCTGCTTTCTATATAAGGAGTCCTAGAAACTATTACAAATGCCTTTGGAGTTGTTTTCTCTTGAGAGGGATCATTGAGAGGGAGAAGATCCTTGGAGGGGATTTCAAGGGAGTGTGGAGGGGATATTCACACGGTTGCTCCGGCGAAGGCTCTCAAGTGAAGTTCAACAACATCGGTCCGGTTCTCTGCCGACACTTGGAGAAGTGTAAAAGGACGACAAAGTGTATCTTTGACATTCATTGTGTCTTCGTTCTTGTGGAGAAAACTAGAAGAGAGAACTTGAAAGGGAGAGAGGAAAAGGTGGAGTTTGAGAGGGAGAAGATCTTTGAAGGGGATTTCAAGGGAGTGTGAAGGGGATATTCACACGGTTGCTCCGGCGAACTTGCACTTCAGTACCATCGGATTCAAGGGTCGTCTTGAGGGAAGTTTTGGCAAGAAGAAGATCTCTTTGGTGTTAAAGAACCCGGCTACTCCGCCGCACCGGGGAAGGTGAAAGTGATTTTGTACAGGCTTCTCCGCCTTGTTGTGGGAGCAAAAGGAGAGTCACTTTGTGGTATTAGTGCAATACTCAGAGGGTGCCTCTGGGGAGTGGATGTAGGTCAAGGTTTGACCGAACCACTATAAATCTGGTGTGTTCTTTCTTATTTTTTATTCCGCATTTAATTTTATTGCAAGTTGTTTACTCTGGTTGAAAAGTTTATTTTTAAACTTTAATTTTAACTTGCATCAATAATTCAAAAGGTTTTCTAAAATTCCAAGAGTTGAAGTTACATTTTTTAATTGCCAATTCACCCCCCCCCCCTCTTGGTTAGCCTTGGGACATTCACTTAGGCTTAACAACCTAATTACTAGACCCAACAATATGGGCCTTTGGATTTAGATCCAATGGTTAAGATTAGTCTTAGGAAGCTTCTAGACCTTAACTAATCTGCTGGATTGATTTTGGATTGAGTGGATTAGCTCAAAGGATTTATTTAATCACCCTTAGCCCTTCTAAAACCTTATGTTGACTGTTTGACTGGTCAATCAGTCAAACATGAGTGAGGTGGCAGCTGAGTTGGCATGGGGAGAAGTTTAGGAGCTGAAGTGATGGGTTATTGGGAGTTCAAATGAATTGGAGTAGCTTAGGCTAAGAGATTTGGCTACTTAAGGGCTTGTTGACCATGTGTTGACTGGTCAACTGACCATGTTGACTGTTGAGGTGGCAGCCAAATGACCTCAAGAGCTAATTAGGTTGATTCAGAGCAAAGGCCAAATGAAGGGATTAAGATTTGAGTTTGGTAGGGGAGTTTGGGGTAGATTTGACCAAAACAATATGGGTTGACTTGATCTACACAATCATAGCTATGACCTAGCTCATATTGAGCTTAGATGTATTTGAGCCATGACATGTGATTGGATTAAAAGCTTGAGATAGGCTTGATAGGGTAAGTATGGTGGTAAGACCCAAAACATAGAAGCTTAACCACACTTGGTGGTTTGACCAAGTCAAATCCAATGTGATTTAACCCCTCATAAATTTGAATGTAGTTGAATCATGAATTGGAATGTGTTTGAAAATTTGATTGGTTTGGTATAACTTGAATGGGTTGATTTGATTGAATGTATTGAATTGGTTCACATTGGGTCAAATTTGCCCAACCATGGCTTAGTTGACTTGGTCAACTATTGTTTGGGTCAAGGGTCCAATTTTGGGCTCAACAAGTTTGAAATATAATTTTGAGTTTGTTGAATGTGTTTTGAAGGTTCAAGGAAATCAATTAGGCCAAAACACCCATTTGGGCCCTTAATGGGCCTCTTAGGTCAACTAGGTTGACTTGGTCAACCAGGTTGACCCAAAGTATGGAAATGGATCCAACAAGTTTAGTTCGATATTTGGAACTTGCTGGAGGTGGTTGCATTCAATTTGGAGGTCGTTTGGTTTGAAATCACTATTTGAGCCCTATAGGGGTATTTTGGTCATTTTGGGCTCATGGCCACTAGGGGCTAAAATGAGTCCAGAAAAATGCAGTTTATTATTCAACATATCGGGATTAATGTTCTGGAAGTGACTAGAGGCTTTGATGAAGGCTCTAAGGTCAGAAACTTCTATGTGACAGGTCCAGTGGAATGGGCTGTAAATATTTGAAGGTTTTACAACCTTTGGAATTTGATTTAGATTCTTAGGTTAGAGATCTCAGAATGGGCTCAAATTTGGAGGGTTGCCTCCAGAGACATGTCCCATCAGTATGCAACTGACGGACTCTGAATCGGAGGTCATTTGATTGGTTTTGAAATGTTTGAAAATTTGCTGAAAAAAAGGCTTTTAGAATCTGTCCTTTTAGCATTAAGTTTTGGTTTAGAATTCTAAGATCTGGGTAGATCCTAAGGTTGAGATTCTAGGAGGATCCAAGAGTTTGAATTGATTTAGGATTTGAATTGATTTTGGGGCAAGATTGGTCCAAGTGACCTCATACAAAAATGAGGTCAACAAATGGACCCCCAATATGTGTAATAGAATAAAATTCTATTGCACATATTGGCGTTGACTGAGATTAAATATCAAGTTTGGAATTTTGATCCTAAGGGAATGAAAAGTTCATCCCTGTGGAATCAAGATTTAAATTGATACTAGGGTAGTGCCACGAGGGGCGTACTCTACCACTAGTGGATTTAGTCCTAAAGGAAGGAAAGTCTATCCCTATAGGAAAAGAAAGTTTGGGTGATCGTATAGGAAGGAAGAATTCCTAACTATAGAAGATCAGATTTAAGTTTTGATTCTAAAGGAAAGAGAGCCTAACCTTAGAAGATTAGATTTGGATTTGATTCTAAGGAAAGAAAAGATCTAACCCTAGAGGATTGAATTTGATGTTGGTTCTAAGGAAAGGAAAGACCTAACCCTAGATGATTGAGTGATCATATAGAAAGGAAGAAATCCTGACTATAGGGGATCGAATTTGGGTTAGATACTAGGGTAGTGCCACGAGGGGCGTACTCTACCACTAGTAGATCTAATCCTAATGGAAGGAGGAAACCTAAACCCTAAGGAAGAGAAGGTGACTGAACTATAGTGGGGCCCAAGAGGTTTAAATCCACTACTAGTTAGTCGAGATCCTAGAAGGTAGGAAGCACAGGGACTCACACCTACTCCTAAAGGATCGAATTTGTATTTAAACTAGGATGGTGCCACGAGGGGCTTGCTCCATCACTAGTGGGTCTAATCCTAAGGAAAGGAAGCTCTGGGACTCACACCTAACATTAAAGAAAAGAAATGACTGGACTATGTGGGGCCCAACAGGCTTAATTCCACCTTTAGCCAGTCGAGATCCTAGGAGGTATGAAGCATAGGGACTCACACCTACTCCAAACGGACCAGATTTATATTGGGTATTCAATGACTAACCTAGCTAGAAAGCATAGGGACTCACATCTAACTAGGGGAACTAGCCAAGGAGATAGTCTGCCATAATCTCTGAGGATTTGGCAAAAACTATCTAACCCGAAATTTGATTTTAGACGCTAGGATGATGCCACGAGGGGCTTGCTCCACCACTAGCAGATCTAATCCTAAGGAAAGGAAGCTCTGGGACTCACACCTAACCTTAAAGACAAGAAAGGGTGACCGAACTATGTGGGGCCCAGTAGGCTTAATTCCACTTTTAGTCAGTCGAGATCCTAGGAGGCAGGAAGCACAGGGACTCACACCTACTCCAAACGGACCAGATTTATACTGGGTATTCAATGACTAACCTAGCTAGAAAGCACAGGGACTCACATCTAACTAGGGGAACTAGCCAAGGAGATAGTCTGCAATAATCTCTAAGGAATTGGCAAAAATTATCTAACCCAAAATTTAATTTTAGACGCTAGGATGGTGCCACGAGGGGTTTGCTCCACCACTAGCGGATCTAATCCTAAGGAAAGGAAGCATGGGGACTCACACCTAACCTTAAAGAAAAGAAAGTGTTTTAGAATTTAAAAAAAAAAACATTAGATAAGATTGAGTCGAGTTCAGTTGGAAATCAAGTATTTTATTGATTCAAAGATCGAGCTACATCAATCATAGTATTTCTTCAGGAAACGCCCATTTACAAGAAGCATCGGGTGATTTCCTTTACAATCCACTAGCTGATACGAGCCTCCTTCATAGACTGTTTCCACTACAAAGGGTCCTTCCCAAGTTGGTTCAAACTTTCCACAGAGTTTTCGGTGCGCTAAGATAGGCCTCCGAAGAACCAAGACCAAGTCGCCTACTTGGAAGGTTCTAGGTCGCACTAACTTATCGTGAGCTTGAATCATTCGGGCTTTGTACAACTCTAGATTTTGCTGAGCTTGAAGGCGACGTCCTTCAAGGCTTTTGAGTTCTTCTAAATGGAGTTGTGCATTTTGTTGAGTTGTAATCTGATTCTGAATTGCAACTCTGAGTGAAGGGATTTGAACTTCGAGAGGGAGTACGGCCTCGGATCCATACACTAGTGCAAACGGTGTGGATTGGGTCGGGGTTCGATAAGTGGTCCTGTAGGCCCACAAAGCTTCCACCAACCTCTCATCCCACTGAAGTTTATTATCATCGAGGGTCTTTTTGATGATTTGAATCAAGGTCTTATTGAAAGCCTCAGCCAATCCATTAGCCCGAGGGTAATAGATTGTTGAGTATCTCCAATCAATGCCGTGGCGACTCGCAAAATTATTGATCTTTGTAGACTTGAAAGCGGACCCATTATCAGATATGATTCTGCGTGGCACGCCAAATCTATATACGATATGGTCACGGAAGAATTTCGTTACATGGTGTGATGTTACATTTCTCAGTGGGACTGCTTCTGCCCACTTTGAAAAGTAATCAGTCACTGCTAAAATGAAGCGATGACCCTTTGAAGAAGGAGGGTCAATTAGCCCAATGATATCCGTGCCCCAACTTTCGAAGGGCCACGAGGCTATCGTGGGATGCAACACATTAGGCGGCTGATGTAAAACCACACCGTGTACTTGGCACTGATGACAACATTTTGCAATTTTCATGCAATCATCAATCATCGTAGGCCAATAGTATCCAAGTCTTTTGATCTTCATTTTCATCTTTGGACCCGATTGATGAGTATCGCACAGTCCAGCATGGACTTCGTTAACGATCTTTAGGGCCTCACATTTGTCTAAGCAACGGAGCCACCTCTGACCAATCGACCGTCGGTACAACGTATTGTTGACTAGTGCGTAGGATAGGGCACGTTTCTTAATTTGATGGGCAAGTGATCTCTCGTGAGGGAGCCTGCCTTCTTGAAGGTATTCAATTATCGGTTGTCTCCAATCTTCTTCTTCATCGACTGCTGAAGAGGTAGAAAGGACTTGGAAAACTTGTTTATTGATGTACTCCAAATCTATAGGAGACAGGACTTGACGACCCTGCACCTCTATAGGGATGGAGTCTTCTTCTAGACAGGAAAATTCCTTTGCAAGCTTTGCGAGGGCATCCGCCGAAGAATTGCTTCCACGGGGAATCCTATACATAGTTACAATCGAAATTTGCTCGAGCAAGTGACAGGTGTACTGATGGTATTTCAGGAGTTTAGGATTCAAAACTTTATAGGTTCCTGCAATCTGGTTGATCACCAGTTGGGAATCACCAAAAATTTTAATCTCTTTAATCTCCATCAAAATTGTAAGTTCCAGGCCAGTTATCAGAGCTTCGTACTCAGCTTCATTATTCGTACATGGTTCTGATAAGTGGTAGGAAAAGTATATCATTCCCTTATCTGGTGTTATGAATACTAGGCCAACTCCGGCTTTCCCGGGAATAATAGATTCAGGTGTTTTGCCCCGTTGAGAGGACGCAGCACCATCAAAATACATTTCCCAGGTTTGAGTAGTGGCTTCCTCAAAACTCATGATTTGCTCATCGGGTAAATCATCATTTAGAGGAGATTCCGCCGGCAATGGGTGTGCCGCAAGGAAGTCGGCGATGGCCTGCCCTTTCACAGCACGCAGGGGAATGAAAGTGATTTCAAATTGGAGCAATATCATAGACCAACGAGCCAAACGTCCTGACAACGTAGGCCTAGTCATAAGGTATTGCAAGGGGTTGAAACTGGAAATTAAGTTGATTTGATGAGAAAGCATGTAATGTCTTAGTTTTTGAGCTGCAAAGACTAAGGCGAGACAATATTTCTCGATCGTTGGATACCGAATTTCCGTTGGTAGAAGTCTCCGACTTAGGTAGTAGAGAGCGTTCTCTTTTCCTTCGTCATTGACTTGAGCAAGGAGAGCCCCGAGAGACTCATCAAGGGCCGCAGTGTAAAGTATTAGAGGTCTCCCCGGAATAGGGGCTGCCAAGACTGGTGGATTTGTTAGGTATTGTTTGATATTTTCAAAAGCAGATTGATATTTCTCGTCCCAAATGAATTTGGCGTCCTTTTTAGCGAGGACCGAGAGTGGTTGACATCTTCCGGAAAGATTAGAAATGAATCTTCTTATATACGCCAGTCTACCTTGAAGAGATCTTAGTTGAGTAAGGCTCCTAGGAGGCGGCATATTTAAGATAGCTTCGATTTTAGCAGGATCAATTCAATTCCACGATGTCTTACTACGAAACCTAGAAAATTCCCTGACGTGACACCAAAGGCGCACTTCAAAGGATTCATCTTAAGGTCGTAGCGGCGCAACCGCTCGAAGACGATTCTTAAGTCATAAAGATGTGCCTCTTTAACTTTACTCTTGACAACTAAATCATCGATGTAGCATTCGACTTGATTATGGATTAAGTCGTCAAAGATTCGAGTCATAGCCCGCTGGTAGGTTGCACCGGCATTTTTAAGGCCAAATGACATCACTTTATAACAAAAGATCCCTATAGGACTTCTGAATGCAGTGTTTCTCTCATCTTCTGGGGCCATCTTGATTTGATTATAACCAGACGAGCCATCCATAAAGGAGAAAATAACATGCGAGGAGGCGATGTCCACCATTAGTTCTAGAATTGGCAAAGGAAATTCATCCTTAGGACATGCCTTATTCAGGTCCCTATAGTCAACGTAGACCCGGATTTGACCATTTTTCTTTCGAATGGGCACAACGCTGGCTACCCAAGAAGGATATTGCTCCTCCCGGATAAATCCGGCCTCGGCCAATTTCTTAACTTCAGAAATGACTTGTTGTTCGATCTCCAGACGCATGCGTCGTGGAGCTTGTTTGACAGGAATGGCATCATGCCGAATTCCAAGTTTATGAACTGCTATATCGGCGGACAAGCCTGGCATTTCGTCGTATGTCCAAGAGAAACAGTCCTTAAACTCGGATAGAAGTTGAATTAGATCCTTAGACTCGTCCTCACTCAACAAAGAACTTATGAACGTGGGGCGAGGGTCATCCTCTGTTCCAAGGTTAATTTCTTTAAGTTCATCAACTGTCGATTTAATTTCTTCTTCAAATTCAGGGGGTGCATCCCGAATTTGAACTTCATCTGAATCATCTAGGGTCTCCAAACAAAGTCTGTCGAGTGAATCGACGACTTCAGTAGGGACACTTTCAGATTCAAAATGGATGGTTATCATCAAGCAATATTCATCATCGTCAAACGAACTAATGGTACCAAAGCCGATACCACTGGTCCAATTTTTATTGAATTTGGAATTCCAAATACTTTGGTGGTATCACGCTTCTCCCTTAGAGATAAGAGCCTTAACACCAGTAGGAAAGTAGCCAAATGGTAATTCCATTAATTCGTTGAAATCTGCCTCTTCAAGGATTACATCACCATCATTCTTTGAGGAGGAGGTGCCAGGGAAGAACCTCTGGACTTTTCTTACTTCTCTATCTAAGTTAGGGGAATCCTTATTTACTAACCCTGAGACTCTGTCAGTGGACAGTGGGGTTAAGGCTAAGGATTTAACTACCCTATTAAGCTTTTCATACATACTCAATTCAGGCACATCACTTTGAGGTTTAGAATTGTTAACCTCCTGATCACTATCCGAATCTAAAGTGAGATCAAACTTTGGAGGAAGATTGGATTTTTTGTAGTCAAAAGCAATTCTGTCACCCCTCCTTTTTGGTTCTTCATCGGAACTTGATTCAAGTTCGATGTACATCGGGGTATTCCTTATTTCAGTTGAAACACGGCCTCGACCACGTGCTCTTTGGGCCATCCTTCCACCTCTTTGAGGAAAAATGTTTGGAGGCCTAAAGACCACATGTTCGATGTCGTCTTCACTGCTTGAACTTTGTTCTTTTGTACTCTTGATTTTTTCTTTTCTCAGTTCTTGAATCGCTTTTGAACTATGACTTTCTTTCTTTTCTTCCTTATCATTGATCTCTACCTTAGATTTGGTAGTGAACCCTTTGGGAACATAATATGCAGCATCCTCGTAGATCCCGATCTCGTGAATAGAAAATGGTTGCAAATCACCCCTGATTTCAAACTCAATGCCATCTCGTTGGTACTTGATGCATTGATGCAGGGTGGAAGGAACCATCCTATACTCATGGATCCAAGGCCTACCTAAGAGTGCATTAAAGGATGTCGCCGAATCAATTATATGAAATTTCGCTTCAGTTTTCAACTCTCCTATCTCTAGAAGAAGTGTGATCGAACCTAAAGCCTTCTCGCCTTTTTCATTGAGCCCGCAAAGCACTAACTTGTCGGTTGAGAGCTTGTTAGTATCAATTCTAAGGTATGCGAGAGTCTTTATGTTCATCACGTTGACCGATGCACCCGGATCAACAAGAACTCTTGATAATTTAAACTTTCCCACATTTACAGTGATGTAAAGTGGGCTATTATGGTCGGCAGTTCCAAGGAGTAGATCTTCGTCGGAGAAGGTAACTCTTGGAATTTCCTTGAAGTACAAAGCTTCTTCCTCAGAAGTTGAAGCCAATTGAGCTAAGCAAATCTCTGGGTCGAGAAGTGCTTTAATTAGAGTCTCCCTCATCTCTTTTGAAAGGACAAGGGCATTGTAGATGCTCAACTTAGCAGGCAACTTCCTAAGGTGAGCTAAGACGTTATAATCGACGCTTGGAACATTAACATCGGGACCCGGTGGATTTGTAGGAGAGTTTAATTGTTGAGCAGGGGCTTGAATCGGATCAGCAGAAACAACTTGTTTTCCCTTTTCCTGAGGGGGAAGCCTAGGGGGTAAAACCTTGCCACCACGCAGTTGCACTTGCACGATTTCATCGGAAGGACAAACTACGGGGAGGTCTACGCTCTCCTTGGGCAGTTGATTGTCATTTTCTGAATGAGAATCCGAATTTGAAAAGTCTATCACGACGGGACTCCCTTGAAAGTTAATTTCAGGGGTATCACCATCTGATAAGACATCAAATTCATCTTCTCCTTGAAGGGTCAAATCCGGAGAGCTGAGTTTTTGAACTTCTTGATTGTCCTCAGCTGACTGCGGGTTATTTTCAACGGAAGAGTCATTTAAAATTTCATTCTCAATACTAATCATCAAAACATTTGCAGAAGGATCTTTCTTTTTATTCAATTTTTGACCCTTTGCCTTTGATGGGGCAAAGTAAAAGTCAGATAACTTTAGTGGGGATAGTGGTTTTGAGCCACCATCCACCCCTTGTATACATCTCTCATCAATAAATTTCCTCTCTACAGAAGGTTCACTCTTTTCATTCTTATTTAATACAGTAGTTCCTATAACTACTGGAGAGGAAATCGTCCCAAAGTCCTCCTGCGATGCCTCCAGCTCAACCTCCCAGATTGGGCCCCGGGCTCTCGTCGGTAACTATTGAGAAAGACGAAAAGATTGGTTAATCGACTTTTTAAATGCCCGGGATAGTGCTATATCCCAACCATCTTCAATGGACAAAGAAAGATTAGAATTATTACCTGAGATGGATTTGACAGATCCGTGGTCCGGATCGACCAAATACTCCTTCGGAATTATTATGTTACCTTGTCGGAAGTTTCTTTCAAGCCAGTCCATGAAAACAAAGCAGTCTTCAATTGTATGGCCCAACATGCGGTGGTAAGCGCAAAAATTGGGGTGATCCCCCTTATTTGCCTCCTTCGGCTTCTTGGCCTCTGGCAATCAGATGTCTAGTTTCTTTTGAAGACTCTTGAAAATTTTCTTTACCGATTCTCTTTTAAAGGGATAAGGACGAGCCAATCTCTCTTTAATAGTCATCGGGTAAGGTCTTCTAGTGGGTTGAGAAGTTACCTGAAATGGTTGAGATTTCTGAATTTGTTGATTGGTAGGATTACTTGATTGAACGTTTACCGGCTTCTTCCCTTTGTCGACTGCTGAAACCGTTGCTGTCCTCTGTTGACCTCATTTTTGTTTGAGGTCACTTGGACTACTCTTGATCCTAAATAAACTTAATTTCCAAATTAATTTAAATTCTAGGATCCTTCTAGATTCCTAATTTTAAGATCTATTTAGACCTTAGGATCCACTTAGATCTTAGGTCAATCAAGCCAAATCCAAGGTCCAAACGTTTTGTCCTAAAGGTCTTTTCCATTGAAATTTTCAAACACTTAAAAAACCAGTCAAATGACCTCTGATTCAGAGTCTGTCAGTTTCATACTGATGGAACATGTCTCTGGAGGCAACCCTCCAAATTTGAGCCCATTCTGAGGTCTCTAACATCAGAAACTAAATCAAAATCCAAAGGCTGTAAAATCTTCAAATATTTACAGCCTATGCCACTGGACCTGTCACATAGAAGTTTCTGACCATAGAGCCTTCACTAGAGCCTCTAGTCACTTCCAGACCTTTAATATTGATATGTTGAACGTTAAACTGTATTTTTTCTGGATTCACTTTGACCCCCATTTGACCAGGGGTCAAAATGACCAAAATACCCCTTTGGGGCTCAAATGTTGATTTCTAACCAAATGAGCTTCGAATTGAATGCAATCACTTGCAACAAATTTCAAATGTCATTTCAAATCTGTTGGACCAATTCCATACCCCTGGGTCAGCCTGGTTGACCAAGTCAACAGGTTTGACCCAAATGGCCCTTTAAGGATCCAAACAGGTATTTTGAACCAAATGACCTCCCTAGACCTTGATACCACATCCAATAGACTCGAAATGTTATTTTGAATCTGTTGAACCCATTTCTAGACCCTGGACCTGACTGGTTGACCAAGTCAACAAATTTTGGCTTAAGGGCCCATTAAGCCTTCTTGATCCATTTGGCCTATTTAACCCTTTCAAACTCTTAAATCCATAGTGAAACCTAATTGAAATTCGTTCAAACTTGTTTGAGGTTAAGCCATTTTTGTTTTGACTAGGTCAACCTTTGACCTATGGTTAAATCCCTTGTGCATAGGTTATTTTACTTAAATAATTAAACCTATGTCTTCATATTCTCTCCAACCTAGCTTATTAATCCCTCTTGGCTACCACCTCATCTATTGTTGACCAGTTGACTGGTCAACATGGTCAACAAATCCCTTTAAGAGGCTTAAATCTTCAAATAGGCTTGACTCAAGTTAGCTTAATCTCCTCCTTATCCTTTAAATAGCTTTCTAAAGTCCATTCATTGCCATATCAGCACCAATTGAACCATTGACTGGTCAAATGGTTAATGGATGGTCAAATGAACTTTAAACCTTGCCCAATTAAGTCCTTAAGCTAATCCACTTGAGCCCTAGTTAATTCAGCTGTTAATACAGCCTCTAGAACATTCTTAGAGGTGTTTTAAACCTTTGGATCAAGATCCAACAGCCCCTATTGATCCATGTGTCCAAGTGGGGACCAAAGAGGCTTTCCACCTTATTGTCCTTGGCTAGTCCTTGCATCGAGTTTTCCAACCACCCTAGGGACAGATAGCAATGATCTAGGAGCTCTATTAATCAATCTCAACCGTCCATTCTATCTGGAGACGTTTGAATAGGGTTAAACCCTAAAATGAACCCTCATTCTAGCTTGAATACTCTCTCACCTTCCTAGAGCTCCTCCAACCTCATTCTCTATTCCATTGAGCTCCCCAGAGTTTCCTCAACATTTCCCCACCTAAATCCCGCCGGTCAAAGCTTTCCTCCGGCGAGATTCCGGTGAACTCGGCTTAATCCGGTCAAGGGACTGTGCTGCTCGATCCAGACGTTCTAGGGCTCGAGCTTCTACTAGGGATCTTCACTTGGATAGTCTACAAGCTCATCAATCCAGAAACTTTGAAGACCCAACGGTATAATCCCTCGAAACACTTAGATCTAGCACACTTTAGATCAATTTAATTAGCTCTGTATTTGGAATGTTTTGGGACGAACAAATGATTCCCCAGAGTTTCTGTTCATCACTCTGATTTGAGTTTAAAATTTCAAGAAAATTGATCGAGCCGATTTTGAGAATGATCCAGAAAACATTTTCTAGGGCGTTTTTCTAGTATGGCTCATGTGCACGTTTTCTGAACCGTTGATCGCTCGATCAACGGTCCAGATCGAGCCATCTGATGCTTTATTCCAGACGTGTATTTGATTTGGCGTACGACTTTTAGTCCGACGGCATCCGGACCCTCCGTTCAGAACCGTGGGATTAAGTTGCCGCCGTCTGATCTCTCCTTCGTGAGATCAGATCGTGAGATCAGATCGAAGCCTTCGATCCCGAAACGCGGAGGATCGGACGGCCGGGATCTTCTGCCTACGTGGTTAAGTAAAACCGCATGAGGTATCCGGCGAGCGACGCGTGTCAGCCGCCGCCGCGCGTTTGATCCAACGCCCGCCACGCGTCCAGCTGCGCTGCCGATCGGTTTAGGCTATTTTTTTGAGTTAATTTTAATTAGTTTTAAAACTATAAAATTTAATTAAACCATAATAATTTAATTATTAAGCCAAAAATTTAATATAATATATCAAATTTTTCAGAAAATTAAGATCTGCAATTTAAAGTTAAATTTGACTTAAAATATTATATATATTTTAAATTATTTGAATTATTAAGTATTTCCTCTTTTGAATTAATAATTATTTAAAATTCGATTAAAATATTTTAGAGAATTCAAGATTATATTTAAATTATATACATATTTTAGATGAATTTAGTAAAATAGTTAATATTTAATTAACCTTAATTTAGAAAATTATCTTAAATATTGATTATCTTTAAATTATTTTGAATAAGTTTAATACCTTACAATTTTGAAAATTAAAAAGAAACTCATTTTAAAATCAGAAAAATTTAAATAAATTTAAATATTTTAACTCAAAATATATCTTAAAATTTTAAGTTTAATTTGTTTTATTTTGAATTACTTATAGATTTTTTTTTTAGTTAATGTTTAATTAATATTATTTTAGATGTTTTGAAAAATTCAAAATTCAATTTTAAATTATTTTCTTAACTATTCAGAGAATACACATAAGATACTTAACCTAAATTAAAATCAATTTGATATATTTTATATATGCTAAATAATTTCAATTACTTAAACTTCGAAAGTCTAAAGAATCTCTATTTTAAATCATCCTAAGTTATTAAAACATATTTTCAAATTTGTCCTAAAACTATTTTGAGACTTATTCAAAATTATTTTGAATTACTTAAATTTTCTAGAAATCCTTAAAATTAATTTATTTTCTAAATATCAAAATTAGTTTTAAAATTATATACATTAAATTTTGAGAGTTTTGAGAGAAGAGTTTGAAATTTTAAGCATAGGTAGAATGATTGAATAGAAATTTTTGGGAAATCTTGATTAATCAATGAATAATTGTTTTGCTAATTATTCGTTGATTAATCCTTTACTTAATTAAACTTTAAATTGATTTGCATGTTTAAGATACACACACCACTTAGCATAGGTTCTCCTAGATTTAGGATTTGTTTGGTGTGATTACATGCTACGGATGTTATGTTCAAGGGTTAGTTGGAACCTTGATTTGAACCCAATTAACCTAGTGACATGATTAAGGACAAAAATTAAGGACATTTAATTAGAAAACCTAGATTAAGTTTAGAAATTAAGATACACTTCCTTTCAACTCAAAACTTTACATACTTTAACTTAGTGACATTAAGGATAATAATTAAGGATCTAGAGAACTTAGAATAAATTCACTTTTGAAACTTCAAACACTTGAACTTTTAATTTCATTAGCTTTGGTGATCAAATCCTAAGTTTAAGCCTTAATTAACCCTTTAATTAATAAATCATTGTATAACCACTGTTTTGAACCCTTAACCAAAGAAAATTGAAACCAACCTGATTTGACAGCAAACTTAAGATTAATTTAATTTTAAGTAAAATCAAATTTTTTTTATTAATATAATTAATTAAAAAAATATTAAAAATTCCAAAAAATTTCAAACACTTGGGAATCCCTCCTTAGGTCATTACTGACCTTTGGAGTTGATTTCAAGGAGTTGGGAGTTCATTTGGAACAAAATCCCAAAAGGACCCCATAATTAAGCAATTTTAAAAAACATTAAGTACCCCAAACCTCTAAATTCCATAACTAAATCTAGAAAAATCCCAATTGACCAAACTTAATTGCATTGAACTCATAATAAGGTCTAATATTTGTTAAAAATATTAAATTCTAGAAATCTGTTAAATTCAAAAAGTCAACAAATCAGTCAACCATAGATTAAAACTAGTTCAAAACATCAAACCTTCGTAATAAAATGCAGAAAAATCCGATTTTAGCGTACTTACCTTCTAACTGATTATAGTAAGGTCTAGTATTTTAATAAAATATTAACTTTCTAGAAAATACCCTTAATCAAAAAGTCAATTTCTAGCCCCTTAATTAAATGATTAAAATATTCAAAAAATTCATAAAACTCAAAATTGCTTTAAAACTCCAGAAAATGTTAACTTAATGGTTAAAACATTCAACAAACCTTTTAAAACACAACAACCATCCTAAAGATGAAGTTTATTGGCTGTACAACTCCGGGCTGCGGGGCTAAGTGTCCTAAGGAGGCTGGTTCCTCGAGCCTGGTGGCACAACGCCACAAATGGATTTTAAGGGGTGTTAAACCTTAAAATAGATTAATCATTAATTATTTAACCTTTTAAAAAATTTAATTCAATTACATTAATTTGGTTTATCGGCTGGACTACTCCGGGCTGCGGGGCTAAGTGTCCTAAGGAGGCTGGTTCCTCGAGCCTGGTGGAACAACGCCACGAATCAATTAATGGAAAACTTAAATTAATCAACTTTAAAAATCAACAACCGAACATCTCTAATAAAATTTATTAATCTCAAACCTTAATCAAATCAAATCACTTAATTATATCGGGTACCACCAGGTAACCCAGGCCTACGAGGCTATTTACTTAGCCCCAAGGAAGGTGAAATAAACTTCATGGCCTCGGTGTGAAACAAAGGTGGTTCCCAACAAATAATTAATAATTGATTTTAAAAGATTTAAAATATTAATATTTAAACTCTAACTAAATTTCCCTTAAACCTTTCAACCAATCGAACTTTAAATGACTTTAACTAATTATCCTATTTAGGACACATCGAAACCACACGACCTATCTCACACACTTTAGATGGTTTGCTAGGATCACCGACTCTAGTTTTAGGATAGGCCGGTGTTTTACTTTCTGCAGTTGTGTGCCGTACTTTTCGAGCTTTTACTGCATGTTGTTTGCTAGTGTAGAATTGATGTGTTTATTTACTTATTTCCTGCATTCTGTGATTGGTTGTGCGATAGATTTACCCCTAGGCTAGGGACGAATTATACTTGTGCAATCTTATGCAGGTGGCCATGCTCATACAAGGAGCTGAAATTAAAGGGGGCAATTAATAAAAAATTATATATACTCTTTGCACAGATACCTGCCGCGCTTAAGACCCCCTTTGAATAAAAAGAGCATGGCCAAGTGTGGCTAAACAAAATGCATTTTAGTTTTCATGTTATAACTACCTGGGATTGAATATACAACTGCTAATTATTAGGATAACCCTGCAGGATCGAGTCTAGATTTTCTTATTTCACTCAATGTAAATTTAATTCAATAAAGGTTGTAATTTATTTGAAATGACTTGAGATTTGGGTGATCAATCCAATTTGAATTTCAAAGAGGTGAAGACATCCCAAAAGGGGAGAGTCTTCTTCCATTTGGAAGTCAAATTAGGATACTTTTCAAATATCCAAATAGGAAAGATAACACCCCGATCAAGGGGGAGTTTCTTTCCATTTGGATATCCTAAACCAACGAATCAAGATGTTCGTGAGAAGATGAAGGATTGGACGACGGGAAGAATCCTAAATCTCAAAGTCATTTGATTTAAGATTAGAAATCCAGGTTGTAGTCAGTGGTGCCCGGCCACTTTAATTTCTTGTAATTTTTGTGATGTAATAATAAGGGCACTTGCCTATGGACATTTAGTTTGATATATTTAATTTGATTGATTTATTTTAATTGATTGCGCATTAAAACTCCTGCTTTTCTAGTCTTTTTATTTGCATGTCGTGTTTGTATTGACCTGGAATACGAATTTAGGCTCTTAGGGGTCTGTCAAAAATTCTTCTACTTTAATTAAATAAAATTTTTAAGATAAGATAGAAACTCTAAACGGTCCTAAGAAGTAAGCTCGGACTCGCCGAGGGTTTTTCATGCATCATATTAAATCTTCTCTACCTTGTTAGGCATCTCCCCGCCTGCAAGTTCTGGCAGACCACCTGGCCTATGAGGGTGCCGATCTGTCAAGGGGATGTTATGCAATCTCTAGGGAAAAACCTATTTTCTAAGTCAAAATTTTTAAATTGCTACATACCGATTTTGCATTCAATCGAGTCGATTAGCATGCATCACATTAGTAACAAATTAAAAGGAGTCTAATATTTAATTGCATTTATTTAGACATCAAACCCAACATAAGTCTAAGGGGTCAATTAAGGATCTACTCTAGATGTCGACCCCATTCCTTTATACTTTTCTAATTAACGTCCCGACCACTCTACATAAATTGACCGGACTCATAATTTTAAATCGTTTAGGTGGTTTAGCTGGCTCCCCAATCCAGGTCGGGATAAGACCAGACTCGTATTGCACTAGCTAGGTTCGGGGCACTAACTTTTAGTGCCCAATTTAGTTTTAGGTTCCGAGGCTGGCCCGGGCCATAAGACCTCAACTTCTGGGAATTGAATCCCACTTTCTAATAAAATTGACTATTCAAATTAAAGAATCTATTTCAATCAAATTCGAGCCCAACAATTAGGATAGACTGGGGTGTTTCTGAAGTAATTCAGAATCTCAAAACACCTCCTACTTTTCTCCCTTTGGATTCGAAAATAAGTCTTCAATTTTGACCCAATCCCATTTGAATTTCTAATCCTTTACCTCCTTTGACATACAACTTTGAAATCTTAAATGAAATTCATATCGCTATTTTAATCGAGAGTTTTCGTAGAAAAATCTCTAATTTTCCTACGATGTAATTAACTACGAGGGTTTGCGCTCTTAGGAGATTCAGTAACCCAGATCTAATTTTTCAAAAATTAAAAATTGATTTCTTTTAAAACATCAATTAATTATCTTTGGGAAATTTAATATCCCCAAAAATAATTAAATATTTTCAAAACTATATATTTAAATAAATATTTTTTTAATCAAAACAAAAAATGACGACTCCGCTGGGGACTAATCTCACTCTCCATCTCTAATAGCGACATAAATTTTATTGAATCAGTAGTCTTAACTACCCTTCTCTCCATTGGTCCCTCTCCCATTTCTTTCTTGGGTGAGTGTGGCCAACTCAATTAAGACATGTGTAATGAGAGGTAAGTGTAGGAAACCACCCTCTGGATTAGGCTTGGACATTTTTCCTCCAACTTGGTTGGTAGAGCAAAAGAGTCAAGCCTATTCCTTTCTAAACGTTTCTATAAATGTTAGAAACTTGCGTGCTCGGATTGCTAGTGGCATGTTAAGTTATATAACTTATAGAAACTCTTCTTATTATCAAGGTCTAAATCTTCAATCTTTTGATAGAGATGACTCCTTCCAACATCTAATTAATCGCTATGTGGCATCGTTATATATTGAGTTGTAAGTCTTTCAATCCAATATATACAATTGATTGTAGAATTCAATTTTAAAGATTGTATTAAAAATTCAATTATATCGATAGAATTAAGCTATGACACTTCATTCTTAATTCACTAATTAGAATAAAAGAGTCAAGTAAATTCCAAATAAATCTCCCCTAAGTAATGTGGACCTTC
Source organism: Dendrobium nobile (assembly GCA_022539455.1). Lineage (NCBI taxonomy): Eukaryota > Viridiplantae > Streptophyta > Magnoliopsida > Asparagales > Orchidaceae > Dendrobium > Dendrobium nobile. The sequence continues at coordinate 47,435,077 of CM039736.1, forward strand.
CGTTGAATAAAAATTCAACACCTTGAGTCTCAAAATAAGGGGAGATGCTGTCAAAATTTTGAATTTTTGGACATCTCTTTAAAAGATCATTTCAAATTGATTGATTGTTGTTATATACTTTCCTACGGCAATCGTTGTAAGAAGCATATACGACATATCCTTGAATTTTCTCGGCAAGTTTTTGCCTTCAATAATTTCAACTTTTAATTGTATTTGAAAACCTTGTGGTATTTTCTCCTTATAATTGTAGACCTTTCTGTTGAATGAAAATTCAACACCTTGAGTCTCAAAATAAGGGGAAATGCTGCCAGATTTTTGAATTTTCTAAAAAATAATTGATTGACATTGTTATATGTCCTCATATACAACGAACCCTTAAATTCTATCTAGTTGAAGTTTGTCTTTAACATTTTACCCTTTGATTATTCCTAGGGTTGAAAGAGTGAAGCTTTCTTAGTAGCTTTCCCTATATTTATTTGTGAACCTGCTTGTTGAATGAAAATTCAACACATTGAGTTCCAAAAATAAGGGGAAATGCTGCCAGATTTTTGAATTTTCAAATCTCCATCCTTCAAAACCAATTCAATTCTCATTGTTACATGTAGCACCACAACCTTTTTCAAGGGTAAAACATGTACGATGTGAACTCAATCCTTTTCGAATTCAAACATCTTCTCCAAACTCATTCAAATCAAGTCCAGGTTATCGTTGTTATATATTTTCCTACAAAATCCTTTTGTAGTTGAATGTATATGACGAAAATTCTAACCTTCTTTCAATCGAAATCAATCTCCATATTCTATCATTTTATACCGGGTTATAGCTCTTATAACCCGATATTTATGATAAAATATAAATTTATTTTCAAATTCAAATTCAAGTTTCTAATTCAAATCTTCTTCTTCCCAATTCTCAGATAATCAAATCATCTGCAATGGCTGGCAAACTTCTGTTTTCGATGGACCGTGATTTAATGATCGAAGAGCTGGTTTATGAAAATTTAATCCAATTTGGAATAGGGTTAAAGTCCCTTAGACTGGTGATGAATGGAAATACTTTGGTGGACCTTACGGTTGAGGGCGAAGAGAAACCTATAGTTCAGTTGGCCATAGGAGCCGGGAACGATGCCCCTCCTAGTCTGTGGTCAGCATTAGATATTGCCAACGCACCAAAAGAATTTCTTGAGGATGCAAAAAAATTAGAAGCTGCCGCTGCGGCCAAAAGAGTGCTTGAGAAAGGATCTTCTAGTTCTGAAACTCTTTATGGCAGTAAAAATTCCAAGAAGAACTACCTTAGAAGAATAAGAAAGAAAATAACCAAGACCAAGAAGGTGGCCGAGCTGAAGGCCTTGGGAAAAGTTGATCTTGAGGCTGCCGAGGAGCTGCCAATCCCTGCCTCGTCTCCACTCCTTAAAGGGAGTCGTTTTCACCCCCTCGCAGCTGCTGCAGGGGAGGAGAGAGTTACTCGGATAGCTAGCACTCCGCCTAGCCCTGTCGACTATTCTGTTAAAAGGACCCCGAAGGAGAGGCAAGTTCTTAAAACCAAGATGTTGAGAAATATCATCCAAACTTGTGCTGCCCAAACAGGTCAAACTAAAGAGCAGTATGTGAGACACTTGATGGGAGTGATCTCACACAAACTCGAGAAAGAAGTTCTTAAAGAAGAAAATTCTGAAGCCAAGAACCTGACTCTTCAACCAGTGAGGAAAAATAAGAAATTTGTCAAACAACATGTATCTTCAGTCTTGGTAGATGGATACCACTGGGTGCCTCGCCTCCCCTCTGCAAAGACGGAGGAGATAGTATTAACTGGGTCTGGCCAGAGTCGCCCTCTTAGTGGTAGACCACCAACCCCACATTCAAAACTGTCAAAGCTGGCCCTAGTGATAGAAAAGTCTAAAGAAGTCTTTAAAGAGCCAAAACCAGTTGATGTTAAGGGCAAGAGGCCCATGTCGCCAGAAGAATCATGTGCAAGAAGGAAGTTCAGTAGATGTATTGGAATTCAATTCAGGGAACCTCAAACTCAGATACCAGTCAAACTCCCTCGACTCCCAATTCAGGGATGTGAGGACTCTTTTCGTGTTGATGTTGGAGCCCCCGCTGTTCAAGCACCTCCATCACCAATTAAGATAGATGTCCCTCACCCTACTGAGGATGTCACCCTTGTGACTACCGACCCCGGGACAGTCCGAGGGGAGGAGATGATTCGAGATCTTGATTAAGAGATGTTAGATCAATTGGTTAGTGAAGAAATCACTGAAGAGGATGCTAAGATTAGTAACATCTTTGATAAGTTAGATGTGAAAGAGTATGATCAAGTAATGGATTATGATGGATACCTGCCAATTTATGCTGAAGCAATAGATGGGAGGCCGGTTGAGGAAGTAGTACAAGAAATCAGGGATATCCTTAAGAAAAAGACTGTTGAAGAATTTAATCCGGATGAAGATGACTTGCTAGTTGACAGGGAGCCAGTAGCGGATGTCCATATGGTTGAAACTCGTGCGTCAGCTAAAGATGCTGAGCCTTCTAAGCACCATTCTGGAAAGGAGGAAGAGTTAGCAGCGGTCGACTCAGATTCAGACAGTTCCGTCAGATTGAAAAAGAAAGATGAGTATATTAAAAATCTTGAAAGAAAAGTTGAGGAAATGATGATTAGAGTTGAACAGATGCAGAGTCAGCTTTTGCAATCACAGCAGTCCAAACCCGAGCAGTTGCAGCCCACAGTACTTACAACGGGCGAGCACAGCAGGAAGGCTGATTCTAGTCTCAAGCTTCCAGAAGTCACTTCTCCACCAGAAAAAGATATCCGTCAGATGATTGAGACCCAAGTAAGGGAGGCCTTAGCCTATTCACAAGGAACTGTATCCATTCCAAAGGGTAGACCCTACCCTGAGGAATATGATTTGGTTCCTTATCCAAAGGGTTTTGTGCCACCTTCTTTCAAAGTTTTTAGCGGCTTAGAAAACCCAAGACAACATCTGGCTCATTTCCGAGCAAGCTGTTGCAATGCAGGAGGGTCGGATGCTCTACTCTTTCGCCAGTTTGTGAGTAGTCTGTCCGGTATTGCTTTTGAGTGGTACGCAGATCTACCAAACGGTTCAGTAAAAACTTTCACAGAGCTCGAGGGTCTCTTTTTAAAGAGATTCTCAGGAGCTCAACAACGTGTAACCGTTGGTGATCTCATCATCAAAAAGCAAAAACCGGGCGAGTCTTTAGTCGACTACATCTTGAGGTGGCGAAACCTCTCGATGAAATGTGAACCCTAACTGCAGGAGCAACATGTAGTGGAGATTCTTCTAAAGAATATCCACGGGCCTATTGCTTTTCTGTTGAAGGGGTTTACCATCAAAACCTTCGAGAAGCTCCTTAACAAAGCTAGAAATCTACAAGAAGAGGCTTCCAAAATGCCATTCTTGAAGGATTCTACTGAAGATAAGAAGGTTAGCAAACCGTTGAAATCCTTTGAAAAGAGGGCAGCAACGGTTTCAGCAGTCGACAAGGGGAAGAAGCCGATCACTGTTCAATCAAGTAATTCTACTGTTCAGCAGACTCAAAAACCTCAACCGTTTCAGGTAACTTCTCAACCTACTAGAGAATATCACCGGACTACTTTTAAAGAGAGATTGGCTCGTCCTTATCCATTTAAAAGGGAGTCGGTGAAGAAAATTTTTAAGAGCCTCCTAAAGAAGCCAGATTTTCGATTGTCGGAGGCCAAGAAGTCGGAAGAGACAAATAAAAAGGATGATCCGACTTTTTGCCCCTACCATCTCATGTTAGGCCACACAATCGAAGATTGCATACCCTTTAAGGACTGGCTTGAATGAAACTTTCGTCAAGGTAATATTATAATTCCAAAGGAGTACTTGGTCAATCTGGATCAGGGATCTGTCAAATTCATCTCAGGTAATAATTCTAATCTTTCTTTGTCCATTGAAGATGGTTGGGATATAGCACTATCCCGGGCATTTAAAAAGTCTATTAACCAATCTTTTCGTCTTTCTCAACAGTTATCGACGAGAGCCCGGTGCCCGATCTGGGAGGTTGAGCTGGAGGCATCGCAGGAGGATGTTGGGACGATTTCCTCTCCAGTAGTTGTAGGAACTACCGTATTAAACAAAAATGAAAAGAGTGAACCCTTTGTAGAGAGGAAATTTGTTGATGAGAGATGTGTACAAGTAGTGGATGGCGACTCAAAACCACTAGCCCCACTAAAGTTATCTGACTTTTACTTTGCCCCATCAAAGGAAAAGGGTCAAAATTTAAATAAAAAGAAAGATCCTTCTGCAAATATTTTGATGATTAGTGTTGAGAATGAAATTCTAAATGACTCTTCCGTTGAAAATAACCCGGAGCCAGCTGAGGACAATCAAGAAGTTCCAAAACTCAGCCCTCCGGATTTGACCCTTCAAGGAGAAGATGAATTTGATGTCTTATCAGATGGTGATACCCCTGAAATTAACTTTCAAGGGAGTCCCGTCGTGATAGACTTTTCGGATTCAGATTCTCATTCAGAAAATGACAATCAACCACCTAAGGAGAGCGTAGACCTCCCCGTAGCTTGTCCTTCCGATGAAATCGTGCAAGTGCAACTGCGTGGTGGCAAGGTTTTACCCCCTAGGCTTCCACCATAGGAAAAGGGAAAACAAGTTGTTTCCGCTGATCCGATTCAAGTTCCTACTCGACAATCAAACTCTCCTACAAATCCACCGGGTCCCGATGTTAATGTTCCAAGTGTCGATTACAACGTCTTAGCTCACCTTAGGAAGTTGCCTGCTAAGTTGAGCATCTACGATGCCCTTGTCCTTTCAAAAGAGATGAGGGAGACTCTAATTAAAGTACTTCTCGACCCCGAGATTTGCTTAGCTCAACTCGCTTCAACTTTCGAGGAAGAAGCTTTGTACTTCAAGGAAATCCCAGGAGTTACCTTCTTCGATGAAGATCTACTCCTTGGAACTGTCGATCACAATCGCCCACTTTACATCACTGTAAATGTGGGAAAGTTTAAATTGTCAAGAGTTCTTGTTGATCCGGGTGCATCGGTCAATATGATGAACATAAAGACTCTCGCATATCTTAGAATTGATACTAGCAAGCTCTGAACCGACAAGTTAGTGCTTCGCGGGTTCAACGAAAAAGGCGAGAAGGCTTTAGGTTCGATCACACTTCTTCTAGAGATAGGAGAGTTGAAAACTGAAGCAAAATTTCATATAATTGATTCGGCGACATCCTTTAATGCACTCTTAGGTAGGCCTTGGATCCATGAGTATAGGATGGTTCCTTCCACCCTACATCAATGCATCAAGTACCAACGAGATGGCATTGAGTTTGAAATCAGGGGTGATTTGCAACCATTCTCTATTCACGTGATCGGGATCTACGAGGATGCTGCATATTATGTTCCCAAAGGGTCCACTACCAAATCTAAGGTAAAGATCAATGTTAAGGAAGAAAAAGTAGAAAGTCATAGTTCAAAAGCAATTCAAGAGCTGAGAAAAGAAAAAATCAAGAGTACAAAAGAACAAAGTTCAAGCAGTGAAGACGACGTCGAGCATGTGGTCTTTAGGCCTCCAAACAATTTGCCTCAAAGAGGTGGAAGGATGGCCCAAAGAGCACGTGGCCGAGGCCGTGTTTCAACTGAAAGAAGGAATACCCCGATGTACATCGAACTTGAATCAAGTTCCGATGAAGAACCAAGAAAGAGGGGTGACAGAATTGCTTTTGACTACAAAAAATCTAATCTTCCTCCAAAGTTTGAACTCACTTTAGATTCAGATAGTGATCAGGAGGGTAACAATTCTAAACCTCAAAGTGATGAGCCTGAATTGAGTATGTATGAAAAGCTTAATAGGGTAGTCAAATCCTTAGCCTTAACCCCACTGTCCACTGACAGAGTCTCAGGGTTAGTAACTAAGGATTCCCTTAACTTAGATGGAGAAGTAAGGAAAGTCCAGAGGTTCTTCCCTGGCACCTCCTCTTCAAGGAACGAAGGTGATGTAATCCTTGAAGAGGCAAATTTCAACTAATTAATGGAATTACCTTTCGGCTACTTTCCTCTTGGTGTTAAAGCTCTTATTTCTAAAAGTTTTGCTCCGAGTTAATGGACTAAGGGTCAAGCTAGATACCACCAAAGTATTTGAAATTCCAAATTCAATAAAAATTGTACGAGTGGTATCAGCTTTGGTACCGTTAGTTCGTTTGACGATGATGAATATTGCTTGATGATAACCATCCATCTTGAATCTGAAAGTGTCCCTACTGAAGTCGTCGATTCGCTCGACAGACTTTGTTTGGAGACCTTAGATGATTCAGATGAAGTTCAAATTCGGGATGCACCCCCTGAATTTGAAGAAGAAATTAAATCGACAGTTGATGAACTTAAAGAAATTAACCTTGGAACAGAGGATGACCCTCGCCCCACGTTCATAAGTTCTTTATTGAGTGAGGACGAGTCTAAGGATCTAATTCAACTTCTATCCAAGTTTAAGGACTGTTTTGTTTGGACATACGACGAAATACCGGGCTTGTCCGCCGATATAGCAGTTCATAAACTTGGAATCCGGCATGATGCCATTCCTGTCAAACAAGCTCCACGACGCATGCGTCTGGAGATCGAACAACAAGTCATTTCTGAAGTTAAAAAACTGGTCGAAGCCGGATTTATCCGGGAGGAGCAATATCCTTCTTGGGTAGCCAGTGTTGTGCCCGTTTGAAAGAAAATGGTCAAATCCGGATCTGTGTTGACTATAGAGACCTGAATAAGGCATGTCCCAAGGATGAATTTCCTTTGCCAATTCCAGAACTAATGGTGGACATCGCCTCCTCACATGTTGTTTTCTCCTTTATGGATGGCTCGTCTGGTTATAATCAAATCAAGATGGCCCCAGAAGATGAGATAAACACTGCATTCAGAAGTCCTATAGGGATCTTTTGTTATAAAGTGATGCCATTTGGCCTTAAAAATACCGGTGCAACCTACCAGCGAGCTATGACTCGAATCTTTGATGACTTAATCCACAATCAAGTCGAATGCTACATCGACAATTTGGTTGTCAAGAGTAAAGTTAAAGAGGCTCATCTTTATGACTTAAGAATCGTCTTCGAGCGGTTGCGCCGCTACGACCTTAAGATGAATCCCTTGAAGTGCGCCTTCGGTGTCACGTTAGGAAAATTTCTAGGTTTCGTAGTGAGGCACCGTGGAATTGAAATAGACCCTGCCAAAATCGAAGCTATCTTAAATATGCCGCCTCCTAGGAGCCTTACTCAACTAAGGTCTCTTCAAGGTAGATTGGCATATATAAGAAGATTCATTTTCAATCTTTCAGGAAGATGTCAACCATTCTCGGTCCTCACTAAAAAGGATGCCAAATTCATTTGGGACGAGAAATGTCAATCTGCTTTTGAAAACATCAAACAATACCTGACGAATCCACCAGTCTTGGCAGCCCCTATTCCGGGGAGACCTTTAATACTTTACACTGCGGCCCTTGACAAGTCTCTTGGGGCCCTCCTTGCTCAAGTCAATGACAAAGGGAAAGAGAACGCTCTCTACTACCTAAGTCGGAGACTTCTACCAATGGAAATTCGGTATCCAACAATTGAGAAACATTATCTTGCCTTAGTCTTTGCAGCTCAAAAACTAAGACATTACATGCTTTCTCATCAAATCAACTTAATTTCCAGTTTCAACCCCTTGCAATACCTTATGACCAGGCCTACGTTGTCAGGACGTTTGGCTCGTTGGTCTATGATATTGCTCCAATTTGAAATCATTTTCATTCCCCTGCGTGCTGTGAAAGGGCAGGCCGTCGCCGACTTCCTTGCGGCACATCCGTTGCCGGTGGAATCTCCTCTAAATGATGATTTACCTGATGAACAAATCATGAGTTTTGAGGAAGCCACTACTCAAACCTGGGAAATGTATTTTGACGGTGCTGCGTCTTCTCAACGGGGCAAAACATCTGAATCTACTATTCCCGGGAAAGCCGGAGTTGGCCTGGTATTCATAGCACCGGATAAGGGAATGATGTACTTTTCCTACCACTTATCAGAACCTTGTACGAATAATGAAGCTGAGTATGAAGCTCTGATAACAGGCCTGGAACTTGCAATTTTAATGGAGATTAAAGAGATTAAAATCTTTGGTGACTCTCAACTGGTGATCAACCAGATTGCTGGGACATATAAGGTTTTGAATCCTAAACTCCTGAAGTACCATCAGTACATCTGTCACTTGCTCGAGCAAATTCCGATTGTAACTATGTATAGGATTCCTCGTGAAAGCAATTCTTCGGCGGATGCCCTCGCAAAGCTTACAAAGGAATTTGCCTGTCCAGAAGAAGACTCCATCCCTATAGAGGTGCAGGGTCGTTAAGTCTTGTCTCCTATAGATTTGGAGTACATCAACAAATAAATTTTCCAAGTCCTTTCTACCTCTTCAGCAGTCGATGAAGAAGCAGATTGGAGACAACCGATAATTGAATACCTTCAAGAAGGTAAGCTCCCTCATGAGAGATCCCTTGCCCATCAAATTAATAAACGTGCCCTATCCTACGCACTAGTCAACAATACGTTGTACCGACGGTCGTTTGGTCAGATGTGGCTCCGTTGCTTAGACAAATGTGAGGCCCTGAAGATCGTTAACGAAGTCCATGCTGGACTGTGCGGTGCTCATCAATTGGGTCCAAAGATGAAAATGAAGATCAAAAGACTTGGGTACTACTGGCCTACAATGATTGGCGATTGCATGAAATTTGCAAAGTGTTATCATCAGTGCCAAGTACATGGTGTGGTTTTACATCAGCCGCCTAACGTGTTGCATCCCACGATAGCCTTGTGGCCCTTCGAAAGTTGCGGTACGGATATCATTGGGCCAATTGACCCTCCTTCTTCAAAGGGTCACCGCTTCATTTTAGCAGCGACTGATTACTTTTCAAAGTGGGCAGAAGCAGTCCCACTAAGAAATGTAACATCACACCATGTAATGAAATTCTTCCGTGACCATATCGTATATAGATTTGGCGTTCCGTGCAGAATCATATCTGATAATGGGTCCGCTTTCAAATCTACAAAGATCAATAATTTTGCAAATCGCCATGGTATTGATTGGAGATACTCAACAATTTATTACCCACGGGCTAATGGATTGGCTGAGGCCTTCAATAAAACTTTGGTTTAAATTATCAAAAAGACCCTCGATGATAATAAACGCCAGTGGGATGAGAGGTTGGTGGAAGCTTTGTGGGCCTACAGGACCACTTATCGAACCCCGACCCAATCCACACCGTTTGCACTAGTGTACGGATCCGAGGCCGTACTCCCTCTTGAAGTTCAAATCCCTTCGCTCAGAATTGCAATTCAGAACCAGATTACAACTCAACAAAATGCACAACTCCGTTTGGAAGAACTTGAAAGCCTTGAAGGACGTCGTCTCCAAGCTCAACAAAACCTAGAATTATATAAAGCCCGAATGATTCAAGCTCACGATAAGTTAGTGCGACCTAGAACCTTCCAAGTAGGCGACTTGGTCTTGGTTCTTCGGAGGCCTATCTTAGCACACCGAAAACTCGGTGGAAAGTTTGAACCAACTTGGGAAGGACCCTTCGTAGTGGAAACAGTCTACGAAGGAGGCTCGTATCAGCTAGTGGATTATAAGGGAAATCACCCAATGCTTCCTGTAAACGGGCGTTTCCTTAAGAGATACTATGCTTGATGTAGCTCAAATTTTTAATTAATAAAACTTTCAAATTTCAAGTCAAATCGATTCAATTGTTGCAAATCGTTTTAATTTCAATATTTCGTGTCTCTTTTCTTAAGTCTAGATGTGAGTTTTTGCATCTTCCTGCCTCAATTTTAATCCTCCTTAGTGGTGGAGTACGCCCTTCGTGGCACCACCCTAAGATTTAAAATCTTGACTTTGGTTTTATGTAGAACAGGTTTCTTCTACATATAATCATCCAAATTTGATCTCTGGTGGGAAGCAATGCTTCTTTCCCCCTAAGATCTTTAATTTCCTCTTCCTTAAGGACAGATGTGAGTCATCGCGCTTTCTTTCCTTAGGATTAGATCCGCTAGTGGTGGAGCATGCCCTCTGTGGCACCACCCTAGCATTTGAGTTGAGGATTAGTGGTGGAGCGTGCCCTTCGTGGCGCCACCCTAATTCCTATCCGCTAGTGGTGGAGCATGCCCTCTGTGGCACCACCCTAGAATTTGAGTTGAAGATTAGTGGTGGAGCATGCCCTTCGTGGCGCCATCCTAATTCGTACCCGTTAGTGGTGGAGCATGCCCTCTGTGGAACCACCCTGACATTTGACTTTAGGATTAGTGGTGGAGCGTGCCCTTCATGGCGCCATCCTAATTCGTACTCGTTAGTGGTGGAGCATGCCCTCTGTGGCACCACCCTGACATTTGACTTTAGGATTAGTGGTGGAGCGTGCCCTTCGTGGCGCCATCCTAATTCGTACCCGTTAGTGGTGGAGCATGCCCTCTGTGGCACCACCCTGACATTTGACTTTAGGATTAGTGGTGGAGCGTGCCCTTCGTGGCGCCATCCTAATTCGTACCCGTTAGTGGTGGAGCATGCCCTCTATGGCACCACCCTGACATTTGACTTTAGGATTAGTGGTGGAGCATGCCCTTCGTGGTGCCATCCTAATTCGTACCCGTTAGTGGTGGAGCATGCCCTCTGTGGCACCACCCTGACATTTGACTTGAGGATTAGTGGTGGAGCGTGCCCTTTGTGGCGCCATCCTAATTCGTATCCGTTAGTGGTGGAGCATGCCCTCTGTGGCACCACCCTAGCATTTGAATTAAACGATTAGTGGTAGAGCATGCCCTCTGTGGCACTACCCTAATAAATTTAAATCTTGTTTCCCTAGGGATGAATTTTTCATTCCCTTAGGATTAAAATTCCACACTTGACCTTCAATCTCGGTCAACGTCAATACGTGCAATAGAACTCCGCTCTCTTACACATATTGGGGGTCCATTTGTTGACCTCATTTTTGTATGAGGTCACTTGGACTACTCTTGATCCTAAATCAGTTTAATTTCCAAATTAATTTAAATTCTAGGATCCTTCTAGATTCCTAATTTTAAGATCTATTCAGACCTTAGGATCCACTTAGATCTTAGGTCAATCAAGCCAAATCCAAGGTCCAAACGTTTTGTCCTAAAGGTCTTTTCCATTGAAATTTTCAAACACTTAAAAATCCAGTCAAATGACCTCCGATTCAGAGTATGTTAGTTGCATACTGATGGGACATGTCTCTGGAGGAAACCCTCCAAATTTGAGCCCATTCTGAGGTCTCTAACATCAAAAACTAAATCAAAATCCAAAGGCTGTAAAATCTTCAAATATTTACAGCCTATGACACTGGACCTGTCACATAGAAGTTTCTGACCTTAGAGCCTTCACCAAAGCCTCTAGTCACTTCCAGACCTTTAATATTGATATGTTGAACGTTAAACTGTATTTTTCTGGATTCACTTTGACCCCCATTTGACCAGGGGTCAAAATGACCAAAATACCCCTTTGGGGCTCAAATGTTGATTTCAAACCAAATGAGCTCCGAATTGAATGCAATCACTTGCAACAAATTTCAAATGTCATTTCAAATCTGTTGGACCAATTCCTTACCCCTGGGTAAGCCTGGTTGACCAAGTCAACAGGTTTGACCCAAATGGCCCTTTAAGGATCCAAACAGGTATTTTGAACCAAATGACCTCCCTAGACCTTGAGACCACATCCAATAGACTCGAAATGTTATTTTGAATCTGTTGAACCCATTTCTAGACCCTGGACCTGACTGGTTGACCAAGTCAACAAATTTTGGCTTAAGGGCCCATTAAGGGCCCATTAAGCCTTCTTGATCCATTTGGCCTATTTAACCCTTTCAAACTCTTAAATCCATATTGAAACCTAATTGAAATTCTTTCAAACTTGTTTGAGGTTAAGCCATTTTTGTTTTGACTAGGTCAACCTTTGACCTATGGTTAAATCCCTTGTGCATAGTTTATTTTACTTAAATAATTAAACCTATGTCTTCATATTCTCTCCAACCTAGCTTATTAATCCCTCTTGGCTACCACCTCATCTATTGTTGACCAGTTAACTGGTCAACATGGTCAACAAATCCCTTTAAGAGGCTTAAATCTTAAAATAGGCTTGACTCAAGTTAGCTTAATCTCCTCCTTATCCTTTAAATAGCTTTCTAAAGTCCATTCATTGCCATATCAGCACCAATTGACCCATTGACTGATCAAATGGTCAATGGATGGTCAAATGAACTTTAAACCTTGCCCAATTAAGTCCTTAAGCTAATCCACTTGAGCCCTAGTTAATTCAGCTGTTAATACAGCCTCTAGAACATTCTTAGAGGTGTTTTAAACCTTTGGATCAAGATCCAACAGCCCCTATTGATCCATGTGTCCAAGTGGGGACCAAAGAGGCTTTCCACCTCATTGTCCTTGGCTAGTCCTTGCATCCAGTTTTCCAACCACCCCAGGGACAGATGGCAATGATCTAGGAGCTCTATTAATCAATCTCAATCGTCCATTCTATCTGGAGACGTTTGAATAGGGCTAAACCCTAAAATGAACCCTCATTCTAACTTGAATACTCTCTCACCTTCCTAGAGCTCCTCCAGCCTCATTCTCTGTTCCATTGAGCTCCCCAGAGTTTCCTCAACATTTCCCCACCTAAATCCCGCCGGTCAAAGCTTTCCTCCGACGAGATTCTGGTGAACTCGGCTTAATCCGATCAAGGGACTGTGCTGCTCGATCCAGACGTTCTAGGGCTCGAGCTTCTACTAGGGATCTTCACTTGGACAGTCTACAAGCTCATCAATCCAGAAACTTTGAAGACCCAACGGTATAATCCCTCGAAACACTTAGATCTAGCACACTTTAGATCAATTTAATTAGCTCCGTATATGGAATGTTTTGGGACGAACAAATGATTCCCCAGAGTTTCTGTTCATCACTCTGATTTGAGTTTAAAATTTCAAGAAAATTGATCGAGCCGATTTTGAGAATGATCCAGAAAACATTTTCTAGGGCGTTTTTCTAGTCTGGCTCATGTGCACGTTTTCTGAACCGTTGATCGCTCGATCAACGGTCCAGATCGAGCCGTCTGATGCTTTATTCCAGACGTGTATTTGATTTGGCGTACGACTTTTAGTCCGACGGCCTCCGGACCCTCCGTTCAGAACCGCGGGATTAAGTTGCCGCCGTCTGATCTCTCCTTCGTGAGATCAGATCGTGAGATCAGATCGAAGCCGTCGATCCCGAAATGCGGAGGATCGGACGGCCGGGATCGTCTGCCTACGTGGTTAAGTAAAAACGCGTGAGGTATCCGGCGAGCGACGCGTGTTAGCCGCCGCCGCGCGTTTGATCCAACGCCCGCCACGCATCCAGCTGTGCCGCCGATCGGTTTAGGCTATTTTTTTGAGTTAATTTTAATTAGTTTTAAAACTATAAAATTTAATTAAACCATAATAATTTAATTATTAAGCCAAAAATTTAATATAATATATCAAATTTTTCAGAAAATTAAGATCTTCAATTTAAAGTTAAATTTGACTTAAAATATTATATATATTTTAAATTATTTGAATTATTAAGTATTTCCTCTTTTGAATTAATAATTATTTAAAATTCAATTAAAATATTTTAGAGAATTCAAGATTATATTTAAATTATATACATATTTTAGATGAATTCAGTAAAATAGTTAATATTTAATTAACCTTAATTTAGAAAATTATCTTAAATATTGATTATCTTTAAATTATTTTGAATAAGTTTAATACCTTACAATTTTGAAAATTAAAAAGAAACTCATTTTAAAATCAGAAAAATTTAAATAAATTTAAATATTTTAACTCAAAATATATCTTAAAATTTTAAGTTTAATTTGTTTTATTTTGAATTACTTATAGATTTTTTTTTTTTTTAGTTAATGTTTAATTAATATTATTTTAGATGTTTTGAAAAATTCAAAATTCAATTTTAAATTATTTTCATAACTATTCAGAGAATACACTTAAGATACTTAACCTAAATTAAAATCAATTTGATATATTTTATATATGCTAAATAATTTAAATTACTTAAACTTCGAATATTTAATTAATATTCAATCCAAGTAATTTTCAAAAGTCTAAAGAATCTTTATTTTAAATCATCCTAAGTTATTAAAACATATTTTCAAATTTGTCTTAAAACTATTTTGAGACTTATTCAAAATTATTTTGAATTACTTAAATTTTCTAGAAATCCTTAAAATTAATTTATTTTCTAAATAGAAAAATTAGTTTTAAAATTATATACATTAAATTTTGAGAGTTTTGAGAGAAGAGTTTGAAATTTTAAGCATAGGTAGAATGATTGAATAGAATTTTTTGGGAAATCTTGATTAATCAATGAATAATTGTTTTGCTAATTATTCATTGATTAATCCTTTACTTAATTAAACTTTAAATTGATTTGCATGTTTAAGATACACACACCACTTAGCATAGGTTCTCCTAGATTTAGGATTTGTTTGGTGTGATTACATGCTACGGATGTTATGTTCAAGGGTTAGTTGGAACCTTGATTTGAACCCAATTAACCTAGTGACATGATTAAGGACAAAAATTAAGGGCATTTAATTAGAAAACCTAGATTAAGTTTAGAAATTAAGATACACTTCCTTTCAACTCAAAACTTTACATACTTTAACTTAGTGACATTAAGGATAATAATTAAGGATCTATTCTTAGAGAACTTAGAATATTTCCTATAATTAAGATTCACTTCCCCTTGAGTTGAAACTTCAAACACTTGAACTTAGGGACATGTACAGCCACTAGGAGAAATTTCATTAACTTTGGAAATCATTAAGGCCCTTAATCAAATTTCCTAAGTTTAAGCCTTAATTAACCCTTAAACCTTCCGAAAAATGTAATAAATCAGTTCTAAACCCAAAAAATATGTATAACCCCTCTAACTGACCAGTTTTGAACCCTTAACCAAAGAAAATTAAAACCAACCTGATTTGACAGCAAACTTAAGATTAATTTAATTTTAAGTAAAATCAAATTTTTTTATTAATATAATTAATTAAAAAAATATTAAAAATTCCAAAAAATTTCTCAAACACTAGGGAATCCCTCCTTAGGTCATTACTGACCTTTGGAGTTGATTTCAAGGAGTTGGGAGTTCATTTGGAACAAAATCCCAAAAGGACCCCTTAATTAAACAATTTTAAAAATCATTAAGTACCCCAAACCTCTAAATTCCATAACTAAATCTAGAAAAATCCAAATTGACCAAACTCAATTGCATTGAACTCATAATAAGGTCTAATATTTGTTAAAAATATTAAATTCCAGAAATTTGTTAAATTCAAAAAGTCAACAAATCAGTCAACCATAGATTAAAACTAGTTCAAAACTTCAAACCTTCATAATAAAATGCAGAAAAATCCGATTTAAGCGTACTTACCTTCTAACTGATCGTAGTAAGGTCTAGTATTTTAATAAAAAATTAACTTTCCAGAAAATACCCTTAATCAAAAAGTCAATTTCTAGCCCCTTAATTAAATGATTAAAATATTCAAAAAATTCATAAAACTCAAAATTGCTTTAAAACTCAAGAAAATGTTAACTTAATGGTTAAAACATTCAACAAACCTTTTAAAACACAACAACCATCCTAAAGATGAAGTTTATTGGCTGGACTACTCCGGGCTGCGGGGCTAAGTGTCCTAAGGAGGCTGGTTCCTCGAGCCTAGTGGCACAACGCCACGAATGGATTCTAAGGGGTGTTAAACCTTAAAATAGATTAATCATTAATTATTTAACCTTTTAAAATCTTTAATTCAATTACATTAATTTGGTTTATCGGCTGGACTACTCCGGGCTGCGGGGCTAAGTGTCCTAAGGAGGCTGGTTCCTCGAGCCTGGTGGCACAACGCCACGAATCAATTAATGGAAAACTTAAATTAATCAACTTTAAAAATCAACAACCAAACATCTCTAATAAAATTTATTAATCTCAAACCTTAATCAAATCAAATCACTTAATTATATCGGGTACCACTGGGTAACCCAGGCCTACGAGGCTATTTACTTAGCCCCAAAGAAGGTGAAATAAACTTCATGGCTTCGGTGTGAAACAAAGGTGGTTCCCAACAAATAATTAATAATTGATTTTAAAAGATTTAAAATATTAATATTTAAACTCTAACTAAATTTCCCTTAAACCTTTCAACGAATCGAACTTTAAATGACTTTAACTAATTATCCTATTTAGGACACATCGAAACCACACGACCTATCTCACACACCTTAGATGATTTGCTAGGATCACCGACTCTAGTTTTAGGATAGGCCGGTGTTTTACTTTCTGCAGTTGTGTGTCGTACTTTTCGAGCTTTTACTGCATGTTGTTTGCTAGTGTAGAATTGATGTGTTTATTTACTTATTTCCTACATTATGTGATTGGTTGTGCGATAGATTTACCCCTAGGCTAGGGACGAATTATACTTGTGCAATCTTATGCAGGTGGCCATGCTCATACAAGGAGCTGAAATTAAAGGGGGCAATTAATAAAAAATTATATATACTCTTTGCACAGGTATCTGCCGCGCTTAAGACCCCCTTTGAATAAAATGAGCATGGCCAAGTGTGGCTAAAAAAAATGCATTTCAGTTTTCATGTTATAACTGCTTGGGATTGAATATACAACTGCTGATTATTAGGATAACTCTGCAGGATTGAGTCTAGATTTTCTTATTTCACTCAATATAAATTTAATTCAATAAAGGTTGTAATTTATTTTATATGACTTGAGATTTGGGTGATCAATCCAATTTGAATTCCAAAGAGGTGAAGACATCCCTAAAGGGGAGAGTCTTCTTCCATTTGGAAGTCAAATTAGGATACTTTTCAAATATCCAAATAGGAAAGATAACACCCCGATCAAGGGGGAGTTTCTTTCCATTTGGATATCTTGAACCGACGAATCAAGATGTTCGTGAGAAGATGAAAGATTGGACGACGGGAAGAATCCTAAATCTCAAAGTCATTTGATTTAAGATTAGAAATCCGGGTTGTAGTCAGTGGTGTCCGGCCACTTTAATTTCTTATAATTTTTGTGATGTAATATTAAGGGCACTTGCCTATGGACATTCAGTTTGATATATTTAATTTGATTGATTTATTTTAATTGATTGCGCATTAGAACTCCTGCTTTTCTAGTCTTTTTATTTGCATGTCGTGTTTGTATTGACCTGGAATACGAATTTAGGCTCTTAGGGGTTTGTCAAAAATTCTTCTACTTTAATTAAATAAAATTTTTAAGATAAGGTAGAAACTCTAAACGGTCCTAAGAAGTAAGCTCGGACTCGCCGAGGGTTTTTCATGCATCATATTAAATCTTCTCTACCTTGTTAGGCATCTCCCCGCCTGCGGGTTCTGGCAGACCACCTAGCCTATGAGGGTGCCGATCTGTCAAGGGGATGTTATGCAATCTCTAGGGAAAAACCTATTTTCTAAGCCAAAATTTTTAAATTGTTACATACTGATTTTGCATTCAATCGAGTCGATTAGCATGCATCACATTAGTAACAAATTAAAAGGAGTCTAATATTTAATTGCATTTATTTAGACATCAAACCCAACATAAGTCTAAGGGGTCAATTAAGGATCTGCTCTAGATGTCGACCCCATTCCTTTATACTTTTCTAATTAACGTCCCGACCACTCTACATAAATTGACCGGACTCATAATTTTAAATCGTTTAGGTGGTTTAGCTGGCTCCCCAATCCAGGCCGGGATAAGACCAGACTCGTATTGCACTAGCTAGGTTCGGGGCACTAACGTTTAGTGCCCAATTTAGTTTTAGGTTCTGAGGCTGGCCCGGGCCATAAGACCTCAACTTCTGGGAATTGAATCCCACTTTCTAATAAAATTGACTATTCAAATTAAAGAATCTATTTCATTCAAATTCGAGCCCAACAATTAGGATAGACTGGGGTGTTTCTGAAGTAATTCAGAATCTCAAAACACCTCCTACTTTTCTCCCTTTGTATTCGAAAATAAGTCTTCAATTTTGACCCAATCCCATTTGAATTTCTAATCCTTTACCTCCTTTGACATACAACTTTGAAATCTTAAATAAAATTCATATCGCTATTTTAATCGAGAGTTTTCATAGGAAAATCTCTAATTTTCCTACGATGTAATTAACTACGAGGGCTTGCGCTCGTAGGAGATTTAGTAACCCAGATCTAATTTTTCAAAAATTAAAAATTGATTTCTTTTAAAACATCAATTAATTATCTTTGGGAAATTTAATATCCCAAAAATAATTAAATATTTTCAAAACTATATATTTAAATAAATATTTTTTTTAATCAAAACACCCTCTTTTCAAAGGATTTCAACGGTTTACTAACCTTTTTATCTTCAGTAGAATCTTTCAAGAACGGCATTTTGGAAGCCTCTTCTTGTAGATTACTAGCTTTGTTAAGAAGCTTCTCAAAGGTTTTGATTGTAAACCCCTTTAACAGAAAAGCAACGGGCCCGTGATTATTCTTTAGAGGAATCTCCACTGCATGTTGCTCTTGCAGTTGGGGTTCACATTTCATCGAGAGGTTTCGCCACCTCAAGATGTAGTCGACTAAAGACTCGCCCGGTTTTTGCTTTTCGATGACGAGATCCCCAACAGTTACACGTTGTTGAGCTCCTGAGAATCTCTTTAAAAAGAGACCCTCGAGCTCTGTAAAAGTTTTTACAGAACCATTTGGTAAATCTACGTACCACTCAAAAGCAATACCGGACAATCTACTCACAAACTGACGAAAGAGTAGAGCATCCGCCCCTCCTGCATTGCAACAGCTTGCTCGGAAATGGGCCAGATGCTGTCTCGGGTTTTCCAAGCCACTAAAAACTTTAAAAGAAGGTGGCACAAAGCCCTTTGGATAAGGGACCAAATCATATTCCTCGGGGTAGGGTCTACCCTTTGGAATAGATACAGTTCCTTGTGAATGGGCTAGGGCCTCCCTTACCTGGGTTTCAATCATCTGACGAATATTCTTTTCTGGTGGAGACACTGGAGAAGTAACTTCTGGAAGTTTGGGATTTGAATCGGCTTTCCTGCTGTGCTCGCCCATTGTGTGTACTGTGGGCTGCAACTGCTCGGGTTTAAACTGTTGTGCCTGGAACATCTGACTCTGCATTTGTTCTACCTTTAGCATCATCTCTTCAACCTTTCTTTCCAGACTTTTGATGTAATCATCTTTCTCTCTCAGTTTGACAGAGGTATCGGAATCTGAGTCGACTGCTGCTGACTCTTCTTCTTTATCGGAGCGGTGCTTAGAAGGCTCAGCATTTTTAATTGACGCACGAGTTTCAACCATGTGGACATCCGCTAGTGGCTCTTCCTCAATTAGCAAGTCATCTTCATCTGGATTGAATTCATCAACAGCCTTCTTCTTAAGGATATCTCTGATTTCCTGTACCACTTCCTCGACTGGCCTCCCATCTATTGCTTTAGCATAAATGGGTAAATATCCATCATAATCCATCACTTGATCATATTCTTTCACATCTAACTTATCAAAGATGTTACTAATCTTGGCATCTTCTTCAGTGATTTCTTCGCTAACCAATTGATCTAACATCTCTTGATCAGGATCTTGGGCTGTCTCCTCCCCTCCGACTGTCCCGGGGTCGGTAGTCGTAAGGGTGACATCCTCAATAGGGTGAGGGACATCTATCTTAATTGGTCATGGAGGTGCTTGAACAGCGGGGGCTCCAACATCAACGCAAACAGAGTCCTCACATCCCTGAACTGGGAGTCGAGGGAGTTCAACTGGTATCTGAATTTGAGGTTCCTTGAATTGAATTCCAATATATCTACTAAACTTCCTTCTTGCACATGACTCTTCTGGTGACATGGGCCTCTTACCCTTAACATCAATTGGTTTCGGCTCTTTAAAGACTGCTTTAGACTTTGCTATCACTAGGGCCAGCTTTGACAGTTTTGAAGGTGGGGTCGGTGGTCTACCACTAAGAGGGCGACTCTGGCCAGACCCAGTCAATACTATCTCTTCCGTCTTTGCAGACCGGAGGCGAGGCACCCAATGGTATCCATCTACTAAGACTGACGTGACAGGTTGTTTAACGAACTTCTTATTCTTCCTCACTGGCTGAGGAGTCAGGTTCTTAGCTTTAGACTTTTCTTCTTTTAGAACTTCTTTCTCAAGTTTGTGTGAAATCACTCCCTTTAAATGTTTCACATACGGCTCCTTAGTTTGACCTGCTTGGGCAGCACAGGTATGGATGATATTTCTCAACATCCTGGTTTTCAGAGTTTGCTTCTCCTTCGGGGTCCTCTTAACAGAATAGTCGACAGGGCTAGGCGGAGTGCTAGCTATCCGAGTAACTCTCTCCTCCCCTGCAGCAGCTGCGAGGGGGTGAAAACGACTCCCTTTAAGGAGTGGAGACGAGGCAGGGATTGGCAGCTCCTCGGCATCCTCAAGATCAACTTTTCCCAAGGCCTTCAGCTCGGCCACCTTCTTGGTCTTGGTGATTTTCTTTCTTAATCTTCTAAAGTAGTTCTTCTTGGAATTCTTACTACCGTAAAGAGTCTCAGAACTAGAAGATCCCTTCTCAAACACTGTCTTGCCTGCAGCGGCAGCTTCCAGTTTTTTTGCATCTTCGAGAAATTCTTTGGGTGCATTAACGATGTCTAATGCAGACCAAAGACTAGGAGGGGCATCATTTCCAGCTCCTATGGCCAACTGAACTATAGGTTTCTCTTCGCCCTCAACTGCAAGGTCCACCAAAGTGTCTCCATTCATCACCAGTCTAAGGGACTTAAACCCTATTCCGAATTGGATTGAATTCTCATAAACCAGCTCTTCGATCATTAAATCACGGTCCATCGAAAACAGAAGTTTTCCTGCCATTGCAGATGATTTGATTATCTGAGATTTGAAAGGAGAAGATTTAAATTAGAAACTTGAATTTGAATTTGAAAATAGATTTATATTTTATCATGCATATTGAGTTATAAGAGTTATAACCCGGTATAAAATGATAGAATATGGAGTTTGATTTTGATTGAAAGAGAGTTTGAATTTTCGTTATATACATTCAACTACAAAGAGATTTTGTAGGAAAAAGTATAACAACGATAATCTAAATTTGATTTGGATGAGTTCGAGAGAAAAGATGTGATTTTTGAAGATCTAAGAGATTTTGAACTCGAGTGTTCTACCTTAGCGATCGACTTAAGGTAGGATTTTGGGATTGAAGCTTTGAAAGTGGAATTGTATTATATGTGTCTAAATACATCAGAATGATGTAAGAAACACATAAGAATACAGACTAGAAGGTGGTTTCGAAATTTTTAAAAAAAATCCGGCAGCATCTCCGCTTATTTTTGGAACTCTATGTGTTGAATTTTCATTCAACAAAAGGTTCGCAAACTATTGTAGGGAAGACTAACAAGAAAGCCTAACTCTTTCAACCTTTAAAGGATGAAATGTTAATGGCGACCTTTGGCCAGAAAGATTTGATTGTGTGTTGTATATGCTATCCACGATGATTATCGTGGGAAGTGTATAACAATGACGATTGATTCGATTTAATTTTCTAAGGAGATGTCTAAAAATTCAAAATTTCGGCAGCATCTCCCCTTATTTTTGGGACTCAAGGTGTTGAATTTTTATTCAACAGAAGGTCCACATTAATTAGGGAGATTTATTTGGAATTTACTTGACTCTTTCATTCTAGTCAGTGGGCCAAGAATGAAATGTCATAGCATAATTCTACCAGTATAATTGAATTTTAAGACAAACCTTAAAAGTGAATGTTACGCTTGATCGAATATATCGAATTGAAATTGTTACAATTCGATATACAACGATACAACATAACGATTATCTAGACGTTGGAAGGATTAAAACTCTACTAAAAGATTGAGAATTTTGATCTTAAAAATTGGGGAAATTTTCTATAATTTATATAACTTAGCATGCCACTAGAAATCCGAGCACGCTAGCTTCTAACATTTATAGAAAGGTTTAGAAAGGAATAGGCTTGACTCTTTCGCTCTACCAACCAAGTTGGAAGCAAAATGTCCAAGCCCAATCTAGAGGGAGGTTTCATACACTCACCTCTCATTACACATGTCTTAATTGAGTTGACCACACTCTCTCAAGGGAGAAATGGGAGAGGGACTAACGGAGAGAAGGGTAGTTAAGACTACCGATTCAATAAAATTCATATCGCTATTAAAGATGGAGAGTGAGATTTTCCCCAGTGTAGTCGCCATTTTTTGTTTTGATTAAAAAAATATCATTTAAGTATATATAGTTATGAAAAATATTTAATTATCTTTGGGAATATTTAATTTTGAATTTTGAAATTGAACACATCATTATGAACAATATATCGCCTCGAAAGGAGAACATATCGTCCTATAATGGGTTCAAATTTCATAATTTTAAATTCATCCGAATGATCGTAGTCAAACTCAAGGGGGAACAACATATGATCTCGAAAGATCAAAATGGCATTCAATCAATTGTTTAACTATAATAATTCGGAGAAGAGATCGTTAATTTCATAATCAAAATAATGATAATAATATACCTTCCCGAAGAAAGATGATATTACCTATTACCGATTATTTGAATATGACGATAACGATCGCCATTTTTGTTTGAATTCCCGAAGATAATTAATTGAAGGTTTTGAAAATTTATTGGTTTTGAAAATAAGTTCTGGGTTTCTAAATCTCCTACGAGCGCAAGCCCTCGTAGTTAATTGCATCGTAGGAAATCAAAATTTCCTACGAAAACTCTCGATTAAAATAGCGATACAAATTTTATTTAAGAATTTCGAAGATTGATATCAAAGGAAGTTAAGGTTTAGAATTTCAAGTGGGATTAGTTCAATGTTGAACAGTTATTTCTGGAGTCAAAGGAAGAAAGGTAGGAGGTGTTTTGAGATTCTGAATCACGTCAGAAACACCTCAATCTATCCTAAGTGTTAGGCTTGTATTTGATTGAAAGAAATTTTTAGTTTAAATGGTCAATTTTATTAGAAATTTGGGATTCAATTCCTGAAAGTTGTGGTCTTATGGCCCGAGCCAGCCTCAGAACCTAAGTCTAAATTGGGCACCGAAATTTAGTGCCCCGAACCTAGCTAGTGCAATGCGAATCTGGTCTTACCCCGGCCTAGATTGGGGAGCCAGCTAAACCACCTAGGCGCTTTAAAAACATGTATCAAGTCATTTAATGCTAGAATGGGTAGGGACAATATTTAAGATATGTTTTTGAGAACGGGGCCGACATCTAGAGCGGATCCTAATTGGCCCCTTTGACTTATGTTGGGTTTGATGTCTAAATAAATGCAATTAAATATTAGACTCGATTTTAATGTGTTACTAATGCGATGCATGCTAATTGACTCGATTGAATACAAAATCAGTATGTAGCAGTTTAAAAATTTTTGGCTTAGAAAATAGATTTTTCCCTAAAGATTGCATAACATCCCCTTGACAGATCGGCACCCTCATAGGCCAGGTGGTCTGCCAGAACCCGCAGGCGGGGAGATGCCTAACAAGGTTGAGAAAGTACAATATATATGCATGAAAAACCCTCGGCAAGTCCGAGCTTACTTCTTAGGACCGTTTATCTTATCTTAAAAATTTTATTTAATTAAAGTAGAAGAATTTTTTGACAGACCCATAAGAGCCTAAATTCGAATTCCAGGTCAAACCAAATGCGGCATGCAAGTAAAAAGACTAGAAAAGCAGGAGTTCTAATGCGCAATCAATTTAAATAAATCAATCGAATTAAATTTATCAAATTGAATGTCCATAGGCAAGTGCCCTTATTATTACATCACAAAATTTACAGAAAATTAAAGTGGCCGGGCACCACTAACTACAACCCGGATTTCTAATCCTAAATTAAATGACTTTAAGATTTAGGATTCTTCCTGTCGTCCAATCCTTCATCTTCTCAGGAACGTCTTGATTCGTCGGTTCAGGATATCCAAATGGAAAGAAACTCCCCCTTGATCGGGGTGTTATCTTTCCTCTTTGGATATTTGAAAAGTATCCTAATTTGACTTCCAAATGGAAGAAGACTCTCCCCTTTAGGGATGTATTCACCTCTTTGGAATTCAAATTTGATTAATCACCCAAATCTCAAGTCATTTCAAATAAATTACAACCTTTATTGAATTGAATTTACATTAATTTGAAATAGAAAATCTAGACTCGATCCTGCATGGTTATCCTAATAATCAGCAGTTGTATATTCAATCCCAAGCAGTTATAGTATGAAAATTGAAATGCATTTTTTTTAGCCACACTTGGCCATGCTCTTTTTATTTAAAGGGGGTCTTAAGCGCGCCAGGTACCTGTGCAAAAAGTATATAATTTTTTTTATTAATTGCCCCCTTTAATTTCAGCTCCTTGTATGAGCATGGCCACCTGCATAAGATTGCACAAGTATAATTCGTCCCTAACCTAAGGGTAAATCTAACGCACAATCAAACCACAGAGTGCAGGAAGTAAGTAAGCAGACACAGCAATTCTACACTAGCAAACAGCATGCAGTAAAAGCACGAAAAATACGGCACACAACTGCAGAAAGTAAAACACCGGCCTATCCTAAAATTAGAGTCGGTGATCCTATCAAACCATCTAAAGTGTGTGGGGCAGGTCGTGCGGTTTTTTATATGTCCTAAATGGGGTACTTGATTGAAATTGCTTAAGGTTTGATTATTGATTTTAAGGGTTGGAAAATTAACATATTTTATTAAAAAAAAGAGTGTTTGATTGCTGATTTTTAAAGTTGATTAATTTAAGTTTGCCATTAATTGATTCATGGCGTTGTGCCACCAGGCTCGAGGAACCAGCCTCCTTAGGATACTTAGCCCCGCAGCCCGGAGTAGTCCAGCCGATAAACCAAATTAATGTAATTGAATTAAAGATTTTAAAAGGTTAAATAATTAATGATTAATCAATTTTAAGGTTTAACACCCCTTAGAATCCATTCGTGACGTTGTGCCACCAGGCTCGAGGAACCAGCCTCCTTAGGACACTTAGCCCCGCAGCCTGGAGTAGTCCAGCCAATAAACTTGTTCTTTAGGATGGTTGTTGTGTTTTAAAAGGTTTGTTGAATGTTTTAAACATTAAGCTAACATTTTCTGGAGTTTTAGAGCGATTTTGAGTTTTATGAATTTTTGGAATATTTTAATCATTATTTTAAAGGGTCAAAAGTTAAATTTTTGATTAAGGGTATTTTATGAAATGTTAACATTTTATTAAAATACTAGACCTCACTATGATCAGTTAGACAGTAAATACGTTGAAATTGGATTTTTCTACATTTTATTACAAAGGTTTGAAGTTTTAAACTAGTTTTGACCTAGAGTTGACCGGATTGTTGACTTTTTGAATTTTTACACATGTCTGGAATTTAATATTTTTATTAAATATTAGACCATATTATGAGTTGAATGCAAGTGAGTTTGACTGATTTGGATTTTTCTTGAATTAGTTATGAAGGTTTGAAGTTTGAGGTATTTAATGAATTATTGAAATTGTTTAATTAGAGGGGCCTTTTTGTAATTTTGATCCAAATGAAGCCCAAACTCCTTGAAATCAGCTCCAAAGGTTAGAAATGACCTAAGAAGGGATTTCCAAGTGTTTGAGAAATTTTTGGAAATTTTAATATATTTTTAATTAGTTATATTGATTAAATATTAAATTTCAATTAAAATTGAATTAAGGTTTAATTTGATGTCAAATCAAGTTGGTTTCAATTTTCTTAGGTTAAGGACTGCATTTTGGTCAGTTAGAGTGCTTACACATTATTTTTGGATTTAAATTGGATTTATTACAATTTCTGGAAGTTTCAAGGGTTAATTAGAGGGTTAAACTTAATTAGGTTAATTAAGGGACTTAATGATTTCAAAAATCAGTAAAACTATTTCTATGGGTTGGACATATCACTAAGTTTAAGTGTTCAATGTTAGGAGTTAAAAGGATATATATCCTAATTTCTAGAATTAATCTAAGTTCTCTAAACAAGTCCTTAATTATTGTCCTTAATGATGTCACTAGATTGTAGGTTTGCAATCAATGTTATTCTAACCCTTGACACATACATAGATGCAAGCATCACATTCACAATCAAATCCTAGATCTAGGAGAGCCCTAAGCTATGTGGTGTGTGCACAACCTAAGCATGCAAAGATCAAAATTTGCTTATTTGAAAGTAAAACTTGGGTAATGAGTAATTAACAAGTTAATTACCCCTTACCCAATCCCCATTGAATCAATTCTATCAAGTACAATCTCTGATTAAAATTTCAAGTTGAATTCGAAGTGTTTAAAAGCATTTAAATATACATATAATTTTAAAATGATGTGATTTTAAAATTATATATAAAATAAAGACTATAATTTTAATAATTTAAATTAATATCGAATTGTGCTCAAATAATATTAGAAGAGAGTTCTGGAAATTCAAAATGGACTCAAAAATTCTTATTAGAATTTTGAAAATATTTGGATTTATTTTAATTAAATAATAATTAAAATAATTAAATAGTTTATATTTTAAATTAATTAAAATATATAGAATATTTTAAAGCAATTTTATTTTTAAATTAAAGGCTCTAAAAAACGAAGCAGTTTGATATATTATATGGATTTTTTGGACCTATATTTTATTTACTATGATTTTTTAAAGATTTTGGGATTAAATATAATTAAAACAAAGCTTTAATTTGGGATTTACACGCGGCGGCGCGTGATTAGGCCACGTGGAAGGCGGCGGTCAAGCGTGGTCCACGCGTTTTCCACTTAAACACGTCGGCATCAGCTATGAGCCGTCGGATCCACGCGAGGCTCATCCAACGGAAGAGATCAAGTCCTGCCATTTAATCTCAGCTAGGACGGATCAAACGGCGGAAAATCAATCCCGCTATTTGGAATAGAGAGCCCAGATCAAGTCGGACTGAAGTCTGATCGCCGAATCAAATACACGGTCAGAACTGGCACCCGAACAGCTAGATCAGGACCGTCAATCGAGAGATCAACGGTCCAGAAATCAAGTGCATGAGCCAGTCCACGAAAACGCCCTAGAACCCGGTTTTTTGGCTCGTTCGATCGATACAGTTAATGAAATAACTTGAAATTTTAAACACGGACTGAGATAGTGAACAGAAGTAATGGGGGACTTTTTGAACAATTAAATAAGCGCTTAACAAAAAGCTAATTTAACCTATGTGTCCTAAGCTAGGTTTAGGGATTTACAATGATTTAATGGACGGTTTGAACCGTTTTTGGATTCTCTGAGCTTGTAGACTATCCACGATTAAGTTCCCAGTTGAATCCACGCTCCAACGTGCCATGAATCACCTGGTACAAGCCTTGGATGGATTGAGTATTAGGCTCGCCGGAAGATTGCCGGAGAAGGCTTTGACTGCCGGAGTTTGGGTGGGGATGTGTTGTGGAATCTCAGGGGAGCTCAATGGAATAGAAAATCTGGCATGAGAAGCTGGGAGTGGTGAGATAAGGCTAGGGCACGAATGAGGCTCATTTTGAGCCTTTTGCCCTATTCAATCCCCTCCAGATTGAATGAAGGGCTGAGATCAATTGTTTGGACTCCCAGATGGCTGCCACCTGTCCAGGGAGTTGGTGGGAGCAGAGGATCGAAAGGACAAGGGTACATCCTAGGTGGAAAGTGAGTTTTGTCCTTTACTTGGGCATGTGTGGCAATATGGGCCTTTGGATTTAGATCCAATGGTTAAGATTAGTCTTAGGAAGCTTCTAGACCTTAACTAATCTGTTGGATTGATTTTGGATTGAGTGGATTAGCTCAAAGGATTTATTTAATCACCCTTAGCCCTTCTAAAACCTCATGTTGACTGTTTGACTGGTCAATCAGTCAAACATGAGTGAGGTGGCAGCTGAGTTGGCATGGGGAGAAGTTCAGGAGCTGAAGTGATGGGTTATTGGGAGTTCAAATGAATTGGAGTAGCTTAGGCCAAGAGATTTGGCTACTTAAGGGCTTGTTGACCATGTGCTGACTGGTCAACTGACCATGTTGACTGTTGAGGTGGCAGCCAAATGACCTCAAGAGCTAATTAGGTTGATTCAGAGCAAAGGCCAAATGAAGGGATTAAGATTTGAGTTTGGTAGGGGAGTTTGGGGTAGATTTGACCAAAACAATATGGGTTGACTTGATCTACACAATCATAGCTATGACCTAGCTCATATTGAGCTTAGATGTATTTGAGCCATGACATGTGATTGGATTGAAAGCTTGAGATAGGCTTGATAGGGTAAGTATGGTGGTAAGACCTAAAACAAAGAAGCTTAACCACACTTGGTGGTTTGACCAAGTCAAATCCAATGTGATTTAACCCCTCATAAATTTGAATGTAGTTGAATCATGAATTGGAATGTTTTTGAGAATTTGATTGGTTTGGTATAACTTGAATGGGTTGATTTGATTGAATGTATTGAATTAGTTCACATTGGGTCCAATTTGACCAACCATGGCTTAGTTGACTTGGTCAACTATTGTTTGGGTCAAGGGTCCAATTTTGGGCTCAACAAGTTTGAAATATAATTTTGAGTTTGTTGAATGTGTTTTGAAGGTTCAAGGAAATCAATTAGGCCAAAACACCCATTTGGGCCCTTAATGGGCCTCTTAGGTCAACTAGGTTGACTTGGTCAACCAGATTGACCCTCCAGATTGAAATGAGTCTAGAAAATTGCAGTTTATTATTCAACATATCGGGATTAATGTTCTGGAAGTGACTAGAGGCTTTGATGAAGGCTCTAAGGTCAGAAACTTCTATGTGACAGGTACAGTGGCATGGGCTGTAAATATTTGAAGGTTTTACATCCTTTGGAATTTGATTTAGATTCTTAGGTTAGAGATCTCAGAATGGGCTCAAATTTGGAGGGTTGCCTCCAGAGACATGTCCCATCAGTATGCAACTGACGGACTCTGAATCAGAGGTCATTTGATTGGTTTTGAAATGTTTGAAAATTTGCTGAAAAAAAGGCTTTTAGAATTTGGCCATTTAGCATTGAGTTTTGGTTTAGATTTCTAAGATCTGGGTAGATCCTAAGGTTGAGATTCTAGGAGGATCCAAGAGTTTGAATTGATTTAGGATTTGAATTGATTTTGGGGCAAGATTGGTCCAAGTGACCTCATACAAAAATGAGGTCAACAGGACAATGAGCTTAGGCTATTATAACACTAGAGAACGAACTAGCTCATGTGAAAATTACTAAGTGATATTCTCACACATGAGGAGTGGACCACAGGTTGTCTGGGGTGAAGTAATTGTTGGGTTGGTTTTGGTTAGAGTCCAAAAAACTTTAGGAGTTAGCCTGAATAGGCCGAGCCAGAGTTTTGGAGGACCGAATAAACTCATTTGATGCATTTATTGACTATTTGAGTAATCAAATAGTCAACAAATGTGCAATGTGAATTTGTGGATGCTGATGAGGTGGAATGACATAACTCTAAAGTAATGAGCTTGCAGTTTGAGTGTAGGAATTAATATAATGAAGAGTTTGACAAATGATAAAGTTTGAGTAAGTCAAACTCCATAATGGTTTAACTTATAATGAGTTTTAGTGGTCTTGAATAATGCAATGAATTGGGATTGAGAGGTTTTAGAGCAATGATGTGAGAATTCTCATAAGTCTTGACCAAATGAATGTTCATGATGATTTTGACTAATATGATTAGTCAGACTTAGTCAAAGAGGTTATGTTATGTCATGGGAGTATTCTGAAATATAAATGTCATGATAAATATGAAATAGGAGCAATGATATGGCTAATAAATGAAGGGTCAAATGTATATGAATAGGTTTGACCAATCTTAATAGGTTGACCAAATCAAATCATTAGTGATTTGATTCATAAGAGAATTAGTTGTGATAAAGCCAAATAATAATAGAATTTTCAAAGGTTTAAAGATTAGCTTTGAGTGTATACAGGGAGTGGGTCCAATTTGACATAGTTTGACCAAAACTACCTCCATTTGACCAGGTCAATTGAGGACTAGGTCAAGGTGACCAATCAAGTCCATTTCACTAAGAGAGGTGTTTAGGGAAGTTTAGTGGAGTTCAAAATCAATTTAGTGTTGTATTTAAGAATGATTGTGGTTTGATGATCAACTGAGCTAGCTCAATTGATCATCTTGATCAAACATTGAATCGAAGTCTAATGCTATTGGGAATGATATGGGAAGCTCTTAATGTAGTAGTTTGGATCGTGCTTTAGGTTAGAGGATTAGTGTATTATACAAAGTAGTACACTGGGCAAGGAGATGTAGTATAAGATTGAATTAAACTTGATTGGATATTGGGTGATTAAAGATTAACCGGAGTTTTTATTAATTTGATTAAATAGCATGTTGAAGTCTGAGAGTAGATTGAGTATATGATTAATAGATGATTGACTGATTAAGTGATGAATAATTGATTATTTGAGTGAATGATTATTTGATTGATAAGAGTATGTGATTTATTAAATACATGTTCGATATATATTTTATTGATTAGGTGATTGAAAACTTTATATATGAGTGATTGATGATTAAATGAATGACTAATAAAATATATATTGATTATTGATTGAATGATTGATGATTAAAATTTAATTGATACTTATGAATGTTGACTGATAGAAATATAGATTGATTGAATAGGTGCTTGCTAATAATTGATTACTGGCTAAATGATTGATAGGTTGATTGCCAATCACTAAATGTTTAATCAAGAGTTTGAAAGGTCTTAAGGACCTCATAACAAAATGAGGTCAACAAATGGACCCCAACAGGTGTGATGAACTTAAAGAGTAAATTAAAAGAATTGGCATTAACCAAAGCGATCAATAAATTCTAAAGCGAGACTGAAAGATTATTTTTTATCAAGTAAAATGCTAGACCTAATAGAGATATTGATTCTAAGATAGTGAAGTTAAAACCTTAAATGGGAGATCTATTCCAAAAATAACAGTATGTACTAAGATTTGAGATCAATTCCCGAATGAGCTTATTTAGACCCTGACTGATAGATTGATTATCGAAAGGTAAAATTTAAAACCTTAACTAGAAGATCAATTTCTAGACAAAGAAAAATACTTAAATGAGAAATCAATTCTTGAATTAGTGGATTTAGAACATGACCAATAGATCAACTATTATAAAGGTGAATTTAAACTTTAACTATAACATCAATTTATGGACAAAGTTAATACTCTGATGAGAGATCAATTCCAAAATGAGTGGATTTAAAACGTGACTAATAAGTCGATTATCAGAAAGGTGAAATTTGAACTTTGAAGGGAAGATCAATTTCATGACAAACCTTAAACTGAGATGGGAGATCAATTCCTAAATGAGGGGATTTAGAACCTAAACGATAGATCGATTGTTTGAATGGTAAAATTTAAACATTGACTGGAAGATCAATCTTAAGACAATGTTAATACTTAGATGGGGGATTGATCCTCAAATAAGTAGATTTAGAACATAATTGATAGATCAATTATCAAAAAGGTGAAATTCAAACTTTGATAAGAAGATTGATTTCTAGATGAAGCTGCATACTCAGACGTTGGAGTGGATCTCTAATGAGTGGATTTAGAACCTGAACGATAGATAAATTATCAAAAAGGTAAAATTCAAACCTTGACTTGGGGATTGACTTCCAGATAAAAGTGAATAGTCAGACAGGAGATTAATTCTTGAATGAATGAATTTAGAACATGATGGATAGATTGATTATCAAAAAGATGAAATTCAAACTTTGACTAGAAGATCGATTTCTAGAAAAATCTAATACTCAGATGGGAGATCGATTACTAATTGAGCATATCTGGAACCTGTCTGATAGATCAATTATCAGAAAGGTGAAATTTAAACTTTGATTAGAAGATCGATTTTAAGACAAATGTAATACTAAGATGGGAGATAGATTCATAAAGGAGTTCATTTAGACCCCAGACATCTTAGATCCACTAAGGATAAGTCTCTGGATTCTACTATTTAAATTAGTATAATTTATGCAACATCATCAACACAAGAAATTTAACTTCATAATTTATTTAATTACAAAATATATGTAGTAAATTAGCCATTATAGTACATCTTAAGGTATCATCTATTTATTGGTAACATAGGGTCACCTTTACGATTTAGAAGCTGATAATATACTTCTTGGTAAACTTTCTCCACCACGAATGGACCTTCTAGTGTCAGCTCAGACATTCCTCCTATTTTCCAGTGAGCTAAGATAAGTTTTGGTAGAACTAGTATGAAGTCACCTACTTAGAAAGTTCTCCGATGAACCAATTTGTCATGAGCCTAGATCATTTTAGCATTATATTACTCAAGGTTTTATTAATTCTGCAAGTGCATGTCTTCCAAACCTTCAAGTTCTTCAAATCATAGCTTTACATTCTATTATGAGGTAATCTTATAATTTACTACAACTCTAAGTGAAGGCAACAGTAATTCCAAAGGGATAACAGCCTCTATACCAAAGGCTAAGGCATATGGCTTAAATTGAGTTATATTTTTATCTGTGGTTTGGTGTGCCCACAAAGCTTCAACCAACTTCTCATGCCATAAAACACTTATTGTCATTCAAGGTCTTCTTTAAAATCTAAACCATTGTTTTATTAAAGGCCTTTGCCAATCAATTTTTTTGAGAGTAATATATGGTAGAGTATCTCCAATCAATGTAATGATGTCAAGCGAAACTATTTATTTTAGTGCTTCTAAATGAAGGAACATTATCTGAGATAATCAAGTGAGGAAAACTAAACTTGTACATGACATTCTTTTTGAAAAAACTCTATGATATGATGAGCTTTGACTTCTCTCAAAGGAACTTCTACTGCCCACTCTGAGAAGCAGTCTATAGTTGTTTGTATAAATCTATGTCCTCTGTAAGATGGAAGGTCTATCAGGCTGACGACATATATACCCCAATTATGAAAAGACCATGAAGCAATGGTTGGATGTTGGACATTTGGTGGATGATGCATAACTACACCATGCACCTGGCATTAACGAAAATGATGTGTAACATTCATGCAATCATCTATCATTGACAGCCAATAATATATCATTCATTTCATTTTCATTTTCATCATTGTCCTGGATTCGTGTGCACCACACAATTCAGCATATACTTCTTCCACGATCTTCTATGCTTTTACCTTGTTTGGATACCATAACCACAACTGATCGAACGATCTTCTATATAAGATGATGATAATCAATGCATTAGAAAATGATCATCTCTTGATCTAATTTTCATTTTGTTTCTCCAGAGGTAGGTTTTTTTCAATAAACTATTTAATGAATGGTTTTCTCCATTCTACCACTTCAACATAAATTGCTAAATCAATTTTCACCTCACTTTTGCATTTTCTATTTATATATTCAAAATCTATTGGAGATGGAACTTACCAATCTTGCACTTCTATTGGAATTGAATCTTCTTCAGAAAATGCTAGTGCCTTAGTTGATATACTAAGAGCATCCACCGTAGAATTGTTTGCTCGGGGAATTCAATCAAAAGTCATGTTTGGAATTTGTTCTAATAGATGCATCAAATACATACGATAATGAATCAAGGTCTTTTTTAATACTTCATAAATTCGAGAAACTTCATTAATCATAAGCTATGAATCTTCAAAGATTTTGATCTCTTTTTTCCCATTTAGAATTTTCAATTCTAAGCAAATTATCAGTTCCTCGTACTCAGCTTCATTATTGGTACATCTTTTTCACATATTATATGAATAATAAATCACACCTTTATCAAGTGTGCTGAATACTATTCCAATTCTTGCTTATCCTGGGGAAATATCATCTGATGTTCCTTTCCTATTAGAGGTGGCATAGTCAAAATAGACTTCCTAGGTTAACTTTTCATTTTACTCAATTTTCAAAATTTGTTCATATGGTAGTTCATAATTTATCAAGCAATCATCTTGCATCAAATGAGATGCTAAGAAATCTACCATCACCTATCCTTTTACTACTTGCAAAGGAGTGAATGTGATATCAAATTATGATAGAGTCATTGACAAACATGCTAGTCTCCCTGTTGATGTCAATCGAGACATCAAATACTGTAGAGGATTTATCCTGGATATGAGATTTACCTATTGTGAAAGCATGTAGTGCCTTAATTTCTAAGTGGCAAAGATAAGGGCTAAGCAATTTTTTTAGATTGGAGGATAATTTACTTTACAAGGAAGTAAATGTCTACTCAGATAATAAAGTGCATTCACTTTTCCTTCCTCATTAGCTTGAGCTAGTAAGGTGCCAAGAGATTAATTTAAAGCTGTGGAATCTAAGATCACCAATTGCTCTGGTATAAGAGTTGCAAGAACAAGAGGATTTGTGAAATACTA
Organism: Dendrobium nobile; assembly: GCA_022539455.1. Taxonomy (NCBI): domain Eukaryota; kingdom Viridiplantae; phylum Streptophyta; class Magnoliopsida; order Asparagales; family Orchidaceae; genus Dendrobium; species Dendrobium nobile. Next base: position 47,469,565 of record CM039736.1, read on the forward strand.
TTTTATACTATAGAACGCTCTTTGGTAATTCTGATCCCTCCTGAACGGAGTATCTCTTGCATAATGCCGAAAATAGTCAACATCTACCTGAAAGATTCGATATAAACCTCCTAAGACATGCCAATTGGCATTTGAAGGACCTCAATTTAATGATTCTTTTAGTTGAAGGCATTTGTATTATTTCTTTTTTTTATTATTCAGATCAATTTTGATTCAATTGTGTCAAATTACAAAACTAAGGAATTTTTTTTTAGTAACACCAAAGCACACTTTAAAGGATTAATCTTTAAGTTATATTAACATATTCTTTGAAAGATAATTTTAAATTCATATAAATGATCTTCTCTTTCGAGACTTTTAAAGACTAGATCATTGACATAACACTCTATTTGGTGGAGGATGGGTTTGTCAAAAATCTTTATCATTGCTAGCTGATAAGTTGCTCCATCATTCTTTAATCTAAAAGGCATCATATTATAGCAAACAATTCCTATCCGCATTCTAAATGTTATATATTTTTCATCTTTAGGGTCCATCTTAATCTTATTGTACCCATATGAGCCATATATATAAGAGAATATCATACGTAATGAAGCGATATCTACCATTAGTTCTGATGTAGGAATCAGAAACTCATCTTTAGTACAAGCTTTATTCAAATCTCTAAAATAAATATAGATAAATATCTGACCATTCTTTTTCTTCACTAGAATGATGCTAGTTATCCAGGTTGAATATTTCTCCACCTTGATAAAGCTTGTATAGATTAATTTCTTGAATTAAAGGATGACCTCCTGCTCGATGTCGAGCAAATTGATAAGGAGCTTATTTTACTATAAATACTTTTGATTAAATTGCTATCTCGTGAAAAACTAAATCTAGGTATAGTATAAGCATATCTTTATAATTTTATGAAAAATAATATTTGAATTCTGACAGTAGTTGAATCATGACGTTCACCTCATCCTCATTCAATAGGGAGCTGATGAAGATTAGATGAGGGTCTTATTTATTGCCCAGATTTACTTCTTTTAAATATTTGATCGTAGGTTTAATTTCCTCTTCAAGTTCTAGAGGTGCATCCCTAACTTGTGAGTCATCCAGATATTCTAAAAATTCTAAATAGAGTTTGTTAAAAGATTCAACATTCACCTAAAAGAGACTATCAGACTCCACATTATTAGATATTACTAAGAAATATTTGTCTTCATTATATGAATATACAGTAGTGAGACCAATACTTGGTCTTTACATGTATTCGTAGTACTTTTTACTCCATAGGTACTCGAATTGATGGGTTTTACCTCTTGTCCATTTTGAGGGCATTAAACTTTCCATAGAAATTTTAATTGCAAGGTTTGAATATCAATCAAAAGGCAATTCTATTATCTCATCAATAAATGGATCATTGAGGGTTACATCAATTTCTACATGCTTATAGATATAATGTAGAAAGATGTTTTCCTTAGTTTCAGGGTTTAGAGGGAGAAAGGTTTTCACCTTAAACCTTTTTACATTATTCTTGGATAATGAGGTTAAGGTAATATCTTCCATATAACTTTTTAACCTCTCCATGGTAGATAGATCTAAATTATCTTCAATAGAAATTTGGACCCTATACTCATTGCTATAAATTTTTATAAAAATCTTAAACTTTTGCTGATTTAAAGTTTTTTTATATTCTTCAGCCTGTAGGTCTTTCTCAAGTATATATGGCTCATCCTCTGAACTAGATTCCAAATAAATATGTATTGTAGGCTCCCTTGCATTTTTTGTTTTTCCCTTTCACACATCATTTGATTTTTCCATCCTCGAATACTTCCTCTAGATTGTTATGTCATTTTACTGCCTCTTTGTAAGCGAGGAGCATGTGACAACTGAACATCGTGTTCGAGGTTAAGATGTCGTTCTTTCTCTTTTTCTTCCTATTTTTAATTCTCTTTTCTTTGTTTTATTTCTACTTCAACCAGTTTAAGATTTTAAGAGGAAATAGTTTCCTTTTTAGGTAGATAGTATGAAGTGCCTTTGTATATATCAACTTCATAAACAAAAAAAAAATTACAAATCTCCTTTTATTCTATCCTCTTTTCACTCCCGAAATAATTTGGTACGCTGATGTATGGTGGAAGGCATCATTCTATATTCATGAATCTAGGTCTAAGTATGAGAGCATTAAAAGAGGCTTTGGAATCTATTATATGGAATTAGCCATTAGTTTTTCAGGGTTTCTGTTTCAAAAAGTAGGGTTATTGAACCCAAAGCCCTCTCACCTTTCTCATTGAAATCTCACAATTTCATCTTGTTAGAGTTTAGTTTGTGAGTGTCCACCCCTACGAAATTGTTCTAAGAGTCACGATGTTGACCAATGCAATCGAATCAATATGCACACGGGATACTTTAAAGTTGTATATATTCACAATTATGTACAACATATATTTATGGTCCACCGATCCACTAACAAATCTTCATCTGAAAAGATGATTCGAAGAATCTCCTTGAACTATTATGCTAATGCTAACTGACTTATACAGATCTTTGGATCAAGTAAAGCTTTGACTAAAGCTTCTCTCATTTCTTTGGAAAGAACGAGAGCATCATGAATTCTCAGTTTCATAGGCAATTTTCTAACATGCGCTACCGCATTATAATCAACCTTTGGAATCTCTATATTCTCAGAATCTTACTATTGAACTTACTGAGGTTGATTAGAATCTTTTGGATCATTATAAACCTGGTTCCCTTTATTAGTAGTTATAACTCCTTGAGGTAAGACTTTACCTCTATGAAGGTTGACTTGTACTACTTTAGAGGAAGGTCTTTATTGGGCTTTGATTCTTTAGTGTTGATCTCCATTTGATCATCTTCCAAGGGTTTATTTGAATTAAATAATTTTAATTCTGTATTGATAAGATCACCCTCCACGTTAAGTATTGGGAAGTCACTATCATAGTGGTGTTGAAATCATTCGTCTACTTCATTTAAAGGTGTTCCTTGAGATTTATTATTATTATTATTATTAATATTTTAATAAAAAAATTCATTAGCAGACACAAACATGATATACGTGGAATCCCTTTTCAATACTTTCTTAGTCCCAAGAGGGACGAAGTAATAGCCAAACAGGGTTAACAATTTTAGCGACATATTCTCTCCATTTGCTGAAATGACTAATTTATCAAAACTTAAATGTTTTATTCTTTAGTTTCTCCCTTGGAGCTAAAGGAACTTGATCAACTTGCACTTCCTTAGACTCTTCAATTGGAGCATTATTCATCTTCTCTTCACGAGCTACCAGATCAACCTTGATGAGATTCTAGATTCTTGAGGGTTCCTAGAAAGATAAATGATATAGATTTTTAGAAGCACTTTTAAAATAATGAAATATAGATATATCCCATATGTTATAGGTTTTTAATATAGGAGAAGGTGTAGAAGGCTCACCAATTATACACTTAGTGGATCCCCAATTTGAATCCATTAAGTATTTTTTAGGTATCAAAATTGTTCCATCTTTGTAGTATCAGTCCAATCACTCTTCGAATGTTATGCAGTTTTTTAAGTCATAACCTAACATTTGATGAAACAGACAATAATAAGGTTCTCCTACTTTACCATCTTCTTCTGGTCTCCTAAGCTCAAGGAGCTTAAATCTTGGCCTCTTTGCTAGACTCCTGAACATTTTCTTTATAGCTTCTTATATAGAAAAGTATACTACATTCATAAAATAATCAAGATTTTCTTTTTGAATTGCTAATCACCATGAGGTTTATTTTACTGCTAATATTGTCAAGGTTGACTCAAATTCTCTACTTGAATCTGCATGAGTTGCTTCACTTTATTAGTTGCAGACGCTATCCCTAATTCTTTTTTAACACTTTCTGTGGTTTCAACTTCTTTATTTCTATAGAACATGGATCCCTTAGAAATTGTAACTATGAAGCTTCCTCTTAGAGATAAGAGGCTCTATTTAATAGCTTTGTAAAGGTTTTAATTATAAAACCTTTGAGTAGAAATTCAATTTGACCATGGATATTTTTCAAAAGGATCTCTATAGCATGGTATTCTTGCAATTGAGGAAAACTTCTCATGCTATGATTCCTTCATCTTGAGATGAAATCCAAAAGCCTTTCACTTTGCTTTTGCTTCTCTGCCACCAGATCACTAATGGTAATATGACTCTTTGCACCAACAAATCTTTTAACAAACATAGCTTCCAGATCATTAAAGGTATGTACCAACCCACTTGGTAGTTCAACAAACCAATCAAATGTAATCCCAGATAAACTGCTGATGAATTAACTAAACAACAACGCATCACTGTCACTTGCATTGTAGTAACTGGCTCTGAAGTGAGTGAGGTGTTTCTTGGAACTACTAGTACTATCAAATTTATTAGAGGATGAGGTAAATATCCTTTGGATAAGGTACCACGTAGTATTCATCTGGATATGGCCTACCGTTCAGAGTAGATGAGGTACTTTGTGACATAGTTATTGCCTCCTTAATTTGTTGTTTGACCATCTATTTAATGTCCACTAATGATATTGATGGTGTTTCTACTTTCATAGTTTCCAATACCGATTTTCTGAATTCCTTTATTCCGATTTATCTTGTTCCTAATATTCAACTGCACTGATTATCAAGTGAAGATTTAACTTGAGCATCAAGAATATAAGGAGTGTTGCCCTGCATGACAAAAATCATGGCCATCACCTCCTCTAATTTCTTCTCTATTCTTAGTATTTGTTCATCCTTTTGAGTTAGTTATTTTAATAGATGATGAGTTGAATCTACTGTATCCTCTTCAACCTCATCATTGTTAGCTATCCCTGCTTCACCTTCATCTTTCTCCTTTTCCCTTTGCAGACATGAGTGGGTGTCAACCACATTGACACTACAACACATTTCTTCATTCATTTCATCAACTTGTGTAGCCTCTTGTATATTGATCTGGTGAATACTATCTTTTAAATGATACACCATCTCCTTGATAGATTTCCTTCACACATTACATGGGTGTACTGGAGTATATTTTCTATAGAAAACTTCCCCATTTTTTATCTTTTCACTAATTTATTCCTCTAATTCCTTGATATAGTTGGGGTGGGAACCATCTTAGGTCACCAAACCCTCTCCCTATTAGATAATGGTGTTGACTAATTTGTAAATTTTATTCTTCTCTTATCAAAACTAGAAGATGATTCACCACCTCATGAATGGTGTTGATCAACCTTGAGAATTTTTGACTTGGAGGAAAATCACAAATTCTTAAAGGAAGATTTATGGAGTGATGCGAAGATGGAGAAGATATAGGATTATGCCCTCGATGGGCTAAATCTCCATACCCTAAGGATTTGTTAGGAGTTTGTTGATTATATTGTTGATGATATGTTACTTCATACTAATCACGATATGAGAGCTTCTTTGGCTCCCTACGATGAACTTTGATTGTAGTTATTCAACTTGGACCCAATCCCTAGAATTAAACCCTTTTCTTTATTGGAGGGATTCTCCTCTCCTTCGACTTAGCTATGGATGCACTTTAGTAGAATCAACATCTTTCACCCTTCTTAGAAATTCTATCTTTGACTGTCCATAAATAGTGGCGCTGTCCTGAATCTGCCCATTTATAAGAGTTTTAAACTTTCTATTCCTTATAAAAAAGGACAGAAGTATAGGATCTTCAAAAATGGAGTAGGTGGATAGTTCCCTATGTGCAATATGCTCTCTTTTCCAATAGCAGTGGACAACAAATGAAATATATTATCAACTAATAGAGGAGAATTAACATTTTCCTAAGGTTCTTCAGTGTTTACTCATTTGTTGCTTCAATTGTAACAGTACTTAAAGCATCTTCATCTGACATCTCAGCTATTTTAACCCTTCACCTCATGTGGCAATTCAAGCTGTGATGTTGAGATTTAGTTATCTTCTGATATCTAGAAGACGACCCATCTCAAAATTCTTGAATGTAGGGGTTCAAAAATTACTTAGTATTTTTCCTTTGTCATGAAAATTGACTGGAGGAAACTGAGACATGAAAATACAAAGGGTTTATTAATTATTGGGGTAACTACAGACTCACCCACAATATTTGCTTGAACAGGATTTTATTTGATGGACTCAATAACACACGCAACCACTTAAGCTTGTGGTGAATCAAAAGTGACATATATATTCTCAAAACTTAACCCAAACTTAATCTGGGTGCCTTCAGCAAAACTTAATCTAGGTTCAAATATTACTCAGTATTTTTCCTTTATCATGACAATTGACTGGGGGAAACTGAGACATGAAAATACAAAGGGTTTATTAATTATTAGGGAAACTACAGACTCTCCCACAATAGTTGCTTGAACAAGATTTGATTTGATGGACTCAATAACACATGCAACTACTTAAGCTTGTGGTGAATCAAAAGTGACATATATATTCTCAAAACTTAACCCAAACTTAATCTAGGTGCCTTCAGCAAAATGGGAAGCAGTGGTGTTAAGGTTGAAAATAAGCTTTCCAGACATTTTCATCTATTCAATCGAAATCCAAAACAATAATTGAACTCTCTAAATCTATACACTAAAATTGAATCAAAAGATCCCACTGATCTAAATATTCTTGGAATCTTAGATAAATCCTAGATCAATTGAAGATTTGGAAGATGCATGAACCTAATTAAGAACCAAACCAAAGATAACAAAATCATTGTGATGATTTGAAGAGGAATTGAGTGTGACTTGAAGATGATTTTGGAATGAAATTGAAAAGTTATTAAGCAAGGACCCTTACCCAAAAGAATTTTAAGTATATAAAAAAATAAAAATAAGAGTGAAAAATATTTTCTAATTGGGAGTAGGAATAAAATATTTATAATCAAAAGCAAGAATTTAATACATCCATTCAAGGCTATACACATGAAAAAATGCAAGACTCCAATGCATGAAAATAACATACAAATTTCATATGATAAATGAGCAAAACCCTTATGAGACCTAGTATTTTGGTTGGGCTTTTGCTTGCCTTTTAGGATGACACCAAGTAAACCTAGATTATGCTAACTGATCTGAGCTTGATCATGAAAATAATGGACTCAAAATAAAATTACAAATGTTATTCAAATGATAATTAATGATGGGTTGACTCAATATGGAATATACAATTAAAAATTTCTATACAAAACATAAATTCAAAAAATTGCAAAAAACGTCAATATACACAATAAAAATTTGAATAAATAACCAATCAAAATGAACTATTAAAGATAAAAAGAATTTGAAAAAAATTCAAATGAATTTTAGGGAATAACCATGCAAATAATGTGCAAATATCAAATGAAAAATAGACAAAACCCCAACCAGACCTAGTACCAAATAGATATTTAGGTTGGCCTTATGCTTTGCTTTTAGGATGAAGCCAAGTAACCCTGGGTTAAGATAACTCGTGTGTGCATGGTCATACAAATAGTGGACTTTAAGTAAAATGCAAATGCCATTCAAATGACAATCTATGAAAGTTTGACTCGATATGAAATTCGCAGTTTATAAATTTAAATACAAGAAATTATAAAAAAAAAACTCATGACCATACAAAATATCAAAATCCACAAAAATAATTTTTATAAGAGAAATCAATCATATGAAATCTGAAAGCTGAAGGAAATTTTGAATAAATTCAAAATGAATTTTAGAGAATAAACATGTAAATGGTCAGAACCCCCACCAGACCTAGGACAAAATTTGTATTTTGGTTGGACTTCTACTTGGCTTTTAGGATGAAGCCAAGTAACCTTTAGTTATGCTCATTAACATGAGCATGATCAAGCATGATTTGGACTCAAAATAAACATGCAAATGTCATACAAGTGATAATCAAGGTTGGGTTTGACAAGATAGGAGATTTATAAGATCAAAAATAAAATCACATTGGCAAATAAAATATAAATCATAGGGCTAAACAAAACATCAAAACACATGACAATAAATTTAAATAAATAAACATTTACATGAAATTTAATAGCCCAAACATTTAATTAAACTTATATATATTTTCCAAAAATTTAGTCTTATTAAGATTGAGAGAGAAGTCTATCCCTAGTGGAGTCAATCAGAAAAATCTATGAGAAAATTTTTTAAATGCTCTTAAAAAATGCTTTTTATCCCACATGATTTGCTTTAAATGTATTTTAATGATTTCTTTCAATTAAAACTGCATACTTTAACACTATACCACCCTAAAGGGTAGAATAATATTCTTCTATCGATTTGAAAGAAAGGAAATAATAATTTAATTTTCTATTTAGTTGTAGCATAGGGAATATACAAATCATCCCAACTGATTAAAAGCATGTTTACCTATCATTCTAATTAGAAAGGTAAATTATAAATTTATCTCCATAATCAAATATAGAGGATATGCAATCTGCTATAAAAGTAATTCCAATATCCATCCATCTTTTGATTGCGAAGTTAAATTTAAAATAATGGTTAAAGCAATGTCTGAATTCATAGTTTTTCTCCTACCTTAGAAATGAATCTAAGATAGTGTTTATTTTGTTCTGCGGTCTAGACTTCCTATAGGAGCAAGCTCCTATAGTTTATTACATCTTTTAAAATAATAATCTTGATTGAAATGAAGACTAAGTAGTTTTAAAATTCATATAAGTTTTAAAAAATGTTTGGGCTAGCTAAATTTTAATGTACAAGCTTTAGATTATAAATTCTAAAATTAAATTATTGAAGTTTCAATTTTTATTGAAAAAAAAAGTACAAAGAAAAGAGTGTATACAATCTAGATTTATAACTTGCGTAAAGAGAGCAGCCAAGTAACAATCGTCGTGTGAATACTTGATTTAGAAAGCTCTATCCTCAAAATCAAGGTGTTGTTAAAGAATTTAAGTCAAATGCAATACAACATCCTTAGAAAAATTAAAATCTACTTGTATGATGCATGTAATGCATGAACAACAATGTATAAAAGAGTTGATTTTATTGATTTATAATATCGTAAAGTATAACCTATGGTCTGCAGTGAAGTAATGGTGGCCAGGTCCGACATACAACAATCCTGGATTCAAATCCTGTTCGATAAAATACAACAACTTATAGTCTTCGAGCTCTAAATCTTTTGTGGAATTCAAAAAAAAAAAGAATATCCTCTAGAAAAGAGGAAATTCCTTTTTGGAGCCCCACCTATATGTATACAAGCAAATATTTTTTTCTTTTATAACTCTTGACTCTACATAACTTGATCTATATACAAATATCTATGAAATTTAAATACACATTTCTCTTTTCATGTCCATCATCACTTAGGAATATTCTACTTTGCATAATATAAAGAGCAAAGAATAATATATGTATTGGGAGCAATTATATGTACGAAAGGTAAATGAAATTAAGTTCTACGGCCCTTTCTCATTCACTCTACTCTCTAGTACAATGGCAGAAAGGTAAATATGACATTCTATATTTTGCAAAAAGTAAGAAAACAACATAGGTACCCTCCGGGCAAAGACACCCGCAACCAAACCAAATGAATACATTAGCCTAACCTAGCCTAAAGTTGGTTTTCCTAGTAAATTGTCTAAGTGTGTCTAAGAGGTTGTGTGGCTTTAATAAATCCTTTTGGGATTTATTATTTAGATTGTATGGATTTTAATGTTTATTCATTAAAGGCTGAAGGAGAATTTAATTCAAGTTTAAATGATATGTATCTAGCTGTGTATTCTTCCAATTTTAAATATTAAAGTTATTTAATTAGTTTTAAAGAATTATTATATTAATAACCCCCCCCCCCCATTTTTTTGGTTAAAACCCGTAGGGAGGCTACGCGTAAATATAAAAATCAGGTTACAGAGTCCTTGTGGAAACCATCGGCTCACTACCGCTCAAACGAGCTACAAAATATAGAAAGAGAAAGCCTACAAGCCAATTGTCTCCGCTACAAAAAATTACAAGGTAGCCTAGTAAAATTATAGTGATGCTATAGACAAGCATCCAAAAAAGAAAGATCAAAAGATAGCAATAAAGCCCAATCTTTCTGCCAAAAAACTTGACGTCATTCCTAACCAATTCCATCTACAAAAAAGATAAACTACAAAAAAGAAAGCTATACCAAAATAGAGTATTAGTATAAAACTTATTAAAAGACGTATAAATAAAGAAATAATAGACAAAATGGATCTAAGTGAGGCCAGTATCAGAATTTAGATCACAAGAGCTCAGAGAACTTTCATTAATACTAGCCTCATTAGGAATGTCCACTTGCCATTCAATGCTACCAGAGGGATATGCAAAATCCCTATAAAAAACATTCGACCAGCACATGCGCAGAGTCTCACTATCAAAGCACAAATTAATGGAAAACCAAAAATAGAAGTTAAAGGCAGACTCGCACAGTAAACTATAAGCAAGAAAGAAAATAAGACAAATGCAAGCAAAAGGTTGCTGGCGCAAACAGCTCCTCCCAACAAACCAATGACAAGGTTCCAGCGAAGTAAACCTGAAACATAATGTTGGAACAAACAAATCCTCCCAACAATCCCATGAAGAGGGGCAGCAAAATAATGCATGCAATACTACATAAGGAGCCCATCAATAAAAAAAACCCAGCTTTCCTCCCACCATTACCCCCAACACCCCACCAGATAGGAGAGCAATAATGGGACAAACTGAAAGTTTGATAGGGATGTTAGGCCCCTTATGAACCGGCCCAACTCTAATAAAGAGATAGAGAGGAGAATTAGTATTTAAAACAAACACAATCTTAAATCTAAAAACAAGATTCACCACAATCAAAGCCAACGATGCAGAAATTAAATGCTGAAGCAATAATAAGAAAAGAACACACCAGATTTATAGTGGTTCAGTCAAACCTTGACCTACGTCCACTTCTTGGAGGCACCCTCCAAGTATTTCACTAAACTAAGTGTCTCTCCTTTATCCCCCACAGCTAGGCAGAGAAGCCCTTACAAAATCACTTCCACCTTCCCCGGTGCGGTGGAGTCGCCAGGTCCTTTGACACTAAAGAGATCTTCTTCTTTGGTGAACTTCCCTCGAGACAAGCCTTGAATCTGATGGTATTCAGGTGTGAGCTTGTTAGAGCAACCATGTGCAACCCCCTCCACACTCCCTTGAGTCCCCCCTCACAGGATCTTCTCCCTCTCTCAAAGTCTACCCTTTCCTCACTCCCTTTCAAGCTCTCTCTTCAAGTCTCCCCCATAATAATGAAGGTATAATGGCTGCCAAAGACACTTTACAAAGTGTCATGCTAAGCTTAAATAGAAAACCTCAAAACGAGCTCATTAATGCAAGTTGCGGATATTATCATCCCGGACGATAGTTATATCGTCTTGGCCGATCAGTATAAATTCAACTCATCAGCCCGAGATGATTGTGGACGATCAGAAGAAAATTGATTACATCGTCCTATCCGATCTTATGATTGTCCAGGTTGATTAGTTTAAAACTGATTTCAATCATCCAGAGCATCGCCTGAATTTGAGTTATCCGATGTAAATCATCCAGGACATCGTCTCGGCCGATCCTACAATCTTCCCGGATGATGTGATCGTATCAATCAACCATTAATGCTTTCCAAAGATACCTGATTCTTTCTGAATTGAGACTATCATCCTGGCTGATATAGGTATCGTCCAGGCCGATCAGCTAATGATGGATGCCTTAATAAGGATGCCCTAATTAGGATTTCTATTTTTGGATAGATCATCCCGGACGATGTTACCAAAAATAGAAATCTTTAGGGAACAACAGAACATCTTCCAAGTTTTTAAATTATCCGGTGCCACACCAAATATAATAGACTCAAGAAAGGAAAAAGAGTACAAACTGACTCAGACCTAGTCTACCCAATCTTGAGCTGATTCCAAAATGCATTCCGATCATGTGAATTTGAAATGTCAGTACATAAGGCAATCATAGAGGAATAAGAATGTTTGCTATCATCAAAATCATAAACCATTGATTCACAACACAAACCCTCAGCAACAACACCAAGAAAATCATTGCTCCCATCTAAATCCGCAAGAACAAAAGTAACACTGGGACAAATCCAAACACCAAAAATTAAACCTGGGGGACTAAAGCCTGAAGAAGGAAAATCAACTGGCACAACCAACAAAATTTCCCAACAGCACACAATAAACCAAAACTACAATTATAATTAGGGATGAGCCAAAAACATAAGAACTTCCAGCAAACAGAAAAGGCAAGAGAACAAATCAACCAAAACACTAAAAGCCATGACACATGATTAAGTGTTAACATAGGGGATCCCACACGCATCAAGATAGAGCAAACCATTAAGAGGGTCAGGTATAGTAGATTGAATAAAATATGTAAAACCTCCAAGATTATAACCATATTTAGCAAGCTAAGAAGCATAGGAATTGCCATCCTTATCAACATGACAAAAGGATTTATTCATAAACAACAACAACCTTTTAATTTTCCTAATAACATAGAAGATATTTGGGCTGCAGTAAACATCCTTCAAGTCTTGAAAAGGGGTGATGTTAAAACTATAATTCACTTCAATAACTAAATTAATTAATTTAAGAGGGAGGAAGAGTTGGATACCATAAAGAATAGTTATACTAAGAGCATAATCAGTATTCCCATAATGAACAGGGCAGGCAAAAGCAACAATAATATGGCCGTTACTATCCAATAAGACCACCACATCCAGCACCAAACTCTAAATAAATACCATCAACATTAAGTTTAAAGAAGTTAGTGAAAGTTCGTTAGGGATGTTAGGTCCATTATGAACTGGCCCATGGCTAATTAAGAAAGAGTTGAATCAGTATTTTAAATAATCTTTCTTAAGAAAAGCACAAAACATAAAACCAAAAAAATTCATCACAAAGAAAACACAATGCAAAATTAAATACAAAAATAATAAAGGAAAGAACACACTAGATTTATAGTGGTTCGATAAAACCTTGACCTACGTCCACTCCTTGGAGGCACCCTCCGAGTATTGCACTAAACAAAGTGTCTCTCCTTTAGCCCCCAAAGCTAGGTGGAGAAGCTCTTTTAAAATCACTTCCACCTTCCCCGGTGCGGCGAAGTAGCCGGGTCCTTTGGAACCAAAGAGATCTTCTTCTTCCATGTTATTTCCTCAAGACAAGCCTTGAATCTGACGATACAAATGTGCAAGCTTGCCAGAGTAACCATGTGGAATCCCCCTCTACACTCCCTTGAGTCCCCCTCCAAGGATCTTCTCCCTCTCTCAAACTCCACCATTTCCTCTCTCCTTTTCAAGCTCTCTCTTCAAGAGTCCCCCAAAAGAATGAAGCTATGATGGCTGCCAAAGACATTTATCAAGTGTCTTGTCAAAGCTTAAAAAGAAGATCTCAAAACGAGCTCATTAATGAAATTTGCTAAATTTATCATCCAGGATAATAAGAACATCATCATGGCTGATCAGTATAAAATAAGCTCAATCAGCCGGAACGATTTGGGACGATCAGAAAAAAAATGGTTACAATGTCCAGGCTGATATAATATCATCCCAGCTGATTAGTTCAAATCCGAGTACAATCATTCTGATGATCGCCCTGAATAGAGTCTGGCCGATGTCAATCATCCAAGACATCATCTTGGCCGATCCTGCGATCGTCCTGACCGATGTGATCGTATCAATCAGCCTTAATTTCTTTCTATAATTATTAGATTAATTTAGGCATAATTGTGCTGCATCATCCAGGCCAATGTTTAGATCGTCCTGGCCGATGTCTTAAAATAAAGAATACCTAAATTGATCATGGTGGCTGATTCTATCTTAGTTGAGCATATCATCCTAGCTGATAGATGGATCATCCAGGCTAGTCGGCTTAATGATGGCTACCTTAATGAGGATGATGCCCTAATTAGGGTTTTTATTTTTGAACCGATCATCGAGGCCAACATAAATATTATCCCGGATGATGTGACAAAAAATAGTCAACTCTTAGAAACATCAGAAGTCTTTCCAAGGTGTGTGTGTGTGTGCAAAGTTACTTAACATTAGGAGCCATACCAATTATAATAGACTCAAGAAAGGAAAAAGGTACAAGTTGTCTCAGACCTAGTCTACTTAATCTTGAGCTAGTTCCACATTACAGTCTGATCTTGTGGACATAAAATATCAGTAGGTAAGGCAGCCGTAGAGAAACAAGAGTGTTTTCTATCATCAAAATCATAATCCATGAAAATAGATTCCCAACAATCTCCCCCTTTTTGATGATGTCAAACATTACTAGTTGAATTTGCAAAAAGAAATCATGTTATCCTAATCCCCCCTTTACTAAAATAAAACTTTAAAAATAGGGAAAATAAAAAAAATTTATTGTTTTTACTTTTTGAAAGAAGAAGAAAAAATACAAATATAACAATACATTCTTCCCCTTTGACATTATCGAAAGAGAAGGGGCACAAACAATCAAGATAATTAAAAGAATGATTAAAAGACAAAAAATGATCCCTGATAAAGTGAAGACAAAAATCAACTATTTTTAAAATGAGAAAGTTACCTCTTAATTTTATTCAAAAACTTAGTAATGAATGGATTGACCACACATAATCTAGAAAAGGTTAGAAATTCAGAAATTGTTCATCCAAGCTCAAGTTCTTTTAAAGGCTTAAAAACTTTTTAATCCAATATCTAAGTCAAGGAACAAATTAGAAGAAGAAACACTAACGTTTCAAAACTCCTTTCATAAAATATATCTAATAGAAGATTAATGAAAAAAGTAATGAATCAAGAATCATGATTTTCAAGATCAAGCATCGAAAATATCAAGGGTTTTCTTAAGCTTTAGGTAATAGTAAAAGTAAGCATACTCATTGTGGGCTCATTTTATGCCTCTTGTCACTTTTTGGTGCACTTTGTGCTTCTTTTACTTTTTGATACACATTGGGTATCTTTCTCAATTTGGCGTCATGCGCATCTTTTGATTCGGCATCATTGGCCACTTTTTTTTTATTTGGCATCATTGGCCATTTCTTTTTTTAGTTAAATATGCTACCTTTTTTAAATTTAAAGAAATAAAAGTAAACCCGTTCTATTGATAAAGCGAACTACTTGATTAAGAAATTATGAGGTAGATTCAGTAACTTGTAAAGGATCTCTATGCGATAAACAAAATGTAGTGAGATGAAAAAGATCCATTTCAAAATTCAATTTATAATATGATGAAGATTTTGAATTAAAAGTAAAATAACCTTTTTAAGAAACGAGATAGAGACACAAAATCATAAGTTTCCTTCCTTTGACTATTTTTAGAGAAGTCAACCACAACTTACATAAGAATTCAAGAAAAATAAGAGGCAAGATTTTTCAATTCTAAAAAAGTGAACGTGTGTGTTGATTAAAAAAAACTTCACAAAACTAAGCATAAAAGCTAATTTAAAATTTCAAAGCAATAAAAAAATGAACAAAAATAAAGGAAAATAAAGAAAACACCAAAAATAACAAAAAACAAAACACAACACAAACAAATTTAAACAGTATTCTTGCTCTTGATCTGATGATTTAGAAGCTAGGTCTGCCCAGGATATTTTTTGCTTTACATTACTTGCTCTTTCTATAATTTGCTTAGCTTTAGCCTTTTCTCTTTTAGAATGAGTTCTCAAATTAGGGCACTGATTTTTTATATGTCCAAGTTTCCTACATCCAAAGCAAATAACATAAGAAAAAATCTTAACATTCTTACCATTTTTATCTTTATTCCACTTTTGTTAATGCTTATGTTTAGTGAGCTTTCCAATTTGCTTGATAAGTCATCACTTTCGTTACCAACTAAGCCACTTTTCTCCATATCTTCAGCATTTAGTACTATCGTTTCACCTGCATCCAAAAGTATTTGACCCAAACTTTGCTCGTAGTTAATGAGTGAGCCAATCAAATTATTAATAGAATATTCATTCAAATTCTTTGATTCACAAATAGCAACAACTTTAGCATCATACTTATCAAGTAAACAACATAGAATTTTATTAACTTTTTCAAGGTTTGAAAACTCTTTACCTAAAGCATGCAATGATGTCACAATTTGAATAAATCTTGTATACATGTCTAAGATCATCTCATAAGGTTTCGTACAAAATAGTTCGAAATCGTGCATTAAAATATTCAATCTGGATTGCTTGATTTCACTAGTGCCTTCATAAATCGTGTGTAATTTATCTCAATTTTCCTTACCAGATGTGCATGTGGAAACTAACATAAAGTCTTCAGAATTTAAAGCACAAAAAATCAGTTTAAAGATTTTGCATTCAATTGAGCATTGATTTTCTCTTCTCTACTCCATTGATTAAAACGAATATCAACTTTAATCTCATCTATAACGCGTGACGGTAAAGAATAACCAGTTAAAATCATATGTCACATTTGAAAATCAATTGATTGCAAGAAGATAGACATGCAAATCTTCTAAAAATCAAAAGTAATATTCTCAAATAAAGGTGGTGTAGTGATTAAATAACCTTCCGCACTAATACGATAAGAAAAATTAGCCATGGATCAAAAATTCAAGAGCTTTCAAAAACTAAATTTTATGAATCCCGCTCTGATACCACTTAAAAGTTTGTTAGGGATGTTAGGCCTCTTATGAACTAGCCTAAGGCTAATTAAGAGAGAGGTGAATTGGTATTTTAAATAATCTTTCTTAAGCAAATCACAAAACTTAAAACGTAACAAAAATTAACCACAAAGAAAACACAATGCTGAATTAAATGCAGAAATAATAAAGGAAAGAACATACCAGACTTATAGTGGTTTGGTCTGTTGCAAATCTATTTTTTCATGTCTTATGTTTTGATGATTGACAAACACTGCTTTTCTTGGACAGCTTGTTGCTTCTAACTTTTCAGGAATCGACGATCGGACAATCAAAAAGGAGTCAAGTTCAGGAATGCGTAGGGTTAGGGTTGAGTCAGTCTGTACTTTTATTTTTACCTTTTGAGTCCACTTGTAATAGTCAAAAAGACTAATACTTTGTAACCCTTCACACACACACTTGAGAGAATTAGAAATTCTGTTTTTACTCATATCGTCCAGGACGATATCTTATATCGGCCTGGACGATCAGCTTAAAACAGAAAGTCTAATTAAGGGTTCTTGATTAAGGCAGCCAACGTTAACCGATCGGCCTGGACGATACGTGTATCGGCCAGGACGATAAGCTCAAAACAGAAAGAAGTAGCCGCCATGGACAAGTATGGTATAACATATCTTTAAATTATCGGCCAGGACGATCCTCGGATCGGCCTGGACGATATTAACAGATTATGCCATAATTGTTCAGGAAATCAAGGAAGTAATTAAGGATGATTGATACGATCATATCGTCCTGGACGATCGCAGGATCGGCCAGGACGATCTAGTCAAAAACCTTAAGTTACTTCAGGACGATCAATATCGGCCAGACCATATTCAGAGCTATTGTCAGGACGATTTTCGTCTTATTTGAACTGATCGGCCAGGACGATCGTGAGATCGGCCTGGACTATCAAGCTAATTTTCAATCGTCCACTCTGGCATCCAGGGCTATGCTCTGGCCGATCTTCTGAGTTTTGTACTGATCGGCCAGGCCGATGTCCATATCGGCCTGGACGATAAAGTCGGCAACTTGCAATTAATGAGCTCTTTTGAAGCTCTTCTATTTAAAGAGCTCTTGTTCAACGTTTTTCAGAGACCTTTGGCTGCTGCCTTGACCTAAGAAGACCTTGAGGAGAGAAAGAGAGAGAGAAGAGAGAGAGAGGATCTTGTGAGGGGGAGCTTGTGAGGGGTTTCACAAGGGTTGCTTCAAGGATCTCTTTGCGTCGTCTTCGTCTAGAGTTTCTCGTCCGTGGAAGGGTCGGTAGAGGTAAGGAGTTGTGCTTTTGGTTCTGGTTCTCTGCCAGCTTCAGGAGGAAGCAAAAGGAGAGAGGTTCTCTGCCTTGCCGGGGTGGCAAAAAGGAGGTTCTTGTAAGGGTTTCTCCACCTAGCCGTGGGGGCTAAAGGAGAGTCACTTTTTGTGTAGTGCAATACTTGGAGGGTGCCTCCAAGGAGTGGACGTAGGTCGAGTCGACCGAACCACTATAAATCTCTGTGTTTCTTTTCTTGCTTCCGCACGTTTAAAATTCCGCATTATTTCCGTTGTGTGATTTGGTTTATGCAACTTTATTTCTTTGTTTAAAAAACGAAGTTTTTAAAATACCAATTCACCCCCCCTCTTGGTTAGTTTGGGACTAAGTTCATAGGGCTTAACATCCCCATCGAACTTTCAAGTGGTATCAGAGCTTGATTCGAAAATTAAAGTTTAAAAACTTTTTGAATTTGATCCATGTCTAACTTTGGGAATCGCAACACTACGGAAGGGTATTCTATTACCCGACCTCCTCTGTTCGATAACCTACCTTTTGATTTCTGGAAAACTCGCATGTCAACTTTTTTACAATCTACTGATTATCGCATGTGGATGCTTATACAAGAAGGGTATTCTCCACCTTCTCGTGAAATTAACGGTTTTAAAACGGAAGTTGCTTTTACCGAATGGACTTTTGATGAACGAGATTTAGCTCAACTAAATGCTAAATGTTTGAATTGTTTTTTCTGTGCATTAAAATCTGAGGATTACATGCGTGTTTCAACTTGCAAAACTGGTAAAGAAATTTGGGATAAATTGTGCATTACTTATGAAGGCACTAATGAAGTCAAACAATCCCGTTTAAACATTCTCTTGCATGACTACGAACTTTTTCGTATGAAACCTCATGAATCGATTTCTGACATGTACACTAGGTTTACTCAGATTGCTACCTCATTACATGCACTAGGAAAAGAGCTTTCGAACTATGAAAAAGTTAACAAGATTTTGAGATGCTTGCCTTCAACCTATGATGCAAAAATTACTGCAATTACTGAATCTAAAGATTTAAACACCTATTCTATTGACAACTTGCTTGGCTCACTCATTGCTTACGAGCAAGGGGTGAATCAAAGAAATCTTGATACAGGTGAAAAGAAAAAGGAGAAAACAATTGCATTGAAGGCACACAAATCGGATTCTGAATCTTCTGGGTCTGAAAGCGATGGAGTTGCCTTCATCACAAGGCAATTCAAAAGCTTTCTAAGGAAGAAACAAAAGCATCATCAAAGTTGGAGAAAAGGTAAGGATCATAAACATATTAAAGGATCTTCTGATGTTGTTTGTTTTGAATGCAGGAAACCTGGACATGTAAGAGCCGATTGTCCTACACTTCAAGATCATTCAAGCAAAGAAAAGGAAAAAGGTGATGAGAAAGCAAAGTCTAGGAAGGACAAGAAGAAAATCCAAAGAAGCTTCTGGGCAGAATCTGGCACTGATTCTTCTGAGACTGAACCAGAGGAAGAAACTACAAACTTGTGTTTCATGGGAAAAGATCAAATTGATCAAGAAGAGGTATGTAAACCAACATATGATGAATTGTTTGAAATATGTGAAAAAATCCATACATCATACAAAAAACTTAAGAAAACTCATTCTAGCCTAAAATTAGAACATTCAAATCTACAAAAAGAGCATGAAGTTTTTCTCAAAGATCATGCAACGATTGATTCAAATCACATGGCTCTACTCGATGAATTTGATGAATTAAACAAGACGCATTTGGAATTAATTGATAAAAGTAATGCATTAAAAGCTTCACACACCTCACTTAATGATAATCTTAAGAAATCTAAAGAGATTGAGAAAAATCTGAGGATTGAGAATGATGCATTAAAGAGAACTAACTTGAGAATTCAAAATAATTTGGAAACATGTAAGAAAGCTAGGATGACACCAATGTTTAATCAAAGGCCAGAACCTAGGAAGAGGCATTTTTACTCAAACCATTTAAGAAAACCTTTTCCTGGAATTCAATGTTTTTCTTGTGGCATGTTAGGACACATCTCACACACTTGCACAGTTCACCGCAGTACACATTGGGTATGGAGACCTAAGATGCATGATTCAATACATACCACATCTGCATTGCACTCTACATTTCCTAAGAAGGAGCCCAAATCTGTTTGGGTTCCTAAAACTAACTGTTGTTGAAATTTTGCAGGAGTGCTCTCACCAAAGACCTCGTGGGAGCATAGGATAACTGAACATAAGGAGGCTTACAGCTCAATTGCTAAAATCTGTTGTTTTATCACTTGCTTGATATCTTTAGTTTTTGTGTGACTTTTATTTTTAGTTTTTGTGTTTATTTTTTGTTGTCTTTTAGTTTGCTTATTGTTTGTTTTTGTTTTTCATTTTGGTCTTTATTTATTTTTTGGGCTTCCATATGATAAAACTTCTCAAGCTTTTAAATATTAGAGTTTTTTCTTTTTTGATAGGGTTTAGCTTTTCTAAATTGGTTAAAGAGAGTAAACTGGTGATGTTTTTCCTCTTCTGACTTTGTTTAGTGGCATGATTTTTCTTTTATAAAACAAAAAGTCTAAACTCAGTTTAACCAATGGCTTTTTAAGATATCCTTCTAATCTTGCTACATTAAGTCATCTTATGCATAATAGTCAAAATTCTTTGATATCATTCAAGCTTTTGAAATCTTACCATTGCTGTCATCACGTGATCTTGATTTTGTGTTGTGGATTGTTCTTCCCTATGTTAGAGAGAGAGCCCCTATTCTCTAATATTTGGAGGATATACTCACAACTAAGTATTTTCCTTAAGGGTATATTAAAAGAGTTATTAGCTTGCAAAAGATAAAAAGGAAAGAGGCCAATGAAGCCAAATTGAAAAGAAAAATACACAAAAGTGTATCAAAAATCAAAAGATGCTCAAAGAGCCAATAAAAGTGAAAAGAGGCATAAAATTAGCCCACTAATTGCAAGCTATCATCTCTTTGATAAAACTCTTAAAACTTAGAAAACTCATTGATTAGGTGATACGTTCAAAGATTTGATTTCAAATTCCATGATTGAGAAAAACTATTTTGGTTTATTATTTATAAGATTCTTTAGTTGTTAACAAGTCTTGATTGGATCTTCTTAAAACCTCTTGTGTTATTCCATGTTAGGACTCTGTTGTTTTTAAAAGATTTTTGTACCCTGAAGAATGTCCGATCTAGGGTTAATAGAATCAGTTTTTCAATCTTCTTCTAATTAGATTTTGTTAAACCTCTTGATCTCCTAAAAACCTTAAATGTTTAAATTCATGAAAAGAATTCTCATATGATGCCTTCATAAAACAAAAAAAAATAGAAAAATTAAAATCCAAAAATATTCGATGTTTGTTTTATTTTTGTGTCTTTGACTGTCTTTTCTTTTGTTTTATTTTTGAGGGTCTTGATCATCACCATTCCTTTCTTGATTTCAATTTCTAGTCAGATCGGCCTGGCCGATATTTATATCGTCCTGGCCGATAGGACAAATTCTTTCCAAAATCCATCTGCTGACCTTTTCTGTGCTTAATGAAAATCATCGTCCTGGACGATACATTATCGTCCTGGACGATTTGATCAAAACTCATGATAATAGTCCTGGCCGATAGTATATTTGTCTGGCCGATGCATTCTATGTGCATCGTCCTGGCCGATACACTGGACCGTCCCGGACGATCCACGTGTCAGTACGTTTTGATCTTTAAATTCGGCCCCGGACGATCCATTATTGGACCATCGGCCGGGCCGATCCACTGTTCGTCCCGGACGATACACGTGGCAAGCATTTAAAACGTTTTAACTTCGGCCGGTACGATCAATTATTGTGCATCGTCCCGGACGATACACCTAATCGGCCCGGACGATCTGCTTTTTCAACGGTCGTCCGGACTGACTCCTCGGGCCGATAGCCTGTGTCTAATCGGCCTGGCCGATATCTGATCGGCCCGGACGATTGGACCGCCTTTTTGACCAATCGGCCTGTACGTAATTATTGACACATATCGGCCTGGACGACTCTGCGATCGGCCAGGACGATATGAATGTTTCTTTAAATTCAGGCCGATCCAGCCATGTTTTCTCACACCTTATCCTTTCTCCTTTGATTTTCTGCTTAAAGTTCTCTCATATGGCTGGTGGGAAGCGCGTCCGTCAGACCTCTGGAAGTTCCTCGAGGGCAAGGGTTGACCCTCGGTTCCGTGAAGCAGAAGATGAAGCTGCTTATCATCGCTATAAGGATTGTGGAATTACGGTCTCCAGAATTATCAATCCGACCCACATTTCCTACCCGGTAATGGATCTCTTCGCACACACTTCTTTTTGTTTCATTCTATCACTTGTTTTTCCTTTCAATTCTGAGTTCCTGTTAGAATTCTTTGCAAACCTCCGCATAAACTCTACCTTCACAGCCCTGTCCTCCTATGTGAATCGACGCCCTGTCGAAATCACATATCAGGACTGTGTTGAACTTTTACAGCTATCCACCACCGGAGATAAGCTGCACCTTATTGCCTCTGACCCTGATTTTGACTGGTCCACGGCAAACCACTTTCTTCGCCAGACCAATGCCCGTTACCATGTTGGAGAGACTAGCTCTTTAGTCAGAGATGCTAGGACAATCCAACATGTCCTTCGCACATCTGTCATTCCAAAAGCCGGCGACCGTGTCCACATTACCCCTCTACTTTCCCTCACTACCTTCTACATCATAGCACATAGGGAGTTTAACACTGCAGATCTATTTTTTCGTTACATTGATCACCTCACAACAATTCGCAACCCAGGCCACAGAAGAAAGCCAAATCTAGCCTTAGGACATATCATAGCCTATGTTCTAGAAACCAAATACCAAATTCAATATCCCAATCCACCAGATTTACCAACTCTCTTCTACTCAAACAATTCCTTCAGCACCCTGCACAGTACTCGTCTCCACCCGGATGAACCACGGGAGGCTAGAGAGGAGGAGGCTCCCGCTCCAGCTCCCTTTCCTGACCCTGTCCCTCTTCACCAACATTCACCGGTAGATCAGTTGATTGCAAGATTTGATCGTTGGGAGACCAGGTTTGATGCATATGTTGCTGCCCAAAGAGCAACAACACTCTGAGGACATCGCCCGCTACGAGCATCACCGCGCTGAGGACCTAGCTCGTTTTGACAGTTTTCTCACTCAGCAGCAGCAGCATGACCAGGACATCGCCTGGTTCACTGCTCAGTTTACTACCCTTGCCAGTCACTTTCAGCAGCCACCTCCACCTCCTCCATCTGATGATCAGGATCCCTCGTTCTTTTAGTTTGTACTTTGAGTTATTGTTTCTTGTCTTTCTGTAGTAGTCTTTCGTGATGTTTGTTTTTTTTTTTTCTTCTGTTTTCTGGACTCTCTTTTTGTGATGACAAAAAGGGGGAGTAGGATAGATGTGGTAAGGAAAAGATGATGTTGTAACCTTGTTTTTTTTTAATGTTTTTTTTCTCTACTTGTGTTTTGTCATCATCAAAAAGGGGGAGATTGTTGCAAATCTATTTTTTCATGTCTTATGTTTTGATGATTGACAAACACTGCTTTTCTTGGACAGCTTGTTGCTTCTAACTTTTCAGGAATCGACGATCGGACAATCAAAAAGGAGTCAAGTTCAGGAATGCGTAGGGTTAGGGTTGAGTCAGTCTGTACTTTTATTTTTACCTTTTGAGTCCACTTGTAATAGTCAAAAAGACTGATACTTTGTAACCCTTCACACACACACTTGAGAGAATTAGAAATTCTGTTTTTACTCATATCGTCCAGGACGATATCTTATATCGGCCTGGACGATCAGCTTAAAACAGAAAGTCTAATTAAGGGTTCTTGATTAAGGCAGCCAACGTTAACCGATCGGCCTGGACGATACGTGTATCGGCCAGGACGATAAGCTCAAAACAGAAAGAAGTAGCCGCCATGGACAAGTATGGTATAACATATCTTTAAATTATCGGCCAGGACGATCCTCGGATCGGCCTGGACGATATTAACAGATTATGCCATAATTGTTCAGGAAATCAAGGAAGTAATTAAGGATGATTGATACGATCATATCGTCCTGGACGATCGCAGGATCGGCCAGGACGATCTAGTCAAAAACCTTAAGTTACTTCAGGACGATCAATATCGGCCAGACCATATTCAGAGCTATTGTCAGGACGATTTTCGTCTTATTTGAACTGATCGGCCAGGACGATCGTGAGATCGGCCTGGACTATCAAGCTAATTTTCAATCGTCCACTCTGGCATCCAGGGCTATGCTCTGGCCGATCTTCTGAGTTTTGTACTGATCGGCCAGGCCGATGTCCATATCGGCCTGGACGATAAAGTCGGCAACTTGCAATTAATGAGCTCTTTTGAAGCTCTTCTATTTAAAGAGCTCTTGTTCAACGTTTTTCAGAGACCTTTGGCTGCTGCCTTGACCTAAGAAGACCTTGAGGAGAGAAAGAGAGAGAGAAGAGAGAGAGAGGATCTTGTGAGGGGGAGCTTGTGAGGGGTTTCACAAGGGTTGCTTCAAGGATCTCTTTGCGTCGTCTTCGTCTAGAGTTTCTCGTCCGTGGAAGGGTCGGTAGAGGTAAGGAGTTGTGCTTTTGGTTCTGGTTCTCTGCCAGCTTCAGGAGGAAGCAAAAGGAGAGAGGTTCTCTGCCTTGCCGGGGTGGCAAAAAGGAGGTTCTTGTAAGGGTTTCTCCACCTAGCCGTGGGGGCTAAAGGAGAGTCACTTTTTGTGTAGTGCAATACTTGGAGGGTGCCTCCAAGGAGTGGACGTAGGTCGAGTCGACCGAACCACTATAAATCTCTGTGTTTCTTTTCTTGCTTCCGCACGTTTAAAATTCCGCATTATTTCCGTTGTGTGATTTGGTTTATGCAACTTTATTTCTTTGTTTAAAAAACGAAGTTTTTAAAATACCAATTCACCCCCCCTCTTGGTTAGTTTGGGACTAAGTTCATAGGGCTTAACATCCCCATCGAACTTTCATGGTCAAACCTTGACCTACGTCCACTCCTCAGAGGCACCCTGCGAGTATTGCACTAAACAAAGAGACTCTCTTTTAGCCCCCACAGCTAGGCGGAGAAGCCCTTACAAAATCACTTCCACCTTCCCCGGTGCGGCGGAGTAGCCGTGTCTTTTAACACCAAAGAGATCTTCTTCTTCTGTGAACTTCCCCCAAGATATGCCTTGAATCTGACTGTACTAAGGTGCAAGCTCGCCGGAGCAACTGTGTAGAATCCCCCTCCACACTCCCTTGAGTCCCCCTCTAAGGATTTTCTCCCTCTCTCAAACTCCACCCTTTTCTCTCTCCCTTTCAAGCTCTCTCTTCAAGTTTCCCCCAAAAGAACGAAGCTATAATGGCTGCCAAAGACACTTACAAAGTGTCTTGTTAAAACTTAAATAGAAGTTCTCAAAATAAGCTCATTAATGCAATTTACCAACTTTATCATCCAGGCCGATAGGAATATCATCCTAGCCGATCAGTATAAAATAAGCTCAATCAACTGGGATGATTTGGGATGATTAGAAGAAAAATGGTTACATCGTCCAGGTCGATACAATATCATCCTGGCCGATTAGTTCAAATTCGAGCACAATCATCCTGATCATCGCCCTGAATAGAGGCTGGCCGATATGAATCGTCTAGGCCATCATCATGGATGATGCTGCGATCAGCCCAGTCGATATGATCATATCAATCAGCCTTAATTCCTTTCCATAATTACCAGATTAATTTAGGCATAATTATGTTGCATCATATAAGCCGATGTTTAGATCATCCTGGCCGATGTCCAAAAATAAAGAATACTGAAGTTGATCATGGCGGCTGAATCTTTCTTAATTGAGCCTATCATCCTAGCCGATACAAGGATCGTCCAGGCCGATCGGCTTAATGACGATTGCCTTAATGAGGATAATTCCCTAAGTAGAGTTTCATTTTTTGAACCGATCATCCAGGCTAATATAAATATCATCTCGGACGATGTGACCAAAAATAGTCAACTCTTAGGAACAGTTAGAAGTCCTTCTAAGGTGTGTGTGTGCAAAGTTACTTAGCATCAAGAGCCACACCAATTACAATAGACTCAAGAAAGGAAAAAGGTACAAGCTGACTCAGACCTAATCTACCCAATCTTGAGCTGGTTCCAAATTGCAGTCTGATCTTGTGGACCTTAAATGTTAATCGGTAAGGCAGTCATAGAGAAACAAGAGTGTTTGTTATCATCAAAATCATAATCCATGAAAATAGATTCGCAAAAGTTAGGAGGAGGCTAAATCTAATAAACAATATTAATAGTAGAAGGGGCCTTCTTCCAATAATTCCCTAAAGAAGAACTAATATGAAAATAGTTTTTAAAATTCTTAATATAAAGCAAATTGACAACCACAAGAGCTAAGATCTTGTTCTTTACCCTTTGAATAACATTGAGATGATTCATCCTAACTCCATTGAACATGGAGTTATTCCTCTACAACCAAAGAAACTAAAGAATAAGAGAAGATATAGCATTACGGATGTGACCTTTAGTATCAGTAAATGAAGACTTAAGTAATAAGTAAAGGGGGAGATGAGCATTAAAAAATAAACCCATGTTCTAACAGCCAAAGGGCCAAAAACAAACATAAGATGCATATTTTCCATGTGAAGACATCATTGTCATTTAGAAGCAAGGCTGAAACCTTTTTTAATAAGATTGTCCTCCGTAGGGATAAATTTATGAAGAACTCTCCACACAAACCCAAAAACCTTAGAAGGGATGCTCTTATGCTAGATGTTAGCAAAAATATTGTCCAAGTTACCTTTAATTCTAAAAAGTGCTAAGCATTTTTGAGGTGAAAATCCCCATCTTTGGAAAAATCACAC
This sequence comes from Dendrobium nobile, assembly GCA_022539455.1. Taxonomy (NCBI): domain Eukaryota; kingdom Viridiplantae; phylum Streptophyta; class Magnoliopsida; order Asparagales; family Orchidaceae; genus Dendrobium; species Dendrobium nobile. Next base: position 47,496,327 of record CM039736.1, read on the forward strand.
AAAATAATATCTTTAGAAGTGATATTAATAGGCAGGTTTAAAATATGCGGAATAATGCAATCAGAGATGAAATTAGAGAGCTTTCCATAATCCCAACCATTCTTGTTGAAGAAAAAATTAACTTTAGCAGAAGCAAAAGAAGTAGAATTTAAGATAGAATCAATAGAATCTTTACCAAGCCATCGTGCCAGAAAAAGATGTTACCTTCTCCAAGCCCCCACGAGATAAAGGGCTCCTCCTCCCATTTGATCTTACAAAGACTTTTCCAAACTTTAGATTCCCCGGGTTTAGGAGAAATATTGGTGGGGTGCTTACCCACACAATATTTAGAAATCATAAAGTTAGCCCAAAGATTCTGTTTAGAATGCAAATTATACCACAGTTTAAAAGAAAAAGCCTTAGCCAGGTCATGTAAATTCTTGCAGCCAAAATACCACAACATTTCTCCCATGAATCCCAAGTAATTTTAGAAGAAGAAAAAGAACCTTTCCAAAAAAAATTGTTAAAAATCTTGTGGATTCTACTGCTAACAGCTTGATTAGAAAAAGTAGTTTGAAATATATAAACAGGTAAGGCGCAAAGAACACTTTTGATTAAAGTCAACCAGCCACCAAAGTTAAGGAAATTTGAATCTTAAGGTAAAAGTTTATTCTAGACAGAAGCAATAAGATCATCAAACAAGAAAGTTTGTCTTCTACCTTTAAACAAAGAAAATACCAAGATACTTAATAGGCATGTTAGAATGAGTAAAACTAGTAGCATCTTTCATAGCAAGAATACAATCATTGGAAACTCTTTTAGGATTAATAAAATAATATTTTTTTTTACTAAAAGAAAGACCACTAACCATTTCAAAAAGATTAAAAAATCCATAATTTTCTTAATTCTATTGATAGTTGCATTAGTAAAAATAATAAACTCATTAGCAAAGCATAAATGGGATAGATGAAAGCCTCTCAAACTTCTAAAATAGAGGCCAAGATTAATTTCAAATAAATTAGATAAAACCCTAGAAAGAAATTCAGCTGCAATAATAAAATGAGCGGGGGAAATAGGATCACCCTGCCTTAAATCATGAGAAGAGTTGAAGAAATTCGTGATTGGAGCCATTCAGAATGATAGAAAAATAAACATTTTCAATATAATTTTTAATAAAATTAATAAACACCGAGTGAAATCCAAAAAGATTCAGCATATAGTAAATGAAATTCCAACTAATATTGTCATACGCTTTGGCAATATCAAGTTTCAAAATAACTTTACCCCCTCTAACCCTAACATCCAAATCTTGACTTAATTCTTATGCCAACAGAATATTCTCCATAATAGCCCTACCTTTTACAAAGCCCACTCGATTAAGAGAAACTATTTGAGGTAAAATCAAAGAAAGATGATTCGTTATAACTTTAAGAAGCAATTTGTTGAAGAAAGTACAAAGACTAATAGGATGGAAATCATTCCATGTTTGAATAGAATTACATTTCAGAATAAGTACAAGCGATGTAGAAGTAAAAAAATTAGGAAATGGATTACCAGCAAAAAAAGCCAAAGTAGCAGAAAAAATATAATCATAAATAATATGCCAACCTTTTTGAAAGAAAAGAGTCATGTAACCATCAGGACCTTCCACAGAATCACAATTACTCCCCATCACAGTATTTTTATTCTCCTCCAAAGTGGGAGGTATAGAGAGGAAATCATTATTCTTAAGAGAAAGAAGGTTTGGAATAAAAGAATGGTCTATAAGCTGAGTAGGAGTAAAAACTTTTTAAAATGGTTTTTAAAATGAAGCACAACTAAATTAGCAATTTCACCAATGTCATTAGAGTAAGAGTAATCCTCTCTTTGGATGTTTTTGATACTATTCTTAATCCTTTTTCTCTTAGTTAAAGAATGAAAATACTTAGTATTACTATCACCCTCAACTAAATGCATAGCAGCAGCTTTCTGTTTCAAAAAAACCTCTTCTTGAGCTTGAAAGTTAAAAATAACAAGTTTTGATTGGTTTAACAAAAAGAAATTAGCATCAGTAGGGTCATTTTGACTTAGGTTTTCATTAAAAGACACACATTGTTCAGCTTGAAGAATATTAGAGAAGATATTTTTGAACACATTGTGATTCCACCAATACAGAGCTTGTTTCAACCTCTTAAGTTTGAACCAAAGCCTTTTCATACCAAAAATAGAGTTATCAGGATGTAAGGGAGCTTGTCAATTATATTTGACAACATCAAAAAAGGTATTATTCAGTAACCACATATTTTGAAATCTAAATTGAGAAGAAACATTAAATTAACTAGTATTAAAGTTGATAAGGAGAGGAGAATGGTCAGATAAAGTTAACCCCCATAGTACAAGGGGTTATCAATTTATAAATCTTATGGCTTTAAAATTGAACATCCATCCTCCATATAGGACAGGTGACTATATGAGAGCCCCCAAAGATTTATTAGAGATTGAGAAAGGGACCTTATAATCCAACACAACAAAACCTCTAGATGGAATCAAGTATGTCTTATAAGGTGATTTGTTATTAATTGTTTGAAGATCCTCCAACCCAATGCGTTAGTACCCTCCTGAAAGGAGTCAAGCACAACACATAAAATATCTTCTTGTTATTTAAGTGTGGTAAAGGTCTTGAAATTTAATGCCCAATGGCCCACCAAAAGGAATCAAGCATTTGGCATAAAGAACTAAATTCATTTAATTCAAACAAATTAACAAATTTGATTGATCAAAAAAAAAAAAAACAAACTATCAAATTATCAAATTAATTTAAATTAAATGAATTATATGTTAATTTAGTTTTTTATTCTAGTTTTTATTATAATATTAAGAAAAGTAAATTAATGGTTAAATTTTTAATTATTTTTTATTTAATTACTATAAAATTATTAATAAATTATAATTTAAATTTATTAAAAAATTATTTAAATTTTAATTATAAATTACTAATTTTTATTTAATTTTATTAAAATTTTAATAATTTTTAGAATTTAATTTTTTATATTTAATTAATTGTTAACAAAATTATTTGATTAGACAATTTTGAATTGCATTTTTAATTGATAAAAAATTACTTAAAATTAAATTATAAATGTCTAAATTTTATTTTATTTCTTGTTGAATATTTTTTTATTTTGAAATGTTTTTTAAATTTTGCATGAATTTAGTTGATTGATTCTTATTTAAGTGTGATTAATTTCTAATAAAATAAAAATTTAATGAGATTTGAATTTTAATCTTAATTTTAGAAGATTATATAATTTATTTTAGGTTGATCGAAATTAGTTTTTTATTTTAAAGGATTTATATTTAATCTATTAGAATTTATAGAAATTAAACACTTAAGAAAGGGTAAATTGACTTTAATAATTATTTTAAAGTCAATTAATGTCCAATAAAAATGTATTTGATCATGGGATATATGAAGAAAAGTAATCTATGTTTATGTTTCATCCAAATATGATGTATGGAATGAATCCAATGATTGGCTAAGTTCACCAAGACACAATTCTAATTATTGTCTGTAATGTGATACTAGATTGAAAGGGATTGCAATCAAATTTTTTAACCTTTTATACAAACATAAGCAATCATATCAAATCAAACATGTGTCTTCAAACTAGAAACCACGAAGAAAATTAGTTTCCAAATACCTAATTCAAATGATGAACTTTACATTCAATAATTCATCTATATTTATGATTAACACCTACAAAATCCCCAAAAATCACAGAAACTACATCACATCTCTAACAATATGCCATTTAATTTTGAAGTTAATAAAAAGTTTATATTAATATAATTAAAAATATTAAAAATACTTTTAGTCTAAATTGTAATTTATACACTAAAATTTGAGCCCTCATTTTATTTTTAAATTATAAGAAATTTAATTTTGAGAAAAATAAGTGGTTGCATGAAAATTTTGATGTGTATTTTATTTTTTTATGATTTTCTAATGTTTATGGGATCAAAATACATTAAATTAGTGAATTTAATTAGGATTTACATAACTCGCAGCACCTTTACATACAACGGCTAAAGATTCAACAACTTGAAAGGCGACGGTCAGCCATGTAGCTCACTTAAATGTATCAGCAGTGAGTATCAGGTGTTTGATTACAGGGCTTTCATAAAATGGTGGCTAGATGATCCTATGGTTAATCTTGGTGAAGAAAGATCAGACGGCCACAACGAAATATCGTGGTTTAGAATGGATGAATCACACTCAGCTAGATGAATCCATCCATCCAATAGCTTGCACTAAGTTGGATTAACCATGAAACGCAACAAAATCACTTCCGTTAAAATTAAATAGAAGGAATGAATGGCTGTCATTTCATCCCTAAGCTCAGAAAATCGATAAACATAAACTTAATTTTTGTTTCAATTGACTTTAAGTAGATCAAATGGCATAAAGTTTGAGATTTAGATGACAAACATTAGGATAAAGAATGGAGTTATTTTATGAGCTTTGATGTGTCCTATGTACATATCTATTGATAAACTTTGGTAAAACCTAGGATTTACAAAATTCCTTCACACGTGTAGTCTCAAAGTATGGAGAAGGATAATTTGATTTGTATGAAGTTCTTCTACCACTTTGTAGAAGATATCAAGCTCTGAAAATGAACGTGTGAGAAGTTCAGCTCGTTATAATGGAAGATTATTTGGCCCTTTGTCAACCTCACTGCTGGGAACTTCTAAATGATAGATAAATGATCATAAAGGTGTGGAAACACTGGGGAAAACAAAACAAAATCTTCTTTTCTTTGGGAAATGAGTGAATGGTGGATTAGCTTGGAATGAAGAGAACCCATCATTTTGGCCAATTCTAACCACTAGGGCTTACTTAGATGGTCCAAATGACTTAGAGAAATTATTTGGATGGTGGACAACTGGCTTAGGATCTTAGAATGTTACACAATAAGCTAGCTCAGGTGGAAAGGACAAAAGGAATTTCTCACATATGGGGAGGGGACCACAAGTAATTTGGTGTAAACTAATGGCTAGGTTGGGTCGAGCTAGAGTTCAAAAAGCTTATGGAGTCAGCTTGAGCAGGCTGAGCTAGAGTTTTGGAGGGAAATGAAGTATTTAGGGAGGTTTGACCAAATAAGCTCTTTTGAAGCATTTGTTTACTATTTGAGTGGACAAACTATCAACAAATAGGTAATGTGAATTTGAGGATGTTTATGAGCTGGAATGCCATAATTCTAAAGCAATGAGCTTAGGGGTTGAGAGTAAGAATTCATATAATGAAGAGTTTGACCATGGGTGGAAGTTTGACTAAGTTAAATTCCATGATGGTATAAATTATAATGAGTTTGACTAGTTTTGAATCATGCAATGAAATGGGATTAAGAGGTTTTAGAGCAACGATGTGAGAATTCTCATGAGTGTTGACCATAAGAATGTTCATGATGATTTTGACTAGTTTGATAAGTTAAAGAAGTTACGTTATGTCATGAGAGTAATTTGAAAATAAAATGGCATGAGAAATAAAAAATTAAAGAAATGACATAGTTATTTGAATGAAGGGTCAAAGTTATATGTATAGGTTTGATCAGTTTTGATAGGTTAACAAAACCAAATCAATAGTGATTTGATTTATTAGGGAATTAGTTGTGATTAAGCCATGTAATATGAGGATTTAGAAAGGTTTAAGGATTTGCTTTGAGTGTATACAAGGAGTGGGTCCAATTTGACCTAGTTTAACCAAAACTGGCTCCTTCTAACCAAGTCAACTAATGATTGGGTCAAGGTGACCAATCAACTTCATTTAATTAGGAGAGGAGTTCAGGGAAGTTTGGTGGAGTTCAAAATCTATTTGGTGTTGAATTTAATGATGAATGATTTTTTATTGTCAATTGAGCTAGCTTGAGCATGCTCAAATGATCATTTGATCAATTTTTTATTTTTTATTTGGGTTAAAACCCTCAAAGGGACTTAGGCGTTAGTAATAAAAATTTATTACAAAGTCCTTATGGGAGACTATTAGCTCACAATGCTCCAACGAGCTACAAAACAAAATAAAGAAAAAACCTAGAAGCCAATAGTCTCTGCTAAGTAAAATTACAAAATAACCTAGGAACAATCTACAGATGCTACAGAGAAGCATCAAAAAAAGAATGATAAAGATGAAGAAATGAAGCTCGATCTTTCTGGGAAAAATGGTGATCGCAACCTGAAGCATATCCACCTACAAAATAAAAAGGCTCTAGAGCGAAAAAAATATAACACCATATTTTATAGATACTCAAATAAAAATTGCAAAATATTAAATTAGAATGGAAAGAAAGATGATAAAAGATGTTAAAACAAAATTGATCTAAATGCAAGCACCATTGAAATTCTAAGCAAGGATACAGACTGATAGAGCTCAGGATTAAATTAGAATAAAAAGCTTCATCAAGAATAACAAAAACCCAAAACCCGAGCAAAACAACATAAAGCCTTTCATAATAAGGCCCAAACCCTTCAGAGAAAGGCATTCGAACATATAACATGATGCACAAGCCAAGTTATCTTCTCAGGTAAGTGAATGAAAAAGGCAAAGCAGCCCAGTACCCCAACCAAATCAAAAGAAACACCCATAGCACCCCAAACTAGCACCCTGAAAGAGGGAGAGCACCAATGGGGATAACTCTCAGCAACAATAATATTGCAATCATAGCTCAAGTCTATAAAAAACCAGACAACAACTATAATGAAGAAATTTGAGAGGTGCAAACATGAAAAAGAGTACAGAATCCCGTAAAGATTTGCTAAGTAGTAGAGCTAAATGCTAAAGCAGCTAATAAAATTAAATAAACTAGTTAGCCCAAAGAGGTAGTAAAGGGGAATATGACCATCAGGGCTACCAGGAAAAACAAACACAATAATCCTATAGCCTATCAGCAGCCAAAAATGGTGATCCCAAAAATCAAAATTATAATCCCAAATAATATCAATCAGAATAAGAAAAGTATCCAGCAACCAGGTGCCAAACTTGGTACTAGAAATAAGATGAGGAAAAGATTCTCACCAAAAAAAACAAAAGGAGGGACAATATAGACCCATTAAATTGCCAGAGCTAGCAATGACAAATACACATAAAATAAAAACAACAAGTCTCATATAACTAATAGTATTACTGGCACCACCTCAGGAGACCACCAAGGCTAACAGCCATCCAAAAAACCCAAGCCAAATGAAGCATGCTGTTGCAAATCTATTTTCATGACTTATGTTTTGATGATTGACAAACACTAATGATTCTCTTGGACTGCTTGTTACTTCTAACTTTTCAGTAATCGAAGATCGGACGAACAAATGAAGCCAGTTCAAGATTGTGAAGGTCTAGGGTTGAGTCAGTCTGTACTTTGTTTTTCTCTTCTTGAGTCTATTTGTAATAGTCAAAGAGACTGCAAATAGATTGATGCTAATTAACCCTACACACACACACTTGAGAGACTTAGAAATTCTAGTTTTACTCATATCGGCCAAGATGATATTTACATCTTCATGGACGATCAGGTTTAAAACAGAAAGTCTAATTAAGGATTCTTAATTAAGGCAGCCATCATTAATAGATCATCCTGGACGATACTTGTATTGGCCAGGACGATAAGCTCAAAATAGAAAGAAGGTTCCACCATAGACAATTATGGTATATTGTATTTTTAAATAATCGGCCAGGACGATCATTGATCGGCCTGGACGATATTCATAAATTATGCCTTAATTGATCAGGAAATCAAGGGAGTAATTAAGGATAATTGATATGATCATATCATCCTGGACGATCACAGGATCGGCCAGGATGATCTATTCAAAAACCTTAGTCACTTCAGGACGATAAATATTGGCCAGCTCGAATTCAGGGCGATGCTCTGGAGGATTTTCCTCTGATTTGAATTGATTAGCCGGGACGATCAAGCCAATTTTAAATCGTCCAGTTTGCATTCAGGGTGATGCTCTAGCTGATCTTCTGAGATTTATACTGATCGGCCAGGCCGATGTTCATATTGGCCTGGAGGATATTGTCAGCAACTTGCAATTAATGAGCTCCTTTAGAGCTCTTCTATTTAAGAGCTCTTGTTCAATGTTTTGAACAACTTTTGTGCTGCTTCCTTGACCTGAGAAGGCCTTGAGGAGAGAAAGAGAGAGGGGGAGAGAGAGAGGATCTTATGAGGGGGAGCTTATGAGGGGATTCATAAGGGTTGATTAAAGGATCGCTCTGCTTCTTCTTTGTCTAGAGTTTCTTGTCCGTGGAAGGGTTGGTAGAGGTAAGGAGTTAGCATCTAGTTGTGGTTCTCTGCCAGCTTCAGGAGGAAACAAAAGGAGATAGGTTCTCTGCCTTGCCGGGGTGGCAAAAAGGAGGTTCGTTGTAGGCTTTCTGCCTAGCTGTGGGGGCTAAAGGAGAGTCACGTTTGTAGTGCTATACTCGGAGGGCGCCTCCGGGGAGTGGACGTAGGTCGAGTTGACCGAACCACTATAAATTTATGTGTTCTTGTTTCTTGCTTCCGCACTTTTAATTTCCGTATTTATTTTTCTTGTGGTGTGATTTTGGTTTATGTGATTTTTGTTCTTTTATAAAAGAAATTTTTTAAAATATTAATTCACCCCCCCTCTTGGTTTGCTTGGGCCAGTTCTATAGGGCTTAACATCCCTAACGAACTTTCAAGTGGTATCAGAGTGGGATTCATAAAAACTGAGTTTGAAATATTTTTGAATTTTGATTCGTGGCTAACCTTGGGAATCGTAACACTACGGAAGGTTATTCAATTACACGACCTCCCTTATTTGACAACTTACCTTTTGATTTCTGGAAAACATGGATGTCAACGTTTTTATAATCTAGTGATTATCGCATGTGGATGCTTATCAAAGAAGGTTATTCTCCACCTTCTCGTGAAATTAATGGTATTAAAACTAAAGTTGCTTTTACTGAATGGACTTTCGATAAACGAGATTTAGCTCAATTGAATGCAAAATGTTTGAATTGTTTTTTCTGTGCTTTAAAATTTGAGGATTACATGCGTGTCTCCACTTGCAAAACTGGTAAAGAAATTTGAGATAAATTGTGTATCACCTTTAAAGGCACTAATGAGGTTAAACAATCCCGTTTGAACATTCTCTTACATGACTCCGAACTTTTTTGTATGAAACCTCATGAATCAATTTCTGACATGTACACTAGGTTTACTCAGATAGTCACTTCACTGCATGCACTAGGAAAAGAACTTTCAAACTATGAAAAAGTAAACAAATTTTGAGATGCTTGCCTTCGTCATATGATGTTAAAATTACTGCAATCACTGAATCTAAGGATTTGAACACTTATTCTATTGATAACTTACTTGGCTCAGTCATTGCTTACGAGCAAGGAGTGAATCAAAGAAATCTTGATATGGTGAGAAGAAGAAGGAGAAAATAGTTGCACTGAAGGCACACAAATCAGATTCTGAAACTTTCGTGTCTGAAAGCGATGAAGTTTCCTTCATCACAAGGTAATTTAAAAGCTTTCTAAGAAAGAAGCAAAATCATCATTGGAGAAAAGGTAGGGATCATAAACATTCTAAAGGATCTTCTGAAGTTATTTGTTATGAATGCAGGAAGCCTAGACATGTGAGAGCCGATTGTCCTACACTTCAAGATCACTCAAGCAAAGAAACGGAAAAAGGTGAGGAGAAACCTAAGTTTAGGAAGGATAAGAAGAGAGTCCAAAAGGCGTTCTGGGCAGAATCTGGTACTGATTCCTCTGAAACTGAACCAGAGGAAGAGACTACAAACCTGTGCTTAATGGGGGAAGATCTTTTTGAGCAAAGTGATGACGAAGAGGTATGTAAACCAACCTATGATGAATTATTTGAGATTTGTGAGAAAATCCATACATCTTACAAAAAACTTAAGAAGACTCATGCTAGCTTAAAAGTGGAACTAGTAAATTTGCAAAAAGAGTATGAAGTCATTCTTAAAGATCATTCAATGATTGATTCAAATCACATGGCTCTTGTTGATGAATTTTATAATTTAAACAAAAAGTATTTGTAATTAATTGATGAACATAATGCATTAAAAGTTTCACACACCTCACTTAATTCTGATCTTAAGAAATCTAAAGAGATTGAGAAAAATTTGAGGATTGATAATGATGCATTAAAAAGAACTAACTTGAGAATTCAAAATGATTTGGATACATGTAAGAAAAATCAGATGACATCTACTTTTAATCCTAAGCCAGAACCTAGGAAGAGGCATTATAACTCAAACCAATTAAGAAACCTTTTTCCTGGAGTTAGATGTTTTTCATGTGGCATGCTAGGACACATCTCACACACTTGCACCATTCACCGTAGTACACATTGGCTATGGAGACCTAAGATGCATGATTCACAGCATACCATATCTGCATTGCATTCTACTTTTCCTAAGAAGGGGCCAAAACCTATTTAGGTTCCTAAATCTGACTGTTGTTGAGTTTTTCAGAAGTGCTCTCACCAAAAACCTTGTGGGAGCATAGGACAACTGGACATATGAAGGCTCGCAGCTCATAAATGCTTAAACCAACTGCTTCAATAATTTCTTGAAATGAGTTTTCTTTTTTTTATGTGTTTTAATTCTGCTTTGTTGTTGTTTTAATTTATTTTGTTTTCACTTTACTTTTATAATTGGTTTTTCATATGTTGAATATTTTCAAGATTTTAGATTTTGGAGTTTTGAAGATATAGTTTAGCTTTTATAAAATTGGTTAAAGGGAGAAACACCGTTGATGATTTCCCTCCTTCTGACCTTGTTTAGTGGTATGATTTTCTTCTCTAAACAAAAGTCTAACTCATTTTAGCCAATGGTTTTTGAAACTAAGATTCTTTTTAACTTGCTACAATAATCTATCTTGTACATAATATCCAAAGTTCTTATATATCTTTCAAGTTATTTAAAATCTTGCCATTGCTTTTATCACATGATTTTGATTTTGTTTTGTGACTTGTTCTTCCCTATGTTAGAGAGAGAGCTCCTATTCTCTAATATTTGGAGGATATACTCACAACTAAGGGCTTCTTAAGGGTTTTGTAAAAGAGAATGTAGCTTGAAAGAATAAAGAAGGAAAATGAAAAGATGCAAATTTGAAATATATTTATACACAAAAGTGTATCAAAAATCAAGATGCTCAAAGAGCCAATTTAAAGATAAAAGAGGCTTAAAATGAGCCCACTAAATTCAAGCTACTATCTCTTCTCTAAACTCTTAAAACTTAGAGAACTCATTGATTATTTGATGATTTCAAAGGCTTGATTTCAAATTCCATGATTGAGATAAATTACTTTGTTTTATTATGTATGAGATTTTTTCTTTGTAAACAAGTTTTTATTGGATCTTCTTTTTGCCCAATTAGATTTATTCTAAGTTAAGCATGTTTGTTTTTCAAAAGAAAATTTGTACCATAAAGAACGTCTGATCTAGGGTTAATAGAATCGGATATTCTACCATTGTCTGATTAGGATTGGCTAAACTCCTTGATCTTGTAGAACTCTAATGTTTAATTATTTGAGAACTTCTCATTTGAAGCCTTAATAAAACAAAAAAATTAGAAAAATTAAAAGTAAAAAATATTCATTTTTTTATTTTCATTGCTTTTAGCTTTCTATTACTGTGTTTTTGTCTAATTTTATTTTTTTTTTATTTTTTTTTGGCCTTGATCATCACCATTCTTCATTGTCTTTCAAATTCTAGTCACATCGTCCAGGACGATACATTTATTATCCTGGACGATAGGGCAAAATCTCTTCAAAATCCATCTGCTGACCTTTTCTGTGCTTGCTGTAACTCATCGTCCTGAACGATACTATATCGTCCCGGACGATTTGATCGAACTCTGTTGCAATCATGATGATAGTCCTGGCCGATAGAATATTTCGTTTGGTCGATGCATTCTATGTGCATCGTCCTGGCCGATACACTGGATCGTCCTAGACGATCCACATGTCAGTACATTTGAATCTTTAAAATTGGCCCCGGACAATCCATTATTGGATAATCATCCTGGCCGATCAACTGTTCGTCCTGGACGATACACGTGGCACAGATTTAAAACATTTTAACTTCGGTCGGTACGATCAATTATTGTGCATCGTCCTGGACAATACACCTAATTGGACCGGATGATATGCTTTTTCAACGGTCGTCCGGCCTGACTCCTTGGGAAGATCGCTTGTGTCTAATCATCCTGGCCGATATCTGATCGGCCCGACCGATCGGACCGTCTTTTTGACCAATCGGCCTATACGCAATTATTGAGCCATATCGTCCTGGACGATTTTGCGATCGGCCTGCATGATATGGCCATTTCTTTAAATTCTGGCCGATCCTAAGGAAATTGCCTGCTACGAGCAGCACCGCACAGAGGATTTAGCCCGATTTGATAGCTACATTACTCACCAGCAGCAGCAGCATGATCAGGACATCGACTGGTTCAATGCTCAGTTTACTATGCTTGCTAGCTACTTTCAGCAGCCACCTCCACCACCTCCTTCTGATGATCAGGGTCCCTCATTTTTCTAGTTTTTTTTTTCTGTCTTCTGTAGTTTGTCTTGCACTCTGTTTTAGTTTCTGTTGTTTTTTTTTTCCTTTTTCTTTTGTGTGTCTAAGACCCTCTTTTTATGATGAAAAAAGGGGGAATAGGATGTGGTAGGAAAAAGACTATGCTTGTAACTTTGAATTTCTAGTGAACTATTTTTTTTTCTCTCTGAGTTTTTCCTACTTGTGTTTGCCATCATCAAAAAGGGGGAGATTGTTGCAAATCTATTTTCATGACTTATGTTTTGATGATTGACAAACACTATTGATTCTCTTGGACTGCTTGTTACTTCTAACTTTTCAGGAATCGAAGATCAGACGAACAAACGAAGTTAGTTCAAGATTACGTAGGTCTAGGGTTGAGTCAGTCTGTACTTTGGTTTTTCTCTTCTTGAGTCTATTTGTAATGGTCAAAGAGACTGATGCTAAGTAACCCTACACACACACACTTGAGAGACTTAGAAATTTTATTTTTACTCATATCGGCCAGGACGATATTTACATCATCCTGGATGATCAGGCTTAAAATAGAAAGTCTAATGAAGAATTCTTAATTAAGGCAACCATCATTAACAGATCATCCTGGACGATATGTGTATCGGCCAGGACGATAAGCTCAAAATAGAAAGAATTTGCCGCCATAGATAATTAAGGTATACTGTATTTTTAAATAATCGGCCAGGACGATCAATGATCGACCTAGACAATATTCACAAATTATGCCTTAATTGATCAGAAAATCAAAGGAGTAATTAAGGATGATTGATACGATCATATCGTCCTGGACGATCGCAGGATCGGCCAGGACGATCTATTCAAAAACCTTAGTTACTTCAGGATGATAAATATCGGCCAGCTCGAATTCAGGGCGATGCTCTGGACGATTTTTCTCTGATTTGAACTGATCGGCCGGGAAGATCGTGAGATCGGCCTGGACGGTCAAGCCAATTTTAAATCGTCCAGTTTGCATTCAAGGCGATGCTCTGGCAGATCTTTTAAGATTTATACTGATCGGCCAGGCCGATGTTCATATCGGCCTGGACGATATTCTTGACAACTTACAATTAATGAGCTCCTTTGGAGCTCTTCTATTTATGAGCTCTTGTTCAACAATTTGAATAACTTTTGTGCTGCTTCCTTGACCTAAGAAGGCCTTGAGGAGAGAAAGAGAGAGAGGGAGAGAGAGAGGATCTTATGAGGGGGAGCTTGTGAGGGGATTCACAAGGGTTGCTTCAAGGATCGCTCTACTTCTTCTTTGTCTAGAGTTTCTCGTCCGTGGAAGGTTTGATAGAGGTAAGGAGTTAGCATCTGGTTGTGGTTCTCTACCAGCTTCAGGAGAAAGCAAAAGGAGATAAGTTCTCTGTCTTGTCTGGGTGGCAAAAAGGAGGTTCTTTGTAAAGGCTTCTCCGCCTAGCTGTGGGGGCTAAAGGAGAGTCACATTTGTAGTGCAATACTCAGAGGGCGACTCTGGGGAGTGGACATAGGTCAAGTTGACCGAACCACTATAAATTTTTGTGCTCTTGTTTCTTGCTTCCTCAGTTTTAATTTCCATATTTATTTTTCTCGTGGTGTGATTTTGGTTTATGTGATTTTTGTTCTTTATAAAAAGAAATTTTTTAAAATACCAATTCACCCCCCCTCTTGGTTAGCTTGGGCCAGTTCTATAGGGCTTAACATCCCTAACAAACTTTCACATACCACTACAACCATCCTAAAAATAAAAACAAAAAAAATAAAAATAAAAATAAAAAGAAACAACCATAAAACCTAGCCACTAGAACACCACAACAAACAGTAACACACCAAGGAGCAAAACCACCTAGGAAGAAACATAAAGGACACCATGCTCATCCAGCTTCAGCAAACCATGAAGAGGAACTGGTAGAGAAGACCCAATAACATCAATAAAACACTCAAGGTTACAAACCCAATTAGCAAGCGAAGAAGCACACACATTTCCCTCTTTGCACATGTGAAGAAACGAGTGATTCAAAAACAGCAACAGCTTTTTAATTTCTCTAATGTGGTAGAAAAGGTCAGAGAGACAAAATGTTTCCCCATCAACTAAAAACATCCTTAAATCATAATCAGAATTGGACTCAATAAGTAGATAAGTTAAATTAAGGGAAACACATAACTAGATGCCATAAGGAATGGCTAAAGTAGTAGCATTAGAGATATTGCCCAGATGAGCAGGCCCAACAAAAAAATTAATAAGATGACCATTACTATCTCTGATAGTACCACCACAACACCCAGAATAATCACTATAAGCCCCATCCAAATTCAATTTAAAAAAATTCATGGGAGGCTTCGTCCAATAAATAATATAAGCATGAGAAGCAGTCGGGTCCCCACAAACTAAGACCTAAAGCATTGCCAACAAAATAGTAATTCTTGAAATTCTTATAAGAGAGTAAATTAACAGCCATAAACAAACAAACCTTATCTTTAACCCTATGAATCACATTAAGGTTATTCATTTTCACATCATTAAAAGTGAGTTGTTCCTTCCCATCCAGAGAAACCAAAGAATGAGACAAGGAATAACATTATGGATATGACCTTTATAGTTAATAATCCAAGCATTATGCATAGACTTAAGAAAGAGCTTGCCATTAAAATAATTTAACCAAAACATATCATCAAAGTAAACCCAAGTACGAATAACAACCGGGCCAAAGTAAACACATGATGCATATTCTCCAAATGGCAACAACATTGTCACTTGGAGATACTAAACCCTTTTTTGGTGAGATTATTGTCAGTGGGTAAATATCTATGTATGATTCTCCAAACAAAAATAGAAATAATAGAAGGAATGCTCTTATGCCAAATATAATTAAAAATATTGTCAAATTTTCATTTAGCTCCAAAAAAATGCCAATCATCCTTTAAATGAAATCCACCATCTTTAGAAAAGTCACATAAAATAATGTCCTTAGAACATGAAAATTCTTACACCTAAGACCACCTTCAGCCATAACACCCCAACACTTCTCCCAAGTAGCCCAATTAATTTTAGAGCTTGAAGAGGTGCCTTTCCGAAAAAACAATTTTAATAAGCTTGTGAAACCTATCATAAATTGCTTGAGTCGAAAAAATTAGTTTGAAAACTATAAACTGGTAAAGCACAAAGAACACTTTGAATGAGAGTAACTCTACCACTAAAGCTAAAAAAATTTGAATCCCAAGATAAAAGTTTGTTATGGACCGAAGAAGTAAGGCCATCAAAAAAAAAAAAAGGAATGCCTCCAACCATTAAAAAGTGGGACACCTAGATATTTGATGGGCAAGTGAGCCTGAGTAAAGCCAGTAAGTTCTTTAATAGCTAAAATACGATCATTAGATAATTTCTTAGAAGCAATGAAACAACTTTTATTTTTACTAAAGGATAAGCCACTAACCATCTCAAACTGATAAAAGAAATCCATAAGTTTTTGAATTTTATTACTAGAAGCATTACTAAAAATAATAAACTCATTAATAAAGCATAAATGAGATATAGAAAAAACTCCCAAAGTTCTAAAATAAAGGCCAGGATTAGCATCAAACAAATTAATAAGACCCCTAGAAAGAAATTCAGTAGCAATAATGAAGAGAACAGGAGAAATATGATAACCTTGCCTAAGAGAATCAGAAATTTTAAAAAATCCATTATTAGAACCATTAACAATAATAAAAAAATAAACATCTTCAATACAATTGAAAGTTTGTTAGGGATGTTATGCCCTTATGAACTAGTCCAAGGCTAACCAAGAGGGGCGGGGGGGAGGTGGGTGAGTGGGTATTTTAAAAATTATTTAGATCAAAACACAATCAACAAACTCAAACCAAAATCACCACAATGAAATTCAAAGTATGAAAGAATAAATGTGGAAAGCAGTAGTAAAAGGACACAAAAATTTATAGTGGTTCAGTCAACTCGACCTACGTCCACTCCACGGAGGTGCCCTCCAAGTATTTCACTAAACATAGTGACTCCCCTTTTGCTCCCACAGCAAGGTGGAGATGCCCTCACAAAAACTCCTTTTCGTCGACCCCGGCGAGGCAGAGAACCTTGATCGATTGCTGAAGAAGTCCTCTCTCAACCTTGCAAAGATAAGAGACTCTAGTGGAAGAAGAAGAAGTGAAACAATGCTTGGAGCAACCCTTGTGAAACTCCCTCATAAGCTCCCCTTCAAAAAATCTTCTCTCTCTCCCTCTCTCTCCCTCTCCTCTAGGCTTTCTCAGGTCAAGACAGAAGCAAAAGATCTCATCTAAGATAGAGCAAGAGATCTTAAATAGAAGATCTTCGAAATAGCTCTTATTTTATACAAACCGACATTATCATCTAGACTGATAGGGGTATCGACCTAGCCAATCAGCATAACTTTTGCTCAATCATCCCGATGTGTTTGGGATGATTAGATAATTTTTGGTCATATCATCCAGACCGATGATATATCGTTATCGACAATTTGTTTAAATCCAAGAAAAATCATCCTGAATACTGCCCTGAATAGAAGCTGGCTGATGTCAATCGTCCACACCATCATCTCGGTTTATCCTACGATCGGCTCGGCTGATGTGATCGTGCAATCAGTTTTAATTATTTTCTTAATTATCAGATTAATTTAGTCATAATTGAGCTGCATCGCCCTAACCGATAGGATATCTTCTTGGACGATGTCCTAAAATAAAGAATACCTTAATAGATCATGGTGGTTTATTATTTCTGATTTGAGCCTATCATCCCAGCCGATACAATACCGTTTAGGATGATCTGCTTAATGACGGCTGCCTTAACCATGATGCCCTGATCAGGGTTTCTATTTTTGAACTTATTATCCAGGTCGATATAAATATAGGTTTGGCCGATGTTACCAAAAAAAGTAAACTCTAAGAAACAATCAGAAATTCTCCCAAGGTGTGTGTGTGTAAGGTTACTTAGCATTAGGAGCCACATCTTTTACAATACACTCAATAAAAGGAAAAGTATACAAAGTGACTCGGACTTAGTCAACCCAATCTTGAGATGGTTATAATTGCTGTCTGATCTTGTGGACCTATACTATTAGTAGGCAAGGTAGTCGTAGAGAAACAAGAGTGTTTGCTATCATCAAAATCTTCATGAAAATAGATTCGCAACAATCTCCTCATTTTTTATGATGGCAAACACACAATGAACAAATCTAAGTAGTTAAGACAACAGTGTACTGAAAGTAGTTCAAATATAGAGAACTCCAAATATCAGAACAGAATAGTACAAGTACAAACATACTACTCCCCCTTTTGACATCTCAAAAGGAGGAGACAGATAAATAATAATTCAGAAACTAAATAGTAGAAGAAAAAAATAGAAACTAATCAACAAAAAAGTAAAAACAAACTTAAAGAAAACTAGTAAAATGATGGACCTTGATCATCAAAATCTAGTGAAAAAAAAAAATGAAACGGAAGACAATCACAAACAAAACAGGGATTTTTTTTTTTTGAGTTTTAGTAAGGCATGAATATGATAAATGCTCCAAGTAATTTAATTTTAAAGATTTGTAAGACCAATGAGTTATCAGTGCCGAAATTTAAAAATGATATAATATCTTATCCTATTAACCCTACCTCAGACTTCTTTTAGAGCAAAAATCATCTATTGAAAATAAAGGACCTGGAAATTTGCATTTTTCTCTAGCACTAACAAAAGAGTGAAAGGGAATATTGTTCTAGCTAGTAATTCTCTATATTTTGGGTTCTTGAGAGAGAAAATTCCATTTGTTCGAATTGATTTTTCCCGCAATTTTTCACAGCAGGTGGCGCGGCCGCCGGATGATCATCAGCATTCTCTGCTGATGACATGGCTGCTCTGCGACCTCCAACTTCATTATAAACTGGTGGTAGAGGCGGTAATGGCTTGGTAATCAGAGAAGGGATGAGACCTCCATCTCGTCTACCTGTGGTTGAAGGCAAGGGCGAGAAGGAGATTGTGGAAGATGAATTGATTATGAGTAATGGGGAGCTTGTGGTGCCAGGTACGCTGAATCTTAATCCTATGAATTCGATTGATGAATTCTAGAAGGGTTGTAAATCCTTTGAAACTTCTGGAATGAATGAGGATCAGTGTGGGGATTATAGTCTAAAAATTGGGAATGGTCAAGAACGGAATATTGCTCTTGATTCTGTTAAATATTCTAGAATGGGTTCGATTATTGATGGATTGGTGATGGAGGATACCAATAAACAAGAAAGTTTGAATGAGGTTGTTAATGCCTGGACAAAGCCGAAGCACATCAACATCAACTTGAAGAGAGAGAAAGTTAAATTATCGGAAGATGGGGTCGCTGTTAAGCTAATTTCGGAGATGGAGGAGAAAAATAAGCATGTCCTGAGACATTCTATGGTGATTAAAGTTTTGGGTAACAATGTGCCATTCCCTGTGTGTAGTTTGGAATTGAGGAAACAGTGGAGCAAGTATGGAGATTCCATTTAACTTCAATTGGCATGGTTTGGATCCTCAGTTCGTTCTGGACGGAGGAGGCCATGGAGGAAATTCTCAATGGTGGACCGTGGTTTGTTAGTAGCCACATTGTCGGAATGGATCAATGGACTTCTGCATTTGATCCTTACTCCTTCAAGGGGGTCTCTGCTCCCATTTGGATCAGATTCCCCTGCTTACTGCTTTACTTCTAAGATGAAGACAACATAGCAAGAATAGCATCTCGATTTGGGACGCCGATGTACATAGATGGGAATACCTTTTGATGGGGGAAGCGGGAATTTGCTCGTGTATGTGTCAAAATTGATCTGGAGAAGAAGCTATCGAACGGAGTTTGGGTAGAAGGATCAGCTGGTAGATTTTTTCAACGAGTGGAGTACGAGAAGGTGGATCTATTTTGTTATCATTGTGGTCGTGCAGGTCATAATAAGACTGAATGCCCTGAGGAGGTTGTTCAGGGGATTACAGATCAGGCCATTATCAAATCTATTGCTGATGAATCTAGAAAAATTATTCCTGAAGCCAATCCCGGTGTGATCAAGTCAGAATACGGCCTGTGGATACATGTACAATTCAAAACCAAACGCTTCGTTAAGGCGAATGGTAGTGGAAGAAATATGAATGAACGACAGAATAACAGGATGGATAATATGGGGACTAAATTTGTGCAGAAAGTAATCTCAACTGAGATGAAGAATTTGGATAATGTAAGTACTCCAGGTTAGGTGTATGATAAAATGCCTGATCAAAAGAAGGCTGTTGATGGGCAGCAGAAAACTGTAAAAGAAAAACAGCAGGTTATTGTTAGTAACATATTTGATGTTCTGCTGGATGATTCTGGAGAAGATCCCGTGAATAATAATGAGGAGGTGGATAAGTCTAAGGACTTGGCTACTCTCTGCATTGAGGAGAATAATGGGGCTGGAGATACTGGAGTGAAAATGAATGATTCAGATTTAAAGTATGTTGATGTGGGGTCTCAATGTGAGGGCAATAAGATTAAACTTTCCAAAGAGTTAAGATCTCTGGGACCTCTTGAAACAGGGCACAAGAAGAAGAGAAGGGATGGAAGGGTGAGTTCCATGTGTTGGGAGGAATCCCCAACAAAAATATAATGTCTACCCCTTTATTTTGGAATTGCCTGGGGGCTAAGAAGAGGGAGGCCGCCTTGTATCTGAAGAAGATGGTTAGAGAGCAAGATGTTTGTTTTATTGGTCTCTTGGAGACTAAGATGACTTATATTGGTAGGAGGGAGGTTGATTATCTTATTGGGAATGATTGGAAATTTTATCATGTTCCAGCTGCTGGTTTGTCAGGGGGAATGCTGGTATTATGGGATGAGAAGAGTGTGTCGTTTGTAGTCAAGAATACTTCTACTCAAGTGATCAAAGGGGATCTTTTGATTCCAAGCCTGGGCTTATGGAAGAATGCCACGGAGTATGGAAGTAGATGTTGCAAAGAAAGGGAGGATCTTTGGAGGCAGCTTGAAAAGGGATTGAAGGAGCCTAATCCTTCTATCATTGGTGGGGATTTTAACTGCATTTTGAACAAGGAGGAGAAGAGAGGAGGTAAGAGGTTCTTATTTTCTAAAGGACCGAGGGATAAGAAACAGTTTATGACAAATTCAGATTTTCATGATGTTAGGACCATTGGACCAAGGTACACTTGGTGTAACAACAAAGAAGGAGCCTCTCGGATGTGGGAAAGATTGGATAGGTGTTTGGTGAACTCGGTTGCTCTTGAGAAAATTCCTTCAGCTCTTACTAAGCACCTAGCAAGAGTGGCATCAGATCATAGTCCAATTACCTTTAAATTGGATGAGAGGGAACGTTCCAAGATGAAGAATATCAAATTTGAGGATACATGGAGGTCCTACCCAGCGGCTAGAAGCATTGTGTATCATTCTTGGAAGAAGAATGATTTTGGTGATTATAGTGATATCCTTCAAAGGAAAACTAGTAGAACGTTGAAAGCATTGTTCTTTTGGAGCAAAAGCAAGTGCAAAAATCTTAGGACTCTTAAGGAAGAGCTGAAAAAGGATATTCTTGAACTCCAAAACAAAGAAGTTGTGGGTATAGATTGGACTAATGAGGACCTTCTTTTGCTTAGAAGTAAAGTGCACGAGCTTAATGTAACCTTGAATTGGTTAGCTACATGGTGGAATCAAAGGGCAAAGGCTAGATGGCATGAAGAAGGTGACATCAATTCAAAAGTGTTTCACAACTTTTCCACGGCTAGAAGAAATGGGAATAGGGTGGTTCAAATTAAAGATATGCATAATAACATTTAGGAGGAAGATGATGAGATTGAGAAGGTTTTTATTCATTTCTTTGAAGCTAAATGGCAATCTAGAACCTGTGAGCTAACAGGTTGGCCGATGGTTTCAGAAATCCAGAAATTGAGCCAAAGAGATGCTGCTGATATGTGTTCTGAATTCACTTTGGCTGAATTATAGGTTTTGGTATTTCAGCAGGGAAACAATAGATCTCCAGGTATGGATGGAGTCACTTCATCTTTTTATAAATGCTATTGGGATATTGTGTGGAAAACTCTATGGGAAGCTATTAAGAGCTTCCTAAATTCTAGTCAAATGAGCAGAAATTGGAAGGATACTCTAATTGTTTTGATTGCTAAAATCAAAAGCCCTTAACTACCTCTAATTACAGGCCGATT
Organism: Dendrobium nobile; assembly: GCA_022539455.1. Taxonomy (NCBI): domain Eukaryota; kingdom Viridiplantae; phylum Streptophyta; class Magnoliopsida; order Asparagales; family Orchidaceae; genus Dendrobium; species Dendrobium nobile. Next base: position 47,518,036 of record CM039736.1, read on the forward strand.
AGTTTATGCCAGACTAACTATAAAATTGCAGCCACTATTTTAGTTAACAGATTGAAGAAATGCATTTCCAAATTGATCACTGAAGAGCAAATGGCCTTTATGCCGAGAAGGAGCAAATGGCCTTTATGCCGAGAAGGTCTATCTCTGAGCATTGTTTGTTGGCTCAAGAGATATTTCACAAGTTTAAAATTTCCAAGAACAAGAAGGGATTGATGGCTCTGAAGCTAGACATGGAACAGGCTTATGATAGCATGGGATGGCCTGCACTTGATCAAATCCTTAAATGGTATGGATTCCCTTGCTTGTTTTCTAATCTTCTCATGGAATGTGTTGTAGGTGTGAGATTTTCAATTATTATAAATGGGAGAAATTCTAAGTGGATTGATGCTCATAGTGGCTTTCGTCAAGGATGCCCACTCTCTCCTTATCTCTTCATTATGTGCTTCTAGTTTGTTTCTAATTCTATTGAGTAGAAGGGACAGGATCTTGGAATTAGAGTCTCTCCTAGAGGCCCTAGGATCACACATCTTCTCTATGCAGATGATGTGCTAATCTTTTCTCATGTATCCATTGGGTTAGCCAAAGCCTTGAAGAAGATAGTTGAAGATTTTTGCAAATGGACGGGCCAAAGGATAAATGTCAGTAAATCTCAGATTTTTTTTGGTAAGGTAGTTGGTTATCCAACTAAGAAGAAGATTACTAGATTGTTTGGGTACAAAAATGTGAAGGAGATGAGCTACCTAGGGATTAAGTTGTCCCTAAAAAGATTGAAGTTGGCTGATTTTCAAGACATGTTGAGCAATGTCATGGATAGGCTTAATGCATGGGGCAAGAAGACATTATCTTTGGGAGGTAAGATTACTCTTATCTCTACTTCATTGTTGTCTATGCCAAACTTTTTAGTAACTCATTCATTAGTTCCTAAAAAGTTGTTGTATGAGGTGGAGAAACATTGTAGAAATTTTTTCTGGCATAAACCGGGTGGAGAGCATGGTATGCATTATGTGGCTTGGGAAGATATGTGCAAACCGAGAAGTATGGGAGGGATGTGACTTCAATCTCCTATAATGAGGGTTAGTTCTTTGAGGTCCAAACTAGCTTGGGATTTTTTTCAGAAAACTGATTCTCTTTGTTACAAAACTATCAAACACAAATATGGAGATGATTTAAGGATTGGAACACAAAAGAAGGTAACTTCAGATGCATGGAAAATTTTGCTTGATGGGGGAAAACAGCTGTAGAACATTACCAAATGGGCCGTTGGCAGTGGAAATAAGATCAACGTTTTAAATGATATATGGGTGTTGGACAAGTGCATTAACAGATGGCCTACATTGGTGGATTGTGTAGTGTTGGAAGGGATGAATGTCAGCCAACTATTATCGAGCGAAGGACAATGGAATTATACACTGCTTCAAGAAGTTTTCCATCCTGAATTTATCATGCTGATCAACAACATTCATATCAACCCTGGGATGGAGAATCGGAGGGAGCTGCTGAGAATGTATCGGGTAAGTCTATCTCGGCTATGTCTTCTGAATATATATTGAACAGTAATTACAATATGGATGGCGAGGATTATTATACATGGCTGTATAAGCTCAAACTCAACATGAAAGTTGAAATTTTCTGGTGGAGACTTGGGAAATCTGCAATCCCCACAAATGTATTTCTGCACTACCGAAGGCTTGCTGTGGATCGAACTTGTGCTAGAGGCTGTAATACTAATAAAAGCTATGAACACATTATGGTACATTGCAAATTTCTAGTTGAAGTCATGAAACAGATGCATGAGTGGGGCATTTCTATTCCAATTTTTCAGTCTCTTAGCAGCTGTTTGCAGGAGTTAAGAAGGTTGTCTTCTCTAAATCTTGGTATTGTTAAAATTTACTGTACTATTGTATATCTTTCTTGGAGGAATAGAAACTGTGTGAAACATGGAAAATCTGCATTGCCATCTTTTATGATAGCTTCTAATGCTTTGGCCTTAGCCAGTAATAAAGATAGTCCGTATCTTTCAAACTTGGGAACCAATCTCCTTAGGGAGTCTCATGAGTCTTGGTGCCCCCCTCCGAAAGACTAGATGAAGATAAATGTTGATGCGTCTTTGCTTAGATCTAACTGTGTTGGAGTTGGTGGAAATTTTAGAGACCATAAGGGAAGATTTATTCTTGCATTTGGGGAAAAGAAATTCCATTAGGACATTACCAAACTTGAAATGGAGGATGTTTTCTCGGTTAGGGAGTATATTAGGAGTTGGATGCTTGAGTACAAAGGGGTGATTATAGAGAGTGACAATCTCTATGTCATCAAGAAGAATAAGGGGATCGTAGACAGGTGGCCTTTAGAGGAGCTTCTTTTTGTCAATGACTTTCATAAAGTGGTCTTCAATCATTTTCATAGAAGTTGTAATAAGGTGCCAACTTATGTGCTACCATGGCTCTTAGTAGGAGTTTCTTCTTTGATAGTTTTTCTTTTGGTAACATTCCTTCCTTGCTATTGTATTCGGTCAAGGAGGAATGTGATTCTTTTCATTCTTATCAAGTGTAATTAGCCTTCTTTAGTTTTCTTAATTCAATTGTGGTGCAATTTTTCAAAAAAAAAGAAAAGAAAACAAAGGACCTAACTCATAACAAACTAATTGGGTAAGAAAGAAAGATCTATTCAAAACTTGGTTCCAGAGAAAATATCTTATAAAATAATATACAAAAGTAATTTGTGTCAATCATGGAATTTGAAAATAAGCCTTTGAAAATATCAAGTAACCTGTGAATTCTTCTAAAATTTTAAAAGTTTAAAAGAGAAGTAAGCTTATTTTTATGGGCTCATTTTATGCATCTTGTCAATTTGAATGGTGCACTTTGCAAATCTTTTAATTTTTGTTACATTTTGTATATTTTTTTCAATTTGGCGTTACTTGGCATCTTTTGTCTTGGGCATTATTGGCCCTTTTATTTATTTATTTTTTGTTTTTGCAAACTTGATCCCTTTTAAAAAACTCTTAAATATTTTTAGTTGTGAGTAAATCTTCCAGATATTAGAGAAGAAAAACTCACTCTCTAATATTAGGAAGAATAGACCACAAAGTGGACATAGTAATCATATGATAAATGCAATGGCAAGATTTCAATTAACTTGAAAAATATTTAAAAACTTTGAATATTATATATATAAGGTAGATTATTGTAGCAAGATAGAAAAGATCTTAATTTCAAAATCCAGTTATTAATTTGAAATAGACTTTTGTTTAGAAAATAAAATTATACCACTAAAAGAGGTTGGTGGAAGGGAAAACCATCAACAATGTTTCTCCCTTTAACTGATTTGGAGATGTTAAACATTGGCTATAAATCTTCAAAACAAAAAAAAAACTCAGAAAAATTATCATAGAGTAAGAAGAAAGCTAAAGTAAAAAAAAACAACAAACATGAAAAGCTAACAAAAAAAACAAAAGACAGATAATGACAATAATCAACAGAGTATGCAATCCAGAACTTATTAAGCAGTAAGTTTAAGAAATTATGAGCTGCGAGCCTCCGCTGTTCAAGCTCTCACGAGATCTTTGGTGAAAGCGCACGTACAAAAATCATCAACTGTTAGATTTAGGAACCAAAATAGGTTTGGGTCCCTCCTTATGAAAAGAAGAATGTAATGCATTTATGTTATGCTGTGAAACATGCAGTTTTGGTCTCCAAACCCAATGTGTACTACGGTGAATGGTGCAAGTGTGTGCTATGTGTCCTAACATGCCACATAAAAAACATCTAACACTAGGAAAAGGATTTCTTAATCGGTTCGGGTTATAATGCCACTTCCTAGGTTTTGGCTTTAAATCAGGTATTAATGTATTCCAATTTCTCTCAAGTGTATTCAATTTTGCTTTAAACCTCAAGTTAGCTTTTCCTAAATCAACATCAAAACAGTGCTTTTTATGCTCATCATCTTTAGTAGAAGCTTTAAAATCATATTCAAGCGAGGTGTAGGAAGCTTTCAAAGAATCATGCTCAACAATTAATTCATAATGATTTTTATTTAAATCATCAAATTCATCAAGTAGAGACATGTGATTGCTATCAATTTGGAGGTGATCCTTACTCAAAATTTCATACTCTTTTTGTAAATTCAAAAATTCCAATTTCAAACTAGCATGAGTTTTCTTAAGTTTTCTATATGATGCATGAACTTTCTCACATATTTCAAGTAATTGGTCATAGATTGGTTCACATGCCTCTTCTTGGTCACATTGACAAAGATGATCATCTGCCATTAATGACAAGTTTGTGGTTTCTTTCTCAGTCTCAGTCTCAGAGGTGTTAGATGCAGATTCCACCCAAAATGCCTTTTGGACTCACTTCTTATCCTTCCTGACCTTAGGTTTCTCCTCACTATTTTCTTTGCTTTAGTGATCCTTAAGTGTAGGACAATCAACTTTGACATGCCCAGGCTTCCTGCATTCAAAACAAATAATATCAGAGGAACCTTTAAAATTTTTGCTATCCTTACTTCTTTTCCAACTTTGATGATGCTTGTGGGTTTTCCTTAGAAAGTTTTTGAACTGCCTAGTGATGAAGGAAACTTCATCATTTTCAGTCCCGAAATAATTTGTATTTGTTTCATTGGCCTTCAGTGCTATAATTTTCACCTTATTTTTCTCACATATATCCAGATTTCTTTACTTCCCTCCTTGCTCATAAGAAATGACTGATCCAAGTAAGTTATCAATCAAATAAGTGTTCAAATCTTTAGATTTAGTAATTGCAGTGATTTTAGCATCAAAAGAGGAAGGCAAGCATCTCAAAATTTTATTAACCTTTTCATAGTTAGTGAGTTCTCTTCCTAAGGCATGCAAAGAAGTTACAATTTGAGTAAACCTTGTATACATTTCAGAAATTGATTCAGATGGTTTCATACGAAAGAGTTCGTAATCATGCAACAAAATATTTAATCGAGATTGCTTGACTTTTTTAGTTCCTTCATAAGTAATACATAATTTATCCTAAATCTCTTTACCAGTAGTGCAAGTTGAAACATGCGTGTAATCTTCCGATTTTAAAGCACAGAAAAAATAGTTCAAACATTTTGCATTAAGTTATGCTAAATCCCTATCATGATGAGTCCATTCAGTAAAAAGAAGAGGAACATTGATGCCATTTGGTTTACCAGTTGGAAGTGTATAACTATCCTTAACAAGCATCCACATGCGATAGTCAATCGATTGTAAAAAGGTAAACATGCGAGTTTTCAAAAAATTAAATGGAATATTATTAAACCAATGTGGTTGGGTAATGGAATACCCTTATGCAATATTATAATTAATAAAATTAGTTATGGATCAAAATTCAAAAAGTTTTCAAACTTTGTTTTTATGAATCCTGCTTTGATACCACTTGAAAGTTTGTTAGGGATGTTAAGCCCTTATTAACTAGCCCAAGGCTAACTAAGAGGGGGGGGTGAATTGGAATTTTAAAAATTATTTAAATCATAACAAAATCATAAAACTCAAACCAAAATCACCACAATGAAATCAAAGTGCGGAAGAATAAATGAGGAAAGTAATAGTAAAAGGACACAAAAATTTATAGTGGTTCGATCAACTCGACCTACGTCTACTCCCCGAAGGCACCCTCCAGGTATTGCACTAAACACAATGACTCTCCTTTTGCTCCAATAGCAAGGAGGAGAAGCCCTCACAAAAACTCATTTTCATCGACCCTGGCGAGGAAGAGAACCCAACTCCTTTTGCTTCCTCCTGAAGCAAGTAGAGAACCTTGATCAATTGTTGAAGAAGACCTCTCTCAACCCTCCAAGGACAAGAGACTATAGTGGAAGAAGAAGAAGTGAAACAATGCTTGGAGCAACCCTTGTGAAACTCCCTCATAAGCTCCCCCTCATAAAATCCCCTCTCTCTCTCCCTCTCTCTCCCTCTCCTCAAGACTTTCTTAGGTCAAGACAGAAGCAAAAGATCTCCTATAAGGTAGAGCAAGATATCTTAAATATAAGATCTTTAGAATAGCTCTTATTTTATACAAATCGACTTTATTATCCAGGCCGATAAGGGTATCGGTCTGGCTGATCAGCATAAATTTTGCTCAATCAGCCCGTTCGGTTTGGGATGATTAGATAATTTCTGGTCATATCATATAGGCTGATGGTATATCGTTATAGACTATTAGTTCAAATTCAAGAAAAATCATCCTAAACATCGCCCTGAATATAAGCTGGCCAATGTTAATCATCCACGCCATCATCCCGGTCGATCCTGCGATCGGCCTGACCGATGTGATTGTGCAATCAACCTTAATTACTTTTCTTAATTACCAGATTAATTTAGGTATAATTGTGCTGCATCATCCTGGCCGATATGATATCATCCTGGATGATGTCTTAAAACAAAGAATACTTAAATAGATCATGGCGGTTGATTCTTTTTTATTTGAGCCTATCATCTCGGCCTATACAATATCATCCAGGCCGATCTGCTTAATGACGTTTGCCTTAACCATGATGCCCTGATAAGGGTTTTTGTTTTTGAACCGATCATCTAGGCCGATATAAATATCGGCCCGACCGATATTACCAAAAACATTAAGCTCTAAGAAATAGACAAAAATTCTTCCAAGGTGTATGTGTTCAAGGTTACTTAGCATTATGAGCCACATCTTTTACAATAGACTCAAGAAAAGGAAAAGTGTACAAAGTGACTCGGACTTAGTCTACACAATCTTGAGCTGGTTCCAATTGCCGTCTGATCTTGTGGACCTGAAATGTTAGTTGACAAGGCAGTCGTAGAGAAACAAGAGTGTTTGATATCATCAAAATCATAATCCATAAAAACAGATTCCAAATAATAATTCTTAATAAGCTTGCAAAAGATAGAGTCAAAACCAAAAAATTCTAAAGAAAGATAAATAAAGTTCCAGTTAATATTATCATAGGCCTTTGCAATATCAAGCTTTAAAATTAATTACTTCATCTCACCTTAACATCCAACTCTTGATAGAATTCCTGAGACAACAAATTGTTATCCGTAATGACCCTAGCATTCACAAAATCCATCTGTTTGGGAGAAGTAATTTTAGGCAGAATATAAGTAAGACGATTCATAAGAATTTTAGAGATCAACGTATTAAAGAAAGTGTTGGTGGAATTTTGAAAAGATGTTTTGAAAAGATACTAGTTTTCTTTGGGGATTCCAAAATTAAGGTTAAGCTCTAACTCTAAGGTCGAACCAACTCGCTAGAAGGAATATATTATCCTGGGGGAAAAATATAAACTTTCATAACGGTGTTCAGACTCAGAACTATATGAACTCATCTTGAATATTATAATCGGGTCTAAAGAGAACCTTATATGGCCCCGATGGGACAAAACAGGGTTCAGCTGAATACCCAACTTACAATACTCAAGAAGTATGATCGTCGTATTTACATCCAAAGCCTTATCGAAGAAAGATATATCTCTCCAAAGAGAAATGACACTGTTCTACGATAATTCTCCTAATGCAACGACGACGATCGTTCTTTAAGTTTTCCCAAAGAAATCTAGTGGAATTTTAAAATCAATTTTAAAATCAGGTGTATGAGGTTCCAAACTTCCTACGAGCGCAAGCCCTCGTAGTTAATTACGTCGTAGGGAGACAAAAATCTCCTACGAAAACTCCCGATTAAAATGATGGCAGAATTTTGTTAGAGTTTCTAAGAATGATATCAAAGTCTGAATAGAATTATTGGAAAAAATCAAAAGGGAATGGAGCAAGATTGAGCAGTTATTAGCAGATTCAAAGGAAGAGGGGTAGGGGATACTTTGAGATTCTAGAACCATCCGGAAGTGTCCCAACTTAATCTAAGTGTTGGGCTTTATGTTTTAGGATTGAAATGAAGCTTTAATTAGAGTTAAGTATTTTATTAGAAATTTGGGACTATATTCCCGAAATTTGGGGACTTATAATCAAAAATCTGCCCCGGATCCTAAGTCTAATTTGGACACTGGACCACAGTCATCCGAACCTAACTAATGCAGTGCAAGGTCTGGACTTACCCCGGCCTGGATTGGGGAGCCAGCTAACCACCTAGTCGATTTAAAATAGATGAGTCCGGTCTTTTATGCAAGAGTGGTAGGGACGTTGTAATTAAAGTTTTGGAGGGTCGGGGCCGACATCTAGAGATTTTCCTAATTGGCCCCCTTGACACATGTTGGGCGCAAAAATGCTAAACTGATGCGATTAAAATTTTGACTCTTTTAGTTTGTATCTAATGCAATGCATGCTAGTTAACAACTTCCAATCAAGTATGCTTGAAATTTTAAAAACAGGCTTATAAAATAGTTTTTTAGAAGACTGGACTTCCCCAGGTCCGGCACCTCGTCCTCATAGGTCAGACTATCCGGACTCTACCCGCAGGCGGGGAAGGGTCTAAAACAAGGAAAGAAGAATGCAAAAATATGCATGCGACCCCAGGGTCGATCCCCGGCTAATTCCCTAGATTCGTTATCTTTCTATGTTATTTAGACTCACTAAAATTTTAGACTTTTAAGATTATGCGTATAAAACTTTCACACCCTCACGAGCCTCACGTATCCAGGCGAAAACAAAGAGCGGCATGCAATCGCCAAAAAACTAGTAAAAACAAATAATCCTAAAGGCAATCAAATCATCACATCAAATACAAATTAATTAATAAATGTCCATAGGCAGAATTGCCTTGCTTATTACAAACCAGAATATTACAGAAAGTAAAGTGGCCGGGCACCACTGACAACAACCCGGATTCTAAGCCTAGTAATGACGCAAGTTATTTTGAGTGGGATACTCTCAATCTTCAAATCTTCGAATCTTCAATTTCATTCTTCTTTGGACTCCTTTTCTTCAATCTTCTTGGAATCTTCGTAGTAGATTACCCAAATGGATAAGAGGGCACTTCCCTCTAAGGGGAAGACCACTCCTTCCTCTTTGGGTAAGGAAGAGGTATGATCCAAATTTGGATTTCCAAATGGAAAAGGAGTGTTCCCCGAAGGGATATCCTTTCCCCTTTGGAATCCAAGCTTTGGATCTATGTATCCCAAACTCAAACTTAACTTTCACAACACTTAACAATTATACAAATTACATTGATATCAAAATAAAAATCTAGACTCACCTGCAAGGTTATCCTAAGCAATTAATATAAATAAAGCAGTTATTTCCAAGCAGTTATATATGAGCAGAAAAGAAAGTAAACACACTGGCCACGCTCTTTTTATGATTTGGGGGCTTTAGCAGCTGAAGCACCTGTGCAAAGAGTTTATAATATTTATGCATTTTTTTATGATTTGCCCCCTTTTTATATTGCCCTGCATGAGCGTGGCCACCTGCAGAAAACTATGTCAACATCCAGATCGTACCTAACCTAAGGGTAATCTAGTCGCCAAACACATCAATCCATCCACAGAGTACAAAAAAAGTAAGCAGACATAGTAAAGCAATTTCATCCACAACATGCAATGAAAACTACGAAAAATCCGGCACACAGCAGTAAAGTAAACACCGGCCTAACCTAGATCTAGAGTTGGTTGTCCTAGCACATCATCTAAAGTGTGTGTAAAAGGTAGTGTGGCAGGGGTATATCCTAAGTTGGGTGATTAATTAAAATTATCTAAAAGTCTGAGTTTGTTAAGGCTTAATAGGGGGAGGTTTCAATTGAAATTTAAATATTAATAGATTAAGAATTTTAATTAAATATTTTTTTAGAAGTTAATTGATTACTACCTTTGTTTCACACCGAGGCCGTGAAGTTTATTTCACCTTCCTTGGGGCTAAGCTAATAGCCTCGTAGGCCTGGGTTACCCAGTAGCAATCGGGGTTGATTGAGTTACTTTAAGTTTGTTGTAATTAAGAGACATGAATTAATATTAGGGAGGGTTTCTTGCTGATTTTCAAAATTGATTAGTTTAAGTTTGCCATTAATCGATTCGTGGCGTTGTGCCACCAGGCTCGAGGAACCAGCCTCCTTAGGACACTTAGCCCCGCAGCCCGGAGTAGTCCAGCCGATAAACCAAATTAATGTAATTAAATTAGAAGTTTTAAAAGATTAGATAATTAATAATTAATCTATTCTTAAGGTTTAACACCCCTTGGAATCCATTCGTGGCGTTGTGCCACCAGGCTCGAGGAACCAGCCTCCTTAGGACACTTAGCCCCGCAGCCCGGAGTAGTCCAGCCAATAAACTTCATCTTCGGGATGGTTGTTGTGTTTTAAAAGGTTTGTTGAATGTTTTAAACATTAAGTTAACATTTTCTGGAGTTTTGGAATAATTTTGAATTTTATGAATTTTTGAATATTTTAATCATTTAATTAAAGGGTCAAAAATTGACTTTTTGGTTAAGTCCAAATTCTGGAATGTTTGTATTTTATTAAAATACTAGACCTTACTACGATCAGTTAGAAGGTAAGTACGTTGAAATTGGATTTTTCTGCATTTTATTACGACGGTTTGAAGTTTTGGACTAGTTTTGAACTATGGTTTGACCAATTTGTTGACTTTTTGAAATATTGCAGATTCCTAGAATTTAATATTTTTAGTAAATATTAGAACTTATTAGGAGTTGAATGCAAGTGAGTTTGGGTGATTTTGATTTTTCTGGAATTAGTTATGGATATTGGAAGATTTGACTATTTAATGAATTTTGAAATTTTATAATTAGAAGGCCTTTTTATGGTTTTCCTCCAAATGAATCCCAAACTTCTTGAAATCAACTCCAAAGGTCAGAAATGACCTAATGAGAGATTCCCAAGTGTTTGGAAATTTTTTTGGAAATTTTAATATTTTTTTAATGAATTAATGAATTAAATATTGATTTTCACTTAAAATTAGATTAAGGTTCAAACTGCTGTCAAATTAAGGAGCTTTTAATTTTCATTGGTCAAGGGCTTGGTTCTGGTCAGTTAGAGGGTTTATATGTATTTTTTGGAGTTAAAATGGATTTATTACATTTTTTAGAAGGTTTTGGGGCTTAATTAAGGGTATAAACTTAGGAAATTTGATTAAGGGTCCTAATGACTTTTAACTTCAGTGAAAAATTTTTCTAAGGAAGAGAATGTCACTAAGTTTAAATGTTTGAAGTTCCAACTCAAGAGGGAGTGAATCCTAATTATTGGAAACATTCTAAGTTTTCTATACAAATCCTTAATTATTGTCCTTAATGACACTAAGTTTAATGGGCTCAAATCAATGTATTGTCTAACCCTTAAACAAAGCATAAATAAGCACATGAAATGGCACAATCAAGTCCTTAAGACTAGGAGAGCCTAGGCTAGGTGGTGTGTGCACCCTAAACATGCAAAGACTAGACCCTTTTTTATTAATATAGCTAAATTGTGATTAATGAATAATTAGGATATAATTACCCATTAATCACCTTCCCCCATGTATTCCATTCACATATCCAACTTATGCTTAAAATTTCAAACTCTCCTCTTAAACTCTTAGGGATTTAAATATATATATATTATAATTTTAAAGTAGATTTTTCTTTTAAATATAGATATATAAATATATATATACACATACATATGTAAATATATATATATTAAGATAAAATAATTGAAAATATTATAAAAATAAGATCTTAAGGATTGAGAGACCCACTGACTTTGGAGTCATTTGAAAATAACTTTTAAAATATAAGATAATTATTGTAATATTTAATTAAATATTAATAAACTATCAAAATATTAATATAACTCAAATTAATATTAAAATTTACTTAAATAACCCTGAAAATTTTTCTAGAAATCAGTCATATATCCTATGATATTCATACTAAATTTCAAAGTAATATACCTTATATATATTTAATTAAAAATAAAATGTCATTTTCTGTATTTCTTAAATTATTAATAAAATAATAATCAAAATAATCTCATTTTATTTTTAAAATAAACTAGATAAAATTATGAAGAGTTTGATATATTATACTCATTTTTTGGTTTTGTATTTAATTTATTATGATTTTTCAAAGTTCTGTTAATAAAAAAGAATTTAAAAAGGATTTTTTAATCAAAAGGCGGCGCGGCGGGACAGATGGCGCACCCGGATTCGCGGGATCGAAACCGCGTGACGGCGGGGACACGCGTCAGCCGCGGGCCGCTTCACGCGGTTTTCACTTAACCACGTCAGCGGCTAACGGCAGGCGTCGGATCTGCCGCTGATTCGATCCAACGGACGGGATCGAATCCCGCATTCGATCTCAACGGAATGAGATCAGACGGTGAGGAAACCATCCCGCGGTTTGGAACAGACGGCCCAGATCTCGTCGGACGAATAATCGAGCGAAGGATCAAATACACGGCTGAATCAAACGACGGAATGGCTAGATCTGGGCCGTTGATCAAATGATCAACGGTCCAGAAAACGTACATGCGAACCCTAATACGGAAGACGCCCTAGGAAACATTTTTGGGCTCGTTCTTTCGATCGGGTGAACCAAATCACTTGAAATTTTAAACTCAAGAAGAAGACATGAACAGAAACAGTGGGGAGAGATTGGTTTTGCTTAGCAAACTCTAGGCATAGAGCTAATTGATTCCATCTAAAGTGAACTAGATCTAAAGTTTTTAAGAGATTATACCGTTGGATCTTGGAAATTTCTGGATTGATGAGCTTGTAGACTGTCCAAGTGAAGATCCCTAGCACGAAGACGAGCTCGAACACGCCTGGATCGACTGCTACAAGCTTGGGACGGACTAGGTGGTGGACTCGCCGGAGAACTGGCCGCCGGTGACGTGCAACCACTTAGATCTTGTAGTGGGAATGTAGAAGAAGCCCTGGGGATCTCAAACGAACAAAGAACTCGCTCTGGGAGGCTAGGGTTAGTGAGAGAGAGTGCCTTGATCCAATACTCTCAAAAGTCACCTTTTCCCCTATTCAAACGGCCTGGGCTGGATTGGATGGCTGGGATCGACTCCTAGGCTCTCCAGATGATGCCACCTGTCCCTGGGAAAGCTGGAAGGCTGTCCCAAAGGCTGGACACGCCTCATTCCCATTGGGTGGACTTGGGATGAGTGGAGGGGGACATTGCTTCTTATGGCTAAACCAGGCAGTTAGAGCAGCTTAAGCAGGGGTTAATTAAAGGAATAAAGCTAAAAAGATGAGGTTAGGCGTGTGATATAGGAAGGGAAAGGGGTTTAGTATGGCTTTGACCATGAAAAGAGATTTTTTTTTAAAGGGTTTTGACTGTCTCGACCAGTCAACTGGTCAATGACTGCTGATGTGGCATGGAGAGAGCAGTAGCAGCCAATGGGAGAGCTTCCAAGCTTAGGGAAAATGAGTTTGAGATTAAAAAGGAAGGTTTGACCATTTAAAAGAAGGGTTTAAGGCTCTATTGACTTGGTTTGACCAGTCAACCAAGTAAAAATTGATGATGTGGCACTTGGGGAGGTAAAGGGTTATTTGGGATGATTTGGTTAAGGGTCAAAAGTCAAAAGTCAAAGCTAGGAGAAATAGGGGCAAATGCCATCAAGATTTGACCAAGAATTGAGGGTTGACTTGGTCAACTCAAGTTAGGTTGGACTCTAAATAGGTTTAGAAATATTCAAGGTATTGAATGGAATGATTTCAAGGGTTTGAAGATGTTGATATAGTTAAATGAGTCAAAATGGTTCATTTGAACTCTTAAGGGTTCATTGGGTCAAACCATGTTGACTAGGTCAACTAAGTTGACCCAATGGGTGAGCTTGGGCTGGATAAATTTGAGATGATGTTTGGAAGTCATTGGAGGTGGTCTCCAAGTCTAGAGAGGTCAATTGGGTCAAAACCCATATTTGAACCCTTAAGGGTCCTCTTAGGTCAACCATGTTGACTTGGTTAACTAGGTTGACCTAGGAGCCGTGAATTGGTTCAATAAATTTGAAATAATAATTGAAACTTGCTGGAGGTGGTTGGATTCAATTTGGAGCTCATTTGGTTGGAAATCAATACTTGAGCCCCATGGGGGTATTTTGGTCATTTTGGGCTCATGACCACTAGGGGCTGAAATGAGTCCAGAAAGTTTCAGTTTATTAATCAACATGTCCAGATTAATGGTCTGGAATTGATTAGAGGCTTTGGTGAAGGTTCTAGGGTCAGAATCTTCAAGGCCAAAGGTCCAGTGGCATAGGCTGTAAATATTTGAAGGTTTTACAGCCTATGGATTTTGATTTAGATTATGAGGTTAGAGACCTCAGAATGGGCTCAAATTTGAGGGGTAACCTCTAGAGACATGTCCTATCACTTTGCAAGTGGTAGACTCTGAATCAGAGGTCATTAAACTGGGTTTCAAAGTATTTGAAAATTCAATGAAAAAGGTCTTTAGGACAGGGCCTTAAGGCTTAGGATTTGGGTTTGGATTTCTGGATTTGGAATGGATTTTAAGTTTGAAAGATTAATATTGAAGTATTCAAATCATTAACAATCATGTGGTGATTGTTAATGAATGGATAGGGTCAAAGTTAGATCAAGGGTAGGCTCAAAGTCAAAGTTGAAGTTTGAATTGTCAAGTAGATTGGATCAAGGTTTGGATGTGGTTGAAGCTTAGATTAATTAGAATTTGGATTGAATGAAGTTTGAGATTTGAATTGATCAAAAGTAGGAATTGATTTGATGTTAAAGTTGATCAAAGGTATGGGATTAATTTGAGGTTAGAATGGATCAAAGGGATGGGATTGATTTGAAGTCTGGATTGATCCTAGGATCTAGAGGAGTTCTAGGATTTGGATATGGAAGAATCCTAAGCTCTAGAGTAGGCCCTAAGGTTTTGGCTCTAGAAGGATCCTAAGGTCTAGAATAGGCCCTAAGGTCTGGCTTTAGGAAGGATCCTAAGGTCTAGAGTGGATCCTAAGGTTTGACTCTAGGAAAGGATCTTAAAGTCTAGAGTGGATCCTAAGGTCTGACTCTAGGAAAGGATCTTAAAGTCTAGAGTGGATCCTAGGATCTAGGATTGGATCTGGATTCTGGAAGGGTTTTAGTGACCTCATACAAAAATGAGGTCAACAAATGGACCCCCAATGTGTGTGGTAGAAGGAACTTCTGCTGCACACATTGGCGTTGACCGAATAGAAGTAGAATCTCAAAGGTAGAAGGGAGGGTATCACCCAATCTTAAGTCCATAGGAAGCTAGTGAAAGGCTTACACCTATTTGGAAAAGAGAACTGGGAAAACCAAGGTAGGGAATACCTAGCCTTGGGTCTAAGGAAGGGCATCACCCAACCTTAGGCCTATAGGATGCTGATAGAAGACTTACTCCAAATAGGCAAATCAACTGGTAAACTAGGATGGTGCCACGAAGGGCGTACTCCACCACTAGCGAATGGTCATGTGGGGAGGAAACTTGCTCCACACAGAGGACCTCAACTGGCAAACTAGGATGGTACCACGAAGGGCATACTCCACCACTAGCGAATGGTCATGTGGGGAGGAAACTTGCTCCACACAGAGGACCTCAACTGGCAAACTAGGGTGGTGCCACGAAGGGCGTACTCCACCACTAGCGAATGGTCATGTGGGGAGGAAACTTGCTCCACACAGAGGACCGAAACTGGCAAACTAGGGTGGTGCCACGAAGGGCGTACTCCACCACTAGCGAATGGTCATGTGGGGAGGAAACTTGCTCCACACAGAGGACCGAAACTGGCAAACTAGGGTGGTGCCACGAAGGGCGTACTCCACCACTAGCGAATGGTCATGTGGGGAGGAAACTTGCTCCACACAGAGGACCGAAACTGGCAAACTAGGGTGGTGCCACGAAGGGCGTACTCCACCACTAGCGAATGGTCATGTGGGGAGGAAACTTGCTCCACACAGAGGACCTCAACTGGCAAACTAGGGTGGTGCCACGAAGGGCGTACTCCACCACTAGCGAATCTAATCCTAAGGGAATGAAGGACACAACCTTAAGGAAAAGAACAGAGAAAATTAATAGAAGATGAAATTTAAAAGACTCAAAGCAGAATCATGAATCAAGAAAGTGAATTTTATTGATTGATCAAAAGAGCTACATCAAGCATAGTATTTCTTAAGGAAACGTCCGTTGACAGGTAACATCGGACGAATTCCTTTACAATCCACTAACTGATACGAGCCTCCTTCGTAGACAGTCTCTATGACGAAGGGTCCTTCCCAAGTAGGTTCAAATTTGCCTCCCAACTTTCGATGGGCTAAAATAGGCCTCCGAAGGACCAACACCAAGTCTCCCGCTTGGAATGTCCTAGGTCGCACTAGCTTATCATGGGCTTGAACCATACGGGATTTATATAACTCCAAACTTTGTTGAGCTTGGAGACGTCGCTCTTCAAGGCCTTCGAGTTCTTCCAATCGCAGTTTTGCATTTTGTTCATTTGTAATTTGGTTATGAACTGCAATCCTAAGCGAAGGAATCTGTACTTCCAAGGGTAGAACGGCCTCAGATCCATACACTAGTGCAAACGGAGTAGATTGGGTCGGAGTTCTATAAGTGGTACGATAAGCCCACAAAGCTTCCACCAACCGCTCATCCCATTGTCGCTTGTTACTATCAAGGGTCTTTTTAATGATTTGCAGCAAAGTTTTATTGAAGGCCTCGGCCAATCCATTTGCCCGAGGGTAATAGATCGTCGAGTATCTCCAATCAATATTATGACGTCTTACGAAATTGTTGATTTTTGTAGACTTGAATGCGGACCCATTATCGGATATGATTCTGCGGGGTACGCCGAATCGATATACAATATGGTCACGAAAGAATTTTAAGACATGGCGTGATGTTACGTTTCGTAGGGGAATTGCTTCCGCCCATTTTGAAAAGTAATCAGTTGCTGCTAATATGAAACGATGACCTCTCGCGGAGGGAGGGTCAATCGGCCCAATGATATCCGTGCCCCAACTCTCGAAGGGCCACGAGGCTATCGTAGGGTGTAACACATTAGGCGGCTGATGTAAAACCACACCATGGACCTGACATTGATGACAGTGCTTTGCAGTATTCATGCAATCGTCAATCATTGTAGGCCAATAGTATCCAAGTCTTTTAATCTTTAATTTCATTTTTGGACCCGATTGATGTGCACCGCACAGTCCTGAATGGACTTCATTAACAATCTTCTGGGCTTCTCGCTTGTTCAAACAGCGCAGCCACATATGATCAAAGGACCGACGGTATAACAGATCATTAACTAGTGCATATGATAGGGCACGTTTCTTAATCTGGTTGGAGAGTGATTTATCCTGAGGAAGCTTCCCTTCTTTAAGGTAATCGACTAAGGGTCGTCTCCAATCGCCTTCTTCGTCAATCGTCGAAGAGGCAGAAAGGATCTGAAGGGGAGTCTTACTAATGTGTTCCAAATCTATAAGGGAGAGGGTCTTACGACCCTGTATCTCTATAGGGATGGAATCCTCCTCGGGACACGCAAATTCCTTTGCAAGTTTTGCTAAGGCATCCGCCGCAGAATTGCTTCCACGGGGAACCCTATACAAAGTGGCAATGGGGATTTGTTCCAACAAGTGAAGCGTGTACTGGTGATATTTTAGGAGATTCGGATTCAAGACTTTATAAGTTCCGGCGACTTGGTTAATAACTAGTTGGGAATCTCCGAAGATCTTAATCTCTTTAATCTCCATTAGAATTGCAAGTTCCAAACCAGTTATCAGAGCTTCGTATTCAGCTTCGTTGTTTGTGCAAGGCTCCGACAAGTGGTAGGAAAAATGCATCATTCCTTTTTCTGGTGTAATAAAAATTAAACCGACTCCAGCCTTTCCAGGAATCACAGATTGTTGGGTCGCAATCCTACGAGAGGATGCTGCTCCATCAAAATATAATTCCCAGATGGCCTCTCCAGATTCCCCCAAACTCATGATTTGTTCGTCGGGTAAATCATCGTTCAGAGGAGAATCCGCCGGCAGCGGGTGTGCCGCCAGAAAATCGGCAACAGCCTGTCCTTTCACAGCACGTAAAGGAGTGAAAGTAATCTCAAATTGGAGTAATATCATAGACCAACGAGCTAAACGTCCTGACAACGTAGGTCGGGTCATAAGATATTGCAAAGGATTGACTCTCGAAATTAAACTCACTGAGTGTGAAAGCATATAATGCCTCAGTTTTTGGGCTGCGAAGACTAAAGCAAGACAATGCTTTTCAATTGAAGGGTATCGAATTTCCGTAGGAAGAAGTCTTCGACTAAGATAATAGAGAGCATTCTCCTTGCCTTCGTCGTTGACTTGAGCTAGCAGGGCGCCTAAAGACTCATCTAAGGCTGCAGTGTAGAGAATTAACGGCTTTCCCGGAATTGGAGCTGCCAAGACTGGCGGGTTAGAAAGGTATTGTTTGATATCGTCAAAAGCATTCTGACACTTCTCGCCCCATACGAACTTAGTATCCTTTTTCGCAAGGACAGAGAAGGGTTGACATCTCCCGGAAAGATTAGAAATAAACCTCCTTATATATGCCAATCTACCTTGTAGAGACCTTAACTGAGTAAGGCTCTTAGGGGATGGCATATCTAAGATGGCTTCAATTTTAGCAGGATCTATCTCAATTCCGCGGTGCCTTACTACGAATCCTAAGAATTTTCCCGAAGCGACGCCGAAGGCGCACTTCAAGGGGTTCATTTTCAAATCGTAGCGACGCAACCGTTCGAAAACAACTCTTAAGTCATACAGGTGAGCCTCTTTAACCTTGCTCTTGACAACTAAATCATCAATATAACATTCAACTTGATTATGAATTAAGTCGTCAAAGATACGGGTCATGGCCCGTTGGTAGGTTGCTCCGGCATTCTTTAGGCCGAATGGCATTACCTTATAACAAAAGATTCCAATAGGGGTTCTGAACGCCGTATTTCTCTCATCTTCAGGGGCCATCTTGATTTGGTTATAACCCGACGAGCCATCCATGAATGAGAAAATAGCATGTGAGGAGGCAATGTCCACCATGAGTTCTGGTATTGGTAGGGGGAACTCATCCTTAGGGCATGCCTTATTCAGATCCCTATAGTCGACACAAATTCGAATCTGACCATTTTTCTTTCGAACTGGCACGACGCTGGCCACCCAAGAGGGGTATTGTTCCTCTCGAATGAATCCGGCTTCTGCCAATTTCTTAACTTCAGAAACGACTTGTTGCTCAATCTCTAAGCGCATGCGTCGAGGAGCTTGTTTAACAGGAATGGCATCATGCCGAACCCCAAGTTTGTGAACTGCTACCTCAGCAGGCAAACCTGGCATTTCATCGTATGTCCAGGCAAAGCAATCCCTGAACTCGAATAACAACTGGATTAAGTCTTGGGTTTCACCCTCGCTTAACAAAGTACTTATGAAAATCGGACGGGGGTCATCATCGTTTCCCAGGTTGATTTCTCTCAACTCATCGACTGTCGACTTAATTTCCTCTTCAAATTCAGGGGGTGCATCCCGAACTTGAAGATCATCGGGATCGTCTAAAGTCTCCAAACAGAGTCCATCTAGAGGACAAGGAGGATCTGTAGGGACATTTGGAGAATCGAGATGGTAAGTTATCATTAGGCAATACTCATCATCATCGAATGAACTAATTGTTCCAAAGCCAATACCACTTGTTGGATTTTTATTTATTTTTGTTCGCCAAATATTCTCGTGGTATCTAGCTTGACCCTTAGTCCATCGATACGGTATAGAACCTTTAAAAAAAGTATTTTTTACACAAATAGGGAAGTAGCCAAAAGGTAATTCCATTAATTCATTAAAATCTGCCTCCTCAAGGGTTACATCGTCTTCGTCCCTTGCGGAGGAGGAGCCAGGAAAGAATTTCTGGACTTTCTTAACTTCACCATCCAAGTTGGGGGCCACTTTGACTTCCAACCCTACAACCCTGCCTGCCGACAGTGGGGTCAGAGAAAGGGCCTCAATCCTTCTAGTGAGCTTTTCATACATTGTTAATTCGGGCTCGTCACTTTTAACTTTTGAAATATCTACCTCAGGGTCACTGTCCTGGTCTAAGGTGAGATCAAATTTTGGAGGAGTATTTATGTTTTGATAATCGAGGGAGAGGGCAGCACCTTGACTTTCTAGTTCACCATCGGAATCTGATTCCAAATCAATATACACAGGTGCTGTTCTTCTTTCTAATGAAGCACGGCCTCGACCTCGTGCCCTCAAAGCCATCCTCCCACCTCTTTGAGGTAATGCGCTTGGAGGTCTAAGGACAACGATATCAGAGTCGTCTTCACTATTCGATTGAATCATTTCTTGATTGATGTCCTTATCTTTTTCTTTCTTTTGGTTGAATTTTTGTCCAACCATTTTCTCCTCAAATTTGATCTCTAATTTAGAACGGGACGAGGACCCTTTTGGTACGAAATATGCAGCATCTTCGTAGATCCCAATTTCTTGAATCGAGAATGGTTGCAAATCACCCTTAATCACATGTTCAATGCCATCTCGTTGATACTTAATGCATTGGTGCAGGGTAGACGGAACCATTCTATATTCGTGAATCCAAGGTCTACCTAGAAGTGCGTTAAAGGACGTAGTCGAATCAATTATATGAAATTTAGCTTCAGTTTTTAAACCTCCTATTTCCAGGAGTAGAGTGATCGAACCTAAAGCTCTCTCGCCCTTCTCGTTGAACCCACGAAGCACCAACCTGTCGGTTGAAAGCTTGCTAGTATCAACTCTGAGATAAGCAAGGGTCTTTATGTTCATCACGTTGACCGATGCACCCGGATCAACAAGGACTCTTGATAACCTGAAATTTCCCACATTTACAGTAATGTAGAGGGGACGATTGTGGTCAGCAGTTCTCAAGAGTAAATCTTCGTCTGAAAAGGTAACCCCAGGGACCTCTTTGAAGTAGAGAGCTTCACCTTCTGAAGTTGCAGCCAACTGTGTTAAGCAAATCTCGGGATCGAGAAGTGCTTTAATTAAAGACTCCCTCATTTCTTTGGAAAGAAGAAGGGCGTCATAAATACTTAATTTTGCTGGCAACTTCCTAAGGTGGGCTAGAACATTGTAATCAACCTTAGGAACGACAGACTCGAAACCCGGAGGAATTAAAGGGAATTCTGGTTGTTGAGGGGAATCCGGACTTAGATTTTCGAATGAAGGTTGTTTGCCTTTATCCTGAGGGGGCAACCTAGGGGGTAAGACTTTACCGCCACGGAGTTGCACCTGCTCGACATCTTCGGGCGGGCAAACTAGGGCAGTGTCTACACACACCATAGGTGTTGGATCATCATTTCCTGAAAGCGAGTCAGAATCTGAAAGTTCTATCAAGATAGGATTTCCTTGGAAATTGATCTGAGGGAAATCATTTTCTGATAAAGCTTCACATTCGACTTCTTCTTGAATAGTCGAATCGGTGAGGTTGGTTTGATTAACTTCAATATTTATTTCATTAGGAGTTTGATTCAAAACAGGAGAGTCATCAATTTGCATTTGAGATTCATGGTTAATCATCAAGACAGAAGTAGAAGGATGTTTTTTATTCATCTTTTGACCCTTCGCCTTTGATGGGGCAAAGTAAAAGTCAGATAACAAAAGAGGGGAAAGGGTTTTAACACCACCATCCGCCATTCTAATAGATCTCTCATCTACACACTTCCTCTCTACAAAATCAAATTTTTCTTCTTTTACATTTTTCTCAGTAGTTCCTAAGACTACTGGAGAGGAAAGTGGCTCAACATCCTTCTGCGAAGCATCCAGGTCAACCTTCCACACCGGGGCCTGGGCTATCGTAGCCAGCTGTTGAGAAAGACGAAAAGACTTGTTAATCGACTTTTTAAGTGCCCGGGACAAAGCAATGTCCCAACCATCTTCAACAAAACAAGAAGAGTTAAGAGGATTACCTGAAATGGTCTTAATTGAAGCCTTTTCTGGATCAACCAAGTATTCTTTAGGTATTATAATGTTACCTTGGGTGTAGTTCCTCTCAAGCCAGTCTTTAAACACAACGCAGTCCTCAAGAGGGTGACTAAGCATCCTGTGGTACGGGCAATACTTGGGATCATCTTTCTTGCTCTCATCCTCAGGCCTCCTAGCCTCTGGCAACTGAAAATCTGGTTTCTTTAACAGACTTCTGAAGATCTTCTTAACTGACTCCCTTTAAAACGGATAAGGCTTTGCCAATCTATCTCTGAAAGAAACGGGGGCGGGATCTCTAGTATACTGAGGAACTATCTGAAAGGGCTGCTTCTGAGGAGGTTGTGGTGGAGGTGGAGGGCTAGGCTGACTAACCACTGGCCTCTTTCCTTTATCTACCGCTGAAACCACAGCTTTCTTTTCAAATGTTTTTACCAACTTAGGACCTTTCTTATCTTCAGACTGCTCTCGTAAGAATGGCATCCTAGGAGCCTCTTCCTGCAAATTGCTAGCCTTATTAAGAAGTTTTTCAAAAGTTTTGATAGTGAAACCCTTCAATAGAAAAGCAACAGGGCCGTGGATATTCTTCAAAAGAATCTCCACAGCATGTTGTTCTTGCAACTGGGGTTCACACTTCATCGAGAGGTTTCGCCACCTCAAGATGTACTCAACTAGAGACTCTCCCGGCTTTTGCTTTTCAACCACGAGATCGCCCACGGTGGTGCGTTGTTGCGCTCCAGAAAATCTCTTGAGAAAGAGATTTTCTAGGTCGCTAAAGGTTCTTACTGAACCGTTGGGCAGATCGGCGTACCATTCAAAAGCAATGCCGGATAGACTACTTACAAATTGGCGAAATAGTAGAGCATCCGACCCTCCTGCATTGCAACAGCTTGCTCGGAAGTGGGCCAGATGCTGTCTCGGATTTTCGATTCCAGTGAAAACTTTAAAAGTTGGTGGCACAAAGCCCTTTGGGTAAGGAACTAAGTCATATTCCTCGGGGTAGGGTCTACCCTTTGAAATAGACACAGTTCCTTGAGCATGGGCTAAGGCCTCCCTTACCTGATCCTCAATTAACTGCTTGATATCCTTCTGAGGTGGGATTGAAGGAATGGAGGAGACTGCAGGGTGAACTGGAGGTGTCTCTACTGGACAAGGGATAGTCACAGGTGGTGACTCAAGAGGTCTGGAATTGAATTCTGCCCTTTTGGCCTTTTCTGTGAGTTCTCGAGCTGACTGGTGAATCATAAAAGACTCTTGCTGTGATTTGTCTAACTTCTCTTGCATTTCTCTAACTTGTGACATCATGCTAGCAAGCTGAGTCTCCAAGTTTTTTATGTGTTCTTCATCTCCATCTTTCACAGACTCATCTGACTCTGACTCAACAGCATGCGGATCATCATCCTTAACAAATCGGCGCTTGCTGGGCTCAGCTTCTTTATTAGATCCTCTGGTTTCGACCACATGAATGCCCCCAACATAATCATCTTCATCTCCGAGGAGATCATCCGTATCAGGGTCAAAAGAAGCCATTCCTTCTTTGTTCAACAAAATGTTTCTTATTTCCTGAACTACCTCCTCGACCGGTCTATCCCCAATTGACTTAGGGTCAAGGGGTAAGTATCCTTTATACTCAGCCATATCAAACAACTCTTCAGAATCCATAAGGGCGATGATTTCTGTAAGCTTTGGATTAGGATCTGGTTGAGACTTTGTATCCGGTTCATCTTCCATTTCTAAATCCTGGTCAATTCTCTCCTCTTCGACTATCCCAGAGCTGGTAGTCAGAAGAGTGGCATCCTCTACAGGGAGAGGGACATATTCCTCAGGAGAAGTAGGAGCTTGTAAGGTGATAGTTCCCACATCTGGTAAGGTAAGGTCCTCAGACACCTGACTAAGGGGCCTAGGAATGACACTCGGACTTTGGGGATCATCAACTGGGGTAACAGGAATGGTAACTATTGGATCCGGGGTCAGACTGGCTGTGGTAGGGCTGTCAACTGTAACAACTGGAGTACTAGCCTGAACATCCATCAATTCAACTGCACTCGGAGTAGGGTCGACTGGAACTCGTTGGAGCTGCAGAATGAACTTAGAAGTTCTAGGAGGTGGTGGTAGATTCTCCAATTTAGTTCTTTTTGGCACATATCTCCTTTCAGGAGATTTAGGTCTTTTTCCTTTAAGATCCACAGACTTTTGAACTTCAACCCCCTTTGGTTTAACAATCACAGAGGCCAATCTTACAGGTTTATGTGGGGGTACCGGGGGTCTACCAGTAGAATGGTGGCCTCTCTCGGACCCAGTCAACACAATACCCTCTGTTTGAGAGGACGGAGGGCGTGGCACCCAGTGATATCCATCAACCAGTACTGAAGTAGCAGGCTGTCTGACATACTTCTTATTCTTTCTAACAAATTGTGGGGTTAAATTCTTTGCTTCAGATACTTCTTCCTTCAGCACTTCTTTTTGGAAGCGATGTGAGATCACTCCCTTTAACTGTTTCACATATTCCTCTTTAGTCTGCCCAGTCTGTGCGGCGCAGGTATGAATTATATTTCTCAAAGTCCTTGTCTTTTGGAGATGTCTTTCTTTCTGAGTTTTCTTAGTCGAGTAGTCGACCGGGCATGGTGGAGAACGAGCTATCCTAGCTGCCCTCTCCTCCCCTTGAGCTGAAGCTAAGGGGTAAAAGCGACTCCCCTTTAGGAGGGGAGAGGAAGCAGGAATAGGTAGCTCCTCAACAGCCTCGGGTTCTACTTGAGCTAGGGTCTTGAAAGGTACGACTCTCTTAGCCTTGGAGATTTTCTTCCTAAGTCTTCTCAAATAGTTCTTCTTCTGATTCTTAGTGGCAAAGCTAAGTCCAGAACTAGACCCTTCCTCAAAAACAGATTTTACTTCAGTAGGGGGATCAGTAACTGGTTCAGACTGTTTTGGTACATCACTCTCTACTGGTGCAGCTGGTGCAGATCCAACAATCAGCTCAACCTCAGGGGTAGGACCCTTGCTGGCGTCCAAATTGACTATCTCATGTCCATCCATATAGAGTTCCAAGGTATTAAATCCCATTCCAAAAATTACCGTACTTCCTTGATCATTAACTGTTGAGGACAACTCTCGGTCAAAGGAGAAGATCAATTTACCGGCCATTGGATATTTTCTGAAAATTAAAGAACGGTTTGAAATTAGATTTCTTGAAGAAGAGGTGTTTGTCATTTTAAAACTTAAAGCTTGTAAAATAATCCCAACCTCCCAACACATATTGAACGGTAAGAAACTTCAACACATGTTAGGGAGATAAAGAGACTAAGTACATGCCAAAAAAAAAAAAAAATCAACATATGTTAGCCCACACAATGATCTTATGAGGTAACATATGAGGTTTTGGAGTACAAGGGTTTTTGGATTTTGTTTTGTTTTGTTTTTCTTTTGAAAGAACTTGAAGTTTGAATGATTTGAGATGGATTCTTCTTATAAGATCCAAAATACAACGGACAGAGTTTCCCCTTGCCCGAAGGCTTATGGAACTATAAGAAAATCCCAAGTAAAAGGGGTAGTTTAACCCTCCCCACCCTTAGAGGTCAAAGGGGAATTGAGGGGGTTAAAACTAGAGTAGTTGGGATGTGCAAAATCAAAGATTTTAAATTCTTTTCAATTTTAAGGATTTAGATGTTGAATGAGAAATTTATCGTCCATAAATCCATAAAATTGAAAGAATATCCAGAGATCTGATTTGACGCTGTCGCCTCGCAGGCTATGCCGGGGCAGAAGGTCAAAATCAGAACAAAAATCTAGAGAAAGCCAAACTTGGAGGTAGAACCTTTCCTTTAATATTAATTTTACATTAAATGTTGGCCACACTCACTCAAGGAAGAAATGAGTAGAGGGACCAACGGAAGGAATGATAGTTAAGACTACCGATGAAACAAAATTCTGCCACTATTAAAGATGGGAAGAGAAATTTGGTCCCACCGGGCGTGCCATTTTTTTGTTGGTGGAATTTTGAAAAGATGTTTTGAAAAGATACTAGTTTTCTTTGGGGATTCCAAAATTAAGGTTAAGCTCTAACTCTAAGGTCGAACCAACTCGCTAGAAGGAATATATTATCCTGGGGGAAAAATATAAACTTTCATAACGGTGTTCAGACTCAGAACTATATGAACTCATCTTGAATATTATAATCGGGTCTAAAGAGAACCTTATATGGCCCCGATGGGACAAAACAGGGTTCAGCTGAATACCCAACTTACAATACTCAAGAAGTATGATCGTCGTATTTACATCCAAAGCCTTATCGAAGAAAGATATATCTCTCCAAAGAGAAATGACACTGTTCTACGATAATTCTCCTAATGCAACGACGACGATCGTTCTTTAAGTTTTCCCAAAGAAATCTAGTGGAATTTTAAAATCAATTTTAAAATCAGGTGTATGAGGTTCCAAACTTCCTACGAGCGCAAGCCCTCGTAGTTAATTACGTCGTAGGGAGACAAAAATCTCCTACGAAAACTCCCGATTAAAATGATGGCAGAATTTTGTTAGAGTTTCTAAGAATGATATCAAAGTCTGAATAGAATTATTGGAAAAAATCAAAAGGGAATGGAGCAAGATTGAGCAGTTATTAGCAGATTCAAAGGAAGAGGGGTAGGGGATACTTTGAGATTCTAGAACCATCCGGAAGTGTCCCAACTTAATCTAAGTGTTGGGCTTTATGTTTTAGGAT
Source organism: Dendrobium nobile (assembly GCA_022539455.1). Lineage (NCBI taxonomy): Eukaryota > Viridiplantae > Streptophyta > Magnoliopsida > Asparagales > Orchidaceae > Dendrobium > Dendrobium nobile. Next base: position 47,544,566 of record CM039736.1, read on the forward strand.
TGAAATGAAGCTTTAATTAGAGTTAAGTATTTTATTAGAAATTTGGGACTATATTCCCGAAATTTGGGGACTTATAATCAAAAATCTGCCCCGGATCCTAAGTCTAATTTGGACACTGGACCACAGTCATCCGAACCTAACTAATGCAGTGCAAGGTCTGGACTTACCCCGGCCTGGATTGGGGAGCCAGCTAACCACCTAGTCGATTTAAAATAGATGAGTCCGGTCTTTTATGCAAGAGTGGTAGGGACGTTGTAATTAAAGTTTTGGAGGGTCGGGGCCGACATCTAGAGATTTTCCTAATTGGCCCCCTTGACACATGTTGGGCGCAAAAATGCTAAACTGATGCGATTAAAATTTTGACTCTTTTAGTTTGTATCTAATGCAATGCATGCTAGTTAACAACTTCCAATCAAGTATGCTTGAAATTTTAAAAACAGGCTTATAAAATAGTTTTTTAGAAGACTGGACTTCCCCAGGTCCGGCACCTCGTCCTCATAGGTCAGACTATCCGGACTCTACCCGCAGGCGGGGAAGGGTCTAAAACAAGGAAAGAAGAATGCAAAAATATGCATGCGACCCCAGGGTCGATCCCCGGCTAATTCCCTAGATTCGTTATCTTTCTATGTTATTTAGACTCACTAAAATTTTAGACTTTTAAGATTATGCGTATAAAACTTTCACACCCTCACGAGCCTCACGTATCCAGGCGAAAACAAAGAGCGGCATGCAATCGCCAAAAAACTAGTAAAAACAAATAATCCTAAAGGCAATCAAATCATCACATCAAATACAAATTAATTAATAAATGTCCATAGGCAGAATTGCCTTGCTTATTACAAACCAGAATATTACAGAAAGTAAAGTGGCCGGGCACCACTGACAACAACCCGGATTCTAAGCCTAGTAATGACGCAAGTTATTTTGAGTGGGATACTCTCAATCTTCAAATCTTCGAATCTTCAATTTCATTCTTCTTTGGACTCCTTTTCTTCAATCTTCTTGGAATCTTCGTAGTAGATTACCCAAATGGACAAGAGGGCACTTCCCTCTAAGGGGAAGACCACTCCTTCCTCTTTGGGTAAGGAAGAGGTATGATCCAAATTTGGATTTCCAAATGGAAAAGGAGTGTTCCCCGAAGGGATATCCTTTCCCCTTTGGAATCCAAGCTTTGGATCTATGTATCCCAAACTCAAACTTAACTTTCACAACACTTAACAATTATACAAATTACATTGATATCAAAATAAAAATCTAGACTCACCTGCAAGGTTATCCTAAGCAATTAATATAAATAAAGCAGTTATTCCCAAGCAGTTATATATGAGCAGAAAAGAAAGTAAACACACTGGCCACGCTCTTTTTATGATTTGGGGGCTTTAGCAGCTGAAGCACCTGTGCAAAGAGTTTATAATATTTATGCATTTTTTTATGATTTGCCCCCTTTTTATATTGCCCTGCATGAGCGTGGCCACCTGCAGAAAACTATGTCAACATCCAGATCGTACCTAACCTAAGGGTAATCTAGTCGCCAAACACATCAATCCATCCACAGAGTACAAAAAAAGTAAGCAGACATAGTAAAGCAATTTCATCCACAACATGCAATGAAAACTACGAAAAATCCGGCACACAGCAGTAAAGTAAACACCGGCCTAACCTAGATCTAGAGTTGGTTGTCCTAGCACATCATCTAAAGTGTGTGTAAAAGGTAGTGTGGCAGGGGTATATCCTAAGTTGGGTGATTAATTAAAATTATCTAAAAGTCTGAGTTTGTTAAGGCTTAATAGGGGGAGGTTTCAATTGAAATTTAAATATTAATAGATTAAGAATTTTAATTAAATATTTTTTTAGAAGTTAATTGATTACTACCTTTGTTTCACACCGAGGCCGTGAAGTTTATTTCACCTTCCTTGGGGCTAAGCTAATAGCCTCGTAGGCCTGGGTTACCCAGTAGCAATCGGGGTTGATTGAGTTACTTTAAGTTTGTTGTAATTAAGAGACATGAATTAATATTAGGGAGGGTTTCTTGCTGATTTTCAAAATTGATTAGTTTAAGTTTGCCATTAATCGATTCGTGGCGTTGTGCCACCAGGCTCGAGGAACCAGCCTCCTTAGGACACTTAGCCCCGCAGCCCGGAGTAGTCCAGCCGATAAACCAAATTAATGTAATTAAATTAGAAGTTTTAAAAGATTAGATAATTAATAATTAATCTATTCTTAAGGTTTAACACCCCTTGGAATCCATTCGTGGCGTTGTGCCACCAGGCTCGAGGAACCAGCCTCCTTAGGACACTTAGCCCCGCAGCCCGGAGTAGTCCAGCCAATAAACTTCATCTTCGGGATGGTTGTTGTGTTTTAAAAGGTTTGTTGAATGTTTTAAACATTAAGTTAACATTTTCTGGAGTTTTGGAATAATTTTGAATTTTATGAATTTTTGAATATTTTAATCATTTAATTAAAGGGTCAAAAATTGACTTTTTGGTTAAGTCCAAATTCTGGAATGTTTGTATTTTATTAAAATACTAGACCTTACTACGATCAGTTAGAAGGTAAGTACGTTGAAATTGGATTTTTCTGCATTTTATTACGACGGTTTGAAGTTTTGGACTAGTTTTGAACTATGGTTTGACCAATTTGTTGACTTTTTGAAATATTGCAGATTCCTAGAATTTAATATTTTTAGTAAATATTAGAACTTATTAGGAGTTGAATGCAAGTGAGTTTGGGTGATTTTGATTTTTCTGGAATTAGTTATGGATATTGGAAGATTTGACTATTTAATGAATTTTGAAATTTTATAATTAGAAGGCCTTTTTATGGTTTTCCTCCAAATGAATCCCAAACTTCTTGAAATCAACTCCAAAGGTCAGAAATGACCTAATGAGAGATTCCCAAGTGTTTGGAAATTTTTTTGGAAATTTTAATATTTTTTTAATGAATTAATGAATTAAATATTGATTTTCACTTAAAATTAGATTAAGGTTCAAACTGCTGTCAAATTAAGGAGCTTTTAATTTTCATTGGTCAAGGGCTTGGTTCTGGTCAGTTAGAGGGTTTATATGTATTTTTTGGAGTTAAAATGGATTTATTACATTTTTTAGAAGGTTTTGGGGCTTAATTAAGGGTATAAACTTAGGAAATTTGATTAAGGGTCCTAATGACTTTTAACTTCAGTGAAAAATTTTTCTAAGGAAGAGAATGTCACTAAGTTTAAATGTTTGAAGTTCCAACTCAAGAGGGAGTGAATCCTAATTATTGGAAACATTCTAAGTTTTCTATACAAATCCTTAATTATTGTCCTTAATGACACTAAGTTTAATGGGCTCAAATCAATGTATTGTCTAACCCTTAAACAAAGCATAAATAAGCACATGAAATGGCACAATCAAGTCCTTAAGACTAGGAGAGCCTAGGCTAGGTGGTGTGTGCACCCTAAACATGCAAAGACTAGACCCTTTTTTATTAATATAGCTAAATTGTGATTAATGAATAATTAGGATATAATTACCCATTAATCACCTTCCCCCATGTATTCCATTCACATATCCAACTTATGCTTAAAATTTCAAACTCTCCTCTTAAACTCTTAGGGATTTAAATATATATATATTATAATTTTAAAGTAGATTTTTCTTTTAAATATAGATATATAAATATATATATACACATACATATGTAAATATATATATATTAAGATAAAATAATTGAAAATATTATAAAAATAAGATCTTAAGGATTGAGAGACCCACTGACTTTGGAGTCATTTGAAAATAACTTTTAAAATATAAGATAATTATTGTAATATTTAATTAAATATTAATAAACTATCAAAATATTAATATAACTCAAATTAATATTAAAATTTACTTAAATAACCCTGAAAATTTTTCTAGAAATCAGTCATATATCCTATGATATTCATACTAAATTTCAAAGTAATATACCTTATATATATTTAATTAAAAATAAAATGTCATTTTCTGTATTTCTTAAATTATTAATAAAATAATAATCAAAATAATCTCATTTTATTTTTAAAATAAACTAGATAAAATTATGAAGAGTTTGATATATTATACTCATTTTTTGGTTTTGTATTTAATTTATTATGATTTTTCAAAGTTCTGTTAATAAAAAAGAATTTAAAAAGGATTTTTTAATCAAAAGGCGGCGCGGCGGGACAGATGGCGCACCCGGATTCGCGGGATCGAAACCGCGTGACGGCGGGGACACGCGTCAGCCGCGGGCCGCTTCACGCGGTTTTCACTTAACCACGTCAGCGGCTAACGGCAGGCGTCGGATCTGCCGCTGATTCGATCCAACGGACGGGATCGAATCCCGCATTCGATCTCAACGGAATGAGATCAGACGGTGAGGAAACCATCCCGCGGTTTGGAACAGACGGCCCAGATCTCGTCGGACGAATAATCGAGCGAAGGATCAAATACACGGCTGAATCAAACGACGGAATGGCTAGATCTGGGCCGTTGATCAAATGATCAACGGTCCAGAAAACGTACATGCGAACCCTAATACGGAAGACGCCCTAGGAAACATTTTTGGGCTCGTTCTTTCGATCGGGTGAACCAAATCACTTGAAATTTTAAACTCAAGAAGAAGACATGAACAGAAACAGTGGGGAGAGATTGGTTTTGCTTAGCAAACTCTAGGCATAGAGCTAATTGATTCCATCTAAAGTGAACTAGATCTAAAGTTTTTAAGAGATTATACCGTTGGATCTTGGAAATTTCTGGATTGATGAGCTTGTAGACTGTCCAAGTGAAGATCCCTAGCACGAAGACGAGCTCGAACACGCCTGGATCGACTGCTACAAGCTTGGGACGGACTAGGTGGTGGACTCGCCGGAGAACTGGCCGCCGGTGACGTGCAACCACTTAGATCTTGTAGTGGGAATGTAGAAGAAGCCCTGGGGATCTCAAACGAACAAAGAACTCGCTCTGGGAGGCTAGGGTTAGTGAGAGAGAGTGCCTTGATCCAATACTCTCAAAAGTCACCTTTTCCCCTATTCAAACGGCCTGGGCTGGATTGGATGGCTGGGATCGACTCCTAGGCTCTCCAGATGATGCCACCTGTCCCTGGGAAAGCTGGAAGGCTGTCCCAAAGGCTGGACACGCCTCATTCCCATTGGGTGGACTTGGGATGAGTGGAGGGGGACATTGCTTCTTATGGCTAAACCAGGCAGTTAGAGCAGCTTAAGCAGGGGTTAATTAAAGGAATAAAGCTAAAAAGATGAGGTTAGGCGTGTGATATAGGAAGGGAAAGGGGTTTAGTATGGCTTTGACCATGAAAAGAGATTTTTTTTTAAAGGGTTTTGACTGTCTCGACCAGTCAACTGGTCAATGACTGCTGATGTGGCATGGAGAGAGCAGTAGCAGCCAATGGGAGAGCTTCCAAGCTTAGGGAAAATGAGTTTGAGATTAAAAAGGAAGGTTTGACCATTTAAAAGAAGGGTTTAAGGCTCTATTGACTTGGTTTGACCAGTCAACCAAGTAAAAATTGATGATGTGGCACTTGGGGAGGTAAAGGGTTATTTGGGATGATTTGGTTAAGGGTCAAAAGTCAAAAGTCAAAGCTAGGAGAAATAGGGGCAAATGCCATCAAGATTTGACCAAGAATTGAGGGTTGACTTGGTCAACTCAAGTTAGGTTGGACTCTAAATAGGTTTAGAAATATTCAAGGTATTGAATGGAATGATTTCAAGGGTTTGAAGATGTTGATATAGTTAAATGAGTCAAAATGGTTCATTTGAACTCTTAAGGGTTCATTGGGTCAAACCATGTTGACTAGGTCAACTAAGTTGACCCAATGGGTGAGCTTGGGCTGGATAAATTTGAGATGATGTTTGGAAGTCATTGGAGGTGGTCTCCAAGTCTAGAGAGGTCAATTGGGTCAAAACCCCTATTTGAACCCTTAAGGGTCCTCTTAGGTCAACCATGTTGACTTGGTTAACTAGGTTGACCTAGGAGCCGTGAATGGGTTCAATAAATTTGAAATAATAATTGAAACTTGCTGGAGGTGGTTGGATTCAATTTGGAGCTCATTTGGTTGGAAATCAATACTTGAGCCCCATGGGGGTATTTTGGTCATTTTGGGCTCATGACCACTAGGGGCTGAAATGAGTCCAGAAAGTTTCAGTTTATTAATCAACATGTCCAGATTAATGGTCTGGAATTGATTAGAGGCTTTGGTGAAGGTTCTAGGGTCAGAATCTTCAAGGCCAAAGGTCCAGTGGCATAGGCTGTAAATATTTGAAGGTTTTACAGCCTATGGATTTTGATTTAGATTATGAGGTTAGAGACCTCAGAATGGGCTCAAATTTGAGGGGTAACCTCTAGAGACATGTCCTATCACTTTGCAAGTGGTAGACTCTGAATCAGAGGTCATTAAACTGGGTTTCAAAGTATTTGAAAATTCAATGAAAAAGGTCTTTAGGACAGGGCCTTAAGGCTTAGGATTTGGGTTTGGATTTCTGGATTTGGAATGGATTTTAAGTTTGAAAGATTAATATTGAAGTATTCAAATCATTAACAATCATGTGGTGATTGTTAATGAATGGATAGGGTCAAAGTTAGATCAAGGGTAGGCTCAAAGTCAAAGTTGAAGTTTGAATTGTCAAGTAGATTGGATCAAGGTTTGGATGTGGTTGAAGCTTAGATTAATTAGAATTTGGATTGAATGAAGTTTGAGATTTGAATTGATCAAAAGTAGGAATTGATTTGATGTTAAAGTTGATCAAAGGTATGGGATTAATTTGAGGTTAGAATGGATCAAAGGGATGGGATTGATTTGAAGTCTGGATTGATCCTAGGATCTAGAGGAGTTCTAGGATTTGGATATGGAAGAATCCTAAGCTCTAGAGTAGGCCCTAAGGTTTTGGCTCTAGAAGGATCCTAAGGTCTAGAATAGGCCCTAAGGTCTGGCTTTAGGAAGGATCCTAAGGTCTAGAGTGGATCCTAAGGTCTGACTCTAGGAAAGGATCTTAAAGTCTAGAGTGGATCCTAAGGTCTGACTCTAGGAAAGGATCTTAAAGTCTAGAGTGGATCCTAGGATCTAGGATTGGATCTGGATTCTGGAAGGGTTTTAGTGACCTCATACAAAAATGAGGTCAACAGAAAGTATAAAGACTAATAGGTCTAAAATCATTCCAACTGTTAACAACATTGTTTTTAGGTATAAGCATAATAGAAGTAGAGGTAAAAAACTTATGTATAGGGTTTCTAGCAAAAAAATCCAAAATAGTAGTGAAAATATCATTATCAATAATATGCCATGCTTTTTGAAAGAAAAGAATGGTAAATTCGTCAGGCCCATCCACAAAATCACTATTCCTATCTAACAAAGTTTCTTTAACCTCCATAAAAGGTGGAGGCCTAGAGAGACCAACATTCTCCTCCAGAGAAATAAGATTATGAATGAACGAATTATCCATAATTAGAATTGGATTAAAAACTTTATTAAAGTGGGTTTTAAAATGTTGCACAGCTAAACTAGCAATTTCCACTGAATTATCACTGATAGAACTATCCTTCTTAAGGATTTTATTGACACTATTTTTAACCTTTCTTCTCTTAACCAATGCATGGAAATATTTAGTATTGTTATCAACTTCAATCAAGTGCATAGCTGCTGCTTTTTCCTAGCAAAAAATCTCTTCCTGAGCTTGAAAATTAAAATGATCCTCTTTGGCCTTCTTTAAAAGGGAGAAATTAAGATCAGTAGGATCATCTTGACAAACCAATTCAAGAGAATTAAGTTGTTTCTAAGCATGCAAGATATTAGCAAAAGGATTTTTAAAAACATAATGATTCCACCAATTTAAAATTGGTTTCATTCTTTTCAGCTTCAACTAAAGTCTTCTCTTACAAAAAAAAAGAGTAATACGTATGTAATGGAGATTGCCAATTATTCTTAACAACTTCAAAGAAAGAATCATGAAGAAGCCACATGTTTTGAAATCTAAAATGAGACAAAACATTAGTATAAACTTAAGGCTAATAAGTAAAGGGGAATGACCAGACAAAGTTCTACTCAGATGCTGCACATCGATGGTAATAAGGGAATTAAGCCAAGTTTCATTGAAGAGGACTTAATCCAGCCTTTCCATAAGTGACCCCTATTCCAAGTGAAATTATTACCAATAAAACTAATATCAATTAAATTACTTGGAGAGTGTAAAAGGACGACGGTTCTCTGCTGTATTGGGTAGTGGTGGAAGAGGGTTTTTGTAAAGGCTTCTCCGCCTTGCTGTCGGTGTAAAAGAAGAGTCACTAGTGGTCTTAGTGCAATACTCAGAGGGTGCCTCCGGGGAGTGGATGTAGGTCGTATTTGACCGAACCACTATAAATCTTATGTCTTTTTATTTTCTGCTGCTTTTATTTTTAATTTACTGTATCATTTAATTTGTGGTTGAAAAACCTTTTCTACTCAAATTCATTACATTTATTATCTGTTTAAATTTCAAAAGAGCAATTATTTTTAATTACCAATTAACCCCCCTCTTGGTTAGCCGCTGGGATATAAGCTTAGGTCAAACAATCTAATTCATATTGAATAAGTTTTAACAAGTGATATCAGAGCCTTGTTTCAAAATCATAAGTTTAGACTACTTTTTTATTAACGTAGATGGCTACATTTAGAAATTGAAATACACCTGAGGGTTACTCTATAACTAGACCTCTATTGTTCGGCAATATTCCTTTTGATTTTTGGAAAACATGTATGTCTACATTTTTATAGTCACTTGATTATTGTATATGGATCTTAGTTCAGGAAGGGTATACAAAACCAACTAGACTAGTTGATAGAGTTAGAGTTGAAACACCTTTTGTTGACTGGACAGTACAAGAACGTGACTTAGCATAACTAAATACCAAATGCTTGAATAGTTTCTTTTATGCTCTTAAATCAGAAGATTACATGCGGGTTTCTACTTGCAAGAGTGAAAAGGACATATGGGATAGACTTTGTATAACTTAAAAGGGGACTAATGAAGTTAAGCAATCTCGACCTAATATCTTGTTGCATGATTATAAATTGTTTCGCATGAAACTAAATGAATCCATTTCTGATATGTACACAAGATTCACATAAATAGTCACCTCTTTATATGCATTAGATAGGGAACTAATGAATGCTAAAATGGTTAATACGATACTTCGTTATTTGCCTACTACTTATGATGGCAAAATTACTACAATTACAGAGTCTAAAGATCTATACATTTACACTATTGACAATCTTCTTAGATCGGCAATTACTTATGAGCAAGGAGTTAGCAAAAGAAAGATTGATGTAGGTGAACCACAAAGGGAGAAGTACATTGTACTGAAAGTGGAGTAGTCAGAGAGTGAACACTCACAACCTGAGGATGAAGACGACATCGTACTGATGACTAGACAATTTAGAAGTCTTTGAAGAGGAAGAAAAAGAGACGCCAACAATGGAATTGAAGTAAATTTAATAGAAATGTCAAGGTTTCAAATGATGTTATTTTCTATGAGTGTAGGAAACCTGGACATATTAAGACAGACTACCCAAAACTCAAAGCCACACCTAGCAAGAAAAAGGTAGAGAAGAAACCTATTGTGAAGAAGGACAAGAGAAAATTCTAGAAGCTTTCTGGGCGGACTCAACTTCAGACTCATCAGAGACGGAAAAGGAAGAGGAAGTCACTAATGTATGATTAATGGCCGATAATCTTGATCAGTCAGATCAAGAATAGGTATGTGACTTAACTCACAATGAACTTTTTAAAATTTCGGAATACATGCATGTTGCATATAGAAAGTTAAAGAAAATACATACTAGTCTAAGCTTAGAATTTTAGGAACTACAAAAGGAACATGAAATCCTTAGGAAAGGTCATGCTTTAATTGATGACAACCACATGAAATGACATGATGAGTTTGATAACTTGAACAAAAATCATGAAATGTTAAAAACATCCTTTGCAGAACTTCAAATTGAAATCATGAATAATAAGGATGAATTAGAGAGCAAAATATATCGAATCAATTACACAAATTGAATTTTGGAAGATATGAATTCATTTTACAAATTGAAGATAAAAGCTCTCAAGGATAATAGGATACCCCCCAAGACTTGAAGATTTCACTAATCGTATTTTTTATCCTAAATTTATGTAATCCCTAAATTCATAGATGAATAGTAGAAGACTTAGGAATCCATTTCCAAAAGTCATATGTAATAATTGTGGATTGATTGGACATATAGATCACACCTGTACTTTGAAGAAGAAAACTTATTTGGTGTGGAAACCTAAGATGCTTAAACCTAGACATATCATACATGGATCTATTTATAAATTGCCAAAAGGAGAACCCAAACTGGTTTTTGTTTCCAGGTCTAACGTTTGATAATTTTGCAAGGTCGCTCTCACATAAGACCTTGTGAGAGTATATGGTACCTGGATAGTGGATGCTCAAAGCATATGATTGGAGATACTGAATAATTCATATCACTGGAATCCAGGAGTGGAGGCAAGGTTACGCTTTGAGATAACACCACTAGAAAGGTGGTTGGCTCAGGTATGTTTGGAAATCTTAAGAACTTTCTCATTGATAATGTGTTATTGGTAGAAGGCTTAAAGCATAATTTGTTAAGTATTAGCCAGCTATGTCATAAAGGATACTGTGTAAAAATTTTTTCTACTAGCTGCATAGTAAGCCTATATGAAAATGATATTTTGAATGGTATAAGGGTAAACAACATGTATATGTTAGACTTGAATTGAATTATAACTCCTATTGCTTCTTGTTTAAAAACTATTTCTGATGAGTCATGGCTTTGGCATTGGAGACTATAACACTCTAGCATGAAAAACCTTAAGAGGATTACCCAAAAGAACCAAGTAAGAGGTATATCAAAACTAGACTTTACTAAGGTCCACCTTTGTGATGCATGTCAGTTAGGAAAACAGGTGAAGCCTCTTTTCAGTCTAATAAAAATCTTAGAACTAGTAAATCATTGGAGATTTTGCATATGTATCTTTTTGGACCAGTTGGAACTATAAGTCTAGGAGGGAAGGTATACGAATTTGAGATTGTGGATGATTACTCTTGATTCACATGAGTTAGATTTATATTTCATAAGAGTGAAATATTTGAGAAATTTAGAAACTTTTCGACTTAGATCAAAGAAAGCTAGGATGTGAAATTATGACTATTCAAAGTGATCATGGAGGAGAATTTGAGAATGAAAAATTTAAATATTTTTGTAAGGAGAAAGGAATTGATCACAATTTTTCTTCACCTAGAATCCCTCAATAGAATGGGGTAATCGAAAGAAAAAATAGAATATTAATAGAAGCCACCGAGCCATGTTGGCAGAATACTCACTTCCTAAATATTTTTGGGCTGAGGTAGTTAGCTCTGCATGTTATATTCTTAATAGGATGAATGTGAGATCAAAATTAAATAAAACACCCTATGAGTTGCTAAAAGACATAACACCTAATTTGTCACATTTGTATGTTTTTGGATGTAAGGTATTTATTCATAATAATGGAAAAGTTGTCTTAGAAAAATTTGATCTAAAATTAGATGAAGGAATTTTTAAAATTTACTCAACTGTTGGAAAATCTTATAAAGTATTCAATAAAAGAACTTTGGTAATTGAGGAGACTAAATGTGTTGTATTTGATGAATTCTGAATTTTGGAAGAGCCAAATGTTGTAGAAGATGAGATTGTGATTAACTCCCAAAAGATTGATAAAATAAATTTGGAAGAAATTTTGGAAGAAAATTTAGAGATAGAAAACCCTTTGCCTAGAGATTTGAGATTTTTTAAGAACCACCCAAAGGAATTGATTATAAGTGAACCTAGTGAGGGTGTAAGGACTAGACGTGGACTAAATAAAAGAGTCAATCATTCAGCCTTTATTTTAACCATAGAACCCATAAATATTTATCAAGCACTTTCGGATGAATTTTGGATTTTGGCTATACTAGAAGAGTTAAATTAATTTGTAAGAAATAAAGTTTGGAAATTAACTATGAGGCTAAAGGATCAAAGTATAGTTGGAACTAAGTGGGTATTCAAAAATAAAATGAATGAATCAGAAGTAGTCATTAAAAATAAGGCTAGATTAGTAGCTAAGGGATATAATCATATTGAAGGGATTGATTTTGAGGAATCTTTTGCCCCTATAGCTAGACTTGAAGCAATTAGGGTTTTGTTAGCTTTTGCCTATTTTAGAGGATTTAAATTATACCAAATGGATGAAAAAATTGGCTTTTTAAATGGTGTAATTCAAAAGCATGCTTTTATAGAACAACCTCCATGTTTTAAAAATTCTAAACACCAAAATCATATTTTCAAACTGAAAAAGGCATTATATGGATTGAAACAAGCACTTAGGGCTTGGTATGAAAGATTGAGCACCGTCATACTTGAAAGATCATTTGAAAAAGAAGTGTGAATATAACTCTATTTTTGAAGAAATTTAAAAAGGATATACTCATTGTACAAATTTATGTTGATGACATCATCTTTGGATCTTCAAATAAAAATCTTTATGATAATTCTTCTAACACAATGAGTAGTGAATTTGAAATGAGTCTAATGGGAGATTTACGTTACTTTCTAGGCTTTAACATTAAGCAAATTGAGAAGGGTACATTTCTTAGTCAGCCAAAATATGTTAAGGACATCCTCAAAAAGAATGAAATGGACAATGCTAAACCTGTAATTACACCTATGAGCTCCTCAGTTCAGTTGGATAAGGACCCTAAGGGAAAATCTATTAATCAAAAGAAATTTTAAGGAATTATTGGATCTTTGCTTTACTTGAGAGCTAGCCGGCCCAATATCATGTTTAGTGTTTGTTTATGTGCTAGATTTTAATCAGATCCTAAAGAATCACATTTGACAACAGTAAAAAGGATTTTAAGATATCTGTTATGAACTCAGAACTTAAGAATTTGGTATCATAAGTTTAGCTCTTTATTTGAAATAATTGGTTATTCAGATTCTGACTTTATAGGTTGTTGGGTTGATAGAAAGATCATTTCTGGAACATGTCAGTTTATTGAAAATTCTTTAGTCTCTTAGTCCAGTAGAAAACAAAATTCAGTAGCCCTATCTACTACTGAAACTAAATACATTTCATTAGGAAGTTATGTGGCACAAGTACTTTGGTTGAAACAACAGTTGATTGATTTAGGATTAACTATAGGCACTATTTCCATTTATTATGATAACACTAGTGCTATTTGCATTTCTAAATGTCCTATTCAATATTTAAGAACCAAACATATAGACATCAAACATCATTTCATAAGAGATCATATATCCAAAGGAGAAATTAAACTTCTTCATATTTGCACAGAAAATTAACTTGCAGATATTTTTACAAAACCACTAGCCTTTGATACTTTCAGTACATTAAGAACAAGGGTTGGTGTGCTAGATTTGAATTCTTAATTAAAGTGATTCTACAACATTAATGTGTATTTTTCTTGTTAGTGTTTTTGTGTGTATTTTTTATTTTGAGATTTTTATATGTTTTTTATTTTTTATTGTGTTTGTGTTTTACTTTTGAAAAATTCTTACATCTAGATTTTTGAATGCATGCTTGAAAATTGAGTGAAAATCATCTGGGACGAAAGTTATTTCATACGGGAAGAATTGTGCAGTGTATTAACTGGCATATTTGAACGATTTGCATACAGTTTTTCACTTTTCATTTTACTGTTCGCCTGTACGATCGTCATGATCATCCGGATGATCTGTTCAATTGTATGTATGAATGTAGACAGTTAAATGAATAAGGTCAATTTCATTATGCATGATCATATGTATGAACTTATGGTTTGTACATACGAACGTTGGTGATTCAGTGTGGGGGATGGTTTAAACTGCCATAAAAACAATCTTAAATGTCTAATCATCAGGGACGAACACATGTTCGTCTATATGATCATTTGGTCAAAAGTTTGTACGAAAGGATGCATCGTAACTTGTGTGATTACTAAAAGCCATTTCATTTTTGGACTCATTCATTCGTCCATATGAAATTCTTTCATACGTATGAACTGAAATTGGTACAGGACAAAATTAATTTTGTCTGTATGATAACTCATTTTTTCATTAAATTGTAGGGTTTTGAACTCAAATGTCATCACTTCAAACATTCCTTTCAAGCCCTTATTCCCCTTGATCTTCTCTATGGCTAGCTCTAGTAAAAGACAAAAGGTACTGGCTAAGGGACCACCCAAAAACTCTAGTGAAAACTTTCTGTCCAAGGCTAATGAAAAGTCATCTCCTAAATTTTGTTCTGCCAAAATCACTCAATCTAGGGTTTTTCTACAAGAACAACTGAATTTTAAGGTAATTAATCTGTTTGCTTCCACCCAATTTGGCCTCATTCTCACTCTTGTCCACTTCTACAATAAGGAGACCTTTTACTACTTTCTTGCAAACATGTCCTTTAACTCTGATCATTTTGTGATTAGGTTCTATGTGTTTAAGAAGAAAGTAGAAATTATAAAAGAGGATTTCAGAATATTTTTAAATCTAAGGACTCAAGGGATTAGAGCCCATACCTTGACCACTACTTCTGATTTTGGTTGGTTTGAAATTAATAATGTTCTTAGAGGAATTGGTACGATAACTCATTTACCCAAGATGTCTTCTCTTAGTCGAAAAGCTCGTATCATTTAGCATGTTCTTCGTACCTTTATTATACCTAAAGCTGGTGATCAAGTAAACAATTCTCCTCTTCTTTCTATTGTGACCTATTTGATTCTGACTAGCCAACCTATAGATGAAGCCTAACTAATCATTGACTACCTTTATGGATTTTCTGAGATTTTCCATGTCTCCAACAAGAGAAAGAAAAGCATTGCCTTAGGACATCTTATGACTTTCATTTTGGAGAAGAAGTATGATCTAGTTCAACCAATTCAAGATTTTGAAGAACCTCTCTACTACAATGATGAATCTTTTAGATCAATCTTCATTAAAGAAACACAAGTGATAAGTAATGATTTTGAGGAGGAAAGAAGAACAACACCTCCACCTGCACCTGCTGGTGAACCAAATTATCAAGATTTGGTTCATAGATTTGATCATTTAGAGACTCATTTTGATCAAAGAGTTGATCAAATTCAAACTCACTTACAACAGTAGGATGCTCAGTACAATCAGGACATGGGATGGATGCCTGAGCAGATAGATGGTATAAGTTCCAATATGTTTAGAATGAGCAATTATTTTAATTTCTTAAATGCTCCACCTCCTCTAGATCGGGGCCCCTCAGAGTGATTTATGTACTTCCTTATGATCTTCTCTAGCTGATGTGATGTGATTGTGATGTGATTTATTTTATAATAGTTATGTGTTAGTATCATTTGATGTGTTAGCATTTAAGTTTTATGTTTTAAGTTCATATTGTAAGCGTATTGATATCATTTCTACTGATTATAATATTCTTCATCATGATATCAATATAAGTTATCTTGTCTTTCTTTTAATCTTCTTTTGACATATGTGTTAGCCTATATGAAAATCGCTAAAAAATTTTATCTTACAAGTGCTATACCTTGAACTGCAACACAAAATTGAATTCATTAGAAAATCTAATTTTCTAAATTTAAGTTGTGCTTATAACTTGATGTAATTAAGAATGTCAATCTCATGTCTCTTGTTAGACTAATTTAATTTTTTATATTATTATTACAATTATGATGTTTTCTTATTTTGTATTTCTATTATCAATATAAATATTATTGTACTTAGAAAAATTTGAAATTTTATATTATTAATTTTTGAAAGAATGAGAATACACTTGAAAATATATAAATGTACAAAAATCAAAAGAATGTGCAAAAGTTCTCAAATTTAAAAAAAAAAAAAGAGGCACAAAATTAGCCCACCTGTAAAAAGATACACAAAAAGTGTCAAAAATATTGAAAAGATGCGCAAAATGCCACAAGTGGTATTTTGTTCATATTCTTTTCTTAATATTTCAATCTTTTAATTCAAATTAATCTTCTACATGATTTTATTTAATATAAAATTATGAAATATATAAATTTTATATTCATCATTTCTGCAATGATATTCTTTATCTCAATGTCTTAATTGACTCATATTTTTTGATAATTCCTCTTTATTATCAATGTTATATCTCTTCTTAAATCATACGAATCATTTTATTTGCCTAATGTTTTTTAATTTTATCTGCAAATTTATTTCAATCACTTTCGAGGATCAATTATAAAAAGATTATCATATGACTTCTTACATTTCTATTTTTGTTCTTTTTCTTCCTATCTTTTTGTTGTTCTCAAAATGGGGAGAAAAAATTGTTTGTTCATATTTTGTTTGTATTTTTGTTCTATATCATATTTTTATTTCGTATCGTATTAGTTTATATTTTTTGTTTTAAAGGAGATAAAATTATCATGTAATGTCTTCTTATTCTCACATGTTTATCAATTCATGGGGAGTTTAGGAGATTCTTAGAATTTGAAAATTATACAAACAATAATTCTTTTGCCATCATAAAAAAGGGAGAGATTGTAAAGAGAGTTGCCATTTGCATGTTTTACATTCTTGCAACTTGTATAGTTTTAATGATTCCAAATATTATTATTTTAAGTATTATATTCTCCTAACACTTTTTGGAAGAATTATTTTTGCTCTAGTGTGAACTAACATTTCAGGATAATCGAACTCCAGACTAATGAAGACTTCAAATCAATTTTAGCATAAAATAGTTTATAAATTGAAGTCTGTTATTTTTCAATTTATTAAGTTTGAGAGAGTGTGATTGTAATTGAGTAACTTAGCACACACACACTTAGGGAGATCTTTAAAAATCAAATTTTCTTATACTGATCGCACGGGGCGAACCAAGTTCATATGGGACGATCAGTTCAGTTATCCCCTCGGAAAAGCAATGGAACGAACATGAAGTGAGAAAATTATTTTTCTAAGTCTTAATCATCTAGATGAATATCCCTATTCATCCTGGGACGATGTGCTCTGGATTCTCACTTTGAGTTGTTCGACCAGACGAAGTGTACCATTCATTCCTGGATGATGGGCTATGGATTTCTCACTTTGTATTGATCATCCGGACAAAGTATACAATTCATCCCAGGATGATGTGCTCTGGATTCTCACTTTGTGCAAATAGTCCAGATGATTCATCTTGTTTGTGTCAGGATAAAGTTCTCTGGACATATGACATAAACTATTCGTCCAGACAAACAACCATATTCATCCCAGGATGATGTCCTCTGTTCATTGTAAATTTGGGACCATCCTGCAGTTTCATTCGAATGAACCCTTGATATAAATGTTCGTCCAAGGACGAACTTAGTTCATACGGTATGATGATTAGGTACGAAGTCAGTTCATACTAACATAAAAAGGGTTAGTATGCAAACTATTTTTACACTATTCATACAGAACGATCTAAGAATTACACGGGACGATCGACTGTGTACTGACTTGAAAGTCAGCAATTTTTGGACAGTTTTTCGTGCCATTCCTATATAAGGTCCACTTAAAATTGTCTTGTAATCTTTTTGCTTACTGGTCTTCATGTAAACTTAGGGAGAGTGAAGGAGAGAGTGTGAGAGAGTGTTTGAAGGAGGATTCTTACTATTGGAGCGTGAAGGATTCACTTGGTACTTAAAGATAAAAATCTCCAATTGTGACTTGTGATTAATTCACTCTTTTCTCTCCTCCTTTCAGATTTCTCGTGAGAAGATCTGCCAAGGAGATTCGGTTCTCTATCGATACTCGTGGAGTGTGAACAACCGAAGGGTTCTCTACCTACACTTGGAGAGTGTGAACACCCGAAGGGTTCTCTGCCTACACTTAGAGAGTGTGAAGGGACGAAGGGTTCTCTGCCCACACTTGGAAAGTGTGAACAGCCAAAGGGTTCTCTGCTTATACTTGAAGAGTGTGAAAGGAAGAAGGGTTCTCTGCCCACACTTGGAGAGTGTGAAAGGATGGATGGTTCTCTGCCAATATTTTGAGAGTGTAAAAGGATAACGGTTCTCTGCCAACACTTGGAGAGTGTAAAAGGATGATGGTTCTCTGCCGCACCGGGTAGTGGTGGAAGAGAGTTTTTGTAAATGCTTCTCCACCTTGCTGTGGGTGCAAAAGAAGAGTCACTAGTGGTATTAATGCAATACTCAGAGGGTGCCTCCAGGGAGTGGATGTAGGTCATGTTTGAATGAACCACTATAAATCTTGTGTCTTTTTTTTTTGTTGCTTTTATTTTTACTTTATTGTATCGTTTAATTTATAGTTAAAAAACCTTTTCTACTAAAATTCACTAAAGTTATTATCGGTTTAAATTTCAAAAGAGGGATAATTTTTAATTACGAATTCACACCCTTCTTGGTTAGCCGCTGGAATATAAGCTTAGGTCTAACAACCTAATTCATATTGAACAAGTTTCAACAAATTCCATCCAATGAATACAATAAAGAAACAAAACATACATGAACTGCAATAAAAAAAACTAAAAATAGCTATTAATGGTAGCTACTTGAGTATTGATAGAATGAAACTATCCTCTGACCCAGTCCATATATTCAATGTAACCTAGCATCCTGCTGGTCTAAATAAGTTTTAATATGATCAAATTGTTAATCAAAATGTGACTCTAGTCGATTAAAGTGTTGGACCATTTCCTGATAAAAATGATGCTCAGGTTGAGGAGCAGGTGCAGGTGCAGGAGAATGTGCTTCTCCTTCTCCAAATTCACCTCCTTTATCCCCTTGATCTCGATGAAAGAGAGAACAAAAGGAAGCATAAGTGAAATAGATTGGAAGATTAGGTTGTGGAACGAGCTGAATCAAATTGTATTTCTTTTCAATGATATAGGCAATTAAGTATCCTAAAGTCACATTCTTCTTCCTTTTAGTGGTAGGAAGTTTAATGTCAGTAAGATTATTGATGTAATCCAGAATCAACCAGGCTTTATAAATTAGAGTGTTTGATATTTTAAGATATTTGATAATAGAAAGCAAAAGAGTAAGGTTGATACGATCACCAGCTTTAGGAATAATGGATGTTCTCAAAACATGCTAGATGATCCTAGCATTTTGGTTGAAAGAATACACATATTATAAGTGATAAACTAAAGGTACACCTCTAAGAGTTTGATTTATGGTAGACCAATCAAAATTAACTCTTGAGGTCATAGTGCGTGCTCTTACCCCTTCAGTTCTAAGTAGGAAAGTGCCTAAATCCTCCTTTATGATTCCTACCCTCTCTTTAAATATATATGAAGCAATTTTGGTAAGATTATCTATCATTCTTATATTAGCAAGGAAATAGTAAAAGGTTTTGGAAGATAATGTATAGATTAAGGTGAGAATGAAGGAAAATTGGGTAGAATTGAAAAAGGTATTACAAAAAAGTTGATATCTTCTTGGATAACAATACAAGATGGAGTGATTTTTGCCTCAAAGAAATGCTGGTAGGCTTCTTCGTTTTCTTTAAAAATGAAGTCTTAATTTAGTTGACTAGAACAAGAGGAAGAACCTTTGGAATGTCAAGCCCGCTTACAACTACTGCTTGCCATTTGGAGAAGTATAAACACAAGATGATTTGTGATTGAAAGATAATGTGAAGAAAACTCAATGGATAACTTCTAATTTAAGGAAATAAAACTTGATCATATGGTGCAATATTATGTTCATATAGAATTATGACTTTGTATGGGACAAAAATTTTTTATACATACAAATGGAAATGGTCAAGGATAAAATGACTTTTAGTAAACTGGAATTCCTGACTAGTCATTTTGTATGACTTTTTGACCAAAATTATCATATGGATGAATGCTTGTTCATCCAAGATGATCAAGCATTAATGATCACACCAGGTATTTAGATTCGTCTGCACACAAAATGACAACAAGATTGTACAGACAAACATATGTTCATACATATAATCTTTGAAAATAACTACACTTGGAATACCCTCCCTATTCGTGCAGCTGAAAAAATGAACAGTTTGTATAGTATAAAGATGTGCTCATACAGTATAAAATGATTACAAAAACACATTTTTTTCTTACAAACTCAAAAAAGTTATCATGTAAAATCAAGTGATTTCGTAGAGTACGAAAGATTTTTGTACAGTACGATTAGAAAAAGAACTTTTTAGATTTGTTCATGATAGTAATGATTCTTTTCCAAAAATAAGTCAAACAAGATCCATGAGGCATAAAAACAAAATTAAAAATAATATAAAAGAGAAATAAAACCCAAGATAGGGAGAAAAAATGAAAATCAAATAAAGATAAATCACAAATAATGAACAAAAAATACAAATATTAACAAAAAGATATACATCACAAATACAAGTTGCAATATTACAACTGTCAAGCATGAATATTAATAACATTCAATCTGGTTCTTAAGGTGCTAAATGTTTAAAAAATAAGTGCTTTTGTGAAAATGTGTGCATGTTGATTTTTAGTAGCAACATGATGTAGCTCAATTTTTCTTTTAGTGACATGATCTTTAATGAAGTGATTCCTTATATCTATATGATTGGTTCTAAAATATTGAATATGATTCCTTGAATGCATATGACACTTGCATTATCATAGAAAACTAATATAGTGCCAATTGAAAGTCCTAAATTTGTAAGTTGTTATTCTAACCAAAGAACTTATACCACATAATAAACTAAAGAAATGTATTCTGCTTAAACAGTAAAAAGGGCTATTGAATTCTATTTTCTATTAGACTGGGAAACTAAAAAGTTTTCAATAAATTGACAAGTTCTAGATGTACTTTTTTTATCAACCCTATGTCCTACAAAATTTAAATTAGAATATCCAATGATTTCAAAATAAGAGTTGTGCCTAAGATACTATATCCCTAAGTTTTGAGTTTTCAAAAGATATCTCAAAATTCTTTTAACAATAGTAAAAAAGAATTCCTTTGGATCAATTTGAAATCTAGATCAAAGATAAACATTAAACGTGATATACATTATGCTAGAAATTAAGTAAAGTAATGATCCAATTGATCTTCTAAATTCTTTTTAATAAACAAATTTACCTTTAGAGTCCTTGTCGAACTGCACTAAGGAACTCATTAATGTGCTTATTAGTTTAGCTTTATCCATTTTATATTTCTTAAGAATGTTATTAATATATTTTAACTGACAAAACAATGTGCCATCTTCTTTCTGTTTTATGCTAAAAAGAAAAAGTAACTCAATTTTCCCATCAAGCTCATTTCAATTTAACTACTCATTTAAAAAAAATCATCACAAAGATTTTTTATTAGTGGATCCAAACAAGATATCATTAATATATATTTAAATAATGAGTATATCATATCCTACTCTTTTTAAGAAGATAGTGGTGTCCACACTTCCTTTAACAAATGATCTTTCTAGTAGGAATGTGCTTAGCCTTTCATACCATGCCCTTGGTGCTTCTTTTAGTCTATACAATGCCTTTTTACAATTTAAACACATGTTTAGGCAATTGTGGATTTTTAAAATATGGAGGTTGCTTAACATAAACATCCTCTTATATTACCCAATTAAGAAAGACAATTTTAATATTCATTTGAAACAATTTAAAACCTTTCAAACAGGCAAAGTCTAGTAGCACCCTTATTACTTTAAGCTTGGCTATAGGGGAAAATGTTTCCTCAAAATTAATTCCTTCTATTTGATTGTACCCCTTGGCCACCAATCTTGCTTTATTTCTAACCACAACACCTGAATCATTCATTATATTTTTGAAATCTGACTTAACTCTAACAACAGTTTGTTTTTCAATTAACTCTCAAACATCATTTCTAACAAATTGATTTAATTATTCATGCATGGACAAAATTCAAAATTCATTAAAAAGTGTTTGATTTATATTAGTTGTTTTAATCTTTGAAATAATGATTGAGTGGTTAAATTCTTAGCTAATTTCATGCCTAGTTCAAACACCTTCACTCGATTTCATAAAATCAATTCTTTAGGATGACTTTTAGGATTTTTCCATTCTCTAAGCGATATATTTTTTTATTTCAACCCATTGTTTATGATTTGCATTCTCAATTCCTAAGGTTATTTCTTCCACATCTTCTTCTTCCAACTTAGACCCTCCAAAAATATTAAATTCATCAAAAATTACATGAGTGAACTCCTCAACTACTAAAGTCCTTTTAAAAACTATATAGGATTTGACAACACTTGAACATCCTAGAAAAATTCTTTCATCAGATTTAGGATCAAATTTTCCTAAAAGAGTTTTACCATAATTATGAATAAACACCTTACATGCAAACGCATGTAGATGTGAGGGGTTAGATGTTCTTCGCTTAAGAAATTTATAGGGTGTCTTATTCAACTTTGATCTAATATTCACCCTATTCAAAACATAATAAGCCGGACTAACTGCTTCCGCCCAACATGGCTCTTAGCTTTTATTAAAGTTATGTTCTTCCTTTCAATAACCCCATTCCATTGAGGGGTCCTAGGAGCTAAAAAGTTGTGATATAATACTTGCTCTTTAAAAAAAACTTTAATTATTTTTATTTTCAAATTCTCCTCCAAGACACTTTAAATTAAAAGAATTTCACATCCTATCTTTCTCTGAATTCATGTAAAAAATTTTCTAAATGAATCAAATGATTCACTCTTTTATGATAAGAATCTAATCCAAGTGAATCTTGAATAATCATCAACAATTGCATACCCAAAAGCTTTCCCTCCTAAACTATAGTGCTAATCTGTCCAAAAAGATCCATGTGAATGACTTCTTAAATTCAATGAATAGATAGTTCAAAAAAAGTGCAGCCGCTCTGAAGGAGAGAGAAGCTCTGTCTTTTTCGCTGGGAAACTGATTTTCAAATTTCATTTTTGCGGTTGTTCCGGCCATCGCCGATGGCGACGGAGGATCGCCGGACTCAGGCTCCTCGAGTCTCAGTCAACCTCCGTCTTCCTCCACCATCATCCAGAAAGATTTCGCGTCAGTTGGAATCGTCTCCTCCTGCTTCAGGAGACAAGGTTCTTGGGAAAGAAGGTTTGATCAGGCTTAACAGAGAAAGGCCTCTCATCATCAAGGAAGGAGCATTAGAAGAGAAGAAGAAGCTAATTGAATGTACTGGAAAAGGTAAACAGATTGTAGTCAAAGAAGACATATCTACGTTTATGTTGAACCAAGTTGACAGTTTCAGACAAGAGGTTTGTATGCAAGCTTCTTGCAATAATGTTGCTGAAGGTAATAAAGAGAATCTGCTAGATGGTAACAATATCTTACAGAATTCTGAAGATCGGGTCATCAAAGAATTCAATACGAATTCTTTTGAACAAGAAGAGAGAATTATGACTGATATGAGAAATGATCTACTCAAAGTAAGGGAATGTAGCTCTGCACAAATTGGGAATTGTTCTGTAAAGAACGGTACAGCCAATCTTCCTATTACTGAAAATAAGGAGCAAAACGCTTGGAGAAAGAAGGAAAACATCAGAGTTTCTGATATCAAATTCGGGGAAAATTTCGTGAATGAAAAAGGAGCTGTTAAACTGCATGTGGGAAAAGAGATTGAGAACTCAAAGAGGCTGGATAAATCTCTTGTGTTAAAATTTTTTGGCAATAACATCCCTTTCAATGTCATCAACATTGAATTGAGAAGACAATGGTCTAAATACTGAAAATTTCATCTAACCCAACTTGGTCTTGGTTGGGTCCTATGTGCTTTTGAAAATCAAGAAACTTTGGAAAAAATAACTACAACAGGTCCTTGGTATGTTAATGGAAACATAGTAGGCATCGACAGGTGGTCAGCGAATTTCTCTCCTAATTCTTTCAAAGGGATTATAGCTCCAATTTGGATCCGCATGCCAAACCTACCACTTCAATGTTGGGATCAAGTGAATGCTTGTAGGATTGCTTCTTTGATAGGGAATCCTTATTTGATAGATGGTAACATGTTTCAGTGGTCTAGAAGAGAGTTTGCTAGAGTTTGTGTGAGAATCAAACTTGACGAGAAGCTTCCCTTGGGCGTATGGGTGGAAGGAGAGCTTGGAAATTTCTATCAGAACATTGAATATGAAAGACTTCCAACCTACTATTTCAACTGTGGTAAACTTGGGCACTTATCGGAGGAATGTTTGAAAAATTCTACTTCTAATAAGGATAAACAAATCAATGAAAGTCAAAACATCAGAGATTCCACTGAGAAAGAAATTCCAATCAGTATTGGGAGAATTCAAACTTCTGTTGACAAAAATAGAGAAGATGGAGATGGATGGATCAAAGTTGATTATAGAACAAAGAAGCAACAAAGGAAAGGAATAGATAGCAAAGAGGAATCAAAAGAAATTCACAAGTCAGTAAGTAAAACAGTGGAATCGGATTGAGCAGCATTTCTCAATAACTATGTCTCAGATAAAACTGATTCAGTTATTATAAACGATCCACCATTCATAAATCTTGAGGAAGAAGAGGGCTAAAAAAATAATAACTTGGTTGAAAAGATCTCTATTGATGACGAGATGGAAATCAGGAGAGAATTATGAAGGTTTTAAAGCAATATCAAAAAACAAATTTGATATTCTGGGAAGATTAGCAAAAGAAGGTGAAACATGTGAGGAAGAATTACAAACAAAGGATCAAGGGATCAATCATATGCAGATTGCTGAATTATCAAGCAAAGTTTGTGATGAGATTTCATCTTTAGTGAAGAAAAAAGGTACTAAGCAACTCAAGAATCTGGGACCTATCAGCCTTAAGACGAGAAACAAGAAAATCGATAATAATGCAAAGGAGAAACGGGGAGTTCCTTCCCCTCTCATCCAAAAATGAATTCCATACTATTTTTGAATTGTAGAGGAGCTAAAAAAGTGAAAGCTTCTCTCTACCTCAAGGAGGTAGTAAAAAATCATAATGTTTTATTTGTTGGGCTATTGGAGACTAAATTAGTATCCATTGATACTAAGGATGTGGAATCTTTGATTGGCATAGGGTGGAATTTCAACTGTGAACCGTCTAATGGGTTATCAGGAGGCATTCTTGTTTTGTGGAGAAGCAACCAAACCAACTTCAAATTAATTGAGTCATCATCTCAATACATCATTGGAGACTTGGATATCCACAATAAAGGGACATGGAGAGTAGCTACTATTTATGGCAGCACTAATGTAATCAAGAGAAGAGGGTTATGGAATGGATTGAATAATCATATCACTAAAGGTTTACCCTTGATGATAGGTGGAGATTATAATTGTATACTGGCTAAAGAAGATAAGATTGGAGGTAGGAAATTCTCTTTTACTTTGGGGCAAAGAGAGATGAATTATTTCATTACTTCCAATGACATCCATGAGCTCAAGTTTAATGGTCCTAAGATGACTTGGAGTAACAACAAAAAAGGTTTTGAAAGGATAATGGAAAGATTAGACCGTGTATTAGTTAATGCTAAAGCAGTTAACAGCAATCAAAAGATGTTTGTGAAACACCTTCCAAGAATTGCATCTGACCACTATCCAATCATCTTGGAATTTTCTGAATTTCATTCTAATAATAGAAACTTCATCAAATATGAAGAGGTATGGGCTTCTTACCCAGCATCTTTTGCTGTAGTTAAAAAGGCTTGGATGAGGAGAGACTCGGGAAACCCAGCAGAAATTCTAAATCACAAATTCAAAAGAGCTCTTAAATCCTTATTCTTTTGGAATAAGGCTAAGATCAAAGATCTGAATCAGATGAAGGATTTGCTCAAGAAAGAAATTCTCAATTTACAAACCAAAGAGGATGAAGATGGAATGCTTTCAGTGGAAGAAAGTTCCCTTCTTAAATCAAAGATTAATGATCTTAATTCTACTCTAGCACGGCTAAATTCTTGGTGGAAACAACGATCCAAAATCAAATGGATTGGAGAAGGATATCAAAATACAAAGTTCTTTCATTCAATGGCAAGTGCAAGGATGAACAATAATCAAATTCTAAATTTAAAGGATGAAAATGGAATTGTGGTGGACAATCAAAACAAAATTGAAGGCATATTGGTTCTATTCTTCAAAGAAAAATGGTGCAATAGGAAGTGCAACCTGGAAGGATGGCCGGAAAACAACTCTGTTCTGAACGATGAAGATAAGGATCAATTAAGTAAAGAATTTTGCTTTGAAGAAGTTGAAACAACAATCAAAGAAACCTCAGAAGGTTCATCTCCAAGAATTGATGGTATCTCTTACTCCTTTCTTAAAAATTATTGGTCTATTATTAAGAATGAAGTCTGGGAAGCTTTGAAGAACTTTTTTGAAAATGCTGTTATGAACAAGGATTGGAAAAAAACTTTGATTGTTTTGAATCCCAAAACTAACAATCCTATCTATGCCAATAATTATATGCCAATAAGTCTTTGTAATGCTGTGTACAAAATTGCTTCTAAAGTCATTCTTAACAGAATGAAATTTATTATCCCGAAACTCATTTCTGTTGAACAAGCTGCTTTCGTTAGAGGGAGGTCTATTCAAGATCACATTCTTATAGCACACGAAATCATTCACAAATTCAGATTTTTGAAAGACACTAATGGTCTTGTTTCTATCAAACTTGATATGGAACAAGCCTATGATTCTATGGGTTGGCCTACTCTTCAAAAAATTCTCTCTTACTTTGGGTTTCCGGTATTATTTTCTGATCTTATTCTTGAATGTGTGCTAAACCCGGAATTCTCTATTTTAATTAATGGTAAACCTTCTATCTGGATCAAAGCTAATTGTGGATTTAGACAAGGGTGTCCCTTGTCCCCTTACCTATTCATTTTATGTTCCCAACTTGTTTCAAATGCCATCAAAAGAAATGATGATTTTGGAGTTCGAATTAGCAATAACAGCCCAAGGATTTCCCACCTTTTATTTGCTGATGACATTATTTTCTTCTCTAAAGCCAAACTTAAAAACATGAGAACTATTAAAGGCATTATGGATAAATACTGTGGGTGGACAAGACAAAAAGTAAACATTAGCAAATCAGGAATGCTATTTGGTAAAGCAATTTCTAGATTAAAGAGAAGAAAAATCAAAAACATCTTGGAGTTCAAAGAAATGAAGGAATTCAATTATTTGGGAACAAAACTGGCTTTAAAAAGGATGTCTAAATCAGATTTTCAATTCATTTTGTAGAAGATCTTGAAGATGTTTAATAACTGGGGAACCAAATTCATTTCTTTAGCGAGAAGAATTACATTGGTAAAACATGTAAGTCTATCTATTCCTTCATATCATACCACTGTTTCATTAGTTCCTAAAGCAATTCTTCAAGAAGTGGAGAAACTGTGTCGGAATTTTATCTGGGATAAATCAAATGTTAATCACGGGTTGCATTATGTTGGATGGAAGAAGCTATGTGATCCAGAAGAGATGGGAGGAAGAGGCATTCATTCTTGTTTGAATAAAATGGGTCCTCTTAGAGCTAAACTTGCTTGGAAATACTTGAAGGAAAAAGATTCATTGTTGCACAAATTTCTATTTCCCAAGTATGGTTCTTGTTGGGATAATGTTAACAGATTCAAGTCAAATTCTACAGCCTAGAAAATCATCAAAAACGGTGGTATATCTTTGAGAAGCATTGTTAGATGGAGCATTTCTAATGGTCAATCTATAGATGTATTTAAAGACATCTAGATTTGGGACAAGAGCTTAAACAAGTGGCCTACTTTTGTTAACATTCAAGAAGAGATGGCTGAGGATCTCAAAGTTGAAAATTTTATTTCTGGAAATCAATGGAGGACGGATGAATTGCTGAAATACTTTTGCAAGGAACTGATGGAAACAATTTGCAGAATTAAAATTGAACCTGAAATGATTGAAGACCAAATAGATTTCAATTATATGGAATCTGGGAAAACTATTACTTCTATGGCTTCTGAAAGTATTACAGGTATCTCTACTGATTTGGTTGGAGATAGTAACATCTGAAAATGGATGAAGAAATTAAAACTTAATGCTAGAATTGACAATTTCTGGTGGAGAATTTTGAATAAAGCATTACCTACTAATGATTTCTTATGTCATAGAAAAATTAGTAGGATCTCTAAATGTCCTAGTGATTGTAATGAAGAAGAGAATATTGATCATCTTGTTTGCAAATGTAAAAAAAATGATGGATGTTATGTGTCAGCTGAACAGATGGGGATTTCTTATTCCTCCTTTTGATAACAAAGTGGAATTATATACTTGGCTCTTGGATAAAAATGCCTTTCTTCCAACTCTACTGTGTAATGCAATTTATCTTGTTTGGAAAGACAGGAATGATATTGTTCATGGAAAGAAAGAAAGAAGCTCTCTTCATATAGCAGCTGAAGCTATTAGTAATACAGGAATTCTAAATTCCTGGAACTATGAAGTAAAGGAAAGGTTGGATACCAATCAGCAAATGCTGTCTCAAAACCGTTGGTATGCTCCTCCTCCTAATTGGATCAAGGTTAATGTTGATGCTACTTTATTCAACTCATATAAAAGAGGTATTAGAGGAGTGGCTAGAGACCATAAAGGGAGATTTATAACTGCTTATGGATTTTCTCAAATTCATTGGGATATCACTTTTCTCGAATTTCAAGCTATTACTTCAGTCAAAGAAGTGATCAAGGATCGAGTGGATGGATGTCAAGGCATTATTATAGAAAGTGATAACTACAATGTTATCAAGATGAACATAAATCTATCAAAAAAGGAGATCGAGGTATGGATAAACTTTCTTTTGAAGATAAATTTCATTTGGTTATTTTTAACCATGTTAGTAGAGATTGTAATAAGTTAGCTGACTTATGTGCTAACTTTGGTACTTTTTCTTCTTTCTTTTGGGATGATCTAGAGCTTGATAAGGTTCCTTCTTCTTTTATCAGTCTTTTAAAGAAGGAATCTCATGATTCTAATAATTAGGTCCTTTTCTCCTTTTTTATAATATTGCTTTATGCTTCTTCAAAAAAAAAAAAAAAAGACTTCTTAAGGTTTGTTAGTTTTAAGATCCTTAATTCAATGAAAGAAAAACTTAACTTATTTTCTTAATTGACATGCACCATATAGGTAATTTTTAGTGAAGTTTAATTTGGTTATTCCTCTAACCAAGTCTTTTTAGGTTATCTGCCTAATATTTTTCATACTTGCATGATAAAGTCTTCTGTATTATAACCATGATTCATCAGTGATAATTTTGAGACAAAAATTATTAAAAGATTTAACATAATTTAAGTTAAGCATTTATACATTATTTACCATATTTTCATGCAACACAAAACTCCATTTTGGCTTATAATATACCTTGTAGGTAAAAATTTAATGTTAAAACCTTAATCATAAAGCTGATAAATACTTAACAAGTTATATTTTAAGCCTTCAACCAATAATAATGTTTCAATAAAGAAATTATTCTTGTTTCCAATCATACCTATACCTCCCACTCTCCTAGTGGTATTATCTCCGATCCTGGCCTCCAATGATATGAATTGATTTGTATCTCTAGTCATATATTTCAAACATCCACTATGTAGGTACCAAATGTTCTCACAAGGTCTTATATGAGAGCATTTCTACAAAATTGTCAAATGTTAGACTTACTAACCCAAATAAATTTTTGCTCACCTCTTGACAATGATAATCTAGATATATGTTTGATATGTTGTAATTTATGAACCTTAAGTCTCCACACTAATTGTCTTTTGCTCTTAATAATGCAAGTGTGGGAAATAAGCCCCATAATTCCACATGAAAAGCATTTAACACCATGAAAAGAATTTACCAATCTATGTGATTTATAATGCCTTGTTCTAGATTTTGAAATTATATGCTTTTGATTAGGATTGCAAAATTGTTCAAATGTGGGTATTATCTTATCTTCCTTAAGAGCTTTTAATTTTTCTTTAAGATGTTAGTTTACACTTTCTAAAACTAGATTGACAACTTTTAACTCATGTTCTCTTTGATCAAATTATGCAATAAACACCTTAAAATCATTTTCATGTTTAGAATAGGATATTTTCAAAGAATCATGCTTCTTATTCAAATCATCAAATTCATCCAACAAAGCTATATAGTTGCTATATATAGATGCATGATCTTTCTTAAGATTTTCATATTCCTTTTGTAAATTCAAATGCTCGATGTTAAATTAACATGCAATTTTTTAAGATTCCTATATGCATTATGAATTTTTTTAGAAACTTCAAATAATTCATCATAGGATAAATCATATATCTCCTCTTAATCTGAATGATCAAGTTTATCTTCAATTAAGCATAAGTTTATGACTTTCTTTTCTACTTCTATTTCTGATGAGTCAAAAGCTGAGTCAACCTAGAAAGTGCTTTTCATTCTTTTCTTGTCCTTCATAATATTAATTTTATCCTCAACTTTCTCCTTGTTAGGATTAGCTATGAGATTTGGGACATTAGTTTTAATATGTTCAGGCTTCTAGCATTCATAATAAATATATTCATTAGAAACTTTTGCATTTTTATTGAACTTTTTTTTTTTAAATGCTAACATCTCTGTTGCTTTCTTCTAAGGAGACATTTGAATTGTCTAGTCATGAATGCAATATATTCTTTATCATTAGACATTGATTTATCACTTTTCAAATCATCCATTTTAAAGAAATATTATTCTCTTTCTTCTTGGAACCTGCATTAATCAGTCTTTGATTCACTCCTTGCTAGTAAGCAATTAGTGATCCAAGCAAATTGTAAATAGAATATACATTTAGATCTTTCGACTCAGTTATGGTAGTTATCTTTATATCATAAGTAGTAGGTAAACAACATAGGACTTTATTAACTTTTTTTTGAATTAGTTAGTTCTCTACTTAGAGCATACAATGAGGTTACAAACAGAGTAAAATATGTATATATATATATATATATATATCAGAAATTGACTCATTTGATTTCATTCAAAATAGTCTGTAGTCGTGTAATAAAATGTTCAGCCAAGATTATTTAACCTCATTTGTCCCTTCTGAAGTTATGCAAAGTCTATCCAAATTTTGTTTTTCAATTTTATAATAGAAACACGTATATAGTCTTCTAATTTTAACACAAAAAAACTATTTAAATATTTTTCATTTAGCTGTGCTAAATATTTTTCATGTAATATTCAATCAATGAATAATGTTTCAACTCTAATGCAATCAATAAGTCAAGTGGGTCTAATGTAACCATCCTATAATAATATCTACATGCGATAGTAAATTGATTACAAGAAATGTAGACATGCAAGTTTTCTAAAAAGTGAATGGGATGTTATCAAATAAAGGTCATCTAGTGATAGAGTATCCTTTAGGAGTGTTCTAGTTTCCAACAGTAGCCATGATCAGTTTTCAAAAGTAGTCTAACCTTGATTTTTGATATAGGCTCTAAAACCATTGAAAAGTTTATATTGGTTGTTAGACCTTATTGAACTATCCCAAGGCTAACCAAGAGGGGGTGAATTGGTAAAAACATTTCTTGAGTATTTGAAAACTGTTTATGGAAAATTTAAGTAATGATCCTTGTGTATGCAGTTTCATAGATATGATTATATCAAAAGATTTTTTAACCACAAACTTTAGAGTGTGGAAAAGTAAAATACAGAAAAAATAAAAAAGAATAGAAGAACACCAAATTTATAGTGGTTCAGTCCAAACTAGACCTACATCCACTCCTTGGAGAATCCTTCAGGTATTGCACTAAATCAAAGTGACTCTCTTTTTACCCCTACAGTAAGGTAGAGAAGAGCATTACAAACTCTCTTCCACCAACCAGGTGCAGCAGAGTACCAATGCCATTTAATCCCTCCAAGTGATGGTAGCATACATTCATCCTTTTTTACCCTCTTGGTGACAACAGAGAACATTCATACTTTTTCACCCTCCTGGTGATGGAATATAACCTTCCTCCTTTTTCACCCTCCTAGTGATGGCAGAGAAACTTGACATGATACTGAAGATCTTCTCTCAAAAGCTTTTGGAGAAGATGGGCAAAATTTTGAAGAAGATAAAGAAATCCTTGCTCTGGACAACCTTGTGAATCCCACACAACTCCCCCTCATTTTTTCTCTCACACTTCACTCTCAAAATTTCTCCCAAACACTCACACTCATTGGCCACTCTTAAAAAAAATAACAGTAAAGGTTTTTAGTGTCAGTTTTTAGGACTTCATATATAGAAAATATAAGAAAAACCATCCAAAAAAATTGAAAATTAAAAGTTAACCAACTTCAAATCATACAAGATGATTATGGATTGTCTGTATGAATAGTTCAAAAATCTTGGTATAATCTTGATTTTCTTAAAATATTAGTACATAAAAATAACAAACAAAAAATGTCCACTACATGCTTCTAGAAATAATAAAATTAATAGAATAATTCTATTTTGCTATCATCAAAAATCATAATCTCAATCTCGATTCCTCAGTTGCAAAAATGTTTATAATTTGAAAATAAAATTTTAAAATTATATATAAAAATATATATTTTTTAATTTTGAAAAAAAAAATAAAAATAATTGCTACAAAAATTAAAATTCTCTAATTAAAACATTTAAAAATAACATTTTTAGAAGTTTTAAAATATTCAGTATAATATTTAATTAAGTATTAATTAAATATTCAAATATTTGAAGGTTAAAATTATTTAAAATATATAAATATTTTAAAATAATTTTTATTTTTGAGTTAAATAGTCTAAAAATTCCTTATTGATTTGGGATAATCCTAAACAAATTCTCTACCAATTTAAAGTTATTTGAATTTATATTAATAAAATATTAATTAAAATATCCAAAATTTAATTATTTAAAATAATTTAAAAATTAATAAAATAGATCATAAATAATTTTTAATTTATAATTAAATGATTTAATATTCTAATAATTTTTATATTTAATATTATTTTTTTATTGAATTTTAATTTTTACTATTTTTTTCACATTCCAATAATTAATTACATTTAAGATAATTAAAAGTACTTAATTACTAAAAATTGTTTTAAAATAAAATTAAATTGATTTCAAAATATCTTATTAAAATTAGAAAACCTTTTAAAATAAAATTTCTAAAATTTTAAAAATATTTTTACTTATTTTAATTAAATTTTATTTAAACTATCCAATATTTAAATGTTTGAAATAATTTAAAATATTATAATATTTAATTAAATTTTTATTTTAAATTAAAGGGTTAGAAAATCTAAGCAATTTTATATATTATATTATTTTTTAATTAAAAATGAATTTTTTTAATAATTTTTAATGTTTTTCAAATTTTAAATAATTCGAAGTAAATTAAAAAAAATGTTCTAATTAAATTAGCAATAATGGGAGTAGCAGCATGTAGAGTATGTTGATAGATTTGATGCTTACCTTATTCACCATGTGTAGCAGCACGACCAGGACATGACCTAGTTTGAGGAGCAGTTCGTTGCTCTCTTTAGCTTTTTTCTGCCGCCACCACCACCTCTATCTTATGATCAGGGTCCATCCTACCTATAGTCTATTTTCTTCTGTAAGTTTTTATTATGTTTCCTTTTATTTTTCTATTTATTTTTCTTTTCTAGCTTCCTTTTCCTTTTTTGTGATGTCAAAAGAGGGACTAGTGGTAGTATTTATGTTATTTTGTTGTACTATTTTTAGTTACTACTTTTTATTCAGTGTTTGTATTTGTACCGTCCTTTTAATGTTTATAAAATTTGAATTACTTATTTTAATTTACTTCTTAAAATTTAACTTTCTACCAAATGTTTGCCATTATCAAAAAGGGAGAGATTGTTGTGAATCTGGATTCAGGGATTATGTTTTTAATGATAGCTAACATATCTGATACTTCTATTTTTCTACGACGGCCTTGCCTACTAATGTTTTGGGTCCATAAGGTAAATTACAAATCAAGCCAGCTCAAGATTGGGTAGACTAAGAGTGAGTAAATATGTAAGTGCATGTCCAGAGTTTTTATCCTTTCATGAGTCAATTGTAACAAAGTGGGTCATGATGCTAAGTAACCTTACACACACAAACTCATTAAAAATTTTTATTTGTTTTTAGAGTTTTTTATTTTTGATCATATCATCCAGGATGATCACAAATCATCTTGGATGATCAGTTAAAAATAAAAACTCTAGTTAAGGCATTCTGGTTAAGGTAGCCATAATTAAGCAAATCGTCCTAAAAGATATTAACATTGTCCTAGACAATAGGCTCAAATTAGAAAGAATCAGCTGCCAAATCTTTTAGGCATGTTTTATTTTTTGACATCATCCAGGACATCAACTTGGATGATACAATATAATTAAACCTAAATTAGTTTAATAATTAAAGAAAGCAATTATGGTTTCATTACTCGATCATATCTTCCTGGATAATCATAGGATCGTGTGGGATGATCAGTTAAATAAATGTTAATTTCTTCCTAGACGACCAGAATGATATTTTGGATGATATATATTGATTTGTAGTAATCATCCAAGATGATTTGAAATCAACCTAAATGATCCGTTCTTTTTTCCCATCATCCAAACATGTAACCAGGGTGATGTTGTGGATGATATCTAATATTTTGAATTAAAAATCTAGCATGATCATGAAATCATCCTAGATGATCAGTTATTTTTCCATCATCCAGAAAGGTAAAGGCTGGCCTATCAGAGCTATTGTATGGACAATACTTAATGATTTTAAACTAACCATACAGGATGATATACTATCATCCTAGACGATCAGAATAAATAAGTCATTTAATTGTCCAGACTCTCCCAAATCATCCTGGTTGATTGAGCTAAATTTGAATTGATTGTACAAGATGAATAGTCGATCGCCCAGGATGATCTTTGATGATTAATTACAAATTAGGACAAATTGTAAGACCTTCTATATAAAACCTCTTAATTACTCAAGAGAATATCTTTTGTTATAGTCCAGACCTGAAAGAGCCAAGAGGAGACGAAAAGCAAGGGACAGAGAAAGGATCTTATGAGGAAGAGTTTATGAGGTGTTTCACAAAGGTTTCTCCAAGCAAGGATTTGAGTCATCTTCTTTGATTGTTATCCCTAATTCCCTAGATGTTTGAGAGAGGTCTACTTAAATAATTGATTGAGGTTCTCTGCCTACTTAAGGAAGAAGCAAAAAAGTTGGGTTCTCTGTCTTCTTCAGGAGGAAGCAAAAGGAATTAGGTTTTCTACCTCACCGGAGTCAGTAGAAAGGAGGTTTATATGGGCTTCTTGGCCTTGATGTGGGAGCAAAATGAGAGTCACTGAGTTTAGTGCAATACCCAGATGAGAGGCTCCGAGGAGTGCAAGTAGGTCAAGTTAACCGAACCACTATATAATTATGTGTGTTCTTTCTTATTACTTTTTAACATTTAATTTTTGCATTTTAATTTTTTTTATGGTGAATGTTGGTTTGGTTTAAGATCATAAAATTTATTTAAGAAATTTTTTAAAACACTAATTCACCTGCCATCTTAGTTAGCCTTAGGTTAGTTCATAAAGGCTTAACATCTCTAATGAACTTTCAAGTGATATCAGAGCGGGATTCATAAAGTCTATTTTTTGAAAACTTTTGAATTTTAATCCATGGCTAACTCTAGTAATTGTAATACTGTGGAATGGTATTCTATTACCAAACCACCTTTGTTTGAAAATACAACTTTTAATTTCTAGAAAACTTGCATGTCCATATTTTTATAATCGATTGACTATCATATATGGATACTTGTTAAATAAGGTTACTCACCTCTATCACGTGAAATTAAAGGCATAAAAACTAAACATCCTTTCACTGAATGGATATTTGATGATAAGGATTTAGCACAACTTAATGCAAAATGCTTGAACCATTTTTTCTGTGCTTTGAAATCTGAAAATTACATGTGTATTTTAATTTATGCTATTGGTAAAAAAATATGGGATAAATTAGGTATCACTTATGAAGGCACAAATAAAGTTAAGCAATCTAGGTTGAATATTTTATTCCATGACTATAAATCTTTTCATAAGAAACTTACTGAATCGATACCTTATATGTATACTAGGTTTATTCAAATTGTCACATCACTATATGCCTTAAGAAGAGAACTCACTAACTATAAAATGGTTAATAAAATTTTGAGATGCTTTCCTTTTTCCTATGATGCTAATATTACTATAATAATTGATTATAATTATTTGAATACTTGTTCTATTGATAACTTATTTGGACCACTCATTGCTTACGAGCAAGGAGTGAACCAAAGACAACTTGATGTATGTGAGAAAAAGAAGGAGAAAACTATAGTGTTGAAGGTTAACAATACGGATAATGTTTCTTTTGGGTCTAAAAGCGATGATGCTTCCTTATTAACTAGGCAATTCAAAAGCCTTCTAAGGAAGAAGCAAAGCACCATTAAACTGGAATAAAGGTAAGGAAAGCAAAAAAATTTAGAAGTTTTACTTATATGATTTATTTTGAATACAGGAAGATGGGGCATGTTAAAGCTGATTGTCCTACATTTAAGACTCACCAAACAAGGAAAAGGGTGAGGAGAAACCCAAGCTCAGGAAGGACAAGAAGCGATTCCAAAAGCATTCTAGGCGGACTCTGCATCTGACTCCTCTAAGATAAAAGTTAAAGAGAAGATTACAAACCTATGAGTTTAATGCATTAAATAAAAAGTAATTAAATTATATGATACACATGATTCCATGAAGTCATCTTATGTTGAGTTAGAAAATGGGTTTAAGAAATTAGAGGAACTTGAATTGGAAATAGATAACAATGAACATCAATTTAAAGTGGAAGTGGCATCTTATGAATATAAAAATAAAGCATTAAAAGAAAAACTCAAAGCATTTGAAAATAATAAACCATTATTACATGCATCACATAAGTTTAAGAAGTAGCATCACCACTAAGTAGAATAGTAAACCCTTTTCCTAGTGTTAAATGTTTTACATGTGGCATGCTATGACACATTTTACACACTTGTACTATTCACCATACTACACATTAGGTATACATAACCAAATTTTATGGTTCACAGCATAACATATATATATTGGATTTTTCTTTCCATAAGAAGGGACACAAACTTGATTGGGTTCCTAAATCTGATGTTTGGATTTTGTAGGAATGCTCTCATAAAAGACCTCATAAGAGCTTGTGCTACCTTGATAGTAGATGCTCATGACACATGACTTGAGATGCCAACCAATTCATTTTCCTAGAGACCAGGGTTGGAGGAAAGATCACTCTTGGAGACAACACCACCCGAAAAGTGGTGGTCGCAGGTATAATTTAAAACTATAAGAACCTTTTGATTGAAAAATATTTTGCTCGTAGATGGACTGAAACATAAATTGCTAAGCATTAGTCAACAATGCGATAAGGGCTTCATTAAAAAAAAATTGTAAATACATGCATTATTAGCTTGAATAACAACACTATTTTGTAGGGAAAGCAAATGAATAACATTTTCATGCTTGATTTAAATAATATTGAATATGCTACTTCTTTTTGTTTAAAAACTATCACTGATGAGTCCTGATTATGGTACAGGAGGTATGTCATAACAGTATGAAACCCTCAGGAGAGTTACCCAAAAAGACCTAGTTAGAGGTGTCCCTAAGCTTAAGTTCACTAAAGACCACTTGTGTAATATCTGCTAACTATGGAAACATGTCCAATATTATTTCCATTCCATTAAGGACATTAGCACCTCTAGAACTTTAAAAGTCCTTCACATGGATTTATTTGGACCCATTAGCACTTCCATCTTAAGTGGGAAAGTCTATGGATTTATTATTATCGATGACTACTTGAGGTTCACTTAGATTAAGTTTCTATCTCATAAGAGTGAGTCTTTTTTGAAATTTTGTTAGGGATGTTAAGCCCTATGAACTTAGTCCCAAGCTAACCAAGAGGGGGGTGAATTGGTAATAAAATTCTTTTTAACAAAAGCATAAAATCACAAACCAAATCACCATAAATAAAGTGAGACAATTAAATGCGGAAGCAATAATAAGAAAAGAACACATCGGATTTATAGTGGTTCGGTCAAACCATGACCTACGTCCACTCCTTGAAGGCACCCCCCAAGTATTGCACTACAAACGTATCTCTCCATTAGCCCCCACAGCTAGGCGGAGAAGCCCTTACAAAATCACTTCCACCTTCCCCGGTGCGGCGGAGTCGCCGGGTCCTTTGACATCAAAAAGATCTTCTTCTTTGGTGAACTTACCTCGAGATAAGCCTTAAATCTAATGGTACTAAGGTGCGAGTTCGCCGGAGCTACCGTGTGGAATCCCCTCCACACTCCCTTGAGTTCCCCCCTCACAAGATCTTCTCCCTCTCAAACTCCACCCTTTCCTCTCTCCCTTTCAAGTTCTCTCTTCAAGTTTCCCCCACAAGAACGAAGCTACAATGGCTGCCAAAGACTCTTACAAAATTTGCCATGCCATAGCTTATATAGAAGCTCTCAAAATGAGCTCATTAATGCAAGTTGCCGACATTATCATCCAGGACGATTTGTATATCATCCTGGCCGATCAGTACAAATTCAGCTCATCAGCCCAGGACGATTTGGGATGATCAGAAGAAAATTAGTTACATCGTTCTGGCTGATATCATGATCGTCCAGGCTGATTAGTTTAAAACCGATTTCAATCATCCTGATCATCGCCCTGAATTCGAGCTGTCCGATGTAGATCGTCCAGGACATTGTCCTGGCCGATCAGGAGATTGTCCCGGACGATATGATTGTATCAATCAACCATTAATACTTTTCAAAGATACCAAATCAATTTAGGCATAATTGAGTTAGATCATCCTGGACGATAATAATATCGTCCTGGCCAATTTCCTAAAACAAAGAATTCCTAAACTAATTATGGCGGTTGATTCTTTCTGAATTGAGATTATCGTCCTGGCCGATACAGGTATCGTCTAGGCTGGTCCGTTAATGATGGCTGCCTTAAAGAGGATGACCTAATTAGAGTTTCTGATTTTGGACATATCATCCAGGACGATATAAATATCGTCTCAGCCGATATTACCAAAAATAGAAATCTTATAGGGAACAACAGGAAATCTTCTAAGTTACAAATCAACAGATCCCATACCAAATACAACAGACTCAAGA
Source organism: Dendrobium nobile (assembly GCA_022539455.1). Taxonomy (NCBI): domain Eukaryota; kingdom Viridiplantae; phylum Streptophyta; class Magnoliopsida; order Asparagales; family Orchidaceae; genus Dendrobium; species Dendrobium nobile. The sequence goes on from CM039736.1 coordinate 47,583,691, forward strand.
AAGGAAAAAATGATTGCAAACTGACTCAGTCCTAGTCTACCCAATCTTGAGCTGATTCTAAATTGCTGTCCGATCGTGTGAACCTGAAATGTTAGTAGAAAGCAGTCATAGAAAAAAGAATGCTTGCTATCATCAAAATCATAAGCCATAGATCCGTAACAATCTCCCCCTTTTTGATGATGTCAAACATTTCATTTTGAATTTTCAAATAAAAAATAATTTCTCCTAATCTCCCCCTCACAAGAATAAACACTTTTTAAAAATAGGGGAGATAAAAATATTTTTGTTATTTTTAATTTTTGAAAACAAGATACAAAAATTCAATAATACGTTCTCCCCCTTTGACATTATCAAAAAGAGAGGAGGCACAAAAAAGAAAATAACCAAATAACAAAAATATTCCCTGATCTAGTGAAAAATAAATATTCTTAAAATGAGAAAGTTACCTCTTGGTTTTAATCAAAAACTTAGTAGAATTGGATTGACAACGCATAGCCCAGAAAAGATTAGAAATTCATAATTTGATAATCCAAACTCAATTACTTTAAAAAGGCACAAAAACTTTTTAATTCAATATCTAAATCATAAAAATAAATTAGAGAAAGAAACGGTCATTTTTCAAAAAATCCTTCCATAAAATATATCTAATAGAAGATCAATGCACGAATTATTGAATTAGGAATCATGATTTTGAAATTCAAGTATCAAACATATCAAGGATTTTTTTAGGCTTTTAGTAGTATAAGAAAAAATAAGCATATTTTTTTTTGTGGGCTCATTTTATGCCCTTTATCACTTGAATGGCTCTTTGAGCATCTTTTGATTTTTAATACACTTTGTGTATTATTTTTTATTCAATTTGGCATCATTGCGCATCTTCTGGTTTGGCATCATTGGCCACTTTTTTTTATTATTTTCAAAAAATATGCTTTCTTTCTTATATTTTTAAAATAAAAGTAAACCCAAATTATTGACAATATGAACAACTTGATTAAGAAAATTTTAAGGTGGATTCAATAATCTTGCAAAAGATTTTTATGCGATAGAAAAAATGTAGGGAGATGAAAAAAAATCAGTTTCAAAATCCAATTTAAAATATGATGAAGATTTTGAATCAAAAGTAGAATAACCTTTTTTAGGAAATAGAGATTGAGAGTCAAAACATGATTTTCGTTCCTTTGACTATTTTAGAGAAGTCAAACACAACTTACCAAAGATTTAAAAAAAAAATCAGGAAGTAAATTTTTCATTTTTAGAAAAGTGAATGTGTGTTTATCAGAGAAAAACTTTCACGAAAATAAAAATTTTAAAGAATAAACAAAACTGAAACTCAAAAAAAATAAAAAACATAAAAACAAAAACACAACACAAAATAAAAATAAAAAACATAAAAACAAAACACAAACACATGAAAGGCTTTTAACCATTATCTCTCTCCTAGTCCGATGCTTCAGAAACCAGATATGCCCATGAGATTTTTTGCCTTTCACTATTTTCCCAGTTTAAATTTTGCTTCGCCTTGCCCTTTACTTTTGTAGGAAGAATTCTTAAATTAGGGCACTGATTTTTCATATGTCCAGGCTTCCTGTAACGAAAGCAAATAACGTTAGAAGAATTATGGACATCTTTATCACTTTTACCTTTTTTCCACTTTTGCTTATGCTTTGGTGAGCTTTGTGATTTGCTTGACAAGTCATTGCATTCGTCACAAACTAAGCAATCTTTCTCCGTATCTTTAGTTTTTAGAACAATCATTTCACCTGCATCCAAAAGTCTTTGACCCAAACCTTGCTCGTAGGAAATGAGTGAGCCAATCAAATTTTCAATAGAATAATCATTCAAATCTTTTGATTCACAAATAGTAATAACTTTTGCATCAAATTTTTCAAGTAAACAACGAAGAATTTTATTGACTTTTTCAAAATTTGAAAACTCTTTTCCTAAGGCATGCAATGATGTTACAATTTGAATGAACCTAGTGTACATGTCGAAAATCATCTCATAAGATTTCATGGAAAATAGTTCAAAATCTGCATTAATAAATTCAACTTGGATTGCTTGATTTCACTAGTGCCTTCGTATTTGGTGTGTAGTTTATCCCAAACTTCCTTACCAATAGTGCACGAGGATACTAACATGAAATCATCAGAATTTAAAGCACAGAAAAATCAGTTTAAAGATTTTGCATTCAATTGAGCATTGATTCGTTCATCTCTATTCTATTGACTAAGAGGAATGTCAGTTTTAATTCCATCTATGATATGAGACGGTGATGAATAACCAGTTAAAATCATATGCCACATGCAAAAATCAATCGATTGCAAGAAAGTAGTTATGCGAATTTTCCAAAAATCAAAAGTAACATTTTCAAACAAACGTGGTCTAGTGATTGAATAACCTTCCGCAATAGTATGATTTGCCATGGATCAAAATTCAAAAGCTTTTAAGAACTTATTTTTTAAAAACGGCTCTGATACCACTTGAAAGTTCGTTAGGGATGTTAAGCCCTATGAACTTAGTCCCAAGCTAACCAAGAGGGGGGGTGAATTGGTAATAAAATTCTTTTCAACAAAAGCATAAAATAACAAACCAAATCACCACAAATAAAGTGCGAAAATTAAATGCGGAAGTAATAATGAGAAAAAAACACATCAGATTTATAGTGGTTCGGTCAAACCTTGACCTATGTCCACTCCTTGGAGGCACCCACCAAGTATTGCACTACAAAAGTGTCTCTCCTTTAGCCCCCACTGCTAGGCAGAGAAGCCCTTACAAAATCACTTCCACCTTCCCCGGTGCGGTAGAGTCGCCGGGTCCTTTGACACCAAAGAGATATTCTTCTTTGGTGAACTTACCTCGAGACAAGCCTTGAATCCGATGGTACTAAGGTGCGAGTTCGCCGGAGCAACCATGTGGAATCCTCTACACACTCCCTTGAGTTCCCCCCCCCCCCCTCACAGGATCTTCTCCCTCTCAAACTCCACCCTTTCCTCTCTCCCTTTCAAGCTCTCTCTTCAAGTTTTTCCCACAAGAACGAAACTACAATGGCTTCCAAAGACTCTTACAAAAGTTGCCATGCCATAGATTAAATAGAAGCTCTCAAAATGAGCTCATTAATGCAAGTTTCTGATATTATCGTCCTGGACAATATGTATATTGTCCTGGCTGATCAGTACAAATTCAGCTCATCAGCCCGGGATGATTTGGGACGATCAGAAGAAAATTGGTTACATCGTCCTGGCCGATATCACGATCGTCCAGGCCGATTAGTTTAAAACTGATTTCAATCGTCCTGATCATCGCCCTGAATTCGAGCTGTCCGATGTAGATCGTCCAGTACATCGTCCTAGCTGATCAGGAGATCGTCCCGAATGTTATGATCATATCATTCAATCATTAATGCTTTCCAAAGATACCAGATCAATTTAGGCATAATTGAGTTAGATCGTCCTAGACGATAATAATATCGTCCTGGCCTATTTCCTAAAACAAAGAATTCCTAAACTGATTATGGCGGTTGATTCTTTCTAAATTGAGATTATCATCCTGGCCGATACAGGTATCGTCCAGGCTGATCCGTTAATGACAGCTGCCTTAATGAGGCTGCCCTAATTAGGATTTTTGATTTTGGACATATCGTCCCGGCCAATATTACCAAAAATAGAATCTTATAGGAAACAACAGGAAATCTTGTAAGTTACAAATCAACAGATCCCACACCAAATTCAACAGACTCAAGAAAGGAAAAAATGATTACAAACTGACTCAGTCCTTGTCTACCCAATCTTGAGCTGATTCCAAATTGCAGTTCGATCGTGTGAACCTGAAATGTTAGTAGAAAGAAATCATAGAGAAAAAGAATATTTGCTATCATCAAAATCATAAGCTATAGATCCGCAACATTTTGATGAATTTAGATCCTTCTTCACTTGAATTCTAAAAAAGCTAGGTTATGAGATCTTGACCATCCATAGTGACTATGGTGGAGGGTTTGAAAATAAGAGATTTGGTGACTTTTGTGAGGAAAAAGGGATTATTCACAACTTCTCAACTCTTAAAACACCTCAACAGAATGGGGTAGCTGAAAGAAAAAATAAGACCTTAATTGATGCTACTAGAGCCATGCTTATTGAGTATTCACTTCCAAAATACTTTTGGGCTGAAGTGATAAACACATCTTGTTATATTTTGAATAGGCTGAATGTTAGAGCTAAACTAGATAAGACACCCTATGAGATCATTAAGGGTAGGACACCCAACCGTTCCCACCTTCATGTATTTGGTTATAAGGTTTTCATTCTTAATAATGGAAAGTCACTCTTATGAAAATTTGATTCACAATCTGATGAAGGAGTGTTCCAAGGATATTCAAGTGTGGGGAAATCATTTAGGGTGTTTAATAAGAGTACATTGGTGGTGGAGGAACTACTCATGTAGTGTTTAATAAATCTAATCCTAAAAAAACTAGAGTTGAGGATGAAGATGAAGTTGTTGCAAATCTATGGCTTATGATTTTGATGATAGGAAACATTCTTATTTTCTCTACAACTTTCTTATGTACTAACGTTTCAGGTTCACACGATCAGACTGCAATTTGGAATCAACTCAAGATTGGGTAGACAAGGTCTGAGTCAGTTTGTAATCTTTTTCCTTTCTTGAGTCTGTTGTATTTGGTGTGGGATCTGTTGATTTGTAACTTAGAAGATTTCCTGTTGTTCCCTATAAGATTTCTATTTTTGGTAATATCGGCTGGGATGATATTTATATCGTCCTGGACGATATGTCCAAAATAAGAAACCCTAATTAGGGCATCCTCATTAGGCAGCCATCATTAGCTGATTGGCCTGGACGATACCTGTATCGGCCAGGATGATCTTTTATCGTCCAGGCCGATCTAACTCAATTATGCCTAAATTAATCTGGTATCTTTGGAAAGCATTAATGGTTGATTGATAAGATCACATTGTCTGGGACGATCGCAGGATCGACCGGGAAGATGTCCTGGACGATCTACATCGGACAGCTCAAATTCTGGGCGATGATTAGGATTATTGAAATTGGTTTTAAACTAATCGACCTGGACGATCGTGACATCGGCCAAGATGATGTAACCAATTTTATTCTGATCGTCCCAAATCATTCTGGGCTGATGAGCTGAATTTATACTGATCGGCCAGGACGATATACCTATCATCTTGGATGATAATGTCCGCAACTTACATTAATGAGCTCATTTTTAGCTCTTCTATTTAAGCTTTATCAAGGCACTTATTAAGGGTCTTTGGCAGCCATTGTAGCTTTGTTCTTGTGGGGGAGACTTGAAGAGAGAGCTTGAAAGGGAGAGAGGAAAGGGTGGAGTTTGAGAGGGAGAAGATCCTGTGAGGGGGGAACTCAAGGGAGTGTGGAGGGGATTCCACACGGTTGCTCAGACAAACTCGCACCTTAGTACCATCGGATTCAAGGCTTGTCTCGAGGTAAGTTCACCAAAGAAGAAGATCTCTTTGGTGTCAAAGGACCCGGCGACTCCGCCACACCGGGGAAGGTGGAAGTGATTTTGTAAGGGCTTCTTCGCCTAGCTGTGGGGGCTAAAGGAGAGACACTTTTGTAGTGCAATACTTGGAGAGTGCCTCCAAGGAGTGGACGTAGGTCATGGTTTGACCGAACCACTATAAATCTGATGTGTTCTTTCTTATTATTACTTATGCATTATTTTTCTTCCGCACTTTAATTTTTGTTGTGATTTTGGTTTGAGTTTTATCTTTGGTTTTAAAGTTATCCAATTCACCTCTCTCTTTATTTAGCATTGTGCCAGTTCATTAGGGCTTAACATCCCTAACGAACTTTCTAGTGCCATCAGAGCACTTTTAAATGGTATCAGAGCATCTTTTCATAAAATAAGTTTTTAAAAGCTTTTGAATTTTGGATCCATGGTTAATCATAATGTTGCAGAAGGTTATTCAATCACCAGACCTCCTTTATTTGAAAATATGTCTTTCAATTTTTGGGAAACTCGCATGTCTATTTTCTTGCAATCGATTGATTTTCGTATGTGGCATATAATTTTAACTGGTTATTCATCACCGTCACGTATTGTTAATGGAATTAAAACTGACATTCTTTTTAATCAATGGAACATGGAAGAAAAACTCAATGCTCAATTGAATGCAAAATCATTAAATTGCATTTTCTGTGCTTTAATTTCTGATGATTTTATGGTAGTTTCCACTTGCACTACTGGTAAGAAAGTTTGGCATAAACTACATACCATATACGAAGGCAAGAATGAAATCAAGCAATCCAAGTTGAATTTGTTAATACATGATTTTGAATTATTTTCAATGAAACCTTTTGAAACGATCTTAGACATGTATACCAGATTCATTCAAATTGTAAACTCATTGCATGCTTTAGGAAAAGATTTTTCAAATTTTGAAAAAGTTCACAAAATTTTTCGATGTCTACTGGATAAATTTGATCCTAAAGTTGTTGTTATTTTTGAATCTAAAGATTTGAATGTATATTCTATTGATAATTTGATTGGCTCACTCATTGCCTACGAGCAAGGGTTGGGTCAAAGACTTTTGAATGCAGGTGAAACGATCGTTCTAAAAGCTAAAGATACCGAAAGAGGAAGCTTAGCTGGTGACGATAGCAATGACTTGTCAAGCAAATCAAAAACCTCATCAAAGCATAAGCAAAAATGGAAAAAAGGTAAAAGTGGTAAGGATGTCCATATTTCTTCTTACGTTATTTGCTTTCAATGCAGGAAGCCTGGACATATAAAAAATCGGTGCCCTAATTTAAAAATTCTTCCTACAAAAGAAAAGTGCAAGGCGAAGCAAAATATAAACTGGGAAAATAATGAAAGGCAAAAAATCTCATGGGCAGATCTAGTTTCTGAAGCATCGGACCAGGAGAGAGATAATGGTTAAAAGCCTTTCATGTGTTTGTGTTTTGTTTTTATGTTTTTCATTTTTATTTTGTGTTGGTTTTTTGTTTATTCTTTGAATTTTTTTTTTCGTGATTGTTTTCTCTAATCAACACACACATTCACTTTTCTAAAAATGAAAAATCTACTTCATGTTTTTCTCTTAAAATCTTTGGTAAATTTTGTTTGACTTCTCTAAAATAGTTGAAGGAATGAAACTCATTATTTTTTACTCTCAATCTCTATTTCCTAAAAGAGGTTATCCTACTTTTGATTTAAAATCTTTTTCATCTTTTAAATTGGTTTTTGAAACAAAATATTTTATCTTCATACGTTTTATTTATCACATAGGAATCTTTTGCAAGTTGATTGAATCTAACTCATAATTTTCTTATTCAAAAAATTCGCTTTGTCACTAAGATGGGTTTACTTTTGTTTTTAAGATTTAAGAAAGGAAGCATATACAAAAAAATTTGCCAATGATGCCAAAAATAAAAGATGCGCAAAGATGCCAAATTGAAAATATAGAATGCACAATGTGTATCAAAAGATGCGCAGTGCGCCAACCAATTGTCAAGAAGCATAAAATGAGCCTACAAAATTTAGTGCTTACCAATCTTATACTTCTTAAAGATTAAGAAAACCCTTGATACTTTCGATACTTGACTTTGAAAATCTTGATTTTTCATTCAACAATTCGTGCATTGATCTTCTATTAGATATATTTTACGGAATAAGTTTTTAAAAAATGATTGTTTCTTTCTCTAACTTATTTTATGATTTAGATATTGAATTAAAAAGTTTTTGAGCCTTTTTAAAGAACTTGAGTTTGGATTATCAAATTATGAATTTCTAACCTTTTCTGGGCTATGCGTTGTCAATCCAATTCTACTAAGTTTTTGATTAAAACCAAGAGATAACTTTCTCATTTTAAGAATATTTATTTTTTCACTAGATCAGGGAACGTTTTTGTTAGTTTTGTTTTTTGTTTGTGCCTCCTCTCTTTTTCATAATATCAAAGGGGGAGAACATATTTGTATCTTTTCTTTCTTTTAAAAAAAAATAAAAAAAAAATATTTTTATCTCCCTTATTTTTTTAAAGGGTTATTCTAGTGAGGGGGAGATTAAAAGAAAATTATTCTTTTTGAAAATTCAAATTGAAATTGTTTGCAATCATAAAAAAGGGGGAGATTGTTGCAGATCTATGGCTTATGATTTTGATGATAGCAAACATTCTTATTTTCTTTACAACTGCCTTATGTACTAACATTTCAGGTTCACACTATCAAACTGCAATTTGGAATCAGCTCAAGATTGGGTAGACTAGATCTGAGTCTGTTTGTAATCTTTTTTCCTTTCTTAAGTCTGTTGTATTTGGTGTGGGATTTGTTGATTTGTAACTTAAAAGATTTCCTGTTATTCCCTATAAGAATTCTATTTTTGGTAATATCGGCCGGGATGATATTTATATCGTCCTAGACGATATGTTCAAAATAAAAAACCTTATTTAGGGCATCCTCATTAAGTCAGCCGTCATTAGCTGATCAGCCTGGACGATGCCTGTATCGGCCAGGACGATAATCTCAATTCAGAAAGAATCAGCCATCATAATCAGTTAGGAATTCTTTGTTTTAGGAAATCAGCCAGGACGATCTTTTATCGTCCAGCCCGATCTAACTCAATTATGCCTAAATTGATCTGGCATCTTTGGAAAGCATTAATGGTTGATTGATACAATCACATCGTCCGGGATGATCGCAGGATCGAAAGGAACGATGTCCTGGATGATCTACATCAGGCAGCTCAAATTCAAGGTAATGATCAGGACGATTGAAATCGGTTTTAAACTAATCAGCCTGGATGATTGTGACATCGGCAAGGACGATGTAACCAATTTTATTCTGATCGTCCCAAATCATCCCGGGCTGATGAGCTGAATTTGTACTGATCGGCCAGGACGATATACCTATCATCCTGGATGATAATGTCCGCAACTTGCATTAATGAGCTCATTTTTAGCTCTTCTATTTAAGCTTTATCAAGGCACTTATTAAGGGTCTTAGGCAGCCATTATAGCTTTATTCTTGTGGAGGAGACTTGAAGAGAGAGCTTGAAAGGGAGAGAGGAAAGGGTGGAGTTTGAGAGGGAGAAGATCCTGTGAGGGGGGGAACTCAAGGGAGTGTGGAGGGGATTCCACACGGTTGCTCTGGCGAACTCGCACCTTAGTACCATCGGATTCAAGGCTTTGCTCGAGGTAAGTTCACCAAAGAAGAATATCTCTTTGGTGTCAATGAATCCGGCGACTCCGCCGCACCGGGGAAGGTGGAAGTGATTTTGTAAGGGCTTCTCCGCCTAGCTGTGGGGGCTAAAGGAGAGACACTTTTGTAGTGCAATACTTGGAGGGTGCCTCCAAAGAGTGGACGTAGGTCATGGTTTGACCGAACCACTATAAATTTGATGTGTTCTTTTCTTATTATTACTTACACATTATTTTTCTTCCGCACTTTGATTTCTGTGGTGATTTTGGTTTGAGTTTTATCTTTGGTTTTAAAGTTATCCAATTCTCTTCTCTCTTTATTTAGTTTTGGGCCAGTTCATAAGGGCTTAACATCCCTAACGAACTTTTTAGTGCCATCAGAGCACTTTCAGAAGTTGGAGAGATTACCCAAGGAGTTAAAAATTATGAGAGGAGGGTGAAGCCTCAAAAAACTGAAGGAGTAGGTAAGATTACTCAAGGAGTAGAAAATTCAAATCTTGAGAAAAGAGCAGAACCTAGACACACTTTGCGTAGAGATTGGAGATTTTGTTTGAGTCATCCTAAAGAACTGATCTTAAGAGACCCTTCTGAAGGTGTTAGAACTAAGCAAGGACTTAATAATGATGTGAATGACTCTACCTTTATCTCAATGATTAAACCCACCAACATCAATCAAGCCCTGTCTAATGAGTTCTGGATCTTAGCCATGAAAGAGAAATTAAATCAATATATTTGGAATAATGTTTTGGAGTTTATAAAAAGACCGAAGGGATAAAGTGTAGTTGGAATCAAAAGGGTCTTTAAAAATAAGATGAATGATTCTTATGTGGTGGTTAAGAAATAGGAAAGATTAGTGGTTAATGGATATAACCAAATAGAAGGGATTGATTGTGAGGAGGCCTTTCCTTCTGTAGCTAGAATGGAAACCATTAGAGTGCTACTAGCCTTTGCCTATTATAAGAGATTTAAGCTTTTCTAAATGAATGTCAAGAGCGCCTTTTTAAATAGGAAAATAAAAGAGGATGTGCTTGTAGAGCAACTCCTAGGTTTTGAGAGTTTTCAATCTCCAAATCATATTTACAAATTAAAATAGGATTTATATGGATTAAAAAAGGCACCTAGAGCTTGGTATGAGAGGCTTATCACATTCCTACTAAAGAGATAGTTTGTTAAGGGGAGCGTAGACACCACCCTTTTTCTGAGGAAAATAGGAGATGAGTTACTCATTATTTAGATCTATGTTAATGATATACTTTTTGGATCTTTTGATAAAAGGCTATGTGATGATTTTTTTTAAAATAATGAGTAAGAAAATCAAGATAAGTATGATGAGAGAGTTGTCCTACTTTTTGGGGTTTAGCATAAGATAATTGGATGATGGAATCCTTCAAAATCAATCAAGGTATATTAAGGACATCTTGAAGAAATATAAAATAAATAAAGCCAAGCCAAAAAATACTCCCATAACCTCCAGTGTTTAGTTTGATAAGGACCCAAATGGAAAATCTATTGATCAAAAGAAGTATAAAGAAACTATTAAATATTTACTTTACTTTATTGCTAGTCGACCTGATATAGTGTTTAGTATTTGTCTCTGTGATAAATTTCAAGCTGATCCTAAAGAATCCCACCTGACTGCAGTTAAGAGAATTCTTAGATATCTCTTAGGAACCCAAAACATAGGAATCTAGTATCCTAGGCATCGAACTTCTTTTGAGATTATTGAATATTCTGATTTTTATTTTGCAAGATGTATGATTGATAGAAAGAGCAGTTCAGGGACTTAGCAATTCATAGGACAGTCTTTTGTCTCTTGGTCTAGTAGAAATAAAACTATGTTGCACTTTTCACTATTGAAGCTGAGTATATTGCATTAGGAAGTAGTGTAGCCTATGTCCTTTAGCTGAAGGAAAAAACTCTAGATTTAGGATTACCTGTAGGAAGTAATGTTTGTTTATTTTTGTAGTTCTTTTATGTTTTTATTTCTATTGTTTTAATTTTCTTCTTTTTTTTTTTTTTTTTTTTTTTTCATCACTACTGAAATGATAAATTGTGGCTTTTTTTGTTTTTGAAAATTTATAGTCAATATTTGACATCCCTAAATTAGTTAAAACGAGAAATACCATTGATTATTTTTCTTCTTTTAACTTCTTTTAATGGTGTAATTTTTTTTAATAAATAAAAGTTTATCTCAAATTAATAATTGGACTTTACGATTGACATCTTTTCTATCTTGCTATAGCAATCTATCTTATATAAATAGTATTCAAAGTCATTAAATCATTTTCAAGCTTTCGTAATATTGTCATTTCATTTATCATATGAATTTGATTCTGCTTTATGGTTTACTCTTCCTTATATTAGAGAGTGAGTTTTTTTCTCTAATATCTAAAAGATATTCTCACAACTGAGAGTACTTAAAAGCTTTAAAATGGATATAACTTGAAAAAATGATAAGGGCATAAAATGAGCCTAAAAAGAAGAAAAATTGAAATGATATGTGATGACTGCCAAAATAATTAAAAGCTACACAAAGTGTATCAAAAATCAAAAGAAGCATAAAGTGCGCTAATATAATAACTGTTAAGAGAGTTTCTATTTGCATGTTTTACATTCTTGCAACTTGTATAGTTTTGATAATTTTAAATAATATTATTTTATGTATAATTATCTCCTAACACTTTTTGGAAGAGTTGTTTTTGCTCATGTGTGTTCTAACAATTTAGGAAAATCAAACTCCAGACTACGAAGACTTCAAATCAAATTCAGTATGAGATACTTTGTGTATTTAAAGCTTCTATTTTTCTTTGAATTAAGTTTGAGAGGGAGTGATTGTAATTGAGTGAATAAACACACACACTTAAGGAGATATTGAAAATTTTGTACTGATTGTACGGGACGAACTTAGTTCGTACGGGACGATTAGGTCAGTTATCTCCTCGTAAGAGCAATGGAATGAACAAGAATTAAAGAAAATTTTTCTAAGTCCTGATCATCCGTGACGAAGTGTATTGTCCCAGGCCGAATGTTCTCTAGAAATTTTTTGTTCAAAACGAAGTGTATTTGTTCCAGGATGAGTTGTTCTCTGGAGAATTTTCATCTAGGATGAAGTGTATTCATCCCGGGATGATTTGCTCTTTGGAAAAATTTTGTCCGGACGAACCCATATTCGTCCCAGGATAAAGTGAACCGACTCTGAAATTTTAGTGACGTTCTGCAGTTTTTGGGAACAACCCTATGGAATAATTATTTGTACCAGACGAACATAGTTCGTACAGGATGATGTGTGTGTACGAAGTCATTTCATATCCATATACATTAGGTTCATTTCCAATGCATTTAAGTAAAATCATCCAAGATGATCCACGATCGTACTCGACTATCCAATACGTATTGACTTGAATATTTGCAGTTTTTGGACTGTTTTTTGTGTATCTCCTATAAATAATCCAAACTAAATTTCCATTTGATCTTCTTGTCCACTGATCTTCGTGCCTACTGAAAGAAGAGTCAATGAGAGAGTGTAAGAGAGTATTTGAAGGAGATTTCTTGTCATTAGAGCATGAAGAATTCTTGTGAAGAAGATCTGTCAAGGAGATCTGGTTCTCTGCCGACACTTGAAGAGTGTGAACAACCGAAGGGTTCTCTGCCCACACTAGGAGAGTGTGAAAGGACAAAGGGTTCTCTGCCCACACTAAGAGAGTGTGAAAGGATGAAGGGTTCTCTGCCCACACTAGGAGAGTGTGAAAGGGCAAAGGGTCCTCTGCCCACATCGGAAGAGTGCAAAAGGACGATGATTCTCTATTAACACTGGGGATAATTTAAAAGGACAACGGTTCTCTGCGAATGCTGGAGATAGTGTAAAAGGATGACGGTTCTCTGCCATACCGGGTAGTGGTAGAAAGAGTGTTTGTAAAGGTTTATCCTCCTTGCTGTGGGTACAAAAGGAGAGTCAGTATTGGTATTAGTGTAATACTTGGAGGATCCCTCCGGGGAGTGGATGTAGGTCAAGTTTGACCGAACCACTATAAATCTTGTGTCTTTATTTTTCGTTGCTTTTTAATTTGTTGATTCTTATTTATAATTTGTGGTTGAAAAATCTATTTCTATAAAACTCATTAAAGTTTATTTTTCGGTTTAAAAAATTAAAAAGAGGGATTAATTTTTAATTACTAATTCAGCCCCCCTCTTAGTTAGCCGCTAGGACATAAGCTTAGGTTTAACAAACTAATTCATAGTGATCAAGTTTCAACAAGTGGTATCAGAGCTTTGTTTCAAAACCATAAGTTTAGACTACTTTTTGATTAACATAGATGGCTACATTTAGAAACCGAAATATACCCGAGGGTTACTCTATAACTAGACCTCCACTATTCGATAATATATCTTTTGATTTTTGGAAAACACGCATGTCTATATCTTTACAGTCACTTGATTATCATATATGGATCTTAGTTCACGAAGGGTATACAAAAAAACTAGATTAGTTGACAGAGTTAAAGTTGAAACACCTTTTATAGACTGGACAGTAGAAGAACGTGACTTAGCACAACTAAATGCCAAAAGCTTGAATAGTTTCTTTTGTGCTTTAAAATCAGAAGACTACATGTGAGTTTCCACTTGCAAAAGTGGGAAGGACATATGTGATAGACATTGTATAACTTATGAGGGGACTAATGAGGTGAAGCAATCTAGACTTAATATCTTGTTGCATGATTATGAACTGTTTCACATGAAATCAAATGAATCCATTTCTGATATGTACACAAGATTCGCACAAATAGTCATCTCTTTACATGCACTAGGTAGGGAACAAAGGAATACTGAAATGGTTAATAAGATTCTTCATTGTTTGCCTACTGCTTATGATGCTAAAATTACTGCAATTACAGAGTCTAAAGATCTAAATATTTACTCTATTGATAATCTTCTTGATTCACTAATTGCTTATGAGCAAGGAGTTAGTCAAAGAAAGATTGATGCATGTGAACCATGAAGGGAGAAGAACATAACACTAAATGTGGAAGAGTCTAAGAGTGAACACTCACAACCTAGAATGAAGACGACATCGCATTGATGACTAGATAATTCAGAAGCTTTCTGAAGAGGAAGCAGAAGAGACGCCAGCATTGGAATAGAGGTAAATTTAATAGAAATGCTAAGATTTCAAATAATGTGATTTGCTATGAGTGCAGGAAACCTAGTCATATCAAGACTGAATGCCCAAAACTCAATGCCACTGCTAGCAAGAAGAAGGTAGAGGAGAAACCAATTGTAAAGATGGGCAAGAAGAAGTTTCAAAGAGCTATTTGGGCGGACTCAGCTTCAGATTCATCAGAGACTGAGAAGGAAGAGTAAGTCACTAATATGTACTTGATGGCCGATAGTCTTGATCAGTTAGATCAAGAAGAGATATGTGACTTAATCTATAATGAACTTTTTAAAGTTTCTGAACACATGCATGATGCACATAGGAAAATAAAGAAAATGCTTGCTAGTGTAAGTTTAGAGATTGAAGAATTACAAAAGGAACATGAAATCCTTAGAAAAGATCATGCTTTAATTGATGATAACCAAAAGAAATTACTTGATGAGTTTGACGACTTGAATAAAAAACATGAAAATTTAAAATCATTCTATGCTGAACTTGAAAAGATTTTAAAAATTTTAAGGATAAATTAGAGAGCAAGATTTATAGATCAAATTATACAAATCAAATTTTGGAAGATATGAATTCATTTTATAAATTAATGATAAAAGCTCTCGAGGATAATAGGATACCCCCTAAACTTAAAGGTTTTACTAATCCTATTTTGTATCCTAAATTTATGTTATCCCTGAATAACAGATGAATGGTAGAAGACTTAGGAATCCATTTCTAAAAGTTAAATATAATAATTGTGGATTGTTTGGACATATAGCTCACACCTGTACTTTGAAGATGAAAACTTATTTGGTGTGGAGACCAAAGATGCATAAACCTAGACATATCATAAATGCAATTAATTGTAAATTACCAGAAGGAGAACCAAAACTTGTTTGGGTTCCCAGGTCTAACATTTGATAATTTTTTGGGTTCCCAGGTCTAACATTTGATAATTTTGTTGGGTCGCTCTCACACAAGACCTCGTGAGAGCATATGATACCTAGACAACGGATGTTCAAAGTATATGATTGGAGATACTACACAATTCATATCGCTAGAAGCCATGAGTGGAGACAAGGTTACACTTGGAGATAACACCACAAGGAAAGTGGTTAGATCAGGTATGATTTGAAATATTAATAAAATTTATATTAAGAATGTGTTATTAGTAAAAGGCTTAAAGCATAACCTGTTAAGTATATGCTAGCTATGTGATAAAGGATATTATGTGAAATTTTTTCCTAGTCGCTGCATATTAAGCCTAAATGGTAAAGATGTTTTGAATGTTTAAAGAGTAAATAATGTTTATATGCTAGACTTAAATTATATTCAATCTCCTACTACTTTTTGTTTGAAAACTGTATCTGATGAGTCATGTCTTTGGCATAGGAGACTTTATCATTCTTGCATGAAAAATCTTAGATGGATTACCCAAAAGAACTTAGTGAGAGGTATACCAAAACTAGACTTTACTAAGGACCACCTTTGTGATGCATGTCAATTAGGAAAGCAAGTAAAGTCCTCTTTTCAGTCCAATAAGGATCTTAGAACTAGTAAACCATTAGAGATTTTGCATATGGATCTTTTTGAACCAGTTGGAACTGTGAGTCCATACGGATTTGTGATTGTGGATGATTACTCAAGAGTCACATGGGTTATATTTCTATTTCATAAGAGTGAATCATTTGAGGAGTTTAGAAACCTTTTGACTTGGATTCCAAGAAAACTTGGATGTGAAATTATTTCTATACAAAGTGATCATGGAAGAGAATTTGAGAATGAAATATTTAAAAAATTTTATAAGGAAAAAGGAATTGATCATAATTTTTCTGTACTTAGAACCCCTCAGCAGAATGGGGTAGTCGAAAGGAAAAAAAGAAAATTAGTTGAAGCCACCCGAGCAATGTTGGCAGAATACTCACTTCCTAAATATTTTTGGCTGAGGGGGTTAGCACTGCATGTTATGTTCTAAATAGGGTGAATATGAGATCTAAACTAAGTAAAACAGCCTATGAGTTGCTAAAAGGAAGAACACCTAATTTGTCTCATTTGCATGTTTTTGGTTGCAAGGTGTTCATTCATAATAATGGAAATTCTATCTTAGGAAAATTTGATCCAAAATCTGATGAAGGAATTTTGTTGGATACTCAAGTGTTGGAAAATCTTATAGAGTATTCAATAGAAGAACTATGGTGATTGAGGAGACCACACATGTTGTATTTGATGAATCTGGAAATATGGAAGAGCCAAATATTGTAGAAGATGAGATTAAGATTAACTCCCAAAAGATTGATTAAATAAATTTGGAAGAAAATTTGGAAGAAAATGTGGAAGAAAATTTGGAGATAGAAAACCCTTTGCCTAGAGATTTGAGATTTTTTAAAAACCACCCAAGGGAATTGATTACAGGTGAACCAAGTGAGGGTGTAAGGACTAGGCGTGAATTAAACAAACAAGTCAATCATTCAGCATTCATTTCAATTATAGAACCCACAAATATTGATCAAGCACTTTCAGATGAATTTTGGATTTTAGCCATGCAAGAAGAGTTGAATCAATTTGTAAGAATTAAAGTTTGGGCATTAACTACAAGGCCAAAGGATCAAAGTGTAGTTGGAACTAAGTGGGTAGTCAAAAACAAAATGAATGACTCAGGAGTAGTCATTAGAAATAAGGCTAGATTTGTTGCTAAGGGGTATAATCAGATTGAAGGGATTAATTTTGAGGAGACTTTTGCCCCTGTAACCAGACTTAAAGCAATTAGGGTTTTGCTAGCTTTTGCCTGTCTTAAAGGATTTAAATTGTATCAAATGGATGTAAAAATTTGACTTTTTAAATGGGGTAATTCAAGAAGATATTTTTGTAGAATAATCACCAGTTTTGAAAATTTTAAATACTCAAATCCTGTTTTTAAGTTGAAAAAGGTATTATATGGACTGAAACAAGCACCTAGGATTTGGTATGAGAGGTTGAGCACCTTCTTACTTGAAAGATCTTTTAGAAAATGAAGTGTAGTTACAACTCTCTTCTTAAAGAAATGTGAAAAGGAAATACTCATTTTTTAAATTTATATGGATGATATCATTTTTGGATCTTCAAATAAAAATCTTTGTGATGATTTTTCTAAAATAATAAGTAGTGAATTTGAGATGTGTCTAATGGAAGATTTAAGTTACTTTCTAGGATTTAGCATTAAGCAAATTAAGGAAGGTACATTTCTTAGTTAATCAAAGTATGTTAAGGACATCCTCAAAAATAATAAAATGGACAAGGCTAAACCTGTTAGTACACCAATGAGTTCCTCAGTTCAGTTGGATAAGGACCCTAAGAGAAAATATATTGATCAAAAGAAATTTAGAGGGATAATTGGATCTTTACTTTACTTGATTGCTAGCCGAACCGATATCATGTTTAGTATTGCTTGTGTGCAAGATTTCAATCAGATCAAAAAGAATCACATTTGATAGAAGTAAAAAAGATTTTAAGATATCTGTTAGGAACTTAGAACTTAGGAATTTAGTATCCTAAGTTTAGCTCTTTATTTGAAATAATTGGTTAAATTCTGACTTTGCAGGTTGTAGGGTGGATAAAAATAGCACTTCGGGAACATGTCAATTTATTAGAAATTCTCTAGTTTCTTGGTCCAGTAGAAAACAAAATTCAGTAGCCTTATCTATTGCAGAAGCTGAATACATTGCATTAGGATGTTGTGTGGCATAAGTTCTTTGGTTGAAATAATAGTTAATTGATTTAGGATTAACTATACGCACTATTCCAATTTATTGTGATAACACTAGTGCTATTTGTATTTCTAAAAATCTTATTCAACATTCAAGAACCAAACATATAGACATAAGGCATTATTTCATAAGGGATCATGTATTCAAAGGAGAAATTGAACTCACTCATGTTTCTACTGAAAATCAACTTGCAGGCAATTTTATAAAATCTTTAGCCTCTAATACTTTCAGTGCATTAAGAACAAGGCTTGGGGTGAATGATTTGAATGCTTAAATAAAAATGTTTTTGCAACATTGATGTTTGTTTACTAGTTAATATGTTTGTGTGTTTTTATGTATTTATGAACTTGTATGTGTGATTTTCTTTATTTAGAGTTTGTGTTTTTTCGTTATTTTGTGTTTTTAGTGTATTTGTATTTTAGTTTTTTATTGAGTACAAAAATTTGAAAATTTTGAGTGACAATCATCTAGGACGAAATGTTTTCGTACAGGATAATTTGTGTAGTGTATCAAACTGTCGGATTTTGAACCGTTTGGGTGCAGTTTTCAGTGTTTTATTGTCACTTCGTTTGTACGATCGTCATAATAGTCCAGGATGAAATGTTTTTCAAATAACGGGATGATTGAATAAAGTGGTTGAATAAGATTTGAAATGCAAGTCAAAATTAAATTCATTAGAAAATCTAATTTTTTCTAAATTTAAGTTCTACTTATAACTTAATATAATTAAGATTGTTCATTTCATATCTCTTATTTAGACTAGATTAATTCTAATATTATTATTACAATTATGATATTTTCTTATTTTATATTTCACTTATCAATAAATATTTATGCACTTAGAAAAAATTGAAATTTTTTATTATTGATTTTAGAAAGATCAAAATTACCCTTGAAAAAATGTAGAAATGTACAAAAATCAAAAGGAATGTGCAATGATTCGTAAGTAGAAAAAGAGGCACAAAATAAGCCCATAAGTAAAAAGATGCATAAAAAAATGTGCCAATAATTTGAAAAAGATGCGTAAAGCGCCACAGGTGGTAATTATTTCTTTCCATTATCTTTTAATCTCTTAATTCAAATTGATCTACTGTGCATTTATATTCTATATTGAAATTTGAAATATACAAATTTTCTATTCATCCTTTTTGCAATAATTTTCTCTATCTTCGTGCTAAATTGACCCATATTATTGATATATTCTTTCTATTATCATTGTTAAATCTCTTCTTAAATTCTATCAATTAATATGATTTGCCTAATATTTTAATTTTATTTGCATAACTTATTTCAATCAATTTCAAGATTGAATTATCAAATGATTTTCATATGTCTGCTTACATTTCAAGTTTTTTTCTTCTTTATTTTTTGTTGTTGTCAAAAAGGGGGAGAAATTGTTTGTATCATTTTTTTAGTTTTTTTTTATTCGTATTGTATGTGTGTGTGTTTGTTTTTATTTTTTGTTTTGTGTTTTGTATATGTTCTATATGTTGTGTGTTTGTTTTATTTTTGTTTGTTGTATATTTCTAAAAAATGCCTTCATATTTACACGTATTCATCAATTCAGGGGGGGGGGGGGTTTAAGAGATTCTTTTTTTTTTTGAGAAGTGCTAATCAGCAAAAAAATAAAAAAGGCAAAGAAAAAGCCTTGATACAAGCTAAGTGAGGATTAAACGACCTCTCACTTTCTTCCTTTATTAATTTAACAAAGGAAGAAGGAAGGTTATCCTCCAAATACATGTCCCAATCAAAATCAAAGGATAAAGCTAAGTTAGCACAATAATCCGCTAACTTATTATATTGGCGATTAATACAATTGAAGATGACATTATTGAATTTACTAAAGAAAGATATACCTTCATCTTCCAATGAGTTCTCTAACAAAATCTTCGGTTTGCTGCACAATTTTTGAAGATATTGGAGAACATTTTTATTGTCACCTTCCAAAATAATCCCTTTTAGATCTCTTGTCCATTCATGGGAGATACCTTCCAAAGCTTTGAATGCCAAAAGCTCCATTTGTGCACTATCCCAATGCATCTTCTTCCTTCCAAAAGCAAAAATAAATCTGCCTTTATCATCTCTTACCACTCCAGCGATCCCAGCTCTATAATTCTCTGTAATGGCTGCATCAAGATTGATTTTAATCCACTCAGGTGGAGGAGGATGCCAATAATATGAACGCAGTCCATTGGACCGATAAGCATCCCAGTGGTCTGAGTATAAAACTTCTTGCTTTACCGAGCTAAGAAAGCTTAAAACTGAAGAAGCAATCACCAACTTACTGCTTCCAGAATTTCCATGTTTTACTTTGCATCTATTGTTCCAAACCATCCATACGGTTAAGACATAAATTCTAGCAGTCATTATATCATGATTTGTCAATTTACTAAGACTATTGTTGAATTCATGCCAATTATTGAAAGAAGGAATATTGAATCCCCACTCTTGTAACACCTTACAGACTTCTAAAAGCTTAAAATAGTTAGCTGAGATATGATCCAAATTTTCAATCACACCACAACCCATTGGACACAAACAATTAACAGACAGCTTTCTTCTAGAAAGAAAATTTTCTGTAGTAATAGCATCAATGCTTAATCTCCAAAGAAAGAGCTCTACCCGAGCATTAATTTTTAATTTCTGAATACATGAAGACATTACCTTTGAAGCAACACCTCCATAATGAGCTTCCATAAGCAATGCATAAATAGTTTTACCCGTCAGCTATTTTTTCAATTCTAGTTGATCTCTGTTTTCATGGCTGAAAATCTTCTAAACTTTGTAACTCAGGATGCCTTGAATTTCAAGATTTCATGTGCATTAGTTAAATCAATATACTTCTTATTTAATGTATCAAATTCATCCACTAAACACATGTGATTATTATCTCAAGAAGAATGTTCAACTATTAGATAATCATGCTCTTGTTGTAAAGTAAAAAAGTTAATGTTTAAGCTAGCATACATTTTTGAGCTTTCTATATGAATCATGAATTTCCTCATATATGATAAAAAGTTCATCATAGGATAGTTTATGTACCTCATCTTCATTTAATTGATCAATATTTTCTTTAGCCATAAGACACAAATTTGCAATCTCCTCTGCTTCTTTTTTAAATGATTCTGAGCCAGAGTCAGCCCAAAATGCTTTCGATGTTTGTTGCTTCCCATTTTTAAACTTTACCTTTTCTTCACCCTTCTCCTTGAATTTTTTTTTGATGAAATGCAAAGTGCATTAAGATTAAATTGAAAAGCAAGAAAGATAAAACCTAGTGAGAGCTAAGAACTCTATCACTTTCCTCTTTTACAAGTTTAACAAAAGTAGAAGAAAGTGATCTCTCACAAAAGACATCCCAAACATAATCAAACGAGAAAGCAAGGATAGCACAAAAAATGGCTACCTTGTTACATTTTCTATCCACAAAATGAAAAATGGTGTTCTCCCTATTATTGAAGAATGGGAAATCATCATGAATGAAGCTCCCTCCTATTACCTTCTATTTGCTACACAAATTCTGAAGGAATAGGATCACGTCCTTATTGTCTCCTTCCAATATGATACCTTTAGTATTAAAAAAATAATCTTTGAATACCTCCATAAGTGAGCTGAAAGTAAGTAGCTCTACCTGAGAACTATACCAGTGAATTCCATGAAAGCCAAATACCATAATACATCTTCCTTTGCAATCCCGAACTATGCCTCCAATGGTAGCTTCATCATTCTTCTTTAGTGTAGCATCAACGTTTATTTTATACCACTCGGGTGGGGGAGGACGCCAGAAATCAAAGCACGGTCCTAAAGACCGACCGGCATCCCAGAATCCAAGGTTTCTTTATTAACTTTATCTAAATTAATGAAGTTGAATACCTTAGCTACGGTAACAACACTGCATTCTTCATTCTTCCCATGAATCTTCAAATTCCTATTATACCATGAAAATCAGAGCAATGCAAAATATAATTTCACCAGTAGTTTGTTATCCTCATACACCAACTTCAGCTCATTTAAACATTGCTGAAATGAGCTAAAAATTAGAACTTGAAACCCCCACTTTCTCAGCTCCAAGATCACTTCAATCAGCCTAGAGCAAGTGGAAGATATATGATCTACATCTTCCACTTCCCCGCAGCCTCTAGGACAAAGGTTACTTCTGCTCAGCTTCCTTCTCTTCAAGAATTGTGTTGTGGGAATAGCTTCTTTGTTCACTCTCCTTGACTCTAGCATTCATTTAACCTTATGAATCCAAGCATTTTGGTCTTCCATAGCAAATTCCCTCACACTTTCTTCTCTTAGCTTAGAAGAAAGAGATTTCCCAGATAACATCGTTTTCAGCTCCATATAATCAGTTTCTGCATCCTGAGAAATATGGATGTTATAGATCAAATTCAGCAAATCTTTCCCAAAAAACTGAGAAAGCTTCTCTCTATTCCATCTTCCTTCTTGGATAAAGTAATCAAGAGTTCAGTTCTCATCCTCAAAAAAAGCCACAAAAGTAGGCCATTTACACAGGCATTTGTCCAAGATCCAAGTATCCTTTAATACCTTAATTCTCCTGCCATTTGCCACTTTCCATCTTACAAAACCTTCCAAGGCCTTCCACCCGCTAGATATGAATTTCCATGAAGAAGAACCACTTCTTGAAGAATCACATCTCCACCAATCATTTCCATATTTAGCTATTAGGCTCTTATTTAACAAGGAATTAGGATAAAGTACCATATTCCAAGCAAACTTTGCTCTCATTTGATCCAAACATGAAGCAGCTGAATGAAGGCCCCAACCGCCCAATGATTTTGGTTTGGAAATTTCATTCCAAGCCACATAGTACATTCCTTGTTTACCATCAAATTTATTCCAGATGAAGTCCCTAGAAATCTTCTCAAATTCCCTCAAAATACTTAAGGGGACGAGAGAATTAGACATGAGGAACAAGGGCAGATTTCCTAAAACTTGATTAATCAAGATTAGACTCCCCGCTAGAGAAATGTATCTATTTCCCCAAGTGTTAATTGTATTCATTGTTTTATCTAGAAGACCTTTAAAATCAACTTTCTTAGGTCTTCTGAGAGCGATTTTAGTACCCAAATAATCAATTTCTTCAACTTGCTTTATCTCCAAAATCCTTAATATCTTCTTCCTCCTACCTCTTTTGACCGACTTGTTGCAAATCATAGCTGATTTTTGAGTATTCAAACTCAATCCATTCCAAGCACAATAATTGATCAAGATGCTTTTAACCTTCTTGATACTTTTAATCTTTGCATTAGAGAATAAAAGGACGTCGTCAGCATAAAGCAAATGAGAAATCCTTTGAGAATTGGGAGTAATTTTGATGCCAAGATCACTGCCTTCACTGAAAAATCCATTAGAGAAAAGTTGGGAGCAAATAATAAAAAGAAAGGGAGAGAGGGGGAAACCTTGACGAAACCCACTCTTCCCTTCAATCCAATTAGAGAATCCACCATTAATTGAGATAGAATATCTAGGCTCCATAATACATTCCATCACCAACTCCATGAATTTCTTTGGGAATCCCAAGATCACCATCATTTTGTGAAGAGTCTTCCAACACAGCTATCATAGGCTTGTTCCATGTCAGGCTTGATTGCTACCATGCCATCAACTGCTTTAGACATCCTGATTTTGTTTGAAACTTCTTGAGCAAGTAATAGGTGATCCGCGATGCTTCTTCCCTTGACAAAAGCAACTTGCTCCTCTGATAATCTTTGGGATGACCATCAATAACCTGTTCAAAAGAATTTTAACAACAATTTTATAAATCGAGTTACAAAGGCTAATCGGACGAAACCCAGCCGGTGTGACTGTGTTCTTCAACTTTGGAATTAACACCACTAGAGTGTCTTTCCAATCCTTGCACATCCTCTCTGTCACAAAAAAAATTCTTTACTGCATTGCACACATCAATACCCATAATGTTCCAATAAGCCTTGAAGAATGAATAAGAGTTTCCATCAACTCTCGGTGCTCTATTGTTGCCCAGCAACTTGATGGTTTTTACGATTTCCTGTTCTGAAACTTCAGTAGACAGCCTTCTTCTATCCTCATCATCCAAAGTGTTATAGGAAGCCGGCCAATTCTCTTCATAACAGTTCCTCTGCTTCCATTTGTCAAAAAGGTATCTATAGAATACCTCTTGAATTTCCATAGGATCTTCGGTAAGCTTCCCACTGCCATCCTTCACATGTGAAATCCGGCTTCCGCTCCTTCTGGCATTCGCAAAGAAGTGAAAGAATTTAGTATTAGCGTCTCCCTCTTCATACCATCTTATCTTTGCTCTTTTCTTCCACCACGTATTTAACCGAGAAAGAACCACATTAAAGTCTCTAACTTTAGTCCTCAGCTTCAGAAGCTTGTCTTCACTCAGCCAGCCCTCAATAGCTTCCTCCTCTTAAAGATGTAAAATTTCATCTTTCAATTTTCCTTCTCACTATTGAATTCCTTTGCCTTAGCCTTCCCCCAAAAATGCAAATCCTTTAACACTTTTTTGCATTTTTTATTCAGTATTTCCATCTCATTACCTTCAAATTTTCTCTTCCAAACTTTATCTATGATATAAGCTAATCCTCTATAGGATAGCCAAACATCCTCAAATTTGAAAAACCCTTTACTTCTAAAATTAGAATCAAAGATTTTCAAAATTATAGGACAATGGTCGGAAACGATTCTGGATAAATGTCTCACCTGGGCCACTTGAATAAGGTTGATAGCCAAGGTGTTAAGTAAACACCTATCCAATCTCTCCAAGATCCGACCACTTCCACTTTTGTTATTGCACCAAGTAAACCTTGGACCCACCACCTTTACATCATGCAAATCATTCTCATTCATGAAGTCCACCATCTCACTGGACCATGAGAGAATAAGAATTTCCTTCCTCCTCTTTTATCCTCTTGAGAGATTATGCAATTGAAGTCTCCCCTTACCACCAGGGGTACCTTCAAATTTGCAACTTCCTGGATACAACCCCATAGATTTCTCCTTTTCACCACCACTTTGCTTCCATATACTGTAGCAACCATCCACCTCCCTTTATTAGGCACATCAAGGTTCCCAATTACACATTGATTCGACTCTTTGAAAACTGTGAAAGAAGCTAAATCAGATCTCCATAAAAACAACATACCTCCGGATAAACCATCTGACGGAACAATAAAAAGGTCCCAATCTTTACCAAATATCGTCTCCAAATCTACTTTGTTGAACTTGCCAATTTATGTTTCCACTAGACCCACAAAAAGAACTCCATGATCTCTAACGAACTCCTTGAGGTAGAGACTAGCCTCCTTCTTCTTGTCTCCTCTACAATTCCAAAAGGCAATGGAATTCATAATTTAGTTCTAGGGGATGAGGCCCCTCCCTTCTTTTTACTGCCCATACCATCCATGATTTTCCCCCTAGGAGACTTTTTAAAAGGCCCAAGAAACTTAAGTTCTTTTGCTAACTTACTTTTGTTAGACTTCCCCATTGATAAACCATTGGTAGCTTTAATTCCTTCCTTTGAATCTCTGATTTGATTCAATTCATAGCCTTTAATCAATCCTTCCACAGTATCAACCGATTTGATGTTGCTTACCACATTTATGCTTCTATTTTCACAATTGCACACTTCCAGTAAATCTTGATCAACCATACTCAAAGCATCAAACTTATTGGATGGATTATAGTTACAATTTGAATTTTCCTCACCTAATTCTCCACCAGAGCAAGTACCAATATTCCCAGAATGTTCTTCCAGATCGACACGAACACTGTTCGGTTCAAACTCTGCAGCCACCATTCTTTCGGGTATAGACTTTCCTTCTTCATTTTGAACAGCTTCAGAGTCAGTTTTACAAGGAGTCTTCAGTATTTAGACTACCATCCTATTGTCTTCTCCCAGCCTACTACAATTATTCTGAGAGGTACGAACCGGAACAATCTTCTTCTTAACATATTTAGCTGTGCTTTGCTTGACAGCTTTTGGCTGAACCACCTCCCTGACCTGATTGTATCTATTACTCCTTTTATTGACAAGGATCCATGGCCCATATGTTGGCTCACTGATGTTCTCTTGCTTGTCAAAACTATCAGCCTTTCTGTTGGTACCTACAACATTTACCACATCATTTGCACTTTTTCCTTTCAGTGCACATTCATTCCCCACATGTCCTATCTTTCCACAGTCGAAACAAAAGTTTGTAATCTTCTCATATTCCACATTTTGGAAAAATCTCCCAGCCATGCTATCCACCCAAAAACCTGCAACATTCTTCTCATCCAAGCACTGCAGTGGTAAGTGGGGCAATCTTATCCAAACTGGAGAAGAAAGACCCTTCAATGAAGCAGTAGTAAAATCCGGAGTCCATCTCTCCATGCCTACAACATGTCAGTTGACAAACCACAGGCCTCCGGATGGGATGGTAATTCTTTACACCGTGTGGGATGGTAATTCTTTACCAAAAACTTTAATAACCAATGAATTCCAAAGTTTCTTTGTATTCATCACCTCCATCTCTTCAATCATCTTAATAGCCTTCCCATCCTCAGATAAAACACCATCACCTTCTTTAAAATTCAATTTAATATACGGCTTATTGCTCCATGGATTCACATTACTCACACCAGCGAAGTTCTTAGGCATATTCTTAGGCAATTATCTCCATCTGATCCATTCCCTTTGACGGCAGGAGATTGAATATTATTATCAACTTAAATCGAAGAATCCGCATTTATCGCGCTGCGACATAGTCCACGGATTGCATTCGGATTCTCAAAATGATTGACAAAAGTTTTCAATCCAGAAGACGAAGCTGTGTTATCAGAGGGATTAACCGTAGAATTCAAAAGTTTTGGAGTAACCACCTCTTCAGGAACAACCAGATCCTTTCCTTTGCCTTCAACGTGACTGATCACCTTGGAAGGGCATCCGGATACATCTCTAATAACCAGAGATCCTTATCATTATTCAAGGAATTCCGATCTCCCTGTTTTGAATTCAAAAACAACAATCCGTTATCTTTAAAAATTAACTTCAAATTACCTACGAACGTCGGACATCTAGACGACGATGAAATTTGCCGTTCAACTTCCTCCGCGATAGCGTCATCCCCTTGCCGGCGGCAATCTGCCGCCATCGATCTCCTTCGATCCAAGAATCTAGTTAGTGATTCCGTGAAAAAAAATTTGAAAATTCAAAATTTCCCTCTCTAAAGATAGCCCAAAGATTCTCTTTAGTGCGTAAATTATACCAAAGCTTGATTGGGAGAGTTTTCTTGTTGGGTTATTCAATTTGTAGGTGGCCTAATTTCCTGCATTCAAAGAAAATTGTGTCAGATGACTGCTTAAAATTTTTATTACTCTTACCTGTTCTCCATTATTATTGATGATGGTTTTGCTTTATTTTTTAAAAAATAATTGATCGGTCATCAACTTAATTTCATCATCCTCCATAATTGCAAACCTATCATTGTCTGAGTAATTGGCTTTCAAAACCACAGCCTTTTCCTTTTTCACATCACCAGCATCATGTAATCTTTTATTCATGCCTTGCTCATAGGCAATGAGCGAGCCAAGAAATTTATCAATTGAATACACATTTAAATCTTTGGATTCAAAATTTTAGTGACTTAGTATCATAATTATTAGGTATACATCAAAGACTTTTGTTCACTTTCTCAAAATTTGAAAGCTCTCTACCTAAAGCATGCATGGATTTAATGATTTGAGTAAACCTGCTGTACATATTTTAGATGGTTTCATTAGGTTTCATGCAAAAGAGTTCATAATCATGCAATAGATTATTTAACCTCACAAGTCCCTTTATATGTAACATATAGTTTATCCCAAACGTCCTTGCTAGTAGTACAGTTAGAGATTCTCAAATAATCTTCAGACTTAAGAGGACAAAAAAAATAGTTTAAACATTTTACATCATGTTATGCTAAGTCCTTATCCTTATTGCTCCATTTTTTAAATGGTACCTCAATTTTGAATCCATTAATAAAATGAGTGGGTGCAGTATAACCTTCTTGTACTGAAAATCACATGTTAAAATTAATAACCTGCAAGAAAGTAGACATGCAGATTTTACAAAAATCAAATGGTATGTTATCAAATAAAGGTGAAAAAGTTATAGAATAAACCTCCATGGTATTTCTATTTCCAAAATATGTTATGGATCATTTCTTTCAAGGCTTTCTAAAACTCTAATTATGATAACCTCTCTTTTACCAATTGAAAGTTCGATGTGGATGTTAATCCTAAGTTAATTATCCCAAGGAAAATCAAGAGGGGAGTGATTTAGTATCTTCTTAAAAAATCTTTTAAAAACACAAAACTATATTTTCAAATTTTTAATGATAAAACAACAAGAAATACTATCACGAGATGCAAAACCTAATAAACTTATCAAAAGTTATAATAATGGGGCAGATGCTGTAGTACTATCCTCTAACAAAGCTGGTATAGGAGTATTCAGGGATTGTATGGGCCGTGGTTTAGCTGCTTTTAGCTTTGGTTGTCTGCATTGGGACTACGCTCAAATGGAGTCTTTAGCCATTATGGCATTGAGAGAGTACATCCAAGAACGGATGTTAGATGCAAAAGGCAATGTGATTGAGGGTGATAACTATAATGTCATCAAAATCATTCATAATTCTTTGAAGAAGCCGGTGATTGATGAAGAATTTCTAAAGCCTATGGATTTAGATTTTCTTTCTAATTTTAAGCAATTAATTTTCTATTTCTCTAAGAGAGAATGTAATAAGTTAGCTGATTTATGCTCTAACTATGCTCTTTTTTCTAGGAATAAAGTTCCACCTTCGTTTCTAAATTTGTTAAAGGAGGAATCTTCTATTAAGTAATAAAGTGAATAAAAGTTGCTTATTGCATTTTCAAAAAAAAAAATAAATAAATAAAACACAACATTATGTCAAGCATAGATTTTCAACAAACAAATTTTAAGAAACTAAATCACAGAAAAGTAAAGTGTAAAAAATAAAAATTAGAATGAGCACACTAGAAATTTATAGTTGTTCAATCAAATAATGACCTACGTCCACTCCTCAGAGTCTTCCTCTCTGAGTATTAAACTAAACCTTTAGTGTCTCTCTTTTAGACCCAAAGCTAGGTAGAGAAACCCTTCTAATCTTTTAAACAACCCAATGCAATAAAGAATCTTGACCTCTTTTTCACCCTCCTTATGAAGGTAGAGAACCTCAACTACATTTTTCACCCTCCTGGTGAAGCAAAGAACCTCAACAGACTTCTAATGATCTTCTTACCAAAGCGACCCAAGAAACCAAGTGAGACACTTTGAGGAAATAAGGAATAAGCTAGCCTAGAGCAACCGTGTGATAACCCATGACACTCCTTTATGTCACACTAAACTTCTCATTTCTCCTTCCTAAAGCTCTTCAAGAACTCTTCTCTAAACTCTCTCTTAAGAAAACTCAAACAGCCAAAGAGTTAAAATAAATTTAATTGGAGTTCTTAAACATAAGGATTTATAGAGATCCCTAGATGCTAATTTTATCAACATTAATTATATGGTACGATTAAAAGTCATACAATACAATTAGTTTAAATAGCCCTATTAGTATCGTAGGAGAAGTAAGGCATTATTAGATCAATTTTGATAATTTAGCTGATCGTCCAATACGATATAAAGCATTATCCAATATGATTAGTTTAAAAACCTTGGATTATCATCCCATACTATTATTCACAAATAAATATCATCTCATGTAAATATTGAGTCATACAGTACTATTAGTTCCAATGATCCTATATAATTTAACTGGATTAATTAATCCAAAAAAATTTCCCCTAATTACAACATTAATTTAGACATGATTTAATTATATTATACAGTACGATACCTATCTTACCACATGATTACTGTAAATTTTGAATTTTAAAATATTGACTAAATTATGATTAGCAGCTGAGATCTTTATTATAACTAATCCTCCTGTATGATATAGATTGTATTGTAACATTAGTTTAAATTGCTTTAATTATCATGATTAGTCATTTTTATGATTTTTTAGTAGCTAATCATATATTAAGATTAGTTCAAAAAATTACACTTCTAATTTTCTCACTATCCCACTCCCTTGAGTGAGTGTGTACATCGTCACTTTGTTTAGCATCCACCAAATATATGAATTAACTTAAGAAATATAGAAAGAAATAAAAGAGAAAATATATACTCTTCAAGAAACTTAATCCTATTATACCCAGTCTTGAGCTAATCAATTTGTTCAATGTAAGTTAGACCAAAAATGTTAGTGCACAAGAAAATGGATATGCAATAATAACAATAAGATGAGATAATATAGTAGAAAATCCAATAATATTTGTTATCATCAAAATCACAAGATTTGAGTCCATATTTGTAAGATGAACTAGTCATATTGTATGATATGAATTTCATATTATATGATCAGAGGCGATTGAATTGAAAAATAGGGTTTCTAAAAGCCTTCTTTATAAACTCTTTTTTAAATGGAGAGAGAAGATGAGGTTGTGTGTGAGGTAGAAAATTATTAAATTTAAGGGGTGAGAAAAGTTTTCATATGGTTACTTTTGCTGACCTGGACCTGATGTCCTCTAATTGTGTTATTATGTCTCTTTAGAGTAACTCTATGAATGAAATCCTTTGGTACCAAAGGCTCAATATTTGAGGAGGCTAGTTGTAAGTGAATCCACCAAATCGAGGAAATGAAAAGAGGACAAAATGATTCTATAAGACCTAGGAGGTGAAAGGAGGACTCAACGACTCTATCAGATAAGGGAGGTAAAAGCAGTACATGGTGGCTTCACTAGATCGAGGAGGTGAAAGGAGGGATTCTTTAGATGTGAAAAGTCTATAAAGCTGTAGTCTCTACCTAAAAGAGAGAATAGATTCTCTACCTAGCTGGTGGTTAAAAGAGATTCACTATGTTAGTGTGATCCTGGAAGAAAGGATTTTTGGGGAGTAAATGTATGTCAAGTTGACCGAACTCCTATAAAAATTGGTTTTCATCTCTTTACTTTTTGAATTTACTTTTAAAACTTATTTTCTTTCAATTTAATTTTTAGCCCTATGGTTTGATTGTGATTGCACTTATGAAAGAATTTTATTTTGATTAATTGTGATTCATATTTAATTTAAATGAAACAAAAAATAAAAAAATGAAATGAAAAAAATATTGTTTTTGGTTTTTTTATAAAATCTAAAAACACAAAAAATTGTACTTTATTTAGAGTTGCTCTATTTCATTTATTCAAATGCTTCAGCATAAAAATAAATTTTGGTCTTTATTCTAAAAGGTTTTTTTAAGAAATTTTTTTATATCACCCATTCACTCCCCCCCCCCCCCCTCCCCACTCTCTTGCAAACTTTTCAAATAGAACACAACAGTTCAAAAATTATAACTAGGTCTGTTTCTCTTAGATTAAGTATTATATTTTTAAAATACCTTCCTTAAACCTTGTTATCAAATATTATCCAATTGGCTCATTGTGAGTAGTTGGTTTAACATTGTCTAAAAAACTTTTAATATTATTGATGCAAATTGTGTTATGTGAAGGTTATAAATTATTACAAAATAAATTAAAAGTACTAATATAGGCAACATATCGAATGTCAATTGGATTATTTTGACAAGAGGTGTCACTAAATTAAGATGTTTTTAGAAAAATGTTTGAGGATGAAATATGAGTCAAAGGTTAAAATATTTGCGGAAAATACAATTTGTGGATTGTTAAAGGCATCCAGTTTCATTGAGTAAGGGAAGGTTTAATTAGAAAATCTTACATCTTAGTAAACATATATTCTTCCAAAATTAGAAAAGCATTTTTAACCTTTACACTTTATAATGTATCCAAAAATTGTATATGCTTGTGATCTAAATTGAAATTCATGTTTATTGTAAGGTCTCAAATATGGGTAAAAGGTGAAGGCATAGACTATTAAAGTTTAATATTAACTTTAATGCTAGAATTACAAGAGATGTATTGTTTTGAAAGTGTTTATCTTGTAATCAACTAATCAAATAGTATGCTATTATGAAAGTATGATCCTAAAAATATAAAGGTAATGAAGTATCTGTAAGCACACACGCACACACACACACACACACACACACACACACACACACACACACACATATATATATATATATATATATATATATATATATGTATATATGTGTGTGTGTGTGTGTGTGTGTGTGTGTGTGAGAGAGAGAGAGAGAGAGAGAGAGAGAGAGAGAGAGAGAGAGAGAGAGAGAGAGAGAGAGAGAGAGAGAGAGAGAGAGAGAGAGAGAGAGAGAGAGCAATATGTCCATGTTTTATTTATGAAACACAACTTTTTTCCTATGCGTGGGCTCAGAAAATTTGTTGTTTTATACTAATGGAATTTTAAAAAGTTGTAAAGGAAGTCGAGTGAGTTTTACATTTTCCTACATCACCTTTTAGATATATTTGATCTTGTAATTTAATTATTATTGAATAATGGCTTTAAAATTCTAAAAAACTATTGGAAATTCTAAATTGTTCTTCAAATGGTTAATTGATTTTTAATGAGAATAATTATTAAATAACCATACATAATATTGAAAGATAATTAAGGACGAAATTAGGAGATGACCTAAAAGCTCTAAAATTATAAGTTTAACTTTTTTGGTAAAGAATATCGATTTTGAGAGGATAACTTGTGTATTTTTCTAGCAAGTAAGGTAACAAAAAGATAAGCAACACTTTATAAAACTAAAGAAATTACATTATGGCATATCCTTTATCCTAATTTTGATAACATGGTGACCTAAACTTGGGTGACAAAAATTAGTGCTAGATTTCAACTTATTTCTCAACTCCAAATAGAACATAAAAAAATCTTATTAAAGACATATTTAAACTATTTAAGAATGTGACTAAATTGAGAAACTTTATTGGTCATACGAGTTTTAAATTTCTTTAACCTTTCATTAAGGCTACCTTGAAGTAAGTTTTTTTCATTTTGCTTTCTTATTAATAAGATAGTGGAAATGTTGAAATTCAAATAATGCTTCTTGTGAAATTTTAAAACTAGGGGCATAGCCAAATTCATTAAACAAAAATGAAGCTACATGTGTAAAAATTTACAAAGGAAGAATAAGAAGTGAACCTACAAGAGCAACCACCAAAAATAAGATATGCTCAACAAAAATAATTGAAACGCCAATCAAAGAGTAGCAAATTCGAAAAAGATGACCATAATGAACCTACAAGAGCAACCACCATAAATTTTGGGAGACCCCAAGCCTAGACTCAGATAAGACTTCACAAAAAACTTTCAGCATAAGAATGAAATGAAGAACTCCCATAGTTTCCATAGAGACCATCTAAGGGAAGGAGTCTGGAGTTAAGGGATATTCATTATCATCTCTTAATCACATTTATTGGAGTTGTTGTTTGACTGCATAAATATGTTATATCAAAGGAATTATTCTTAATTTTTTGGACTTCTCTTTGGTTTTAATAGGCATTGTTGGTAGTTAGAGCTAAATTATCTATAATGGCAATGTGATATTTTAGTCTTCTATTCAATTTTCAAAGCATTGGTGTAAGGAACTTTACATCATTCAAGAATTGTGATTTTGAAGTTATGAACATCATTAATGGGTCATATTCTATTTATAAATTAGAGAGAATATAAAGAATTTTATCCTTCTTAGACAATCTACAGCCTACAAAAGTATGAATGGAACAATATGATTTATTTTAATTTAGATAATAATGTATGGATTAACATACCCTTTCATTATAGTCTAAATATGCATTTTTAATCAGATATGTTATAAAAAAAATCCTAATCAAGCACACATCAAAATTGTAAGCTTCTCAAATGATCACAAAACTCTATTTTTAACAAACTTATAGTCAAATTAATTAGCTCAATGAGACGAACCTAAAGACACCAAAAGTGATCAAATTCAAGTGCAAAACACCCCAAATTACGTAATAGGAGCATAAGTAGCAACAATAAAATATTATTTGAATGACCAAATGACCACAAAATTTATAATTGTAGAAGTCAAATCTAACATCACAATGAGACAAATCTGGCTAGCCCAAGATCACTAAATTTTAATAACAATAAAGTACTTAAATAATGAATGATAGTTTTATGATCAATGGACTCAATATATCAAATATGATGAAGTGTTCTAGATTTTATCCATATATTTTATGGCATGCCACCCACAATAATTTATAAATAGGCCAATACCATTTACATGAATAATGAATGATATTAAAGTACTTAAATAATGAATGATAGTTTTATGATCAATGGACTCAATATATCAAATATGATGAAGTGTTCTAGATTTTATCCATATATTTTATGGCATGCCACCCACAATAATTTATAAATAGGCCAATACCATTTACATGTGAATGACCATGGACTAGAGATTCAAGAGAACTAAATAACTTGAAAAATCTTTTAGCACCACCCAAGGACCAACATTGTCAAAACATCATTTCCAAACCACCCTCATCAAAGCATTATGGCCCAACCATTGCCAAAGGTTATTTCACTACCCTATGGTGTTGTTTGACCTTCATTACCCATGTACTCCCAATAGAATCCCCCCCCCCCACGTCCACTAGCTACCATGTCAGCCCTTTCATCCCTCGCACATCACCATTATACCATTTATTAATCGAGCATCAAGCCTTCGCTACCAGACCAACATATCTAAACCTTTCATCAGCTCAAATGCCTCCATCAAACCTTTTATCACTTAGCTACCACCCTTAAACCTTCATTTTATTTAAGGAAAACCCACGGCGGGGCCTACAAGTTAAATAAAAATAATGATTATTAGGTCCTTAAAGGGAACTCAAGCTCTCTACTGCTCATATGAGCTACAAAATTAAAAAGAAAAAAATAACCTATGAGCTTGAGTTCCATACTAAGAAAAAATATAAAGATACCTATATACATTGTACGGTGCACAAGAGCGAGCACCCAAAACATAATAGAGCTGCAAAAAAACTACAAAAAGCTCTATATGAATCTCCTCCCAGGAACAGCCTCACAATCACTTGTACTAAGAAACATCTGCACAAAGAGGTAATATAAGGAGCAATAATAACATCTGTAATAGTGACAATAAATTATAGAATAAAAACTATAGAGGGAACCATTACCACCCAACAGATAACCACCCCACAGGAGGAGGAAGCATCTCACAAGACAGCAATACAACCCCAAAAGAACACTTAAAAACTTCAGCTCATTAATATAACCATCAGATTGGAAGTTCACCCCCAACCAAAACAAACACTACCAACTAAAAACGGTACCATACCCCCAGAAAAAATAGTCCTCCAGGAACATAATACAACACCCAACTAGATAATCCCAAGAGCCAGGGAGACAAACATCCATGAACCACAGTAGGGTAAGAGAACCAGAATAAATTTAAATAGCAAAGTGCCTATCTATAACATTAATGGCTCGAAGAGAACCACCAATGCAGTAGCACAACCAGCAGCCCCCCGAGAAGATCACCCAAAAGATCTAGCTGACAACCATTAGACTATAGCAAAACACAACACCAAATTGATATAACACAAGAAAAAACTCCATTGAACCAAAATAACTAGGCCAATACAACACAAAGCCACCACCAAAATCTAACCACAGGTCACACTAATAGCCTATAAAAAGGAATAACCATCAACAGTAAATGAACCCACCAATAACACCTAACAGTATAGCCAAAAATACAGCCCACCAGAAAAAACATAACAACCTGAGAATTAATAAAGAGACATCTAAAACTAGACAGCAACCCACAGGAACTAAAATCAACATAATTAACAAATAAAGTAGCAATTAAACATGCTCTAAAATAACCAAACTAGGAATTAAGGAATAGCATAAGGAAAACTAATATCATCAAGGTTTAAAATGCCTTTAATATAATTAGGGAGATTAGAAACAGGAAAGTCCTCCATGGACTCCCAATTACAACCCCACTTA
Source organism: Dendrobium nobile (assembly GCA_022539455.1). Classification (NCBI taxonomy): domain Eukaryota; kingdom Viridiplantae; phylum Streptophyta; class Magnoliopsida; order Asparagales; family Orchidaceae; genus Dendrobium; species Dendrobium nobile. The sequence continues at coordinate 47,619,787 of CM039736.1, forward strand.
GCAATACCATTAGTACAAGTATTACCTTCCATCAGAATGATAGAAAAAGAGCAATTAAATATGCTCAACCAATGCTTAAGTTCTCTCCTCATGTAAAATAAGGCAACAGGACACATAATTTTTTTCCTCAAATTAGAAATCTTGTGGCAATATGTAGAGCCAACCTCAACACAATGTTCATGAAGTGAAGAGAGAAGAAAAGTTTTAAATCATACAGGATAGCAAAGATGATAGCATCGTTAACATTACAATTGAGTAAAGGACCAGTAAAACATAAAATTCTTTTACCATTAGCATCTGAGATAATACCACCACAACCCACCCTAGCATTCATTAACAGCATCAACGTTAAGCTTAAAAGAAAAAAAAAACCCTGAGGTTTTAGCCAAAAGTACATTTAAGAACATTACAAATACTAGCTCCCTCCAAATTAATGCCTAAATCAGTTGTTGCATTACCTAATTTATGGAAATTCTTAGTCAAAAGTAATTTAGTAGAATACAGGGTCACGATCTTATATTTAACTTTCTGAATAAGTCTATTATGATTCATGGCCACCCCATTGAAGAAGGAATTATTCCTATCCAACCATAAAAACCAAAGGATGAGAGAAGGAATAATGTTTTTAATATGGCCTCCAAAATTAACAAACCAACTGTTAAGTATACAGTAAATAGAAGCCTTAGCATTCAAATAATTTAAATGCAAAATATCATTAAAGTAAGTCCAAACTTTAATAGCACAAGGACCAGAAACAAACACATCATGTATATTATCCATGTGAAAACAACATTGACATTTAGAAGGGAGGATAAACCCACATTTAATCAAATTATCATTAGTAGGGATAAACTTATATAAAATATGCCAAATAAAAAAAGAATTAGTAGAGGGAATACCTTTATGCCAAATCATCTTAAAAATCTTGGAGGTCTCATGCTTAAATATAAAAGAATGCCAAGCCTCCTTTAAACTAAAGTAACCATCTTTCGAGAAGGCAAAAATCTGAACATCAATAGGGTAATACTTAAAGGTATATGTAAGATTTTCTGAATAATAAAATTAGTTAGCAAACTAGATAGTTTCTCAACATCCTAAACATTGTCATTAAAAAATCCATTAACCTTCAAAGGGGCTATGGAACAAGTATTATGGATAGAATCAATAGATTGCCCCCCCCCCCCCCCCCCAACCACTGATCTTGCTTTGAGAGAGAGAAAGCTAGAGAGAGAGTGTCTGAGGAAATTAAAGTTTGGTTCGTTGAAATTCAAATATTCAAATCCGCAGGAATCCCCCAAGATTGGATGTTGTCGGAGATTCACTGGCCGTCTCCGGTCGGTGGATCTAGGGATGTTTGTCAGGTACCTAATGGAGGTTCTCACGTACCAAGAAAGGTATTTTCTTCATCCCCGCCGGCATTCGGAGATGGAAACCTATTTTTGCTCAAGCCTTGAAATAGAAAGTCAGAACTGGTATGCCGTTAATTATTAATGAGGGTGGACTGTTAAGTTCATCTAAAATAATTCCATATGTTATTGGCAAAGGAAAAGATTTGATGGTTGAAGAATCTTTTAATTTTCAGTTGAATAATGAAATTTTCTTATTTTGAGGAAAAATGGAGATGTTCCTCCGTATGGAATGATGGGTGTGAAAAATAATGGAGAGAATAATATGAAGATGGAGAAACCTTCTATTTTGCAAGGATCTACTAATGAAGATATCGGAGGAAACAATTCAAATATGCAAGGAACTAATCTTCCTATAGGATGTTCTATTGAAGAAACAGATGCATGGTGCTCTGGAAATGCTATGCTGAATGACTCTGATTTAATTAGAGTTCGTGAATGTAATCCAAGAGAATTGGGAATGTGCAAGGATTCTATGAATAAGATTAAAGCTAGACCGATGCCATCTTACCAGCAGAATGTGTGGAGCAAGAAGGAACACATTAAAGTTCATAACTTGGACCTTGGAGAATTTCTATTGGAAGATGGTTCCACTATGAAATTGCATATGGAGAACAAGTTAGAGAACTCTAGAAAGATTCAAAACTCCCTAGTTATAAGAGTTTTTGGAAGCAATGTTCCATTTCCAGTGGTAAGCACTGAATTAAGAAGGCAATGGTCCCCCTTTGGGAAATTTCATCTCACCATGCTTGGATTGGATTGGGTTCTTTGCTCATTCCATGAAAAATCAACTCTGGAAGCTGTATTTTCAAGTGGGCCTTGGTTTATCAATGGAAAGATTATTGGGATGGATTGATGGTTGCCTAGTTTCTCTCCTTCTTCCTTAAAAGGTTTATCGGCTCCTATCTGGATTAGGATTCCTAACCTTCCTTTACAATGTTGGGATGAAATCAACATTTGTAGAATTGCTTCTATGATTGGCAAGCATTATATGATTGATGGAAACATGTTCCAATGGAGGAGAAGGGAGTTTGGTAGAGTGTGTGTCCGTATCAATTTGGACACACAATTACCTCTTGGAGTTTGGGTGGAAGGTAGAAATGGAAGATTCTTTCAGAAAATAAAATATGAAAGATTTCCAAATTTTGCTTTGCTTGTGGTAGAATTGGTCACTTGATGAATGGATGCCTAGAAAATGGTTTGAAGGAGGACTCTCTACAGAATAAAGCTGTGAAATCTTCTAATCCAATGGAAACAGGATTATCAGTTCTGAAGACCATAACAGATGGTATAAATGCTAATGTTTCTCAAGATGATTATGGACCTTGGTTGCAAGTCAACTATGGAAGAGGAAAATTTAAAAATAATAATTTTAAGAAGGCTCTCCCACGGTTCAAGAAACAATGGATAAATAAAAATTCTAGTAGAAATGCTATTAAACCAAGACATGTTCTTAATAATGTAGAGAATGAAACTTTGGTGAAGGCAACTTGTATACAGAACAATATTGCTGAAGAAGTCATTGTTGCTGAGATGCTGATGGTTCAAGAGAATTCAGAAATTTCAAATTCTGTCATTTCAGAGAATGGTATGGCATCCTTATCTTCTAATATTGTTAATTCTAATAAATTTAGTATATTAGATGAGTTGGTGGAAGATGGAGAGATTGTTACTAATGAAGAAGAAACTGTCAATGTGGTGGAAGAAATGGTTGATTTAAATATAATTGAAGAAAAAGTTCTCAAGTCAGTTATCCAGGAAATGAAGGAAAACATTGATTTCAAGGAAGAAAGCACTTCCAATGTTAAGAACAGGGGTTCTAAACAATTAAAAAACTTGGGGCCTATTAATTTGTTCCCGAGAAGTAGAAGAGTGGATGTTGTTTGTAAAGATAAGGCAGATTATAAGGCGGGGACTTTCTCCCATTAATCTATGAATTCTTCAATTTTATTTTTGAATTGTAGAGGAGCTAGAAAGAGGGCTTCTCTATACTTAAAGGAGGTGGTTAAGGAGCAAGGAGGTGATTAAAATTTATGATTATTTTAATTTTCCTATCAGTTATGCTAATTTGATAGTTTAATGTGTCACGGGACCTATTCTCTTCTTATTAATGGTTCGTACTCAAAGTGGATTGAAGCCAAAAGTGGATTCCGCCAAGGATGCCCCCTTTCCCCTTTTTTATTTGTGATGTGTGCACAACTTCTTTCCAACGCCCTCTTTCAGAGAGGGAGATCTATAGGGGTTGGTGTTTCTTCTAATGGGCCTAAAGTTTCTTATCTTTTGTATGCCGATGACAATATAGTTTTCTCTAATAATCAATTAAAGTCGGTCAAGATTGTTAAAGAGATTCTTATGGACTTCTGTGGATGCACGGGTCAAAGGATGAATTTGCAAAAATCTTGCATCCTTTTTGGATCATCTTTGAAGACAAGAAGGAGGAAGAAAATATGTAAAGCAATGAAATTTTCAGAGCTTAAAGAATTCAGTTATTTGGGAATTAAGGTGATTCTATGGAGATTGTCTAAAGCTGACTACCAATTTCTTACTGATAAAACAATGAGTATGCTTGGAGTTTGTGGTGGTAAGCTCATCTCTGTTGCTGGGAGAATTTCATTGGTAAAATCTGTGTTATTATCTTACCCAACCTTTCATTCTAACAATTCTTTGGTTCCCAAACAAGTGCTGTATGAAATTGATAAACTATGCAAAAAATTCATCTTGAACAAATGTGATGGTAATGCAGATCTTCACTATGTTAGTTGGAACCTTATGTGCAAACGGAGAAAATGGGGAGGACTGGGCATCAATTCTTGTTCAAAGAAACCTGGGCCTTTGAGGGCAAAGTTAGCTTGGAGATATATTCAAGAGAAAGAGTCCCTAATGCATAAGTTTTGTTTCCCAAATTTGGGAGAATTTTGGAGGAAGAATCAGCTAGGAGAAGTGGATCAGTTTCTTTGAAATTGATCTGCAATGGGAGCGAATACTTGAAACCTATTGTCAGGTGGACTATTGGTAATGGCAAAGCTATCAATGTATTTGAAGATATTTGGGTTTTGGATAAAAGCTTTATGAATTGGCCTACTTTTGTCAACCCAATGGAAGGAAGCAGCTTAAAGGTGGATAGTTTCTTAAAAGATGGAGATTGGAATACTATCAAGTTGAAAGAGTTCTTCAGGGATGATTTAATTAATCTGATCACCTCTATTGATATGCGGAATGGTGAAGATAGTTTAGCTCTTATGTATAATATCTCAGGAAAAACCATAACAGCACTAGCAGTTGAAGCTATAGAAACTAAAAAAAATAGAGGATTTTGCTTGGTTTTGGTTTAATAAAGTAAAGTTAAATCCGATAGTGAATTTATTTTGGTGGGGGCTAATCAACAATGCAATACCAACTTATCATTTTCTTTGTTATAGGAGATTGCAAGGGTATGATATGTGTCCTAGAGGGTGTGAGGAAGTTGAGAACATTGATCACGTCATATTTAGGTGCAGGAAGACTGATGAGGTGATGGTTGTTTTAAACAAATAGGGATTCGACATTCCAAAATTTACCTCGTTGGAAGCTTGCTTCTTATGGCTGGATTCGCAAAACTCCTGGATGAAGAGTTTATTTTGTAATGCAATATATCATTCCTGGAAGGCAAGGAATATATGTTCATGAAGGAAAAAATTACAGTTCGGTGATGTCTGCTTCTGATGCAGTTTGTAGTTCGGCAGTTTTAAAGACTCTAAGCTGCTCAAATTCAAGTATTGAGGGTGCTAATCAACCTCCTTGATTGCTGAACTCTTGGCATTCTCCTCCACCTGCTTGGATTAAAGTAAACATAGATGCTGCTCTTCACAATACATACAAGGCTGGAATCTGAGGAGTTTTTAGAGATCATTATGGGAGGTTTTTGTTGGCCTTCAGAAAGCCACTTACTCACTGGGATGCAGCGACAGTAGAACTTCAATCCATCCTTGCTATTAAGCTAGTGATTAAAGAATGGATACTATACTACAAAGGTCTTATCATTGAAGGGGACAACATGAATGTGATTAATTTCATTAAGGAGATGGTGAAGAAAGGTGGTAATGAATCGATTGACCTCACTTTTATTAAAGATTTTGATTTTGTTGTTTTTAATTGTGTAGATAGGGGAAGCAATAAGTTAGCTGATCTTTGTGCTAACTTTTCTTGCTTTAGCTCTTTTCTTTGGAATGATGTTACTTTGAGCGATATCCCTCCTTCCTTCAATACTATGTTAGAAAAGGAGTCGGATGCTTGTAGAGAGTAAGGCTGTTTTTTTTTTTTTTTCTCCTTATTAATATAACTCTTTAGCTTTTCTATTCAAAAAAAAAGGAGGAGTGTTTTTTATTGGTCTATTGGAGACTAAAATTTCCTATTTTGATAGGAAGGATGTTGATCATCTTATTTTAAGTGAATGGGATTTTGTTCAAGTTCCTTCAGATGGCTTATCAGGAGGAATTCTTGTGTTGTGGAAATCAAGTTTTACTGGATTTCATTTGTTGGAGGCTTCTTCACAGCTTATTATTGGAGATTTGGAGGTACCAAACAAAGGCAAATGAAGGATTGCCACTATCTAGGATGTCTTTGGGAGAGCTTGGAAAATTATTCCTCCAAGGAAACCAAATTGGAGTTGATCGAATTCTTGAGAGGCTTCATAGATGCCTCTTAAACTCGGTTGCTTTGAACACTTCTAATCAGTTTGTGGTTAGGCATTTTGCTCGTGTGGCCTCAGATCATTATCCAATCCACCTAAATCTCATGAGTCATCATGCTTCTAAAAAGGTATTGAGGTTTGAAGACATTTGGGCTTCTAGCAAGGCTTGGGCTATAATGGTTAAAAGCATATGGAATAAAAAATGTGAAGGTAACTTTTCTCAAATTCTAAATACAAAGATGAAGAAGACTTTAAAGGCATTATTCTATTGGAGTAAAGCAAAAATGAAATGCTTAACCACTTTGAAAGGAGATCTACTGAAACAAATTGAAGATTTACAAATGAAGAAGGTGAAAGATGGGTTTCTCTCGGAACATGATTGCTGGGTACTCAAAGTAAAAGTGGAAGAGCTTAATTCTACTCTTGCTAGATTGGAGACTTGGTGGAGACAAAGAGCAAAGGTAAAGTGGATGATGGAAGGAGATCAAAATTCTAATTTTTTTCCAAACTTTTGCTTTGGATTGAAGGAACTCTAATTTTATAACAAAAATAAAAAATGAAAATGGAGTGATTGTTGAGGATTAGCAATGTATTTAGAATGTGATGATCAATTACTTCAAAGAGAAATGGAGAAATAGAGAATGCAATATGGAAAATTTGCCTAATCCGTGGAAGTCCCTTGATGATGAAGACAGATTTTTTCTGGATAAAACTTTCTTGTTAAAAGAAGTTGAGGATGTGATCAAGCTCAGCGGCAATAATATATCCCAGGTAATGATGGTATTACCTTCTCCTTTTTAAAAGCTTATTGTGATATTATTAAGAATGACTTTTGGAATGCTATCAATGCTTTTTTTAGTGTCTTCGGTTATGGATTCTAAATGGAAGGAAACCATTATAGTGCTTATTCCTAAAGTCAATAATCCTTTGGTTCCTCCCAACTTTAGACCGATTAGCTTATATAACATAGTTTATAAAGTAGCGGCAAAAGTTTTAATGAACAGGATGTCTTCTATCTTCCCAAAGTTAATCTTTGAAGAACAACCTGCATTTTTGATAGGTAGAATTCTCTCAGATCAAGTGCTTATTGCCCAAGAGGTTTTGCATAAATTTAGACATTCTCAATCTTCTAAAGGATTGGTTGCTTTCAAAATAGACATTGAACATGCCTTTGATTCAATGGGATGGCCTACCTTAAGGAAATCCTTGAAGTATTTTGTGAAAGTGCTCTGATGGCACTACAAAGTTCATTAGGGATGTTAGACCCTTATGAACTGACCCAAGGCTGAAAAGAGAGAGGTGAATTGGTTATTAAAGATCTTTAAACAAAAATAATAATTATCTCAAACCAAAATCACCACGAAGAAATCAACGATGCGGAAATTAAATGCAGAAGTAATAAAGGAAAAAACACACACCAAATTTATAGTGGTTCGGTCAAACCTTGACCTACATCTACTCCTTGGAGGCACCCTCCAAGTATTGCACTAAACTAAGTGTCTCTCCTTTAGCCCCCACAGTTAGGCAGAGAAGCCCTTACAAAATCACTTCCACCTTCCCCGATGTGGCAGAGTCGCCGAGTCCTTTGACACCAAAGAGATATTTTTCTTTGGTGAACTTCCCACGAGACAAGCCTTGAATCCGATGGTATTCAGGTGCGAGCTTGCCGGAGCAACTGTGTGGAACCCCCTCCACACTCACTTGAGTCCCCCCTCACAGGATCTTCTCCCTCTCTCAAACTCCACCCTTTCTTCACTCCCTTTCAAGCTCTCTCTTCAAGTTTCCCCCAAAAGAATGAAGTCACAATTGCTGCCAAAGACACCTATAAAGTGCCTTGTCATTGCTTAAATAGAAGAGCTAAAAACAAGCTCATTAATGCAAGTTGCCGACATTATCGTCCAGGACGATACTAATATAGTGATGTATGTTCAGTGCAATTTAAGCCCAATCAGCTGGGACGATTTGAGATGATTAAAAGAAATTTGTTCATATCATCCAGGAGGATAATATATCATCCTGGATGATCAGAACAAATCGTGGAATATCATCCTGAACATCGCCCTGAAAAATAGTTATCCGATGTCCAATCATCTAGCATATCATCCCAGACAATTTTGCGATCGTCCAAGATGATTTGACCGTGAAATCAAGTCATAATTTCTTTCCTTAAATTCTAGAGAAATTTTGAAAAAATTGACCTGGATCGTCCTGGATGATATTTTATAGTTTTGGATGATCCACCTGGATGATGTCCAAAAATAGGTTATTTCTAAATAGATCTGGTGGCAGATTCTTTCTGAATTTATCCTATCATCCTGGCCGATACAAAATCATCCAAGATGATGTATTTTGCATAATGACGGCTGCTTTAATGAGGATGCCCTAATTAGGGTTTCTACTTTTGAACTGATCGTCCAGGATGATATAAAATCGTCCTGGATGATGTAACCAAAAATAGAAATGTTTAGGGAACAACAAAAAGTCTTCTAAGCTATAAAACATCAGTAGCCACACCAAATATAATTGACTCAAGAAAGGAAAAAGTGTACAAACTAACTCAGACCTAGTCTACCTAATCTTGAGCGGGTTCCAAATTGCAGTCTGATCCTGTGGACCTAAAATGTTAGTAAAAAAGGTCGTTATAGAGAAATAAGAATGTTTGATATCATCAAAATCATAAACTATAGATCTGTAACAATCTCCCCCTTTTTGATGATGGCAAACATTTCAATTTAAATTTTCAAAAAGTAAACCCACTCTCCTAATCTCCCCCTCACTAGAATATAACTTTAAAAATTAGGGGAGATAAAAATATTTTTGTTATTTTTAAATTTTTTGAAAAAAAAGAGATACAAACAGTACGAAAATTCAACAAAGTTACCTCTTGGTTTTAATCAAAAACTTAGTATAATTGTATTGACAACGCATAGCCCAGAAAATGTTACAAATTTAGAATTTGATAATCCAAACTCAAGTTCTCTAAAAAAGGCAAAAAAAAAAATTAATTCAATATCTAAATCAAGGAATAAATGAGAGAAAGAAACAATCATTTTTCAAAAAACTCCTTCCATAAAATATATCTAATAGAAGATCAATGCACGAATTGTTGAATCAAGAATCAAGATTTTCAAACTCAAGTATCGAAAGTATCAAGGGTTTTCTTAAGTTTTTAAGAAGTATAAGAATGGTAAGCATCAAACTTTGTGGGCTCATTTTATACCTCTTAAAAATTGGTTGGCGCACTGCGCATCTTTTGATACACTTTGTGTATTCTATTTTTCCATTTTGGCATCTTTGCGCATCTTTTATTTTTGGCATCATTGGACAATTTTTTTTAATATGCTACCTTTCTGAAATTTTAAAAACAAAAGTAAACACATTCTATTGACACAATGAACTACTTGATTAGGAAAATTATGAGGTAAATTCAACAAACTTGCCAAAGTTTCCTATGCGATAGATAAAATGTAGGGAGATAAAAAAAGTTCAGTTTCAAAATCTAATTTAAAATATGATGAAGATTTTAAATCAAAAGAAGAATAACCTCTATAAGGAAACTGAGATTGAAAGTCAAAATCATGAGTTTCCTTCCTTTGACTGTTTTTAGAGAAGTCAAACATAATCTTCATAAGAATTCGAGAAAAAATAAGTGGTAGGTTTTTCATTTTTAGAAATGTGATGTGTGTGTTGATCAGAGAAAAGACACATAAAAATTTAACGAAAAAAGAAAAGTAAGAATAATAGAAAAAAAAATAGAAAATCACAAAAATAAAAGGACAAACAAAACATGTAAGCATAAAAACTAACAAAGGTTTAAGCACCATCTTGCTCCTGGTCGAATGCTTCAGAGACTAGGTCTGCCCAAGAGATTTTTTACTTTCCATTATTTTCCCAATTTAAAATTTGCTTTGCTTTACCCTTTTCTTGCGCAGGAAGAATTTTCAAATTAGGGCACTGATTTTTTATATGTCCAGGCTTCCTACATCAAAAGCAAATAATGTTAGAAGAAATATTAACATCCTTACCATTTTTACCTTTCTTTCATTTTTATTGATGCTTATGCATTGGTGAGCTTTTTAATTTGCTTGTCAAGTCATTGCTTTCGTCACCAACTAAGGTATCTTTTTCTGTCTCTTCAGCTTTTAGAACAATCGTTTCACCTGCATCTAAAAGTCTTTGACCCAAACTTTGCTCGTAGGCAATGAGTGAGCCAATTAAATTATCAATAGAATAATCATTCAAATTTTTTGATTCATAAATAGCAACAATTTTATCTTCAAACTTATCCAGTAGACAATGAAGAATTTTGTTAACTTTTTCAAAAATTGAAAATTCTTTTCCTAAAGCATACAATGATGTCACAATTTGAATAAACCTGGTATACATGTCTAAGATCGTCTCATAAAGTTTCATGGAAAACAGTTCAAAATCATGCATTAACATATTCAACTTGGATTGCTTGATTTCACTAGTGCCTTCATATATGGTGTGTAGTTTATCCCAACTTCCTTACCAGTAGTGCACGTGGATACTAACATAAAATCTTCAAAATTTAAAGCAAAGAAAATGTAGTTTAAAGACTTTGCATTAAATTGAGCATCAATTTATTCATCTCTATTCCATTAACTAAAAGGAATGTCAGTTTTAACTCCATCTACAACACGTGATGGTAATGTAACCAGTTAAAATCATATGCCACATACAAAAATCAATTGATTGCAAAAAAATAGACATGCGAATTTTCCAAAAATCAAATGTAATATTTTCAAACAAAGGTGGTATGGTGATTCAATAACCTTATGTAATATTATGAATTGAAAAATTAGCCATGGATCAAAATTCAAAGCTTTTAAAAACTTAATTTGTGAAAACGGCTCTGATACCACTTGAAAGTGCTCTGATGGCACTAGAAAGTTCGTTAGGGATGCTAGGCCCTTATGAACTGGCCAAAGGCTAAAAAGAGAGAGGTGAATTGGTTATTAAAGATCTTTAAACTAAAATCACCACGAAGAAATCAACGATGCGAAAATTAAATGCGGAAGTAATAAAGGAAAGAACACACCAGATTTATAGTGGTTCAGTAAAACCTTGACCTACGTCCACTCCTTGGAGGAACCTTCCAAGTATTGTACTAAACTAAGTGTCTCTCCTTTAGCCCCCATAGTAAGACGGAGAAGCCTTACAAAATCACTTGCACCTTCACCGGTGCGGCAGAGTCTCCGGGTCCTTTGACACCAAAGAGATCTTCTTCTTTGGTGAACTTCCCTTGAGACAAGCCTTGAATTCGACAGTATTCAAGTGCGAGCTTATCGGAGCAACCGTGTGGAACCCCCTCCACACTCCCTTGAGTCCCCCCTCACAGGATCTTCTCCCTCTCTTAAACTCCACCCTTTCCTCACTCTCTTTCAATCTCTCTTTTCAAGTTTCCCACAAAAGAATGAAGCTACAATGGCTGCCAAAGATGCTTACAAAGTGCCTTGTCATAGCTTAAATAGAAGAGCTAAAAACGAGCTCATTAATGCAAGTTGCCGATATTATCGTTCAGGACGATTCTAATATAGTCATGTACGATCAGTGCAATTTAAGCACAATCAACCGAAACGATTTGAGGCGATCAGAAGAAATTTGTTCATATTGTCCAGGACGATAATATATCATCCTGGACGATCAGAACAAATCATGAAATATCGTCCTGAACATCGCCCTAAAGAATAGCTATCCGATGTCCAATCGTCCAGCATATCGTCCCAGACAATTTTGCGATCATCCAGGATGATTTGACCGTGAAATCAAGTCATAATTGCTTTCTTTAAATTCCAGAGAAATTTTGGAAAAATTGACCTGGATCATCCTGGACGATATTTTATAGTCCTAGATAATCCACCTAGATGATGTCCAAAAATAGGTTATTTCTAAATAGATCTGGTGGCAGATTCTTTCTGAATTGAGCCTATCATCCTAGCCGATACAAAATCATCTAGAACGATGTGTTTTGCATAATGACGGCTGCTTTAATGAGGATTCTCTAATTAGGGCTTCTGCTTTTGAACTGATCGTCGAAGATGATATAAAATCGTCCCGGATGATGTTACCAAAAATAGAAATGTTTAGGGAATAATAGAAAATCTTCCAAGCTACAAAACATCAGGAGCCACACCAAATATAATAGACTCAAGAAAGGAAAAAGTTTACAAACTGACTCAGACCTAGTCTACCTAATCTTGAGCTGGTTCCAAATTGCAGTCTGATCGTGTGGACCTGAAATGTTAGTAAAAAAGGTCGTTATAGAGAAATAAGAATGTTTGCTATCATCAAAATCATAAACCATTGATTCGCAATTTTTTTGGTTTCCTTCCAAGTTCTCTAGTCTTATTATGGAATGTATTCAAGATTCAAAATCTTCAATCCTTATCAATGGCTATCTTTCTAATTGGATGGAAGGGAAGAGTGGCTTTAGACAAGGTTGCCCCTTGTCTCCTTCTCTTTATATACTTTGTTCTCAACTACTTTCAAATGCATTGAAACAAAGAGAAGACAATATTGGAATTCAGTTGTGCTCTAAGGGTCCAAGACTTTCTCATTTGTTGTATGCAGATGATGTAATCATCTTCTCGGTAACAAAAGTTAAGATGGTTAAGGAAGTAAAATCTATTTTGAAGAAATTCTGTGGATGGTCTGGTCTACGTATCATCTTCAACAAATCTAGCATGATTTTTGGTAAGATGGTTAATAGAAGGTCGAAGAAATCAATTACTCGAATCATGGGATTCAAGGTTTAAAAAGAATTGACTTATCTTGGAATAAAGTTAGCCACTAGAAGACTAGCTAAAGAAGATTTCCAATTTATCATTGACAAAGCATTGAAGATGACAAATATTTGGGGAGGAAGGATTATTTCATTGGCAGAGAAGATCTTATTGATTAAAACAACTCTTTTATCATACATTATATTTCATTGTACACAGTCTTTAGTTCCTAAGAGTGTGCTTGATGAAGTTGACAAAATTTGCAGAAATTTTATCTGGAATAAATCTAATGGTAGAAATGGTATTCATTATGTCAATTGGAACTTAATGTGTTTACCATTGGCTTATGGATGAAGAGGGCTTCACTCTTGCTCTAGTATTGTTGGACCCTTGAGAGCTAAATTGTCTTGGAGATACATGTAAGAAAAGGAGTCATTGCTGCACAAAACTCTATTTTCAAAATATGGAAGTGTTCTGGATAAAGGAGTTTCAAAGTGGATGGGATCTTCTTCATGGAAGATCTTATCTGATGGAGGTAAATCTCTTAAACCTATTATTAAATGGAATGTTGTCAATGGAGTAAACATTGATGTTTTCAATGACACATGGATCTTAGACAAGAGTTTAAATAAATGGCCAACTTTTGTTATTCCAAATGATGATAGCAGATTTTTGGTTTCAAATTTCATCACTGATGGTAGAAGGAATGTAGAAGCTATTAGAAACCTCATGGGTACTGATCTTGTTAACTTAATTTCTCAAATTAAGATTAACACTGATTCTTTTGAAGATAAAAGAGTGTTAAATTATCAATTATGTGGTAAATTAATTTCTACTATGATAGTTGAACAAGCTGTTAATCTAATGGACAGTTAAAAATATTGGAGCTAGATTAAGAAAGCCAAGTTGAATCCAAGGGTGGAAACTTTTTGGTGGAGGATTTTCAATGATGCCATTTCCACTAACAAGCTGCTGGTATATAGAAAATTGCTTAAATGCTATCTTTGTCCGAGAGATTGTTTAGAAGAAGAAGTCTTAAATCATGTTACGGCTAAATGCAAAAAACTAAAGGAAGTTTTTCTTCAAATTGAAAAGTTGGGATTTCATATTCTTGCTTTTGATTCCTTCTTGGAATACAGCAACTGGATGTCTAATCAATGCTCATTCATGGTGAATCTATATTTCAATGTGGTATTCTTTAATTGGAAACCTAGGAACAATTTGATTCATAATGATAAAGAAGACAATTCCATAATTATTGGTGCTAATGCATTGAGCTATTCATCAACTATGGCTCAAGGATCTATTATTTTATCGGTAAATGTGATGCTAACCAGTCATCAAGGCTGTCCAATATTCATTGGTATCCCCCTCCACCCGATTGGCTTAAGTTCAATGTGGATACACCCCTTCTATCTTATTATAAAGCTGGAATTTGAGGTGTGATTAGTGATCACCAAGGTAGATTTCTATTGGCCTTTGGCAAACTGTATGTTCATTGGGATATTTCTACTATGGAGCTACTTGTTACTCAACCAATCAAGGAGGTGATCAAGGATTGGATGTTCAAATATAAGGGCGTTATAATTGAGGGAGATAATGCTAACGTGATGAGGTTCTTGCAAAATTCAAAATAGTCCTCAAAATATGGTAACATTCACTTTTTCAAGGGTTTCTTCAAATTAATTTTAATTATGTTGATAGAAGATGTAATAAGTTAGTGGATTTATGTGCTAACTATGGGATTACGAGTTCTTTAATTTGGGAAGATTTTACCATGGATAAGATTCCTCCTCTCTTTATGTCTATATTAAAGGAGGAGTCTAGTGTGGTAAGTTCTTAGTTTGTTCCTTTTTTAATTTTTAATGCAATTTTTTGCATTTCCTTCAAAAAAAAAACCATTGATCTTGCTAGAAGAAAATATTCCTACAACAAAGATCCCAATTAATAAAAGGTTCAACCCCTCCATTTGAATTTGCAAAGATGTTGCCAAACTTTAGAATTACCTTTACTATAATAAACCATGGAGGGATGTTTTCCCCCATAATACTTAGCATTCATAAACTTGGCCTAGAGTGGTCGAATTAGAATGAAAATTATATTGTAATTTATAAGAAAATGAATAAGCCAAATCCTTCAAAGAATTACAACCCAAAGCCCCTTCAACCATAGTACCACAAGAGTTAACCCACGAAGACCAGTGGATTTTAGAATTGGTACAAGCCCCTCTCCAAAAAACTTATTCAAAATCCTCTCAATCCTATTACAAACAACCTAAGAGGGAAATAAAGTTTGAAAACTATAAGTAGGGATAGAACAAAGAAAACTTTTAATAAGTTTTAACCTACCACCAAAGCTCAAAAAATTGGAATCCTAAGACAAAAGCCTGTTCTGCACAACAAAAATTAAATCATCAAAAAGAGATGAAATCTTTCTACTCTTGTACAAAGGAACTCCTAAATACTTTAAAGGCAAACAAACATGGATGAAATTGATTAAATCCTTAATTCCTTTGATGCGTTCGAGAGAAACTTTTTTAGCAGTAATAAAAACACACTTATTTTTATTAAAAGAGAGGCCACTAACTAATTCAAAATGTTTAAAGAAATTCAAAAGCCTATGAATCTGATTCTTAGAGGCATTTGTAAAAATAATAAAATCATCTGCAAAGCCTAAATGTGAAATTTCAAGCCCACCTAAAGTTCTAAAATAAAGACAAGGGTGATTTTCAAAAGGATCAGCAAGCCCTCTTTAAAGATACATAGCAGCAATAATAAAGAGGGTTGGAGAAAAGGGATCCCCCTATCTCAGACCATGAGAGACCTTAAAAATACCATTGGCCTTACTATTAATAATTATAGAAATATAACGACTTTCAATACAAAGATTAACAATATTCATAAAATTAAAATCAAAACCAAATAACTTTAAAATCTCATAAAGGAAATTCCAATCAATATTATCATAAGCCTTTACAATATCAAGTTTCAAAATTATGTTACCACCTCTAGTCATAATATCCAAATCTTGACAAAATTCTTGAGCCAAAAGGATATTTTCAGAAATAGCACGCCCTTTAACAAAACCCATTTGGAAAGGGCAAATAATTTTAGGCAAAAGAGATGTTAAATGATTCATCAACATTTTATAAAGCAGTTTATAAAAAAAAGAGCACAAACTAATGGGTTTAAAATCATTCCAAGTAGTACTAAAAATATTCTTAGGAAAAAGCACAATAGAGGTAGCAGTAAAAAACTTAGGAATTACATTACCATCAAAAAAGTCAATAACAACAAAGAAAAGCTCATTACCAATTATATGCAAAGTTTTCTGAAAAAATCTAACCATGAAACCATCAGGGCCAGCTACCGACTTACAATTCATAGCAAAAATATTATCTTTAACTTCATCAAAAGAAGGAGATTTAGACAAGAAAATATTATCATCATGAGAGATAATAGGAGGAATAATATAAGGATTATCAATAATAGCAGGTTGAAAATTTTATTCATATGATTTTGGAAATGCAGCCCAACCAGGTTTGCAATTTCATCGTCATCCATAGTAACCAAACCATCAGGATGATTAATTTTATGGATGTAATTAATAGTGTGTTTCCACCTAACCAAGGTATGAAAATATTTCATATTATTATAACCTTCAACTAGATGTTTTATAGCCACTTTTTATTTCCAGAACCTTTCCTCATGAGCTTATACTTTAATGAGACCATCCTAAGCCTCCCTCAAAAGATAGAAATTAGCCTATGAAGGAACTAAAATACATTGATTCTCCTAAAAAGTCACTATAACTTCCATAGTTAAAATGTTAGCAAAAAGATTTTTAAAAACATTTTGGTTCCACCACTTTAAAACAAACTTTAGCCTTTTTCAATTTAAACCATAATCTTCTCATATTCTGGTGCAAGTGATTTCAGGGTTTAAATGGGTCATTTGAGTTAAATATGTTGTAAATATGGTTTTATGAATTAGAATTTTAATGATAGCAAACATACCTATTTTTTCTACGACTGTCTTGCCCACTAACATTTCAGGTGAACAAGATCAAGTACAACTCAAGCCAGCTCAAGATTGGGTAGACTAGGCTGAGTCAGTTTGTAGTGTATTTTTTTTCTTTCTTGAGTCAATTGTAATCTTTGTGGTGTCTAATGCTAAATAACCCTGCACACACACACTTGGGTGATTTTTTTTATCGACTTAGAATTTTTTTATTTTACTGACATCATCCAGGATCCAAAAATCATCTTGGATGATAGGTCAAAAACAGAAACTCTAATTAGGGCATCCTGGATAAGGCAGCCGTCATTAAGCATATTGTTAAGGATGATTTTTGTATCGGCTGGGATGATATGCTCAAATCAGGAAAAATCATCTTGGATGATCGGTCAAAAACTAAAACCCTAATTAGGGCATCCTGGTTAAGGTAGCCGTCATTAAACATATTGTTATGGACGATTTTTATATCAGCTGGGATGATATGCTCAAATCAGAAAGAATCAGATGCTATATCTATTTAAGAAGTTTTAATTTTTAATCATCGTCTAGGACATCATCCTGGACGATGGGGTTCAATTATGCCTAAATTGATCTGGTGATTAAGTAAAGTAATTAAGGTTTATTGATTCGATCATATCATCCTGTATGATCGCAGGATTGGCAAGGACAATCAGTTCAAAAACCTTGGTTGCACTTGGATGACCAAAAATCATACATCGTCTGTTCAAAGTGATATTCTGGACAATTTTGCATTGATTTAAACTAATCAGCTAGGATAATCATGAGATCAGCTTGGATGATCAAGTCATTTTGTTTTCGTCCAGACTACTATCCAGGGTGATGTTCTGGATGATATTCCCTTGTTTGTACTAATCATACAAGATCATATATTATCATCCTGGATGATAGGAATAAAAAATATTCTAATCATCCCAAGTTGTCCGGGCCGATTGAGCTTAATTTGTACTGATTGTATAGAACGATAGCAATATCATCATGGACGATAAAGTCAGTTCCTGAAAATTTATTTAAAGGACTCGTGTTTTCTCAAGCATAAGCATCCTTTTCTGCTATCTTCACCTGAGAGAGCCTAAAGGAGAGGAAAAGAGAGGGAGGAACTTGTGAGGGGGAGCTTGTGAGAGGGATTCACAAGGGTTGCTCCAAACAAGGGTATAAGGTGTCTTCTCCAATCATCATTCCTCATTCTTGGAGGCTCAAGGGAGGTCTTCTTTAGTAATTGATCAAGATTCTCTGGCATCTTCAGGAAGAAGCAAAAGGAGTCGATTCTCTGCCATACTGCGGTCAGCGGAAAAGAGGTTTTGTAAGGGCTTCTCCGTCTTACTATGGGAGCCAAAGGACAGTCAGTGAGTTTAGTTCAATACTCGGAGGGCGCCTCCGAGGAGTGGATGTAGCTCGTGTTGATCGAACCGCTATAAATCTTTGTGTTCATTTTTTTCTTTCATATTTACTTTTTCTGAACTTTGATTATCATTGTGGTGAATTTTTGTTTAAGTTTTGAGTTTTTGATTGAAAGAATTTTTTTAAAACACCAATTCACCCTCCCCCCCCCCTCTTGGCTAGTCTCGGGCTTGTTCATAAGAGCTTAATATCCCTAACAAACTATCAAGTGGTATCAGAGCGGGATTCATAAAAACAAGTTTGAAAACTTTTTGAATTTTGATCCATGGCTAACTCCAGTAATCGTAATACTATGGAATGGTATTCTATTGCCAACCACCTTTGTTTGATAATATTCCTCTTAATTTTGGAAAACTTGCATGTCTACATTTTTGCAATCAATTGACTATCGCATGAGGATGCTTGTTAAGGATGGTTATACACCTCCAACTGGTAAACTTAATGGTGTTACTGTTCCACTTCCTTTTATTTAATGGGATATTGATGATAGAGATTTAGCTCAACTTAATACAAAATGTTTGAACTATTTTTTCTATACTTTAAAATATGAGGATTACATACGTGATTCAACTTGGACTACTAGTAAAGAGAACTGGGATAAATTGTGTATTACTTATAAAGGAACTAAGGAAGTTAAGCAATCTTGATTGAATATTTTATTTCATGACTATGAACTTTTTCGTATGCAACCTTATGAATCAATTTCTGATATGTATACGAGATTTACTCAATTTATCACATCATTGCATGCTTTAGGAAGAGAACTTATGAATTATGAAAAAGTCAATAAAACTTTAAGATGCTTGCCTTCTTCCTTTGATGCTAAGATTACTGCAATTATTGAATCTAAAGATTTAAATAATTATTCAATTGATGACTTACTTGGTTCACTTATTTCTTATGAGCAAGGGGTGAATTAAAGAAATCTTGATGTAGGAGAGAAGAAGAAGGAGAAAACTATAGCATTGAAGGCTAATGAAATAAATACCAATTCTTCTAGGTCTGAAAGCGATGATGTTGCCTTTATCACTAGCATTTCAAAAACTTCCTAAGAAAGAATCACATTCATCATTAAAAATGGAAAAAGCTAAGGATAACAAAAATTATAAAAAATCTTTTGATGTTGTATGTTTTGAATGTAGGAAACCTTGACATATCAAGGTAGTTTGTCCTACACTTAAGGAACACTCAAGCAAAGAGAAGGATGGAAACCTAAGTTAAGGAAGGATAAGAAGCGATTCCAAAAAGCATTCAGGGCAGAGTCTACATCAGACTCCTCTGAGACTGAAGCTGAAGAGGAGACAATAAACCTGTGCTTTATGAGTGACAATCATCTAGGTCAAAATGACCAAGAAGAGGTATGTGAATCAACTTATGATCAATTACATGAAATATGTGAAAACATTCATGCATCATATAGAAAACTTAAGAAAATATATGCTAGTTTGAAATTTGAGTTTTTGAATTTACAAAAAAAACATGTAGTCTAGATTAACGATCACCTCCAAATTGATAGCAATCACATGTCTTTACATGATGAGTTTGATGAATTAGCTATTGAGCATGATTCATTGAAAGCATATTACGCCTCACTTGAATCTGATTATAAGACATACATTGATAAATTTGATCATAGGGAGCAAAATTTCAGAGTTGATAAAGCAGGTTTACAAAGTGCTAACTCGAGATTTAAAAACTGAATTGAATGCACTTAAGAAAAATAGGATGGCACCTACACTTGATCTTAAGACAAAACCTAAGAAGAGGCATTATAACTCAAATAGATTAGTATATCCTTTTCCTGGTGTTAGATATTTTTCATGTGGCATGTTAGGATATATAGCAGACACTTGCAGCATTCACCATAGTATATATTGGGTGTGGAGACCCAAGTTGCATGTTTTACAACATCACACAAATGCATTGCATTCTTCTTTTCATAAGAGGGGACCCAAACCTATTTGGGTTCCTAAATTTGACGTTTGATGATTTTGCAAGTTTGCTCTCATAAAAGGCATCATAAGAGCATGTGGTAATTAGACAACAGAGGCTCACAGCTCATAATTGCAAAAATTTGCTGCTTAATAAAATTATGAATTGCAAGCTTCTACTTTGTTGATTTTATTGTCTGCATTAGTTTTTGTGTTTTTTTATCATGTTTGCTATTATAGTTTTGGTTCTTTTGCTTTATGATATGTTGCCTTGTTTTTGTTTTTGAAAATTTGTAGTCAAGGTTTTACATCTCTTAATCAGTTAAGGAGGGAAACATCGTTGATTGTTTCCATTTTCTCTAACTTCCTTTAGTGGTGTAATTTTCTTTTCCAAACAAATGTCTATCTCAAATCAACAACTGGACTACGCAATTAAAATCTTTTTCAATCTTGCTACAGTAATTTATCTTATATATATAACATTCAAAGTCTTTATTTTACCTTCAAATTTTTCAAAATCTTGTCGTTACATTTATCATATGATTTTTTTTTTTTTTTTTGTGATTCATTCTTCCTTATAATAGAGAGTGGGTTTTTTCTTCTTTAATATCTGGAATATATAATCACAACTGAGAGTATTTAAGAATTTTGGAAAAGGGATATAGCTTGCAAAATTAAATGAAAAAAGTGGTCAATGATGCATAAATCAAAAGATGAGCAAAGTCGCCAAATTGAAAAAAAAACAAAACAAAAAGTGGCCAATGATTCTAAAGTCAAAAGATGCACAAAGAGCGCCAATCAAGAGGCATAAAATGAGCCCATCAAAAGCAAGCTCATTCCCTTTCAAAATTTTTAAATCTTAGAAGAATTCATGTGTCACTTGATATTTTTAGAAGGCTTAATTTCGGAATTCATGATTTTAACTAATTACTTTGATATATTAATTTATAAACTATTTTTCTAACACCAAGTTTTGAATGAATTTCTTTTTCTTATCTAATTGATTTTTTAGATTTAGATCTTTGTTTTCAAAAGAAGTTTTGCCCTGGGAGAAGTCTGAGTTAGGGATAACAAGATCGGTTGTGTTACCAATTTTTTGGATTCCAACAATGTTAATTCATTGACTTATAAATCTTTAAAATCAATCACATGGAAAATTTATCATATTGAAGCTTTTTAAAATAAAAATATCCCTTATTTTTTATTAGTTTTTATGTCTTTTTTGTATCTTATTTTTTATCGTTTCACTTGATTTTAATGTTTTTAGGCCTTGTCTGATCGTCTTTATCCATTGTTTGATTTAAACTTTTTTTACATCATCCTTGATGATCAGTTCAATTCACTTCTAAAATCTATCTACTGGCTGTTCTGACCTTTCTTCTCATTATTGTTCTGGATGATGCATTATTGTTCTGGATGACTTGATCGTCTCCTGCTTGAACCATCTTTGATTGTCCTAGACGATTCTCTTTAGTCCTCGATGATGCCTTTACTCTTTACTCCATTATTGGTAATCATCTCGTACGATCCACCTTTTTGTCCTGGACGATACACGTGAAAATACGTTTAATAAGCCTTAAATTCAGCCGATATGATCCATTATTGAAGAATCATCCTAAATGATCCACCTATTCGTCCTAGATGATACACATAGTAGTGTGTTTAAACATTTTAAATTTGGTCAGTATGATCCATTATTATTCATCGTCATGGATGATCCACCTAATCATCGTAGATGATCTGCTTTTTCAACGGTCATCTGGATTGTCGCCTCGGGACGATCGCCTATGTCTAATCATCCCTGATGATACCTAATCATCCCGGATGATAAGATCGCCTTTTTGACCAATCATCCAGCCATAATCATTGCACCAAATCATCCTAGATGATTCTGCGATTGTCCTGGGCGATCCGACCGATTTTTTTAAATTTAGAACCCCTCAAACCATTTTTCTCACACCATCTCCTTCTACTAGCTTTCTACTTCCTCTTTTCTTGCTATTTGTGATCATGGCAGGAGGCAGGCGATCTCGCCAGGTGTCTGGCATTTCCTCGAGGACCACTTCAATCCCTCGATTCATGGAGGCGAATGATCAAGCTGCCTACAAATGCTATAAAATGGCCGGCATTATTGTTTCCCGATCGATTAACCCACACCACCTTTCCTATCCGGTACTTGACTTATTCACTCACACCTCTTTATGTTTCATTCTTACTCTCGTAATCCCCTTCAATTCTGAGCTTCTATTTAAATTCTTCATAAGACTTAGAATAAATTCTTTCTTTACTTCTCTTGGATCATATATGAATCGACGCCCTCGAGATCACATACCAGGACTGCATAGAATTCTTACAACTCTCCACCATAGGGGATAAGCTTCACACCCTATGTTCTGAACCTAATTATGACTAGGTTATGGCCAACCACTTTCTTCGTAACACCAATGCCCACTTTCATGTTGGAGAGACTAACTCTTTACTTAAAGATGCTAGGAAAATCCAGCACATCCTTCACACCTCAGTTATTCCCAAAGCTGGTGATCGTGTCCACATTATTCCTCTTCTTTCGATCACCAGCTTTTATATTTAGCCCATTACGAATTTAATGCTACTGATTTGAACTTCATTACATTGAATATCTAACCACTATTCATGAACTAGGACATAGAAGGAAGCCAAACCTAGCCCTAGGACATATCATTGCTCATGTCTTAGAATCCAAATATAACCTCCAATATCCTGCTCCTCCAAATTTCCAACCTACCTTCTACTCCAACAATTCCTTCATTGTCCTTCACCGTACTCATCTTCACCCGAGGGATGGGGAATCTCAAGGGGTAGAAGAGGAGAAGGCTCCCCCACCTATTCCTGCACCTGCTCCGCTTCGCCAGCACTCTCAACTAGATGAGCTGGTCGAGCGGTTCGACTAGTGGGAGGCACGCTTTGATACTTACATTGTTGCACATGACCGGCAGTATGCTAAGGACTTAGCCCTTTTAGAGCAACGACATGCTGAGGACTTAGCTCATTTTGACACCTACATTGTACACTAGTAGCAGCAGCATGACCTAAAATTACTAGATCGCCAAGAGGGGGGTGAATTGTGAAAATTTGTTGCAATAATTAAAATCCTAAGCAAGAGTTCTAATACTTCTTATGTATTTTTTAATTTTTAACAAGAAAACTTTAACTAATATGAAAAAAATTAATTGAACTCAACATGTAACATTGAAATTTTTTTTTCTTTCATAATTATCACCAAGCAAATATAATAAAAATAAAGTGCAAGCAAAAATAAAAAGCGATAAGGAAAAAGAACACCAGAATTTTATCGTGGATCAGTCAAACCAAGACCTACGTCCACTCCCTGGAGTCCTCCACTCCGGGAATTCCACTTCAAACTATGGTTCTACTTTTGCCCCCCTCGAAAAGGCGGAGAATCCCTCACAAGACTTACTTTAACCAACTCGGCGTGGTGGAGTGCCAAGCGCTTTTCTCACCCTCTAGGCGATGGCAACGTAACTTCTCATTTTTCTCCTTCCTGGTGAAGGCAGAGTACCTTCGAGGTCATAGATGTAGAAGAGTCTCTCGCTCAGAGAGCCTCCCACAAGTTCTTCTCGGGCAACAGGAGGAGCAAGATGCAGCAATAATGGAGCAACTGTGTGATCTCCCTCACAATACTTCTCCCTCGCCAAGCTCATCCTCTCCTTCCTCTCTCAAACCCTAAAAACTTCTCAAGAGCTCTATCCCAAGGATTCCTTCTCTAATCACGTTCTCCTCTTTCTATTTCTTACAATAAACATTACTTTTTGAAACTTAAAACAGTCTCCAAAATCCCTAAAATTTTCAAAGTAGTCATTAATATCATATAGTATGATAATACATCATACAGTACGATATGTATAACATTCTTCGTCCTGGTACTAAGGTTTATGAACAGTTTAAAATGAATCATACAATACGATAAAACATTATACAATACGAGACTTCACTCTTCTGTTCGTACAGGACGATAGCTAAGACGATCGAAACTCGTCTCTATTCATCATAGGGTATGATCAACTTCGTACAGTACGATTAGGCCAAATCAAGGGATCATCCTGGATGATCTCCTGGATAATCAAAATTAACCTCTATTCATCGTATAGTATGAACAGGTTTGTACAGTATGATGACCAATCAAAGATTAGTCCTTAATTTATTCCACTAATCACGGGTTAATTTAATTATATATTAAAATAAAATCGTACAATACGAACATAGTCGTATAGTATGAGAGGCTAATAGAACTTACTTAACTAATCTTGTGGCGACTAGGGTTTTCGATTTACAACACATCGTACAGTACGATATTGTTCGTACAGTACGATTAATTCACAGAAAATTATTTTCCAAGATCAGATCATACAGTATGATATAAAGTCATACAATACGATCAACAGAGAAAAATCTTCCTTTTTATTTCTTTAAAAAAACTCTCTCCCCCTATGTATGAGCATGGTTGCTCAAACTTACATGCAGTTTGTGGCCAGACTCAAGAAAGAAAAAATAAATAAATAGAAAAGTATATTCTTTCATACTCACACTCCTACTCTACAAAGTCTTGAGTCTTCCTGTTATTCTGAGTAATTTGTGATCTTCCTAAAATGTTAGTACTCGCAGACAATAGCAGAAATCAAGAATATTCAATGAATAGATATTTAGATCATATTATTTTTCATCATCAAAAGCTTAAACTATGGGTCGTGGAATTCAACAATCTCTCCCTTTTTGATGATGTCAAATAATGTTTGTTATAAGCAAGTTTGAATGGCATTTTTTTGTTTATTTTTTTTATTAATTTTATTTCTATTTTTTTATATTAAAAAGAAACAATACGAAATAAACAAGAAAAGAAAAGAAATGCATTCTATTGAAATGTAAGGAAACATAAGCATAATCAAACTACAACAAACTTCTCCCCCTTTGACAGCACCAAAAAGAGGAGCAAACAATAATAAGAAAGAAAGTACAACATAGATACACTTCAAAGAGGAGGATCCTGATCACTTGGAGGTGGAGGTGGGTGTGGTTGGAAGTATTGAAGGATTGTGTCAAAATAGTGATCAATCGAAGCGAAGCATTCCCCAAACCACTACATGTCATCATTGTATTACTTATGTTGTTCTTATATGTGTGTGTCAAGATGAGTCTGAAATTGATCAAAGCTTTCGATCAAATCATCATGAGGGTAAGCTAGTGCATGTGCTCTAGGTGCTACTTGCTATCATGGTCGAGCAGGAGCTGCTGCTGGGGTAGTGTCTCCTTCTTCATCAAAGTCGGGTCCATCCGGCTCTGGCCTCTGATGAAACAAGATACGGAAGAAAGCATCCGTATAGAAATTAGGAATGTTTTCGGGTACACCGGGATAGGTTAACTGATATTTATTTTGAAAAATGTACCCGATAATGTATCCAAGGGCTATGTTTTGTTCTCTACGGGTGGTAGGGTGGCAAATTATGGTCATATTTCAAATGTAATCGAATATCAAGTCTTCCTCATCAAATTTGGTATTTGACATGATAAGATAGGTAGTGACAAACAAATTAGGGGTCAAGCGAATTCGAATGCTAGCTTTGGGTACTATAAAAGTTCTAAGTACATGTTGAATTATTCTAGCATTTTGATTGAGGGTTTGGATTAGGGGAAAGTGTTGATAGAATGCTTCATTTCTAAGGACACGATTGACATCACTCTAGTCAAATTCATTTGTGAGAAAGGAACGAACTCTAGGCCCTTTAATGGCTAGTCCAATGTATTGGGCAATGTCAGCTTTAGTAATTTCTATGTTTAGGCGACAGACAAGGGTATGGAAAGTCATGCTATCGACGGTGTAGGTAACATTAGCTAGAAATTCCAGTAGGAGTTCGAATTGTAGGGGAAAGCCAGGGTAAGAAGGAACTGGAAAGTGGTGGAAGCGAAGAGGTTCAGTACCTTGAAATTTAGAGCAGCCTAATTGACCATTTTGGATGGTGTAATCTTACAGCTTTGTACTTGTGGTACGCATCCTCATTTTTAGCACTCATGAAATGAGTGCTGTGACGGTGAGAGGAATAGGAGCTTCCCACAATGAGACGACCGTGCTTGCTAGAGCTCGATATTGTGTAAAGGCTGAGTGATAGTGAGGAGGTGAATATGAGTGAAGTGATCTACAATTGAGGTTTATTTATAGAATTTTTCCTAAATCGTATAGTACGAACTGGTATCGTACAATACGATGTGTAATAATTACTCTTACAAGTCGGTACGTGAAAATGTGGTCAAAGCGTATAGTACGATGGGTATCGTACAGTATGATCAGAAGGATTTTAATCATCCTGACGGTCATCAGTATGACCTTTGACAAAAAGTTTTGTGCAGTACGAATAGGTGTATCGTACAGTACGAACGACAATTATATCGTACCAGTTGACTTTAAGTTGTTCTCATCCATTTTTGTTGAGGTGGATCACACAGTATGAAGAGGAGATTTCATACAGTACGATCACAAATAATGTCGTACCAAACCGCATAAATTCATCCCAATCTGTTTGCTGACGTGGATCGTACAGTATGAAGAGAGAAGATCATATCATATGATAATCAATAATGTCATACCAAACGAATTGAATGAACTATCACCTGTATTATACAATACGATGGATATCGTATAGTACGATGAATAGAGACAAAAACATGGGTCAGTGTTATGATTTGTGTAGGTAGATATATTGTACAGTACGATAGTGGATCGTACAATACGATAAGAAGATTTTTAAATGTCAAGTTTTGTGTGGTGAGTGTGTGATGATCTAGAACAGCCTTAGAAGAAAATATTATTATTTTTTTATGCATTAATGTCCATGACACCTAATCTAGTCCTCAAAGTGCTAAAGGTGTCAAATATAGTGGTTTTGTGAATATGTCTGCCAATTAATCTCCTGTAGCGATATGATCCAATTATATATCTCCCTTAGCAACATGATCTCTTATAAAGTGATGTCTAATGTCTATATATTTAATTCAAGAATGCTGAATTGGGTTTTTAGAGATACAAATTGCTCTTATGTTGTCACACATGATTGAGATGGTTCCTACAGGTAAGCGAAGATCAATAATTTGTTATTTTAACCATATTACTTGTGCAACGCAACTTCCTACTGCAATATATTCTGCCTCGACCATGGAAAGGGCTACTAAATTTTGCTTCATATTGGACCAAGAAACTAAAGATTAACCTATGAATTGGCAGGTACATAATAGGTTTTTTCTATCTATCCTACATTCTGCAAAATCAAAATCTGAGTACACTAAGATTTTGAAGGAAGTGTTGTGCCTAGGATGCCAAATTCTTAAGTTTGGGGTGCCTAGTAGATATCTAAGAATACTCTTGACCGTAGTTAGTTGAGACTCTTTAGGATCAGCTTGAAAATGAGCACAGAGGCACACACTAAACATTATATCTGGTCTACTAGTAGTCAGGTAAAGGAGAGATCTGATCATTCCTCTATCTTTTTTCTGGTCCACTGATTCTCCATTCGGATCTTTATCTAATTGAATTGTTGAGCTCATTGGAGTGTTCATGGGCTTAGCACTATCCATTTCATATTTTTTCAGAACATCCTTAATGTATTTCGTTTGGCTAAGGAATGTTCCATTATCCATTTGTTTCACACTAAAGCTAAGAAAATATTTAAGTTCTCCCATCATGCTCATTTCAAACTCATTACTCATTATTTTTGAGAATTCATCACACAAATTTTTATCTAAAGATCCAAATAAGATGTCATCCACATAAATTTGAACAATGAGAATTTCTTCTTTAATTTTTTGCAAAAAGAGTGTAGTGTCCACACTACCCTTTACAAATCCTCTATTCAGTAAGAATAAGCTAAGACTTTCGTATCAGGCTCTATGTGCTTGTTTTAATCCATAAAATGCCTTTTTTAATTTGAATACATGGTTTGAAAATTGTAAACTTTCAAATCTGAGGGGTTGCTTAACATAGACATCTTCCTTAATTACCGCATTCAAAAAAGCACTCTTTACATCCATTTGATATATTTTAAAGTTCTTGAAGCAAGAAAAAGCTAAGAGCAATCTTATGGCTTCTAGTCTAGCAATAGGGGCAAAGGTTTCTTCAAAGTCTATTCCCTCAATTTGGTTGTACCCCTTAGCTACTAATCTGGTTTTATTTCTTATTATTGTTCCTGAATCATTCACCTCATTTTTTAAGCCCATTTTGTTCCAACAACACTCAATTCTTTAGGTCTCTTGACTAACTGCCAAACATCATTCCTGGTGAATTGGTTCAGCTCTTCTTGCATTGCTAGATTCAAGAATTCATCTCCTAAGTCTTTATCTATACTTATAGGTTCTAACATAAAGATGCAAGCTGAATGACTAACCTCTTTCCTAAGTCCATGCCTAGTTCTTACACCTTTTGAAGGGTCTCCTAAAATTAATTCTTTAGGATTACTAGAAGAATATCTCCATTCTCTAGGCAAATCTTCATGAGGTTCTACCCTTTCTCCTATGGTCATAGTCTCAACTCCTTGAATTGCCTCTATTTCATCATCTTCAATTTTATATTCAGAGGGCTTATCTGATTCATCGAATACTACATGGGTCGACTCTTCTACTACTATGATTCTCTTATTAAAGATTCTATAGGCCTTACCTACAGATGAATAACCTAAGAAGACACCCTCATCAGACTTGAGATCAAATTTTTGTAAGGGTAGTTTGCCATTAATCAAGATGAAGCACTTGCAACCAAAGACATGTAAGTATGAAAGATTCGATGTCTGACCATTAAGGAGTTCATAAGGAGTTTTATATAGCTTAGATCTAAAGTTCACCCTAATTAGGATATAACACGCCGTGTTTACTACTTCTGCCCAAAAATATCTAGGAAGGGTGTACTCTGCTAACATTTCCCTAGCAACTTCTACCAATGTTCTATTCTTCCTTTCAGCTATACCATTTTGCTGTGGAGTCCTAGGGGCTGAGAAATTTTGCTCCATTCGTATCTCTTGATATAATGATTCAAACTTTTCATTTTGAAACTCTCCACTATGATCACTATGGATTATTGAGATTTCACATCCTAATTTTCATTGAATCCAAGTGGAGAATACCTTAAATCCATCAAATGACTCATTAATATGTGTTAGGAATTTTACCCAAGTGAATTTAGTGAATTCATCTACAATCACAAATCTATAATTTTTTCCACCTAGGCTGGCTGTGCTAACGAGCCCAAATAGGTCCACGTGTAGGATTTCTAATGGCTTAGAGATGATCACATCTTTAATTGAATGAAAGGATGATTTGACTTATTTTCCTAGTTGGAAAGCATCACATAAATGATCCTTAGTGAAGTCTAACTTAGGTACACCTCTAACTAGGTTTTTCTAAGTAATGTTTCTAAGTGTTTTCATACTAGCATGGCATAGTCTCCGATGTCATAGCCACGAGTCATCTACTATTATTTTTAAGCAAAAATAATTTGAGCTATCAATGCAATTAAGGTCTAATATGTACAGATTGTTCATTCATTTTCCTTCTAAAACCAGTTTGTCATTTAAACTAATCAGGCATTTGTCAGATAGAAATTTAATATCAAAACCTTTATTATACAATTGACTAATGCTAAGTAAATTATGCTTCAAACCATCAACTAATAAGATATTTTCAATTAAAAAAATTCTTAGCATTACCAACAATACCTGAGCCTACCACTTTCCTGGTAGTGTTGTCACCCAATGTTACTTTTTCTCCGATTCTGGTCTCCAGTGAAATGAAATTCTTCATATCTCCAGTCATGTGTCACGAGTAGCTATTATCTAGGTACCACATGCTCTCACTAGGTCTTTTTTGAGAGCATCCCTATAATTTCATTCAAGGGTTAGATTTGGGAACCCAAGTGAGTTTGGGTTCCTCCTTATGCTTGTATGATTGAGATGTATGCATGCTATGCTGTGACGGATGCAGTTTAGGTCTCCATACTAAGTGTGTCCTGCGGTGAATTGTGCATGCGTGGGCTATGTGACCTAGCATGCCACAAGAGAAACACCTAACACCAGGAAATGGGTTTACTAACCTATGTGGGTGGTGATGCCTCTTCTTAAAGTTGTGTGATGCATGCTATGTTGAGGGTTTGCTAGGTTGGGCTAATGTGAGTGATGCGATTTCTTTTTCTAGTTCTTTAATTTCTTCTTTAAATATATATTTTTGATATGTCAATCCTCAAACATCCAATTTTAGCAAATGCTCACTGTGATCTACTTATAATGCAAGTTTGTCTAATCTATGAAAAGCCTCTTTTAGTTCAACATGAGTGGTTTTCAAGGATTCATGCACTTCTGTTAGTTTAATATGCTTCTTATTTAATGCATCATACTCATCAAGAAGCAACATATGATCTCTATCTAAATCAAAATTTTATTTAACTAAGTTAGCATACTCAGTTTGTAAAGTACTAAACTCAATATTAAGACTAGCATGCATCTTTTTCAATTTCCTATACGAGTCATGAATTTTTTTAAAAATAAGTAATAAATACTCATATGAAAGCTGACATACCTCATCTTGATCTGATTGATCAAAATTATCATTAGCCATTCAACACAAATTTGTTACCTCCTCCTTTGCTTCTTCTTTTGACAATTCTGAGGCAGAGTCGGCCCAAAAAGCTTTTTGTGTCTCCATCTTTCCTTTCTTGTACTTGGCTTTATCCTCACCTTTTTCCTTAGTAGGTTGGCTTTTTAGGTTGGGATAATCAGCTCGAAGGTGGTCTGGCTTCTTGCACTCAAAACAGATTGTATCAGATGAAACTTTATTAAACCTCGATCTTTTACCTTTATTCCAGCTATTCTGATAACGCCTTTATTTTCTTTTCAAAAGTTTCTTGAATTGTCGGTTCATTAAGGCTATGTCATCTTCTTCCTCCCCTAGAGAGCTTTCACTTTCTGAGTTATTTTCTTTGAATGCCACCATTTGCTCCTTCTTTTCACCTACATCACTTTGCCTTTGACTCACTCCTTGCTTGAATGCAATGAGTGATCTAAGGAGATTGTTAATATAATAAATGTTAAGGTCTTTAGATTCAGTGATGGCAGTTATCTTAGCATCGTATGAACTAGGTAAGTATCTAAGAATCTTATTAACTTTCACAGAATTTCAGATTTCTCTATCTAATACATACAACGATGTCACAATTTGTTTGAACCTAGTGTACATGTCAGATATTATTTTGCTAGGTTTCATACGGAAGAATTCATAATCATGCAAGAGAATGTTAAGCCTAGACTATTTAACTTCACTAGTTTCTTCGTACGTGATGCACAGTCTATCCCAAATCTCCTTACCAGTAGCACAGGTAGAAACTCTCATATAATCCTCAAACTTTAATGTACAGAAAAAGCAATTTAAGCACTTCACATTTAGTTGAGCTAATTCTCTATCCTCATTGCTCCATTCATTAAAAGACACTTGAGTTTTCACTCCATTCACAGTTTTAAAAGGTGCAACATAACCATCATTGACTACCATCAACATGCGGTAATCAATAGACTGCAAAAAAGTAGTCATTCTAATTTTCCAGAAATCAAATGTGATAATGTCAAAAAGAGTTGGACGGGTTATTGAATAACCCTCCACAGTATTACAATTACCAAAATGCGATATGATAGTTTTTCAAGGTTTTCTAAAACACTATTTTTGAAAACAGGCTCTGATACTAATTGAAATTACTAGATCGCCAAGAGGGGGGTGAATTGTGAAAATTTATTGT
Source organism: Dendrobium nobile (assembly GCA_022539455.1). Lineage (NCBI taxonomy): Eukaryota > Viridiplantae > Streptophyta > Magnoliopsida > Asparagales > Orchidaceae > Dendrobium > Dendrobium nobile. The sequence continues at coordinate 47,651,789 of CM039736.1, forward strand.
AATAATTAAAATCCTAAGCAAGAGTTCTAATATTTTATGTGTTTTTTTTTTAGTTTTAACAAGAAAACTTTAACCAATATGAAAGAAATTAATTGAACACTATATGCAACAATGAAAATCTTTTTCTTTCACAATTATCACCAAGAAAATATAATGAAAATAAAGTGCAAGCAAAAATAAAAAGTGATAAGGAAAAAGCACACCAAAATTTTATAGTGATTTGGTCAAACCATAACCTGCGTCCACTCCCTGGAGTCCTCCACTTCGGGAATTCCACTACAAACTATAGTTCTCCTTTTTCCCCCCTCAGCAAAGCGGAGAAGCCCTCACAAGACTCACTTTCACCGACCCGACGTGACGGAGTACCAAGCGCTTTTCTCACCCTCCTGGTGATAGCAATGAACCTTCTCATATTTCTCCCTTCTGGAGAAGGAAGAGTACCTTCGAGGTCACGGATGTAGAAGAGTCTCTCCCTCAAAGAGCCTCCCACAAGTTCTTCTTGGGCCACAGAAGGAGCAAGATGTAGCAAGAACGGAGCAACCGTGTGATATCTGTCACACTACTTCTCCCTCACCAAGCTCACCCTCTCCTTCCTCTCTCAAACCCTAAAAACTTCTCAAGAGTTCTCTCCCAAGAATTCCCTCTCTAATCACGTTCTCCTCTTTCTATTTCTTATAAAAAACATTACTTTTTTATACTTAAAACGGGCTCCAAGATCCCTGAAATTTTAAAAGTAGTCGTTAATATCATACAGTACGATATTACATCATACAGTATGATATGTATAACAGTCTTCATCCTGGTACGAAGGTTTTTGAACAGTTCAAAATGAGTCGTACAGTATGATAAAACATCGTACAGTATGAGACTCCACTCTTCTATTTGTACAGGATGATAGCCAGGACGATCAAAACTCATCTCTGTTCATCAAGGTTCGATCAACTTCGTATAGTACTATTAGGCCAAATCAAGCGATCATCATAGATGATCTCCGAGACAATCAAAATCAGCCTCTGTCATCATATTGTATGAATAGGTTCGTACAGTACAATGACCAATCAGAGATTAGTCCTTAATTTATTCCACTAATCTTGGGTTAATTTAAGTAAGTATTCAAATAAAATCATATAGTACGAACATAGTTGTACAGTACGAGCAGCTAATAGAACATCTAGCGGTAGCTAGGGTTTTTAATTTGCAACACATCATACAGTACAATATTGTTCGTATAGTATAATTAATTCATAGAAAATCATTTTCCTAGATCAGATCGTATGGTACAATATAAAGTTGTACAGTACGATCAATAGAGAAAAATCTTCATTTTTATTTCTTTAGAAAAACTCTCTCCCCCTGTGTATGTGTATGGTTTCTCAGACTTACATGCAGTTTGTGGCCAGACTCAAGAAAAAAAAATAAATAGAAAATTACATTATTTCAGACTCACACTCCTACTCTACATAGTCTTGAGTCTTCCTATTATCCTGAGTAATTTGTGATCCTCCTGAAATGTTAGTACTCACACACAACAATAGAAATCAAGGATATTCAATAAAAGATATTTACACGATATTATTTGTAATCATCAAAAGCTCAAACTAGGGGTCATGGATTGTAGTATGCCTCACTATCTAGCTACTTTCAGTAGCTACCACCACCACCTTCTCCTTCATATGATCAGGGGCTGTCATTTTACTATTTTTCTTTTTATGCTGTTATTTCATTATAGTTTGTTTCTTTTTTTTTTATTTACTTTTTGCTTTGTTTTTGTTCTGTTTCCCTCCTTTTTGAGATGTCAAAAGACGGAGTAGTGTGTTGTACTTCTACTATTCTATTCTGAAATTTGAATCTATTATGTTTTCTATGATTGCACTGCTTTCTGTTCACTGTTCTGAATTGCTTAGATTATTTTTAGTTTGCCATCATCAAAATGGAGGAGATTGTTGCAAATTTTGTTTTACAAATTAGAATTTTGATGATAGCAAACATTCCTATTTTTTCTATGACTACCTTGCCCACTAACATTTCAGGTCAACAAGATCATGTGTAACTCAAGCCAACTCAAGATTAGGTAGATTAGGTTTGAGTCAGTTTGTAATGTATTTTTTCCCTTTCTTAAGTCAATTGTAATATTTATGGTGCCTGATGCTAAGTAACCCTTCACACACACACTTGGATGAATTTTTTTGTCGGACATAGAGTTTTCTAATTTTGATAATATCATCTGGGATGATCCAAAAATCATCATGGACGATCAGTCAAAAATAGAAACTCTAATAAGGGTATTTTGGTTAAGGCAGCCGTCATTAAACATATCATCCTGGATAATTTTTATATTGTCCTGGACGATATGCTCAAATTAGAAGGAATCAGATGTTAGATCTATTTAGGTAGTTCTATGTTTTAATCATCATCCAAGACATCGGCCTGCATGATGAGGTTCAATTATGCCTACATTGATCTAGAGATTAAGGAAAGTAATTAAGGTTGATTGATTCGATCATATTGTCATGGACGATCGCAGGATTGGCCAGGACAATCAGTTCAAAAACCTTGGTTGCTACTAGATGACCAAAAATTATATATGTCTATTCAGAGCAATGTTCTGGACAATTTACATATATTTAAACTAATCGGCCACGATGATCACAGGATTGGCCTGAACGATCAAGTCATTTTATTTTTATCCAAACTCCCATTCTGGGTAATGTTCTAGATGATATTCCCTGATTTATACTAATCATACAGGATGATATATTATTGTCCTAGACGAAAAGAACAAAAATCTTCTAATCATCCCAAGTCGTCCGGGCTGATTGAGCTTAATTTATACTGATCGTACAGGATGATAGCAATATCATCCTGGATGATAAAGTTGGTTCTTAAAAATTTATTTAAAGGACTCGTGTTTTCTCAAGCATTACCTTCCTTTGCTATCGTCTTAACCTGAGAGAGCCTAGAGGAGAGGAAGAGAGAGGGACAGAGAGGGAGGAACTTATGAGGGGGAGCTTATGAGGGGGTTTCACAAGGGTTGCTCCAAGAAAGGGTCCAAGGTGTCTTCTCCAATCATCATTTCTTGTTCTTGGAGGCTCAAGGAGGTCTTCTTCAGTAATTGATTGAGGTTCTCTGTCTGCTTCAGGAGGAAGTAAAAGGAGTCAGTTCTCTGTCGCACCGGGGTCAGTGGAAAGAAGGTTTTGTAAGAGCTCCTCCACCTTACTGTGGGAGCAAAAGGAAAATCATTGAGTTTAATGCAATACTCAGAAGGCACCTCTAGGGAGTGGACAAAGGTCATGTTAACTGAACCACTATAAATTTTTGTGTTCTTTTATTTTCTTCTGCATTATTTTTTTTCGCACTTTGATTATCATTGTGGTGAATTTTGGTTTAAGTTTTAAGTTTTTGAATGCAATAATTTTTTTAAAACAGCAATTCACCCCCCCCCCCTTGGTTATCCTCGAGCTTGTTCATAAGGGCTTAAAATCTCTAATGACCTTTTAAAATGGGCCTATTGGGCCCTTCAATAGTCTTTTAGGTCAACCCTGGTTGAATAGGTCAACCCTGGTTGACTTGGTCAACCAAGATGACCTTGGGTCTAGAAATGGGTTCAACATATTTGGTTTGACATTTAAAATTTGCTAGAAGTGGTTGCATTTGATTTGGAGCTCATTTGATCCAAAGTGATTGTTCACACCCCTAATGGGTGTTTAGGTCATTTTGACCCCAAGTCAATTGGGGGTCAAAATAAGTCATAAAAAATATAGTTTATTGTTAAATGCATTATAATTAAGGGTATAGAAGTTATTAGAAAGTTTGGAGAAGGCTCCAAGGTAAGGATCCACTAGCTGCTAGGTTTAGTGCATAGGTCATAAATATTTGAAGGTTTTATAGATTTTAGATTTTAATTCAATTTCTGGGGTTAGAGACCTCAGAATAGGCTCAAATTTGGAGGGTTGCCTCTAGAGACATGTCCTATCAATGTGTAATTAATAGACTTTGAATCAAAGGTCATTTGACTTGGTTTTCAAGTATTTGAAAATTCAATGGAAAAGGCTTTCAGGACTTGGACCTTTGGCCTTAGATTTGAGTCTAGATTTCTAGATTTGAATTAGGTTTTTAGTTTGAATGATTGGATTTGAATTATTCAAATCATTTATAATCATTTGGGATGATTATAAGTGATAGGATAAGATTGAAGTTTGATAAAAGGTTATATCAGTAGTCATGTCTAGATTAAACTAGAGATTGAATTACGTGGGAGTCTAGAAAGGTTAGAAGCTTGTGTGGGTTTAAAGTGTGGGTTAATCAAGATCTTGGATTGATATGAATTTGGATTGGTCCAAGAATTTATAGGAATTATTAAATCTAGAAAAGTCATATGTTCTAAATAGATCCTAATGTCTGGGAAAGTCTTAGGGTCTGTGAAGGCTCTAGACCTTATGGTCTAGAGTCTAGAAAGATCTTAAGGTTTAGATAGATCTTAAGGTCTGGAGTCTAGAAGATCCTAGGATCTAGAATAGATCCTAAGGTCTAGATTAGTTTAGAAGAATCCTAGGGTCTAGAGTAGATCTTAAGATCTGGATTATTCTAGAAGAATCTTAGGGTCAAGATAGATCCTATGGTCTGGATTCTAGGAGGATCTTAGAGTCTAGATTGGTCTTATTCTCTGGATTAGTCTGGAAGAATCCTAAGGTCTAGAATATATCCTAGGGTCTGGAGTCTAGAAGGATATTAGAGTTTAGAGTAGATCATAGGGTCTGGATCTAAGAGATTCCTCAAGTTTAGAGTAGTTTGTAGGCTAGATTGATCTGGTCAGGATTAATCTAGCATATGTGAAAAGTCCTAATGACCTCATACAAAAATGAGGTCAATAAATAGACCCCAAATATGTGTACTAGAATGTAGTTCTAGTGGACATGTTAGCGTTGATCAAAAAAGGCCAAGTTTGGAATTTTGATCCTAAGGGAAGGAAAAGTTTATCCCTAGGGAATTGAAGGTTTGAATTGATACTCAGGTAGTGCCATAGTGGGCGTACTCTACCACTATTGGGTGTAGTCCTAAGGGGAAGAAAAGCCTATCCCTAGAGGAAACAAAAGCAAGGGTGATCATATAGGAAGGAAGAATTCCTAACTATAGAGGATCAAATTTGAATTTCATACTAGGATAGTGCCACGAGGGGCGTAATCTACCAGTAGTAGATCTAATCCTAAAGGAAAGAGAAAACCTAACCTTAAGGAGAAGAAGGCTTAAATGATCATATATGTAGGAAGGAATCCTAATTATAGATGATCGAATTTGAATTTGATTCTAGGATAGTGCCAAGATGGGCATACTCTACCACTAGTGAGTCTAATCCTAAGGAAAGGACAAAACCTAACATTGAGGAAGAGAATGCTGGAGGACCCTATGGGAAGGAAGCATTGCTTCCCATAGAAGATTAAATCAAGATTTTAAAAACTAGGATGGTGCCATGGAGGACGTGCTCCATCACTTGAAAGTATAATCCTATGGAGAAAAAGCATGATGACTCACATATGTCCTTAAGGAAGAGAAAAATGGATGATCTTATGGGAAAGAAGTATTGCTTCCCATAAAATATCAGGCCTAAAGTTTGAAACTAGGATGGTGGCACAGTGGGCGTGCTCCATCACTAATAGATCTAATCCTAAAGGAAGCATAGGGATTCACACCAAACCTTAAGGAAAAGAGGGTGATCATGTGGGAAGGAAGTATTGCTTCCAACAGAGGATCAAATTTAAAACTAGGATAGTGTCACAGAGGATCTGCTCCATCATTAGTGGATCTAATCCTAAGGAAAGGTAGCACATGGACTTACACCTAACCTTAAGGAAAAAAGGATGATCATGTGGGAAGGAAGCATTGCTTCCCACATAGGATTGGATTTAAAATTTGAAACTAGGATGGTGCCACTGAGGGCATGCTCCATCACTAGTGGATCTAATCCTAAGGAAAGGAAGCATAGAGACTCACACCTAACCTTAAAGAAAAGAGGATGATCATGTGGGAAGGAAGCATTTCTTCCCATAGAGGATCAGATTTGAAATTTGAAATAAGGATGGTGCCACAGAGGGCGTGCTACATCACTAGAAAATCTAATCCTAAAGAGAGAAAGAATGATGACGCACATCTGTCATTAAGGTAGAGAAAACTGGATGATCTTATGGGAATGAAGCATTGCTTCCCATAAAAGATCAGATCTGGAGTTTGAAACTAGGATGGTGCCATAGAGGGCGTGCTCCATCACTAATAGATATAATCCAAAGGAGAGAAAGCATAATGACTCACATCAATACTTAAGGAAGAGAGAACTTAATGATCTTCCTGGATGGAAGCATTGCTTCCCATAAAAGATCGAGTCTGGACTTTGAAACTAGGATGGTTCTATAAAGGGCATGCTCCATCACTAGTAGATATAATCCTAAGGAGAAAAAGCACAATGACTCATATCTATCCATTAAAAAAGAGAAAACTAGAAGATCATATGAGAAGGAAGCGTTGCTTCTCATAGAAGATCATGTCTGGAATGATCATATGTGGAGGAAACTTGCTCCACATAAAGGATCAAGATTGGAAACATCATATATGGGGAAACTTGCTCCATATAGAGAATCTAGTCTGGATGATCATATGTGGAAGAAAATTGCTCCACATAGAGGATCGGGTCTAAAATAGTTATGTGTAGAGGAAAATTGCTCCACATAGAGGATCGAGTCTAAAATAGTTATGTGTAGAGGAAACTTGCTCTACATAGAGGATCGAGTCTAGAATAGTCGTGTGTAGAGGAAACTTGCTCTATACAGTAGATCGAGTATGGATGATCATATGTGGCTCCATATAAAGGATCGAGTCTGGATGATCATATGTGGAAGAAACTTACTCTATATAGAGGATCGGGTTTGACTTTTGGAATTTGATATTCAAATATTTTTTGATATTAAATTGATTTTATTTTAAATTTGAAAGTGTTTGAATTTGGAATTTAATTTGACAAATTTGATTTGAAGGATTTTGAATCTGAGTTTTGATTAGATATTGAAATTTGAAATTTGAATTTTATTGAGAATTTGAAAGATTGCTCTCTTTCTTTAATGATGGGATTATATCTTTTGTATTAGAGAAGAAAAATTATTCTCTTATACAAGGAAGAATAATCTTCAAAGAAAACCCAATCTTTTGATGGGAATATTAACTTGAAAGGAAAAATTTTGAACAGATTTAGAGCATACAAGAGATGCCTATTGTGATAGAGAAATGTAAGAAGATTGAAAAAATTTCATTTCTAGAGTCAACTTAAGTTTGAGGTAGATTTGTTTTAAAAATTAATTCAATCCACATAAGTGGTGGGAGGGAGGGACATTTAAATATTTGATGGAGTCAACTAAAACTCTCTCATGCTTAAGACTTAAGGTAGAGGTCCATTTTGATTAACAAGGATAATCAACATTCCTAAAAATCTAGATTCAGTACACTTAAGATAATGGTGAGTTTTCTTTAAAGGTTATAAGTCTAGATGGCAAGACCCTTATCAATATGGAATTAAATTCCTATAATCTCTTTAGAGGGAGAGATTATTATAGTGTCTACAACAGTCCTAGAAGGCATGACATTACTATAACCAAAACATTTATCATGATAGGACCCCGTTAAAAGTTAGATTTCAATGGTATCACTATCTAATACAATCTTAGATTATTTCCCCCTCTCAATACTACTAGGCTAGTAGTTAAAAGAGTGGCACCCCATGTGATTTCTACATCTCTTCCTATATAGATGATGTAGTGGAACACATGTAGTAACGTACCCTAACATCTTCTAATAGAATGGATGAATCATAACCCTCAATTTGGGGCCTATGGCCACTTACTAGTGATCGCTCAATTCTAGCTTTCTTTAGTCTTTTGGTGTAGTAGTCAAGCAAGTGTATTGAAGGTTGTTCTCTCATTCTCACGACCTCCTTCCTTTGTGCAATAGGAAGAGGGTGGAAATGATTTCCACCAAAGAGCAGGTACATGGAAGGAGAAACAGACTCTCAACTGGCCTCAAATTTTTCTTGCTTAAGGGCTTCAGACTCAGCGATTATTCTAGCCATAACAAACTTCTTTTTGACTCTTCGAAGGTAGTTCTTTCCCTTGTTCCTATTGGCAACAGGGATTTTAGAACTTGATCCAATCTCAGATTGAGATGTTAGCTCTTCCATCATTATTGACTTCTAGTTATTATCATCCTGAGCAGAGGGTACAATGGATATAGGGGCGACAATAACCTCCATCTTGGATATGGGGGAGTCAACTACTAACCCTAAAGTAATTTCCACTAAGGAGAAGTCCCTTTGAGTTCCAGTGGACAGATCAAACATTTCTTCTCTATTGACTAATAACTTGAAGTTTTCAAATTCTATTCCAAACAGGATCGAGCTTCTAGAGGTGAGTTCTTCTATTATCAAGTTTCTATCTAGAGAGAAGATGCGTTTCCCAGCCATTTGAGTGTACTTGAGTTTCTTGGGATTAAGAAAGTGTCTTAAATTAGTTGATTTGAAGTTGAATTTAAATTTTAAGTTTGATTGATTTTATTCAAAATTTTATAACTCAATCATGTTGACAAGTAGAACTTAAGAGTTAAACTTGACTCTTTTGCTCCACCAATTGACTTGGGATAAAATGGCAAAGTTTGGATTTAAATTTGAAATCAAATTTGAGTTTAAGGTTGATATTGAATTCCAACTTAAGGTTGAATTCGAATTTGAATCTTAACCTTAAAATTAGATTTGAATTTGAGACTGAAATTCAGTTTTAATTGAGGTTGAAATTGAAATTGAATTTGAACATAAGGTTAGGATCGAATGGATCTCTTTTAAATTTTGAAACTCAACATATTGAGCCTTACTCAAATATGCAACCTTACAAAAATTAAAAAGAAGATCAAAGGAATTGGGCTTGACTCTTTGATCCCTCTAAGTGATTTAGGGGAGAAATGTCAATGCCCGAATTTGAATTTAAAATTGAGATTGAAGTTGAATTTGAAATGGAAATTAAGTTTGAACATAAAGTTGAAATTTTAATTGGAATCAAAGCTTGATTTGAATTTGAACTTAAGGTTGGATTTGAATGGACCCTCTTTAGACTTTAAAACTCAATGTATTTTGTTTTGTTAAAATATGCAGGTTTATAAAATTAACCTGAAGATCCTAAGAAACTAGACTTAACTCTTTTACCCTATCAAGCGATTTACGAGTGAAATGTCAAAGCCCAGAATCGATTAGAGAATTTTGGGCTTGCGTTGCTTGTGTCCAACTATAACAGAATGTTATAGATAATACATGGGAATGATGATTGAAGTTTGATAATTTTGAAAGGAATTTTAAAGTTTGAAAATCCAACAACATCTCTTCTTATTTTTGAAAATCAATATGTTGAACTCGTGTTCAACGTAAAGGTTAACAAAAATTTAGAGGGGGGCTTCTAAGAAGTTGACTCGACTCTTTCATCCCATCAAACGGTTTGGGAATGAATTGTCAAAGCTTGACTTTGCCAGGAAGATCAATTTTTTGAGTTGAATTTGAAAGTGTTTATATTCTTTCACACATATTGAATTATAAGAGCTACAATTCTATATGTAGTGATAGAATATAAGAATAAATTAGTATTTGAAAGAGATTGAGTTTTACTAAAGGATTGAAATTTTGAATTTGAATGATCTTCTGCAAATTGTGAAACTTAATATACTTACATTTGTTTGAGCATGCGAGTTTGCAACATATAATGGTGGATTTTGAAAGATTTGGCTCAACTCTTTTGCTCTACCAATTAACTTGGAGGCAAAATGTCAAACCCCAATTTTGATAGAGGATTCCTATGCTCACCAATTTTTTGACATGCCTTAAATGAGTTGGCCACACTCACCTAAGGGAGAAATGGGCAGAGGGACCAATGGAGAGAAAGGTACTTAAAACTATCGATGCAATAAAATTTGTATCGCTATTAAAGATGGAGAGTGAGATTTATCCCCAGCGGAGTCGCCAATTTTTATTTGATTAAAATGTGTAGTTTTAAAAAATATTAATTTTCTTTGGGAAAAATTTAATTTCTGAAATTTTGAAATTGAACACGTCATTATGAATAGTATATCATCTCGGGAGGCAAATATACCATTCCCTAATTAGTTCAAATTTCAAAACTTTAAATTGTATCCTGATTATCGTAGGCAAACTTATGAGAGACAATATATGATATCAAAAGATCAAAATGATATTGAATCAATTGTTTGACTATAAAAATTCAGATAAGAGCGCATTAATTTTATAATCAAAATTACAATAGTAATTAATATATCTTTCAGAGAAAAGAAGTTATCAATCACTATTGATCATTTGAACATGATGATAATGATCGTTGGATTTTGAATTTCCCAAAGATAATTAAATAAAGGTTTTGAAAACTTAATTTTGAAAATTTGATCTAGGTTTCTAAATCTCCTATAAGGGCAAGCCCTCGTAGTTAATTACATCATAGGAAACTCGAGTTTCTTATGAATATTCTCGATTAAAATAGCGGTAGAAATTTTATTTAATAATTCAAAGGTGGATTTCAAAGGAGGTAAGGGTTGGACTTTCAACAGGGATTGGCTCAACGTTGAGCGCTTATTTCTGAAATCAAAGGAGGAAGGGTAGGAGGTGTTTTGAGATTCTGATTTACTTCAGAAATAACTTAGCCTATCCTAAGTATTGGGCTTGAATTTGATTGAAAGAGATTTAAGTTAAATGGTCAATTTTATTAGAATGTTGGGATTCAATTCCTGGTGGTTGAGGTCTTATGGCCTGAGCCTGCCTTAGAACCTAAGTCTAAATTGGGTACTAAAAAATTAGTGACCAAAACCTAGCTAATGCAATGTAAATCTGGACTTACCCCAGCCTGGATTGGAGAGTCAGCTAAACCCCTTAGGTGCTTTAAAACTATGTGCCTAGTCATTTATGTAAGAGTGGTAGGGACATTAATTAGATTGAGTTTGAGGAGAGTGGGGCCGACATCTAGAGTGAATCCTAATAAGCCCATTTGACTTATATTGGGTATTTGATGTCTAAGTAAATGCAATTAAATATTAGACTCTTTTAAGTTTGTTATTAATGCGATGCGTACTAGTTGGCTCGATTGAATCAAAATGAAGCAGTTTACAAATTTTGGCTTAAAAATAGGTTTTTCTATAGAGATTGTATAACATCCCCTTGATAGATCTGCACCCTCGTAGGTCTGGTGGTCTACCAAAACCACAGGCGGGGACGTGCCTAATAAGGTAGAGAGGGTATAATATGATGCATGAAAAACTTTCAACGAGTCTGAGCTTACTTCTTAGGACCGTTAGAGTTTCTATCTGAGCTAAAATTTATAATTGGTTTAAGTAGAAGAATTTTTATCATACCCTCACGAGCCTCTGATCGTTCCAGGCTAAAGCAATTACGACATGCAAATACAAAAATTAGGAAAACATATAATTTCTAGTGTATAATTAATTAAACAAATCAATTAAATTAATTAATCAAATTAAATATTCATATGGAAAGTGTCACTTAATATTACATCCTAGAATTACATAAAAGTAAAGTGGTCGTGTGTCACTGATAACAAGCCCAGATTTCTAATCCTAAGACTCAAGTGACCTTGAGAATGGGTCTTCTCGCTATCCACTTTTTTGTCCTTCTGCAACTTCTTGATTCATTACTTTTCGATATCCAAATGAAAAGAAAGTCCCCCTGAAAAAGAGTGTTATCTTTTCTCTTTGGATATTTTAAAATAATCCTAAATTAGATCTCTAAAGGAAGATGGACTCTCCCCTAAGAGATGTCCCTTCATCTTTGGATTCCAAATTGGATATATAATCCCATTCTCAAAGCACTTTAAACATTACAATTCAGATTATATCAAATTATATTTGAAAAATAAAAAAATTCTAGACTCGATCCTGTAGAGTTATCCTAATAATCAACAGTTATATATAATTCCAAGTAGTTAATATTTAAAATTTAAAATGCTTAATTCACAACCACACTTGGCCATGCTCTTTTAATTTAAAGGGAGTCATAACCATAGCAAGCACCTGTGAAAAATATTATATATATATATATATATATATATATATATATATATATATATATATATATATATATATATATATATATATATATATATATCCCCTTTACTTTAATTATCTTGTATGAGCATTACCACCTGCATAAGATTGAATCGGTATAAGCATTCCTAACATAAGGATAGATCTAATGCATAATTAAACACATGACAGAGTGCAGAAAATAAATAAACAAGCACATCAATTTTAAGCTAACAAACAGCATGCAGTGAAAACCATGAAAAACTCGGCACACAACTGCATAAAAGTAAGCACCGACCTAGCCTAAATCTAGAAGTTGAGACCTACCAAATTATCTAAAGTATGTGAGTAAGGCTGTGTGGTTTGGATATGTCCTAAATAGGATCATTAGTTAAAGTTATTTGAGGTTCTTATTGGTTGAAAGGCTTAAGGGAATATTTAATTAAAGTTTAAATTAATGATTTAAATCTAATTTTAAGATAACTTTTAAAGTATTAAATCGATATCATCTTTGTTTTTCATTGAGGTTGTGAAGTTTATTTCACCTTTCTTGGGGTTAATTCAATAGCTTTGTAGGCCTCGGTTACCTAGTTGTACTTAGTATAGTTAGGTAATTTGATTTGATTAAGGTTTAAAATTTAATAAATTTTAATTAATGGTTGATTTATTACTTATTTTAAAGTTGATTTAAAGTTTTCTACAATTTTGAAGTGATTTTTGAGTTTTAAGAATTTTCTAGATTTTTTTAATCATTTGATTAAGGGGTTAAAATTGTCTTTTTAATTAAGATTAATTTCTAAAAAGTTTGTATTTTATAAAATACTAGACCTTAATATGAGTTTTTTGAAACTTTAGTTTTCTAGATTTTGATTTTTCTACATTTAGTTATGAAGGTTTGAAGTTTTGACTTGATTTTTAATTAAAGTTTGACCAAAAGTTGACTTTTTTAAATTTGAATAATTTCTAGAAGTTCGATATTTTTAATAAATATTAGATTTTAATATGAGTTGAATTCTTTGAGTTTGGTTAATTTTTAGTTTCCTCGAATTAGTTTTTATTTTTCAAAGTTTGATAATTATTTGATTTATTTAAATTGTTTAATGAAATGCCCTTTTTATGGTTTTGCTCCACATGAATTCCAAACTCCTTGAAATCAACTCTAAAGGTCAGGAATGACCTAAGGAGATATTCTCAATTGTTTGAATTCCAAGCCCCTTAATAAATATAATTTAAATTTAATTTTTTTAATTAATTAAATTAATTAAGTATTAAATTTTAATTAAAATTAAATCAAGTTCAGGTTTGCTATCAAATCAAAAGGTTTTTATTTTTCATTGATTAAAGTTTGAATTTTGGTTGATTTGAGGTACTATATGAAATTTTTATATTTAAATTAGATTTATTAGAATTTTTGGAATGTTTAATGCTAAGTTAAGGGTTTAATTTTAAGAAAATTAATTAAAGGGCTTAATGGGTTTTAAAACCAATGAAAAATTTCCTATTGGCTGAGAATGTCACTAAGTTTAAGTGGTTCAAATTTCAACTCAATAGGAGGTGTATCCGAATTATTGAATTTTTTCTAATTTTTCTAGACAAATGTCCTTAATTATTATCCTTAATGATATCAATAAGTTTAAGTGGGTTTAAATCAATGTGTTACTAACCCTTGGTATCATACATGCTATGCACACACAATCATAATCAATTCCTAAGTCTAAGAGAGCCTAAGCTAAGTGCGAGTGTGCAAAGATAAACATTAAATAAATTACTAATGATGTAAATAATGAATAATTAAAATATAATTATTCACTAATCTCTCCCCCAAAAATTTCATTCACACACTTTACCTATGTTTAAGATTTTAAGGGGATCTCTCAAATGTTTAAGATATATATATATATATATATTTAAAAAAATTTTAAAAAATATAAACATATATATACATGTATATGTAAATATAAGTTTTCAAATAAAATAATTGAAAATATTATTAACAAAAATATTAAGGGGTTGAGGATCCACTTATTTTTAAAGTTATTTGAAAATAAATTTGTAATTTTAAAATATTAATACAATATTTAATTAAATAATAATTAAATACTACGATATTTAAATAATTCAAAGAATTCAAAATAAATCAATATTTAAATTTTAAAATTAATATTAAGTTAAAGTATTTTGAATTTTAATAATTTTAATATATTATTTATAATTTTCTAAACTAATTTAAATTTAATTTAAATTTTAAGGTTAAATATATTATTTAAAATAATTAATATTCAAAATACTTTTAAACCTAAATTAAATTAAATCTTAAATATTTCTAGAAATTAAAATTATTTAAAAAAATATTTAAATTTAAGTTTAATTAAATATTAATTAAATATTTAAATATTTAAATTACTATTTAAAATATATATTATATCTTAAATTAAGTTAAATTGAATTTTTTTTGAAATAATTTAAATAAATATATATATATTTTTAAATATTAAAACATATTTTAAAATATTTTTTTAAATTTATTAAATATTTTAAATTACTTTAATTAAATATTTAATTATAAAAATTAATATTTTAAAATATTTTAAACTGTACTTAATATTTTAACTCTTTATTAATTCAAATTAACATTTTTTAATTTTCTGATAATATTTATATATAAAAAATACTTTTTAGAATTTTAAAATAATTTTAATTAATATTTAGAAGAAAAATGAATTTAAACCCATTTAAATGATGATTTTTAAACATTATTAATGATTGGAGACGGAGGAGGCCACATGGCGGGATACAATTCGCTGGATCAAAAATACGTTGCGGTGGCAGTCAATTATTAGAAATGATTGCGCTGCCGCGCAATCATTAGCAAATGATTGGTATCCAGTGGGTCCCATATGCTTTCTACTTATCTACATTAGCATCAAACCACGGCCGTCCGATCGAGCGTCGTTTTATGTGGACGACATTTATCATGCCGGATGGAGATTTCTGTTTTAGCCTGATCCCGCAATTTAGAAGAACGTGACTGGTTCGATCTAAAATGTTGGTTAAAAGATCAATGGCCTAGATATCTTTCAATGAATACATATAGTAGATTCCATCCAATCACCCGCGTCTCAAGCGAACGACTCAGATCTAGCCAAATGGATGAATACAATGCGTGACCAGATTCGAGGTTCAGATTAACTACTAAATGGTAAGATCTATGTCATTGATCAAAGGATCAATGACCTAGATTTTGTGTAGTCCAGGCCTGCATAAACTAAGCCTTAGAATGGATTTTTTGGCTCATTTAGTAATTAACCTAGGTCATTGATTTTATTTGAAATGACCTGATTTTGGAGGGAAATGATTTCTAGGTGAACAAAAAATTAATTTATGAAATTTTAAACCTAGATTTTAATTAATATGGGGCATTTAATAAAATGATTTTAAACCTAGATTTTCTAGGTGAACAAAAAACATGGGGAGTATTTATTTGACTTAAAATGCAATTAATAAAATGATAATTAAACCTGACTATTGTGACCTAGGTCTAGCATTTTTAGGAATTTTACCTCAAGATTTTGGAGGGAAATGATTTCTCTGAAATTATAATCTGTCCTCACATAATCCTTTAGCTTAACCCTCAATCAAATGAGCTACGATTCGAATGGATGGATGTTTGGATGGACTTGAGCTTGAGTTCAACGGAATCAACTTTCAGGTGGGATTTGACGGCCGGATATTGGTCGAGATGTGAAGGGGAAATGCTTAAGGGATTGAATGAGCAGAGAGCTCGGCTGGAGGGGCTTAAAGTGGTGAGAGAGGGCTAGGGTTATCACTACGGGAAAACACGTGATTACCGTCAGAATTTCCGGCGGATTTTTTTGCGCCGGCATTGTCGGCACAGGTTCCGGCGGAATGATGTGACGTAAAGTTTACGGCGTTATTTCCGGCGGAACTGACGCTGGAAATTTACTGGCGTCCATGGCGCCGGAAATACCGCCGGTGAAAAGGGCCCTGGATTATTTCCGGCGCAGATTACGGCGGAAACGTTCTTTTAAACTCAACAAAACCGTTCCGGCGGATTAATGCGCCAGCTTAATTAAACTCAACGAACACGTTCCGACGCATTTTCAGACGGTAACATTACCGGCGGACGTTCCGCCGGAAAGGCCGCCGCTAAAAGCCCTAAAATGCGAATCGGAGCCCTCTGGGCCGTCATTCTTTTCGCTACTCTCTCTCACCTCGCCTCCTTCGCCCGTCGCCCTCCGTCGCCATTCGTCGCTGGCCAAAGATTGACGTCGCCGACGGTCACCGAACTTCGCCGCCGACGGTCACCGGACTTCGCCGAGCATCTCCCTCTCTCCTGGTCGCCCGCCGCCGAGCATCTCCCTCTCTCTCAATCTGTATTGCATTTTTTTTTTTTCTATCTTTTTGTTTTAGTCATGGATGTTATCACTATACATTTGCTAGAGGATATACCTTGGTGCATGCTTTTTGTTGATGATATTCTTCTTGTTGATAAGACTAGAGAGGGAGTTGAAGGTAAATTTGAAATATCTTTTTGCTTTAGTCATGGATGTTATCACTAGACATTTGCTATAGGATATATACCTTGGTGCATGCTTTTTATTGATGATATTCTTCTTGTTGATAAGACTAGAGAGGGAGTTGAAGGTAAGCTTTTTTTTTTTTTTTTTTTTTTTTTTTGGTTAAAACCCGCGGAGGGGCCTACGTGTTACTTCAAAAATCGGTTACAAAGTCCTTAAAAGGACCAACCAGCTAACTCGTGCTCAGAAGAGCTACAATTCCAAAAAAGAAAGAAAAAAACCTAAAAACCGGTCGGTCCTTATCCTATGATTACAAAATTGAAAGCAAAAAACAATCGGGCTGTGAGACGACAGCACCCAAAAAAGGAAGATCCAATGAGTAGCTTTTGGCACGAACTTCCTGCAAAAATTAAAAGAAAATAGAAATTGACGAAAATGATAGGCAAAAGAAGAACTTGGCCACCTTTAGAGCTATAACAATCGCAACTATCATATATCCTGCAGGTAACACTCCAATAACAAACATTAGGATCACTCTTAATCAAAACAGTGATAATAGATTCCAGATTTTGAAACGTATCAGCATCAGGTTTAGGATACAACAAATTGCAGAGAATGGAATAAAAAAGTTCTCTCCCAAAACAGAGCCTGGTATTCCTATAATGCCAGAATAATTCAGAGAAACTAAATAAGCGCCCTGGTCTGTCATTATCTAGAGAGATCTTCAGAATGTTAATGATATTATGAAAGAAACAATGCAGATAATGAAAATTCTGGGACATAAAACCGAGAACAAAATTCACAAAGTTCTCCACATTAATCATATTCTCCAGATTACCATCACCTAGCAAAAGACAAATTTCAACCACCAAAATAAGAGCCCAAGAGACAAGACAGCGACGAACAGGGAAAAGAAAATGAAACTCCATATTAATATTTGTTAACCACTGAGACAACATATGGAAAGAAACAATAAAGTTTAAGTAAATATCAGATAATCTGCAAAGGTAGCTTCCACCAGAATTGACCACCAAAGAGATAAAGAAAAAGGAATTAGAAGCAGGTCATAATAATTCCAACCAGCTCCCACAATGCTATAAATGAAGAAACCCACATTCATGAGACACAACCTTTCCTAATGTAAGGGAGGGAAGTTTTATCCAACAATATCCTGCCTTTCAAAACCGGATTTAAACTAGAAATATTCAGATCTTGATAATTTTCAAGCTGACAACCAAAGTTAGCCAACCAGTCAGCACAAGCATTAGCTTCACGATAAATATGAGAAATATAATAATCAATAGTAGCAAGAGAATTTCTAATTTTCCTAATAAGATAGAAATTTTGAGGATTACCCTGAACTTTGTTGTTAATGATTTGAACCACAAGATCAGCATCCACCTCAATCCAAACATTATGGAACCCCAAAGTAATACACTTATCAATCCCCAATTGAAGACCGGATAATTCAGCAGTCAAAACAGAGCAAAATTGCAAGGGGGAAGCAAAAACAGATAATACTTTACCAGCATGATCCCGGATGATGCCCCCAGTGCCAGCTAAATTATTCGTAACCGAACCATCAGTATTCAATTTGACATAAGGAACATTCGGTTTTCTCCAAATAACCAGCCTGCTCTTACATTTGGCAGCATTGCTATTCAAGTTAATACCCAAAAAATCAGCCAACTGTTTAGCATTTCTGAAATGTTTATAAGAAATTAAATTACAAGAAGAAAAATGAGTAATTTTGTGGTTAATATTAGAAATGATTACAGAAGCATCCATTTGAATACCAGCATGCTTGGATTCATTTCTAGATTTCCAAATGAACCATAAAATAAGAATTGGGATAAGGTTAAGGATATGGCCTTTAGAATTGTTCATCCAAAGATTTAACATAGGGGTAAGATCATTACAAATAGTCCCCTGATTAATATTAGCCAAATCAGAATAGTAATCCCAAATCTTCCTCGCAATATGACCATTAAGAAAAGTATGGTTTATACTTTCAATATTCTCACAACATTGACATTTAGAAGGTAAGAAAAAACCTTTTCTTTGAATAACAGTGTCCACAGGAATAAACCCCTTAATACATCTCCAAGCTAAAATAGAATAAGAAGTAGGTATACTATTATGCCATAATGAAGAAAAAATAATAGAGTTATCGTACTTAATCCTAAAAGCTTCCCAAGCCTTACTCATTTGGAACAAACCCGAAGAAGACAAAGAGAACAAAATTTTATCCTTGCAATTCAAATCTAAAGGGATCATTTTAATTAAGTCAACAAAAAAAGAAGGCAGGATCTGTAATAGTTTAGCAATGTTCCAAGTTCCATTAATTAAAAAATCGGCAACTTTGATATTCTCAACAGAACAAGTATTAAAATAATTATCAATAGAACAGGGACCCATCCAATTATCTTGCCAAAAGAAAACATTACCTTCACCAATACCCCATTGAATGTACTGATCCGCATGCCACTTTATTTTGCAAAGCCTTTTCCAAGTAGGAGAATCAGTTGGTTTAAAAACATTAAGCAGGGGATGAGAATCTTTGCAATATTTAGTATTCATAAAACGAGCCCATAAACTCTCATTAGAACGAAAGGAAAACCAAAGTTTATGAGAGAAGGCTCTAGCCATATCAGTAACATTTTTACAACCCAAGCCACCTTCATTGTACGTGCCGCACATACTATTCCAAGAAGCCCAATGTATAGCATTACTATTATACTTAGAAGTCCAAAAGAATTTATTTATCATTCTTTCAATACGAAGGCAAATAGACGCAGAAGGGTTGAGAGAATGGAATAAATAAATGGGTAAAGAGTTGAGAACAGACTTAATAAGAATTAACCTACCCCCATGAGATAAAAAGTTAGAAGACCAATTTTGCAACTTTTTTTGGATAGAAGTAAAAATATCTTCAAACAAGTGATTTCTCTTTTTACCTTTATAAATAGGAGTGCCCAAATACTTAATGGGAAAGTTTTTAGATTGAAAACCACAACGCCTTTGGATAGCAAGAACTCTATTTCTATTAATAGTTTTACTGGCAATAAAAGAACTTTTTTCCTTGTTAATAGCTAACCCAGAAACCGAATGAAAATCTAATAAAAAATTACTTAAAATAGAGATATTATTGATAGAACCATTAGAGAACAAAATGAAATCATCAGCAAAACTAAGATGAGAAACAGGTAGGCCTCTAACAGTTCTAAAATAAAGATTAGGATTATGGATAAAAAGATCTTCGATACCCCTAGATAAATATTCCATAGCAATAATGAAAAGAGCTGGGGAGATATTATCCCCTTGTCTTAAACCTTTGGTGGACTTGAAGTAGCCATGACTCCTACCATTAATCAAGACAGAAAAGTAACAGTTATTGATACTGTTCTTAATAAGATTAATAAAAGAATCAGAGAAACCAAATAAAGACATGATATTAAAAAGGAAATTCCAGTTAAGATTATCATAAGCCTTAGAAATATCCAATTTTAAAATGATATTGCCACCTTTGACCTTAGTATTAATTTCATGAGCCATCTCTTGGGTTAATAAAACATTATCAAAGATGCTTCTACCTTTAACAAAACCGGTTTGATTCCTCGAAATAATTCTAGGAAGAATATTCTCCAATCTTTTAGAAAGAACCTTAGAAATGAGTTTATTAAAAAAAGAGCAAAGACTTATAGGTCTAAAATCATTCCACTTATTAGCCCCTATAGATTTAGGAATGAGCACAATGTTAGTAGAAGTAAAATAATTAGGGTAAGGAGTGCCCTTGAAAAAATCAATAGCAGCTTCAATAATATCATGTTTGAGCATCTCCCAGGAATTTTGAAAAAATTTAGTGGTGTAACCATCAGGCCCCGCAATGGAGTCCCCGTTCAAATCGTTAACAGCATTTAAAATTTCCTCCTCAGTAGGGATTAAACAGAGCAACTCATTATCCCTATCATCAACAATTTTAGGAATTATATGAGTATTAGTAACAGGAATAGTATTATCATTACTCTGAAAAATATTCTTAAAATGGTCCACTCCAGAATTGCAAATAAGTTCCTCACTATCAATGAAAGAGCCATCATTAATCATAATTTTGTGAATATAATTCCTATTTCTGTTACGGTTAGCCAAAGCATGGAAAAATTTAGTGTTCCTATCCCCTTCAACAGTAAATTTAACATTCGCTTTTTGTTTCCAGAATATTTCTTCTTGATCCTGAAGACTAACCAGAAGGTCTTTAGCACTATTAAGATGAATCAAATTTTCATTGGAAGGATTGCTCATGTAACTATTTTCATGCTCTTGCACTTTCAATTCAGCTTCCTTAATGTTAGAAAAAATGTTTTTAAAAACATTTTTATTCCACCAGTTTAAAACATGTTTTAATCTACTAAGTTTAGACCAGAGTCTAAGCATGCCCTTGATGTCATTATTAGGAAATAAAGGCGCATTCCAGTTTATTCTAACAACATTTTTGAAATCCTGATGATTGAGCCACATATTTTGAAATCTAAAAGAAGTATTTCCAATTCTACTATTAGCGTTGATATTAAGCAGTAAAGGACAGTGATCAGACAACGTTCTACTAAGGTGCTCAACAGTAGTGATGGGAAAATTAGACAGCCAATCATTGTTAAAAAGAATTCTATCAAGACGTTGCCAAATAGTAGCACGGTTCCAAGTAAAAGAGTTACCACTAAAGCCAATATCAGTAAGAGAGCAGTCAGAAATAACAGAATTAAAGTCTTCCATAGCACTAGAATTAGGCAAATTACCTCCTCTTCTTTCAGAAGCATTGGAGATAATATTAAAATCTCCACCAATGCACCACGGACCATTAGCAATAATGGCAAATTTACGCATTTCCTCCCAAAGAGGAAAACGATTACCTCTAGAAGTAGCAGCATAAACAAAAGAGCCAAAACACTTATGATTAAATAATTCAATTTCACAGTTGATAATTTGAGGATGATCCGATAAAATATTGACATTGATAATATTGTTCCACAAGATCCAAATTTTGTTAGAGCAATTATAAACAAAATTAGGAAAACCTAATTTAGAAGCAGTAGTACCAATTTTACTATTAGCAATAAGAGGTTCAATTAGGACTAAAAAAGAAATACCATGCACTCTAGAAAGATTCTTTACTCTAGCAATGGAATCTTTTCCCCCAACTCCCCTAACATTCCAAATGAGAGCTTTAATCATGAGGTTGTTTAGAAGAATTATGGGCACGGGTAGACCGTGGGGTAGAAGGTTGAGAATTTTTGACATTCTTACCTTTCTTTTTGTTCACTTTCGAGAATCCACCATCATCAATATTTTGAGAATAAGAAGTATTAGCATTAGAATAAGAAATCGCCTCAGCCTTTTTTTTTGAAGAATTATCAATAGAAATATCAGAAGAAAGATGCAATTTCTTACTCACAGAGTTTTGGATATTATTAACCGTCTGCTCATTATTTTGCTCATCGTTGCAAGGAAGAAGAAATTCCCCTTCTTCATAAAGTTCACCACTAATATCTCCAGCCATATCTTCCTCTATGATAGAAATTGGAGCTGTGTTTTTTTCTGAAATTTCCTTGTTAGTCAAAAAAGCATGCTCATTAACACTACTTCCAATCTCTTTAAGAATGGAATCAACAGAAACCAAAATTTTCGGCTCTGTATCCTCATTAACATTTTCAACAATATCACTGTTCTCCCTATCCAGAGAAGTATTAACAATAGGGTTTTGCAAATTTTCTTGTGAGACAACAACTTCAGCTTCGTAGTTATCAGATGATGGAAGCGGTTCCAACCGATCAGTTTGTATAAGCTTCCCTGTAGGCACGTAAACTTGATCGGAGGATCCGAGCTTACCATCCACGTGCAAATTTGATTTTTTAAGCTCAGGGTGAAGTTTAAAACAATCAGTATTAGCATGTCCATGAATTTTACAGTGCGAACAGAAGTCCGGAACTTTTTCGAATTCAACTTTCTGCATATAACCGAGAGCTTTCGATCCAACCCAGATCTCCTTAGCATGCTTTTTGGTAATGTCAACTTCAACTAAAATTCTAGCAACAGAAGGTCTAGTACGTGAGGCAGTAGCCTGATCCGTTTGGAGAGGCCTACCAAAAATAGAACCCAATGCATGCAAAACTTTTTGATTGAAAAAATGAAGCCGAAGATTAGGAAACGAAATCCATATAGGAACAATGGGAGATTCTTCCTTGATATCAAAGAACGGGGTCCATTTTAAAATACGCATTTGACAATTGAAAATAAAATAAGATCTCCGAGCAAAAATCCTACTATAATCAAGATCATTCGAGAGTTGTATGGCAACATGCCTTGAATCCAACAGACCGATAGAAAAAAATCCCGATAATTTTAAGTTAGTGAAGAAACTACGAATGGAATCTAGGTTAGGTCTGTTCAGACCAAATTTACCAACCAAAGTATATTGGAAAGGTGAAGCTAACTTAAGCACATCTTCGTCAGATAAAAGAACAGCAGGAACCCCATTGAAAGTGGTATGAGATAAAGTAGGAACGGAATCACCTGATCCAGCGAGAACATCCTTGAACGAACGCGATTTAGAAGGAGAAGACTCCTCCTTATCTAGATTAAAGAATCCTTTGTTAGAAATCGGCTTATCTTCAGACATCGCTCCCCAAGGATTTTGGGGTTTTGAAGCAGCCATGAGACACCAAGCCCTCACAGGGCTTAGAGCAAATAAGCGACCAACGCAGCTATAGGCGAAATCACACCTCAAACGAGCAAGGAAATCACTCAGAAACGAAAGCAGAGGAAGAGGAAAACGGAAACCCTAAATCGCCAGAGCGGCGGGGTTAGGGTTCGCGTAGAAGAGTGACCTCATCTCCGAGTTGAAGGTAAGCTTAAGTCTCCATATCTTTTTGCTTTAGTCATGGATGTTATCACTAGACATTTGCTAGAGGATATACCTTGGTGCATGCTTTTGGTTAATGATATTCTTCTTTTTGATAAGACTAGAGAGGGAGTTGAAGGTAAATTTGAAAAATCTTTTTGCTTTAGTCATGGATGTTATCACTAGACATTTGCTATAGGATATACCTTGGTGCATGCTTTTTGTTGATGGTATTCTTCTTGTTGATAAGACTAGAGAGGGAGTTGAAGGTAAACTTAAGTCCATATCTTTTTGCTTTAGTCATGGATGTTATCACTAGACGTTTGCTTTAGGATATACCTTGGTGCATGCTTTTGGTTAATGATACTCTTCTTGTTGATAAGACTAGAGAGGGAGTTGAAGGTAAATTTGAAAAATCTTTTTGCTTTAGTCATGGATGTTATCACTAGACCTTTGCTATAGGATATACCTTGGTGCATGCTTTTTGTTTATGGTATTCTTCTTGTTGATAAGACTAGAGAGGGAGTTGAAGGTAAACTTAAGTCCATATCTTTTTGCTTTAGTCATGGATGATATTCTTCTTGTTATCACTAGACATTTTCTTTAGGATATACCTTGGTGCATGCTTTTGGTTAATGATATTCTTCTTGTTGATAAGACTAGAGAGGGAGTTGAAGGTAAAGTTGGATTATGGAGATCATCATTACTCCATATCTTTTTGCTTTAGTGGTTAGTAGACCTAGTGAGGGGATTGTGACTTTGAGCAATCATTTCATTAATAAGTGTAACATAATTTTATGTTATGAATATTAGAAATATATAAATCCATTAATTTTTTACTCTTATTTATAGGTTATGGATATTAGAAATCAACGAAGTTGGATGTATAACCGATTATCTCAAAGTCGGAAGACATTAACAGATGAATTCATCAATGGGGTGAACGTTTTCATTCAGCAAGCGAAACAGCTGCCGATCTTTATATGTGAAGGAAAGTTTCGATGTCCATATTCTAAACACAAAAATCTAGTGATCCTAGAACCATATGACGTAACTGTTGATCTGTATCGCAGAGGATTTATGCCACGGTATTGGTATTCGACTTGTCATGGTGAGTATGAGCCACAATTTGATTATCAATGCGGTCCTTCTACAAGTAGTAATGTTGCTGAGGCTGAAAACATCCGTCCAAATCTTGAGGAATTAGTTCATGATGCAACTGGAATTTATGAAGAGTTACCGAATACGGAGGCACAAAATTTTTATGATTTATTGCATGCTGCACAGCATCCAATCTGGAAAGGGTGCACGACTCACTCAGAACTATCTGTTGCTGTGAAGATGTTAAGCATCAAGGCTGAATATAATGTTGCTCGTGAATGTTTTAATCAATTCATTGGGCTGCTTAAGGAAACCAATCCGACAGATAATTTAATTCCCACATATCTATATCGGACAAAGAAGTTAGTTTCGAAACTTGGTTTGACATGCACAAAGATAGATTGTTGTGTCAATGGATGCATGCTATACTTTAAAGAAGATATTGCAGAAACTGTATGCCGTCATTGCAATGCACCAAGATTTAAACCCAAATCTAGAAATAGAAGAAAGCAGAAGGATGTGTCTGTTAGTAAGATGTTCTACTTTCCAATAATTCCAAGACTACAACGGCTATATGCATCCATGAGATATGCTGCACATATGAGATGGCATAATGATCTCATTCCATAAGAAGGTGTTATCACACATCCATCAGAAGCAGAGGCTTGGAAGCACTTTGATCGTACACATCCCACATTCGCGGCAGAACCAAGAAATGTCAGATTAGGTTTATGCGCAGATGGTTTTACTCCATTCAGTCAGTCGGCTACACCGTACTCATGTTGGCCTGTGATACTCACTCCTTACAATCTTCCTCCAGAGTTATGTATGACTACTCCTTATATGTTTCTGTCACTTATAATTCCAGGGCCACATAATCCAAAATTAAAGATTGACGTATTCTTACAACCTCTGATTGATGATTTAAGTTTATTATGGGAAGAAGGAGTAAGTACATATGATATCTCCACCAAACAGAATTTTACACTAAGAGCAGCATTACTTTGGACAATTGGTGACTTTCCTGCATATGGTATGCTCTCAGGTTGGAACACTTCAGGCAAGTTAGCTTGTCCATATTGTTTGGAAAATACAAAATCATTCACTTTAAAGTATGGTAGGAAGAACAGTTGGTTCGATTGTCATCGAATGTTTTTGCCTCAAAGTCATCCTTTCAGGCGAAATAAAGAAGCTTTTACTAAAAATAAAATGGTGATGATTCCTCCTCCACCAAGATTCAGTAGTGAAGAAATTTTTGAAAGTGTAGAGTTCTTGCCCACCATAATGGAATCTCTAAGATTAGCTGAGTTCAGATTGCCGGAATATGGTGTCTACCATAATTGGACCAAGAAAAGTATTTTTTGGTCGTTGCCATATTGGAGAACAAACTTGATTAGACATAACTTGGATGTTATGCATATAGAGAAAAATATTTTTGATAATATTTTCTATACAGTTATGGATATCAAAGAGAAATCAAAAGATAATATAAAAGCAAGGATGGACTTAAAGGAGATTTGTAGAAGGAAAGCTTTGGAATTGAAGGATGGTGGAGCGGGAAAATTCCTCAAACCAAAAGCTCCATTCACATTAACTTTAGAGCAAAAACGAGCAGTTTGTGAATGGGTGAAGACTCTACGAGTACTTGATGGATATTCTTCCAATCTAAGCCGGTGTGTTGACATAAGATCAGGGAGATTATTTGGATTGAAAAGTCATGATTGTCACATCTTCATGCAATGTCTACTATCCACTGCTTTCAGTTATCTGCCAGATCAGATTTTGAAGCCCTTGGTCGAGTTAAGTGTCTTCTTCAAAGATTTATGCTCTTCTAAATTAAATGTGGAGAATTTGATTCATATGGAGCAGCAAATTCCATTCATTTTGTGTCAACTTGAGAAAATATTTCCTCCAGGCTTTTTTGACTCTATGGAGCATCTACCTATTCATTTACCATATGAGGCTATGGTTGGTGGACCTGTTCAATATAGGTGGATGTATCCTTTTGAGAGATATTTAAATAAACTTAAGAAGACCGCTAAGAACAAAGCACGACCCGAAGGCTCTATCTGTGAAGCATATTTAACATACGAGACTACTCAGTTTTGCTCGTATTATTTTGAAACAATATCTCAATCAGGTGAAAGTTCAACATCTCAGAATGTTGGTAAATCCTCTAATATATCTGTATTTAGTGGAATTGGGGAACCTTTAGGCGCTAGCACCGTGCGCTATTTGACTGATAAAGAGATGACAGTTATCACATTGTACATCTTGCTTAATTGTGATGAAGTTGAGCCGTATCTCGAGTAAGTATGATTTCATTTTGTTATATTTTTAGTTCTCTTTTATACTTTCTTCTAAACTCAAGATATGAATTTGTAGGAGGTTCATTGATGGTCTTAGTATATCAGAAGAAGGAGAAGTCCAGAAGATAGTGGAAAAAGAATTCACTGCTTGGTTCAAAAATACGGTATATTTTGAATAATTATTCTTACTTAATGAGTTAATTATTTCTGCAATTAATATTAGTAACAATGACATCTTGTACATTTAAAGATACACGCTGAAGACAGTTCCCAGTTTTCAAGGTTATCTGAGTTAGCTTGGGGACCAAATAGATTAGTAAAATGCTATCAAATATTTGAGGTAAATGGTTATAAATTTCAAACAAAAAATTTGTGTGAAGGTAGGAAGACAGAAAATTCAGGCGTATGTGTAAGAGGGAACACCCATACAGGCGATGATTCTGAATACTACGGGGTATTACAAGAAATATTAGAGGTTGAATATCCCGGTATGAGGAATATTGTGTATCTCTTCAATTGTGAATGGTTTGATCCAGTACCAAATAGAGGCACAAAAGTTCATCCAATTTACGGTATAACAGAAGTAAAGCGGGTTAGGAGATATGCAAAGTTTGATCCTTTCATCATTGCTAGTCAGGCAACTCAAGTCTATTATGCTAACTATCCAAGCGGAATACGAGGCAAACAGGATTGGCTGGTAGTTATGAAGACTAAACCAAGGGGAGTAATTGAGAAAACCAGTACGATACCAACAGCACACCAAGAAGAGTTTATGTCTAATTTAAAAGATCTCCCAATCAATGTAGATGACCAAATCAGATTTAATGAGAGCGAGTTGCAGTTAGAGGAGGTAGATCTAAACATAGAGGAAAGTGATGATGAATCTGATTGTGCTAGGAGTGTATCATCTGATGTAAGTGAATCAACAAATGATGAGTTAACAACATAAGGTAAATTAAATTTATTTTTGCTACTGCACTGCTTTTTATTTTACTTCCCTGTATTTTACTTCACTGTTTTTTATAACTACTGCACTCTATTTTTTTTTACTTACCTGTATTTTACTTCAGTCCATTTTTTTTAGCTACTGCACTGTGTTAATTTCCATTTTTGTTATAACTCATATTTCTAATATTTCTTTTTTATTTATGTGCAGATGGCTTCAGGTGAGGAGCAGCCTAATAGAGGGTTAATAAAAAATATTTTTAACAGGCGCACTAAGAAGACTACAATTGGACCACATAGGTCACTACAAACTGAGGAGACCACCTCGGCTTAGCCAGCTACACAGTCTCAGCCTGCTACACAGCCTCAGCCGGCTACACATCCTCAGCCTGTTACACAGCCTTTACCCACTCCTGGAGCCAATAGCCCGCAGTTCTACTCACCGGACCTTCGATTTCCTTCACCAAATCTCGGGCAGGCTACTCCTTTCTACCCATACTTCACACCCCCACCTTATGTTGGTGCCCCTCCTACTTATCCATTTCCACCATATGCTCCACCATACTATCCCCCACCACCCCATCAACCTGCTACAACTGGACCTTTGACAGCAGCTGGACCTTCGACAGCAGCTGCAGCAGAGCAGCAGACAGATGGTAGAATGTTGATAGCACCTGAGGGTGACACGTACGTATAGTAACTTTTATTTAAACTAACTAATTGTTTTATTTTATATTTTATATTTATTTTACATATCTTTATTTTTGTAGGTTCTATTCATCAAAACAACCAACACATAAAATACGGGACATCATACGGAGCAGGTTTGACGCTCCTTATTTTTCTTGGAAGAAAGTCCCAAAAGAAGTCCGGGAGATGTGGTTTAGAGAGTTTGAGGTATTTCTGTGTTTTTGTTTTTATGTTAAATGATTTATTCTTTCTTACTTAAGGTAAATTGATTGTTTTTTATTGCAGAAAGAGTTTTGTTGGCTGCCCCAACACAATGACAAGATTAGAAAGAATTTTGAGAAGCGTGGCTCTACTCGGATGCGCGACATGTTCACAGATGTTAGAAAGGTTGGGAAGCGACCATTGTGGATTGGAGAGGAGATATGGGCTGAGTTGAATGCAGCTTGGGGCAGCGAAGAGTACACTAGGAGGAGGGATCAAAATCGACAGAACAGAGCTTCTGATGTTGGGGGCTTAGGTAGTGCACTTCATACAGGAGGCTCCGTTCCACATACTGAGCACAGGCGTCATTTGGTAATGAATTTTAATTATTTTTTAAAATTGTTTTTTAATAATTAGTATTGATAAAACTCTTTTAATTGTAACAGAAAGCGTCACTTGGTAGAGAACCAACTCCTGTGGAATTGCATAGTCACACTCATAAGCGACAGGAGGATCAACAATGGATTGATGAGAGAGCAAGGAAGGCCCATGTAAGTATATTTTTATAAATATTTGATATTTTATAAGTTTTAGTTTAATTATATATATACTTATATTCAATTTTCACAGGAGGAATATACACGGATTTGAGAGACTCATGCCGCATCAGGTGAGGGCTCTTCTGGCGGCTCTGTGGAGTATTCTGAGTATCGCATGTGGTCGCAGGCCGTCGGAGGAATGCAGCATGGTAGAGTATATGGCTTAGGTGCGCAAGCTCAGGCATACAAGGGGATTACCTCCTCTACTGCATCCAGCTTCGCATCCAGTTCGCATGAGTCCTTACAAGCTCAACAAATAATTGCCCTTCAAGCTGAGCTAGAACAAGTAAGGAAATCACAAGTTGATTGGCAAGCTCAGCTGTAAGCACAGGTTCAAGCTCAGCTGCAAGCACAGGTGCAAACAGTACGGAGCAACACAGTCAGTTGCTGGATGAAATACGCAAGATGAGGGAGCAACTGAGTGGAAAAGACGTAGCTCCACCTGAGGAGGAGTCGACGGAGTCAGAGTAGTGTAATTTAGTTGAAATGAACTTGTATTTTTATGTGAACTTGTGTTATTGGACAATTACTTTTAATATGATGTTATCAGTTGATTTTTAGTACTAAACTGTTGTGAAACTGTTATAAATTATTGTGAAGTTGTGGAACTGTTGTGAACCTGTTGTGGAACTTGTATGTGTTAGAATTGATAGGTTTGCAGGTGTGGAAATGGGATTGTTGGCTGGGAAGGCAATTTTTTTTTTGTCAATGCTACAGGTTTCCGGCGGATTATGCGCCGGTAATCCGCCAGAAAAGACGATACAACGAAATGTATCGAGCGTACCGGCGAATATGATCCGTCGGACACTACCGTCGCAAGTCCGGCGGATATTCCGTCGTTAATTACCGGCGCAACAATTGCGTCGTAAACCAATCATGGAATTTCGATGACGCAACTCCAGCGACTTATCCGCTGTTAATTACTGTCGCATTATACAACGGTAAATACCGGCGCATTAGGCACCGGAATTCTCACATTTTTCACGTCGGCAAACAAACCGTTTAATGTGCCGGTAATGCGTCGGAAACTGCGCCGGAACTGTTTCCGGCGCAACGTATGCGTCGGAAAAAATTTATCGACGCACCCAAAACCGGCGTAGATATTTGCGCCGGAACATGCGCCGGAAACGAACGGTTCCGTCGGATTTAACATTTGTTCCGGCGGATTCCGTCCGCCGGTAATAATAGGTTTTCCTGTAGTGTATGAATGAGGGCTCATTTTAAAGTCTTGCCCTATTCAAGGCCCTCCAACTTGAATAGACAGCTTGGATGGCTTCGAGATCTCCTCAGATGCATGAATCCAAATTTATTTTGAGAAATATTAGTGTCACGCCTCAACCTATGCTCCATAACTCGCTCCCATAGTTTTAAAGTATGACACATTAACTTAATTCCTCTATAATTCGCATACTCTTGTGCATCACCTTTATTCTTAAAAATAGGAATTAACACACTCATTCTCCACTGATCTGACATCTTTTTAGTCTTCAAAATAGTATTAAAATGTTTAGTAAGCTAAGAAATTCCTTCATGTCCTGAGCATTTCCACATCCGTATTGGAATATCATCAGGTCCAACAGCTTTTCCACACTTCATTTTCTATAAACCTCTCTAACTTCAGTTTTACTTAAACATCGATAAAAGCAAAAATCTTTATTTTCATTTAGGGTGATAAAGTCACTAAAGTCAATCATATTTTCATATTCTTCATTAAAAAGTTTAGCAAATACCTCATTCACCTTTGTTGAATATCATCTTCTAAGAAAAGTACTTTTTGATCTTCATCCTTAATACACTTCACTTGAATTAAATCCTTACTACTCTTATCTCTTTGTTTGGCTAACTTACACATATATCTTTCTCCCTCCTTAGTATCTAATCTATTATATAAATCATTAAAAGCTAAACTCTTTACATCGCAAATAGATTTCTTAGATTTCTTACGAGCCTCTTTATAGCTTTCCCAATTATCAAAATTTTTACATATAAACCCAGTTTTTATAATAAATCTTCTTATTTTTTATCTTTCTTGCACATTTAGATTCTACCACCAACTATTTTTACTATAGCAGCTTTTCCCTTTAAAACACCAAGCACATCTTTTACAATATTCTTAATATCACAAGCCACTTTTTCCCATATAATATTGGCATCCTCATGCACAGATAGAATCTTAAGATCTAAAATCTTACTCTCAAACATACTTTTATTAATATTCTTTAAATGCCCCCATCTAATTCTAAAAAATCATTTTATTTTATTTTTTATTTTTTGCCCCTTTTCCTTAAAGTCCAAAATTAATAATCGATGTTGGGTACATAAATTTTCACTTGGAATAACTTTACAATCTTTGCAATCTAAACAGTCTAATTTTTTTATAAGAAAATAATCATTCTGTGTTTTACTATATCCATTTTTATAAGTGATAAGATGCTCATCTCTTTTCTTAAATAAGGTATTAGCTATAAAGAAATTATAAGCTAAAGAAAAATCTAATATAGTCTTACCACCTTTTATCGTTCCAAACCCATAGCCACCATGGATGCTTTTAAAATCATCTACCTCTCTACCAACATGTCCATTTAAATCTCCTCCAATAAAAACTTTTTCTATAAGGGGTATATTTTATATTAATTCTTCTAATTCATTCCAAAATTTTAATTTTGAACTCATATCCAAACCTACTTGAGCAGCAAAAGTACTTATAATATTAACAATCTTAGCACCAACAACAATCTTTAAAGTTATAATTCTATCTCCAATTCTATTAATTTTTATAATATTATCCTTCAAACTCTTATCTATAATCACACCTACACCATTTCTAGTATGACTCCTACCCGAATACCATAATTTATATCCTAAACTATTAATCTCCTTAGCTTTCCTGAATGCATAGAATATTTATCTTCCTATGAATCTTAATATCTATTAATTCCATTAATTTTCTTGCAAGGGAGCCTATATTCTAAGTTCATATCCTAATTTTAGTTTCATGGACTAGCTTCTTTGCCAACCTCCATCCTTGATGTGAGAACCCTTGCCTATTTAACACTGCACTCATGCGCCAGTACAGCGGCCCTTGCACACTTGTCACTGTATTCAGACCATACAACACGTCACTTCCAGAGGATACCCTAGCATTAACACAATTTTTGAAAGCATTCATGTCATGATTATTCAACAAGTTTTATGCTGGCTATCAACTACGTAATGTAACCCACCACGTTTCTCATCCAGGACTTAGGACCTGGCAATGGTTGTGTTATCTAAACTGCTGGGATGATTTTGATTAATAAGGATTAGCTTTTAAGGGGTCATTTGATCAATTTTGACCACCCTAAAGCATAGGTTTGAGTGTTTGACTGGTCCTTCTATCATGTGGAAGCTGAGGTGGCATGGGTGGAATTTAAGGAGCTGATTAGATGAATCTTAAAGCCTTCTTATAGTGTGCTTGAAATTTGAAAGGGGTTTAAGAAAATTTGACCACATTTGATCCATTCATTTAATTTGTTAACCATATTAACAGGTTAATAGTCAAATGGCTACCTATGTGGCATGGATGAAGTGGATTTAAGTTGGATTTGAATGGCTTGAGGCTTAAGGAAATAGGGTTTCAATGAATTAGACATGTGTATGTGTATGTTTGACTATGGTTAAAGGTTTGGCTCCAAATCTATGGTGATTTGACTTCAAAAGGATTTGAAAATATTTGAATCTTATTTTGAAATGGACTTGAGGGTTTAAAGGATTTGATTTGATCAAATGGGTTGGAATAACCCATTTTGACCCTTAAGGAATACTTGGGTCAACCTAGGTTAACTTGGTCAACCAAGTTGACCTAAGGGGTGGGTCCAAGTTTAACCAGTTTTAAATGACAAAAGTGGTCTGGTAAAGGTGATTTCAGGGTTTAAATGGGTCATTTGAGTCAAATGGGCCTATTGGGCCTTTCAAGGGTCTTTCAGGTAAACCCTGGTTGACTTGGTCAACTAGATTGATCTAGGGTTTAGAAATGTGTTCAGCATATTTGGTTTGACATTTAAAATTTGCTAGAAGTGGTTGTATTTGATTTGGAGCTCATTTGATCCAGAGTGACTGTTCACACCCCTAATGGGGTGTTTTGGTCATTTTGACCCCAGGTTAATTGGGGGTCAAAATGAGTCCAACAAAATATAGTTTATTATTGAATGAGTTATAATTAAGGGTCTAGAAATTATTAGAAAGTTTAGAGAAGGCTCCAAGGTCATGATTCACTAGGTGGTAGGTGTCGTGGCATAGGCCATAAATATTTGAAGGTGTTACAACTTTTAGATTTCAATTCAATTTCTTGGGTTAGAGGCCTCAGAATGGGCTCAAATTTGGAGGGTTGCCTCTAGAGACATGTAATATTAATGTGTAATTAATAGACTTTGAATCAGAGTTCATTTGACTTAGTTTTGAAGTGTTTGAAAATTCAATAGAAAAGGCTTTTAGGACTTAGACCTTTAGCCTTAGATTTAAGTCTAGATTTCTGGATTTGAATTGGGTTTTGAGTTTAAATGACTGGATTTGAATTAAACAATTCATTTATGATCATTTGGGATGATCATAAGTGATAGGATAGGATTGAACTTTGATAAAAGGTTAGATCAGTATTCAAGTCCATATTAAATTGGAGATTAAATTGCTTTGGAGTTTAGATAAGTTTGAAGCTTGAGTAGGTTTAAAGTATGGGTTTGTCAAGAACTTAGATTGATATGAATTTTGATTGGTCCTAGAATCTATAAGAATTCTAAAATCTAGAAAATTCATAGGACTTAGATAGATCATAAAGTCTGGGAAAGACTTAGGGTCTGTGAAGGTCCTAGGGTCTGGAGTCTAGAAAGATCTTAAGGTTTAAATAGATCTTAAGGTCTGGAGTCTAGAAGGATCTTAGGATCTAGAATAGATCCTAAGGTCTGGATTAGTCTAGAAGAATTTTAGAATCTAGAGTAGGTCCTAAGTTCTGGATTATTCTGGAAGAATCTTAGGATCAAGATAGATCCTAGGGTCTGGATTCTAAGAGGATCCTAGAGTCAAGATTGATCTTAAGCTCTAGATTAGTCTGGAAGAATCCTAGGGTCTAGAGTAGATCCTAGGGTCTGGAGTCTAGAAGGATCATAGATTCTAGAGTAGATCCTCTAGATCTAGGATAATCCTAGAGTCTATAATAGATTGGAGGCTAGATTGATCTGTGTTAGGATTGATCTAGCATCTGGGAAAAGTCCTAGTGATCTCATATAAAAATGAGGCTAACAGTTAGCTGAGTACATACTTTTGAGATATTTCTGGGCATAAGTGGAAAATACAACATGTTATGTCCTAAATTGGGTGAACATCAGGTTGAAGTTGAATAAAACTCCTTATGAACTCCTTAAGGATCGAACACCAAATCTTTCACACTTACATGTGTTTGGTTGCAATTATTTTATCTTAATTAATAGAAAACATCCCTTAGGAAATTTTGATCCCAAGTTTGATGAGGGTGTCTTTTTAGTTTATTCATGTATAGGTAAGCCCTATAGAATCTTTAGTAAGAGAACCCTAGTAGTAGAAGAATCCACCCATATAGTTTTTGATTAATCAGATAGGCCCTCTGAACCCAAATTTGAAGAAGATGATATAGAGGCAATTAAAGGAGTAGAAACCATGACCATATGAGAAATAGGAGAACCTCAGGAAGACTTGCCTAGAGAATGGAGATACTCTTCTAGTAATCCTAAAGAATTAATTTTAGGAGACCCATCGAAAGGTGTAAGAACTAGGCATGAACTTAGGAAGGCAGTTGGTCATTCCATATTTATCTCTATGATAGATCAATCTTTAGGAGATGAATTTTAGATTCTAGCAATGCAAGAAGAATTGAACCAACTTATTTGAAATGATGTTTGGGAAGTAGTCAAGAGACCTAAAGAGCATAGTGTAGTTTGAACGAAATGGGTCTTTAAACATAAGGTTAATGACTCAGGGACCATAGTAAGAAATAAGGCCAGATAAGTAGCTAAAGGGTATAACCAAATTAAAGCATAGACTTTAAAGAAATCTTTGCCCTTGTAGCTAGACTAGAAGCCATAAGGGTGCTATTAGCCTTTGCTTTCTTCAAAGGTTTTAAATTACATCAAATGGACATAAAGAGTGCATTTCTAAATGGTGTAATAAAAGAGGATGTTTATGTTGAGCAACCTCCCAGATTTGAAGGTTCATAATTTCCAAACCATGTATTCAAATTAAAAAATGCGCTGTATGGATTAAAGCAAGCACCTAGAGCCTGGTACGAAAGACTTAGCTCATTATTACTTGATAGAGATTTTGTTAAGGGGCGTGTGGACACCACTCTCTTTTTATAAAAGGTAAAAGATGATATTCTCATTATTTAGATTTACATAGATGACATTTTGTTTGGATCTTTATATAAAATATTATGTGATGAATTCTCAGAAATAATGAGTAATGCATTTTAAATGAGCATGATTGGAGAGCTTAATTATGTCCTTGGCTTTAGTGTAAAACAAAAGGAAAATGGAACATTTCTCAGCCAAATGAAATATATATAGGATATTCTAAAGAAATATAAAATGGATAATGATAATACCATGAACACTCCAATGAGATCTACGATCCAACTAAAGAAAGACCCGAATGAGAAATCAGTAGATCAAAAAAAATATAGAGGGATAATCGGATCTCTCCTCTACTTAACTACTAGTATACCAGACATAATGTTTAGTGTGTGCCTCTATGCCCGCTTTCAAGCTGATCCTAAAGAGTCACACTTAATTACGATCAAGAGAATCCTTAGATATCTACTAGACACCCCGAACTTAGGAATTTGGTATCTTAGACACAACACTTCCTTTGAAATCTTAGGGTACTCAAATTCTGATTTTTCAAGATGTATGGTAGATAGAAAAAGCACTTATGGCACCTACCAATTCATAGGACAATCTTTAATTTCTTGGTCCAGTAGGAAGCAAAATTTGGTAGCCCTTTCCAAGGTCGAGGCAAAATGTATTACAGTAGGAAGTTAAGTTGCATAAGTACTATGGTTGAAATAATAACTTCTTTATCTTCGATTACACATAGGAACCATCCCAATCATGTGCAACAACATGAGTGTAATCTGTATTTCTAAAAATATAATTCAAAACTCATGAACAAAACACATAAACATTAGGCATCACTTCATAAGAGATCTTATAGCTAAAGGAGACATAGAATTATAACATATAGCTACAGGAGCTCAATTGGCAGACATATTCATGAAACCACTAGTCTACGACAATTTTAGCACTTTGAGGATAAGACTTGGTGTCATATACATTCATGCGTGATTAAAAAAAATTATAAAACAAAAATTAGACTCAAGTGTTTTCTGATCACAACACACTCACCCCACTAAAATCCTAAATTGAACATTTTTTCTCATCATGCTATACAACTTTTATTCGTATTGTACAATGTATCAAAATAGCACAGATCACAGCCCTTTGTTAAACCAATTGTCTAGATTTAATTTCTTGTTTACAAATCGTACTATATGATTCCCATCGTACTATACAATATATGTGGATATGCATTCAAATCATTTGGTACGATATAATTACACTTCGTACTGTACAATATCTCCTCTTCATACTATATGATGAGGATGATCGCAATTCCTGTTCGTACTGTACAATATCTCCTCTTCAATACAATATCTCCTCTTCGTACAATATCTCCTCTTCGTGTGCAAATAGATGAGGATGACTTAGAGTTGGTCTGTATTATATAATTGCAGTTCATTCTGTACGAACAATCGTTCGTACTATATGACACTTTTTGTCAAAGGTCATACCAAAGACGCTCAGGATGATCGCAATTCCTTCATATCGTACTATATGACATCGTTCATACTTTATGATTTGACCATCTTTTCCCAACCATTCATCTAGACGACACTATTGCACATCATACTGTATGATCCTTGATCGTACTATACGATATCCGAAAAACTCTATAAATTTGAGGGCACCTATGATCACTTCACTCATCCCTTAGCCACCTTACTCACTCTTACCTATTCTCACTCAATGCCAAGATCTAAAAAGCATTGTCGACTCATCCTTGGAAGCTCATCTTCCTCTCACTATCACAATGATTTTTTATTTTCAGCCAAAGATGAAAAAGCCTACCACAAACTCAAGGTGTGCAAAATTACCCCATCTCGATTATTGAATCAAGCTTCCTTAAATTTTGAGGTGATGAGCTTATTTACATCTACTACCTTGAAATTTCTTCTTACCTAGCCTCCCCTTATAATTCTGAACTTCACTTTGAATTCCTAGCCAACCTCACTATTAATTTAGAGAACCTAACCCTCACCTCCGTTGTTTGCCTATAAAATGCCAAAATCACTAAGTCAGACCTCGCCCTGTACATTGAGCTTTCTAGCGAAGGCCTTAGAACCCACTCATTCCTTACAAATGATTTTGATTGGAGTACCGTTAATATAGTCCTTAAAAATGCTACTTTTCACTAACACCTACCACCTGTCCATGCACTAACTCGAAATGCTAGAATTATTCAACATATTTTTTGAACTTCAATCATACCCAAAGCTAGCATAGAATTCTCATGACCCAAATCTTATCCATTTTTACCTACCTCATTATGTAAAACACCAAATTTGATGAAGCCGATTTAATTATTGATTATATCTAAAAAATGACCTTAGTTCGCGTCTCTACCACCCGTAGAAAACTCAACCTAGCCCTTGGCCCCCTCATAGGTTACATTCTTTGAAATAAACATCAGTTAAACTCGATAATCTACCCATTTTGTATACGGATGCCTCCTTTTGTATTTTGTTTCATCGAGGGCAAGAGCAGGATGAGCCAGATTTTGATGAAGAAGAAGGAGAGGCTACTCCAACATGAGCTCCTGTTCCACTAAGACGGCATGCACCACCGCAAGGAACTACACCGACCTATCCTCATGTGACCTAGTCAAACAATTTGACCTACTCCAGAGCTTCCATGATGTGTGCATTCAATAATAACATCAACAACATGAGGAGGACATGTGTTTGTTTTGGGAAACATTTTTCTTGATTGATCAGCAGTTTGTGCAGTTTGTGTCCATCCGTCACTACTTTCAACCACCACCACCTAATTAGGATCCTAATTTTTAATGTTATGTGTGTTACTCCTCCTTTTGGTGATGTCAAAAGGGGGAGACGTTTCTTGTAGTTTGTTGTAGTATGCTTGGTTTAGATGTCTTTTTTGCCTATTTTTTATTTATGTAAAGCATGTTTGCTAATCTCTATCCATATTTTCTCTTCATGCTTTTATATTTACTTAAAAAAAAATAAAACATAAAAAATACTAATTTTCTTATTGATAACATTATGTGACATCATTAAAAAGGGGGAGATTGTTGTAGTCCATGACCCATAGCTTGAGATTTTAATAAAGATAAATTATGTCATTTTGAATTATTTGATTATTTATTGAATATTTTGAAGTTTTCTCTTACTGTGAGTATTAACATTTCAGGGAGATCACATATTACTAAAGATAACATAAGACTTAAGACTGGGAAGAGTAGGATGTGGAGTTTGTAACCTTGTAATTTTTCATTTATTTTGTATTGTTTCTTTTCTTTAGTCTGGCCACAAAGTATATGCAAACTGAGCAACCAAGCACACACACAGGGGGAGAGTTTTATTTTAACTAAAAAAAATCTTTTTTAACTCTCTGTAGATTGTTAAGATAGTTGCTATTTGCATGCTTTACATTTTTGCAACTTATGAAGTTTTGATGATTCCAAACATTATTGTTCAAATGTGTAGTTATCTCCTAACATTTTTTAGAAGAATTATATTTGCTCTTGTGTGTACTAACATTTCAGGAAAAATGAACTCCAGACTACGAAGACTTCAAATTAAATTCAGCATGAGATACTTTGTAAAATTTGAAGCTTGCACTTTTCTTAGAAATCAAATTGAAAGGGAGTGATTGTATTTTGAGTGAATAAAAACATACACACACACATAAGGAGATCATATAAAATTTATACTGATCGTACGGGATGATATCCGTTCGTACTGGACGATCAGACAGTTATCTCCTATAGAGCACATGGAACGAATAGGAACTTGCTCGAAAAATTTTTCTAAGTCCTATTCGTCCAGGACGAAATTAATTATCGTCCAGGACGATTGGTTCACTATAAAATTTTTGCCCATACGAAATTAAATTATCGTCAATGGCGATTGGTCCTCTGGAAAATTTTCGTACAGACGAAATTAATAATCATCCAGGACGATCTGGTCTCTGGAAAATTTTCGTCCAAACGAAAATAAATTATCATCCGTGGCGATTGGTCCTCTGGAAAATTTTCGTCCAGACGAAGTCAAGAATCGTCCAGGACGATCGGTTCTCTATAAAAATTTTGTCCAGACAAACATATTCTCGTCCAAACGATTAACCGACTTAGAACAGTTTTCAGCAGTTTCTAGAACCGACCTTGTAATAACCGTTCGTACTGGACGAACCTAGTTCGTACAGGATGATCAGCTGTACGAAGACATTTCGTATACATATTCAAATAGGGTCGTTTCAGATCGTTTAAGTAAAATCGTCCAAGACGATCCACGATCGTACGGGACGATCCACTGCGTATAGAATTGAATACTTGCAGTGTTTGGGCAGTTTTTCTTGTCTTTTGTATAAATAGTCCAAATTAGACTGCCACCCAATCTTTTTATCATTTGATCTTCATGCCTCTTGAGAAAATAGCCAAGGAGAGAGTGGAAGAGAGCATTCAAGGAAGGATTCCTACCACTGGAGCGAGAAGGCTTCACTTGGATTTCAAAGGTAAGAGTCTCTACTTGTGAATTGGGATTACTTCACTCTTTTCCTTCTTCCTTCTAGATTCTTGTGAGAAGATCTGTCAAGGAGATCTGGTTCTCTGCCGACACTTGGAGAGTGTGAACAGCCGAAAGGTTCTCTGCCTACACTTGGAGAGTGTGAACAGCCGAAGGGTTCTCTGCCTACACTTGGAGAGTGTAAACAGCCGAAGGGTTCTCTGCCCACACTAGGAGAGTGTGAAAGGATGACGGTTCTCTTCCAACACTGGGGATAGTGTGAAAGGACGGACGGTTCTCTGCCAACACT
This sequence comes from Dendrobium nobile, assembly GCA_022539455.1. Classification (NCBI taxonomy): domain Eukaryota; kingdom Viridiplantae; phylum Streptophyta; class Magnoliopsida; order Asparagales; family Orchidaceae; genus Dendrobium; species Dendrobium nobile. The sequence goes on from CM039736.1 coordinate 47,692,361, forward strand.
GGGGATTGTGTAAAAAGACGGACGGTTCTCTGCCGCACCGGGGAGTGGTGAAAAGAGTGTGTTGTAAAGGCTTCTCCGCCTTGCTGTGGGTGAAAAAGGAGAGTCACTATTGGTATTAGTGCAATACTCAGAGGGTGCCTCTAGGGAGTGGATGTAGGTCTGGTTTTAGACCGAACCACTATAAATCTGGTGTCATTTACTTTACTATTTTTATGTTTTTGCACTTTAAATTTTAGTTTTAAAAACTCTGTGGTTGAAAATATTTTTCTACAAAATTTAAAAGAAATTTTTATTTCGGTTCAATAATTTTCAAAAGGGGACTTAAATTTTTAAACTACCAATTCACCCCCCCTCTTGGTAGCCTTGGGACATTCACTTAGGCTTAACAACCTAATTACTAGACTCAACATAGATTGTACTATACGAGTTTAAATCATACTGTACAAACTACTGCATCTAAATGGTTACATGTGAACATATCATATTGTACTAATCATATCATACTGTATGATGTATTTTTAATTAAAAACCCTAACCACCAGATTAATTTAAGTTTTTAAATCATAAATTTTTAACTAATCTTACTGTACAATGAAATCGTATTGTATGATAATTTGAATACTTATAAAAATTAACCATCATGATTAGTCAGTAAATCAAGGATTTATTTCTAATTTTTATCATACTGTATAATCAATTGAGGCTACATTTGATTGTCTCGAACATCATACCGGACGATCCCTTAATTTTTGAACTAATCGTACTGGATGATGTAAACATTATACTAGACGATATTAAGATTTAACATATCGTAATGTATGAAGTGGATCATACTAGGCGATGAATAGAGATGAGTTTTGGCTATCCTAGTGCTCATCCTACATGAACAAAAAGAAAATAACATAACATACTATATGATGTTGTATTGTAATGTATGATATTGTTCGAAAAAGATTGTGTGTTTATATTCCTTCATACCAGGACATGCTATTTTGAACTGATCGTATTGTACAATCATGGATCATATTGTATGAATATAACAGCTTTATTTAAAGTTTAGAGTTTCTTGTAGCCAGATTTAAATATTTAAACTTCTATCTTTCTGAGGTGTGTGTGAGAGAGGAACATGACAAGAAGGGGAGTTCTTAAGAGAGCTACTTTAGAAGATTTTGGAGTTTATGAAGGAAGGAGAGGGTGAGTTTGTAAGGGAGAAGAAGTGTGAGGTAGATCACACTGTTGCTTCTAACTTGCTGCACGTTGCTCCTCCTGTGGCCCGAGAAGATCTTGTGGGAAGCTTTTTAAGGGGGAGATCCTTCAAGGTCCCTATTCTCTAAGGTACTCTGCCTTCTCTAGGAGGGAGAAAAATTAGAAGGTTCACAGACATTGTGTTTGGTACTCTGCCACACTGGGAAGGTTAAAGTAAGGTTTGTAAAGGCTTCTCCGCCTTACTGTGGGGGCAAAGAGAGGATTACTATTTAGTAGTGAAATTCCTGTAGTGGAGGACTCCAATGAGTGGACGTATGTCAAGTAATCGAAACACTATAAATCTTTTGGTGTGATTTTTCCCATACTGTACTTTATTTATGTTTTACATTTTGACTTTCATTAGAATTGGCTTCTGAAAATCATATTCTAATTCATTGTTGAGAAAATTAAAATTTCACCACCTATTATTGCAATCGAGTTTTAAGAATTCACTTCCACATCAATGTAATTTTTTATTTAAAATTTAAAAACACAAAAAATTTGAACTCCAATTTAGGATTGTTATTTTATTACAACAAATTTCCAATTCATCCCCCCCCCCCCCCCCCCCCCCCCCCCCCCCGCCTCTTAGCGCATCTTGTACTTTCAACTAACTCAATCCTTATCTACCCAATCTTAAGGTAGCTTGATTTGCAATTAACCTTGTAGACCTGAAACGTAAGTAGCCAGGGAAATAGGAGAAAAATAGAAATGTCTAAAATATTTTCTTTCATCAAAATTATAATCCCTGAATTAAGATTCACAATAATATCCTCATTTTTTATGATGTCAAACATTTGTTATAAAATTTATCTTAAGCAGTTAAATGAAACATAGCATGAAGGAAAACATTAGCAATACAAATTTTACTAAAATCAAATAAATGGTATAAATAATAAACAAAAGTAAAAAAAAAAAAGTATAACAAACAAAAATAAACATAACCACTACTCCCCCTTTTGACATCACAAAAAGGAGGAGGAAACCAAAAAAGAAAAATGAAATAGAAAATACAAAAAAAAATAAACAACATCATAAAAAATAACACAAGAAAAATAAACTACAAGTACGAGGGGCCCTGATCATCAGAAGGAGGTAGTGGTGGCGACTAAAAGAAACTGGAAATAGCAACGAACTGCCCCCCAAAATAGGTCATGTCCTGGTCCTACTACTGCTACTGGTGACTCACGTAAGCACCAAATCTAGCAACATCCTTCACATTCTTCTGCTCCTGTGTAGCTATGTAAGAGTTAAACCTATCCTCCCACTAATCGAATCTCTCCACCAACTGATCCAGCTATGAGTATAAGTAGATCAGAGCAGCTGCAGGAGCAGCTTCCTCCTCAGCTCCCTCAACTTCCTCATGCCCTGGGTTGAGATGAGTATTGTGAAGAACATGAAAAGAGCTGTTGGTGTAGAAGACAAGCTGAAAAATTAGGTGGGGTAGGAGATTGAAGATTGCACTTGGTTTCCAGGACATAGGCTATGATGTGTCCTAAGGCAACGTTAGGCTTCCTTTTGTACCCTGGATCCCTAATACTACTGAGATGCTCAATGTAACAAAAAAGAAGATTAGCAGTATTGATTTCCTTCTTAGCCATGATTTAAAAGGTTGTGATCGAAAGGAGAGGAGTGATGTGGGCACAATCACTAGCTTTTAGAATAACTGAGGTATGAAGTACATGTTGGATTGTCCTAGCATCCTTGACTAAGGTGCTAGACGCCTCATCAGGATAGGAGATAAATGAGTTTCTCATAAGGTGATTGGTAGGAGCCCAATCATAATAAGGATCGTGAGATAAGAAGTGAACCTTATCTCTAGTAGTGGACCATTGGAGGAGTTCACGACAATCCTAATAAGTAATTTCAATAGGGCGTTAGTTAACATAGGATTGAAGAGCAGTGTAAGAGGAGTTTATCTTAAGGCTTGCAAAAAAATTTAAAGAGAAGTTTAGAATTGAAGGGGAGGGTGAGGGTAAGGATGAAGGTGAGGGATGTGTGGGAAAAAAGATTAAAGACATGGTAAGGGAGGGTATGAGGGTTGACAGTCCTAGATAGAGTGATCCTGGCTATCTTGTAACAAAGGTAGGTGGCTTAGTCAGCCACCTCAGTGAATCGAGGGTCAATAGTGGCCCTCGAAGAACTTCTAGCCAACATTCTAAAGCACTTGCCACCTGCCATTGAATAAGAGAATTAGTGCTTGAGGGAGAGGAATGAAGAAATGAAAGGTTGAAGGTGAGAAAACACTTTAAATCCTATTATTTATATTAAAAAAAAAGGCCAGATCATCCAAGATGATTGCAAAATCATCGAGGACAATCTGGTGAAATTATGACGTCTAAGATAATTAGTCAAAAAAATAGTTTTAACATCTAGGATGATAAGACATCATTCAAAATGATTAGACATAAGCGATCATTTTGAGGATTCATGCTGGATGAACATTGAAAAAGTAAATCATCCAGGATAATTAGGTGGCTCGTCTAGGATGATCAATAATTATGGATCATATCAGCCGAATTAAAAATATGTAACATCTTTGCCACATGGATCATCCAGGATGAACAAGTGGATCATCTAGGTTGATCACAAATAATTGAAGTAGACTTTCACTAGATCGTCCAGGATAATGTGGCTCATCTAGGATGATCATAGATAATTTAATACGATTTGATCAGATTGTTTAGGATGATGGGTATCGTCTAGGACAATCTCAAACGATTGAGTCAGATTAGCCATCTGATGAATAAGAAAGGATGGATTGAATATATCATCCTAGATGATGCGACCAAAAAATTAAAATTTTGATGATGGAGGGAGGTGATTAGAAGGTGCCCTAAAACATAAGAACCCAAAAAAAATATAAAACAACAAAAAGAATTAAAAATAACAAAAAGAATGAAAAATAAAGTTTTTTTAATAAAGCAAGAATATAAAAATTTTTTTATGTGATTTAATTAAAAATTTATAAGAAAAAAGAGTTAACATCATCAAAATCCAAAAAATAGTAGAAAAATTGATCTTGTTAACCTTAGCTCGGACATCTTACGGGAAAAACATCTTTTGAAAATAAAGATCTAACTTAAAAAAATTAATTAGATAAAAAAAGTGATCCTTTCAAAACTTGGATTTAGATAAAAATCTGATAGAATAATATACCAAAGTACTCAGTCACAATCATGAATTTTAAAATCAAGCTTTTAAAAATATCAGTTGACAAATTCTTCTAAGATTTAAGGGTTTGAAAGAGAAGGAAGCTTGCTTTTTTGTGGGCTCATTTTATGCCTCTTGTCAATTGGTTGGCACACTTTACACTTCTTTTAATTTTTTGATACACTTTGTGTATCTTTTAATTTTTTCATGGTCATTGTGAATCTTTTCATATTTTCTTCATTTTGGGCTCATTTTATGCCTCTTATCATTTTTTCAAGCTAGATCCCTTTTAAAACTTTTAAATACTCTTAGTTGTGAGAATGTTTTCCATATATTGGAGAAAAAAAACTCACTCTCTAATATAAGGAAGAGGAAACCATAAAGCAGAATCAAATTCATATAATAAAAACAACGACAAGATTATAAAAGGTTGCAAGTGATTTTATAACTTTGAATATTATTTATATAAGATAGATTACTATAGCAATATAGAAAAGATCTCAATCTAAAGTCCAGTTGTTAATTTGAGATAGACTTTTTATTTAAAAAAGAAAATTACACCGCAAAAAGAAGTTAGAGGAAGGGAAATAATTAATGGTATTTCTCCCTTTAACTGATTTAGGGATGTCAAACATTGACTATAAATTTTCAAAAATAAAAATAAGGCATAAAATATCATTTCAGTTGTGACCAAAAAGAAAACTTAAAAGAAAAATAAGAACATCAGAAATGAAAATACTAAAAAACAACAACAAATAAAAATCAACACTCAAAAACTAAAACAAAAGAAAGAATAAAAAATAAAAAAGAGCAATAAATTAAAAAACATAAAAAATAGAGTTTAGAAAGCATCAAGTTCATGCGTTTATGTTCACCATAAATTTATAAGCAAATTGTGTTTCAAACCACAACAAGTGAAATGTTATCAATCAAAAGGTTATTGGAATTTTGATTATACCTGCACCCACCACTTTCTTGGTGCTGTCTCCAAGAGTTACCATGCCTCTAGCCCTAGCCTCTTGCAAAATGAATTTGTTGACATCTCTAATCATGTGACATGAGCATACATTATCTAGGTATCACATGCTCTCACAAGATCTTTATGAGAGCACATCATATAAAATCATCAAACATAAGATTCAAAAACCAAAACAAATTTAAGTCCCTTCTTATAGAAAGAAGAATATAATGCATGTGTGTTATGGGTCTCCACACCCAATGTGTACTAGGGTGAATAGTACAAGTATGTGAGATGTGTTCTAGCATGCCACATGAAAAATATCTAACCCTAGGAAAAGGGTTTATTAATCTCTTCAGGTTATAAAGCCTCTTCCTAGGTTTTAAAATGTTTGGCTTTAGATCATGATTAAAAAACTATTTAAGTGTGGGTGGAATACTATTTTGCTCAAGTGCTTTCAATTCAGCTTTAAAAAATGAGTTAAGACTTTCTAAAATAGCATTATCAACTTTCAAATAGTGCTCCCTACTCTCTGATTCATCAATATATATTTTAAAATCATTTTCAAGTGCAGTGTGGGATGCTTTCAATGAATCATGCTCAATGACCAACTCAAAATGCTTTTAATTTAACTCATCAAACTCATCAAGTAATGACATGTGATTGCTATCAAGTGTAAAGTGATCTTTAAACAAAATTTTATGAACTTTTTGTAAATTTAAAAATTCAATTTTTGTGCTAGCATGCAATTTCTTAAGTTTCCTATATGATGCATGAATTTCCTCAGAAACTTCAAGTAATTTATTGTAGGTTAGGTCACATACCTCTTCTTGGTCAAACTGACTAAGATGATCATATGCTATCAGACACAAGTTTGTTGCCTCCTTTTCAGCTTTAGTCTCAAAGGAGTTAGATGCAAATCTACCTAGAACTCCTTTTGAAATTGCTTCTTATTCTTCCTAAACTTGGGTTTCTTCTCACCATTCTCCTTGCTTGGGTGAGCTTTAAGTGTAAGATAATAAGCTTTAACATGTCCCTTCTTCCTGCATTCAAAACAAATCATATTAATAGATCTTTTAAAATTCTTGCTACTCTTATCTTTATCCCACTTCTGATGGCGTTTTTTCTTCTTGCTTAGAAAGCTTTTGAATTGCCTAGTGATTAAGGCAACATCATCGCTCTCAGACCTGAAAGAATCAATATTTGTATCATTAGCCTTTAGCGGCACAATTTTCTCCGTCTTCTTCTCACCAGTATCAAGTTGTCTTTGGTTCACTCTTTACTTGTAAGAAATGAGTGATCTAAGTAAGTTATCAAAAGAATAAGTATTCAAATTCTTAGATTTAGTTATTATAGTAATCTTAGCATCAAAGGAAGAAGGTAAGCATCTCAAAATTTTATTAACTTTTTTATAGTTAGTGAGTTCTCTTCCTAAGGCGTTCAGTGAGGTGACAATTTGAGTAAACTTAATATACATGTTAGATATCGATTCACTAGATTTTATATAAAAGTTTGTAGTCATGCAGTAAAATATTTAACCTAAATTGCTTAACTTCATTTATCCCTTTATAAGTAATACACAATCTATCCCATATTTTTTATTAGTAGCACAAGTTGATACATGCATGTAATCTTCTGATTTCAAAGCACAAAAAAAATAGTTTAAATATTGTATATTAACTTGTGTTAAATCCCTATCATCAAATATCCATTCAGTAAAAAGAAGAACAGTTTTTATTCCAATTATTTCAAGAGTTGGTGATGAATATCCATCCTTAACAAGCATCCACATGTAATAGTTAATAGATTCTAAAACTATGGTCATGCGAGTTTTCCAAAAATCAAAAGGTATGTTATCAAACAAAGGTAGTTGGGTAATAGAATACTCTTCCATGGTATTATGATTACCAAAGTTAGTCATGGATAAAAATTCAAAGGTTTTCAAAAACTTGATTTTATGAATCCTGCTCAAATACTACTTAAAAGTTTGTTAGGGATGTTAAGCCCTTATGAAATAGCCAGATGCTAACCAAGAGAGGGGGTGAATTGGTATTTTAAAAATTCTCAAATAGAAATCATAATTTAAACTTAACAACAATCACCCACAAAAATAAAGTTTCAGAAATTAAATGCGACAAGCAATAAGAAAGAGCACCCCAGATTTTATTATGGTTTGGTCAACTTGACCTATGTTCACTCCCCGGAGCCTCCCCTATGGGTATTGCACTAAACTCAGTGTCTCTTCTTTTGCTTGCACAGCAAGGTGGAGAAGCATGTACAAAAACTCCTATCCACCAACCCCGATGAGGCAGAGAACCTAACTCCTTTCACTTCCTCCTGAAACAGGAAGAGAACCCAACTCCTTTCTCTTTCTTCTGAAGCGAGTAGAGAACCTCGATCAAGAGTCTTGGATTCTTGATTGGATCATCCTTTGTGAAACCCCTCATAAACTCCCCCTCATAAGATCCTCTCTCTCTCCCAAGTTCTCCCTCTCCTCTTGGCTCTCTCAGGTCAGGACAGCAATAAAAGATCCCATCTTGAGTAAATAAGAGATCTTATATATAAGGGCTTTAAATTTTCCCTAAATTACAAGTAATAGATAAAGATCATCAAGGACAATCGATGGTTTATCCTGTACCATAATTATAAATTCAACTCAATCTAATAGGACGATCTAAGGGAGGCTGGATAATTAGAAGGTTTATTTATTCTCATCATCCTATACGATTAGTTCAAGACATCAAATATCATTCAGACCATCACTCTCTTCAGCCAGACTTTACTTATGTGGATGATAAAAAAATAAAGGATAATCTAAGACAATTTATTGATCTTCCTATATTATTAGTTTAATACATTAAATATCATCCAAACCATCGCTTTATTTAGATGATTGACCCGGATAATCCTACGATTGTCTAGGATAATATAATCGATCAATCAAATCTTAATTACTTTCCCTAATCATCGGACTAATTAGGTGTAATTTTAATGCATCATCTAGGATGATGCCCAAAAATAATAACAAGCTTAAAAGAGTTGGCGGCTGATTCTTTTTTATTTGATCATATCATCCAAGATGATGCTAATATTGTCTAAGGCAATTTGCTTAATTTTGACTATCTTAACCAGGATGCCCTAATTAGGATTTCTATTTTTAACGGATCGTCTAGAATGATTTGGGATTGCCTTGAGTGATATGATCATAAATAAATAAAAAACTCTTAAATAGGCAGAATTTTTCCCCCTGAGTGTGTGTGTAAGGTTAATTTGCATCTAGAACCAAATTATTACATTTAACTCAAGAAAAAGATAAACACACTTGATGTAGACTTTCAAACCTACTCAATCCTAATCTACCCAATCTTGAGTTGGCTTGATTTACAATTGACCTTATGAACCTGAAACATTAGTAAGCAGGGCAATAGTAGAAAAATAGAAATATCTGAAATGTTTACTATCATAAAAATTATAATTCCTGAATCCAAATTTATAACAGGTTAAAAAGGATTTAAGGTTCTCTGCCTCACTATATCGATGGAAAGATTTTATAAGGGCTTCTCCGCCTTGTTATGGGAGCAAATGGGGAGTCATTTTAGTGTAGTGCAATTTTTGGAGAGGGAGTCTCCAAGGAGTGGACATAGGTTACATTTGACCGAACCACTATAAAATTCAGTTTATTCTTTCTTATTACTTTTATCTCATTTTATTTTTGCATATTTCTGTGATTTATTCTGTGGTTCAAATATCTGATTGTATCATCATTATGAAAATTATTTTTCTTTCACATCAAGAGTTATTATTTTATTTTAAAATATTTTCTATTTATTTAATATTTTTTAAAACTACCAATTCACCCCCCCCCCCCCCCCTCCCCTCCTCTTGGTTAGCCTCCGGCTACTTTTAGAGTTTAACACCCCTCATGAACTTTTAAGTGGTATGATAACAACATTCATAAGATCAAGTTTTAGAAAACTCTTAAATTTTGTTCCATGGCTAGCTTTGGAAATATAAACACCATGGAAGGTTATTCAATCACTATACCACCTCTTTTTGATAATATACCTTTTGATTTTTGAAAAACTCACATGTCCACCTTTTAAAGTCCATTGATTATCACATGTGGATGTTAGTTAAGGAAGGTTAATATGTACCTTTTACGCTTATTAATGACACAAAATTTGAAGCTCCTTTTCTGAATGAACTATTGAAGATAGAGATTTAGTTTAACTGAATGCTAAGTGTTTGAAGTTTTTTTTTATGCCTTAAAATCTGAAGACTATAAATGTGTTTCCACTTGTTCCTCTAGAAAAGAAACTTGGGATAGATTATTTATAACATATGAAGTTATAAACAAAGTTTAACATTCTAGACAGAATATTCTTCTACAAGATTATAAACTTTTCTAAATGAAACCTAGCAAATCTATTCTTAGATGTATACTAGGTTGACATAAATTATTACATTTCTATATTGCCATAAGAAGAGAACTAACTAATTATGAAAAAGTTAACAAGATTCTGATATGTTTACCTTCTTCCTTTAATGCAAAATTTATTTTCATTACTGAGTTTTAAGGATTTGAATATTTTTTCAATCAATAACTTACTTGGATCACTAATTTCTTACAAGCAAAGAGTGAAACAATATCAATTTGTGTCGTTAGAGAGAGAAACAGCCGTTAGAGAGAGAAACAGCCGTAAGTTTTTTGAATTTTCAATTCGCGGGTTTTTAGCTTCCATCATCGCCGGCCAGTGGCGATGATGGAAGACGGCCGCCGATCTTCGATTGGCGCGTCGACCTTCTCAGATCTTCTCGAAGGATCCATCAAGGTCACAGATGAATCGAAGCTCCGTTCTGGTGATGATAAGGTTCGCGCTAGATCTTCTGCGGGACCATTAATTATCAGAGAGGCTAGTAATTCTCCTTTGAAGAAGTCATCTGAAGTTGTAATTGGTAAAGGAAAAAGTTGTATTCATCTTCCTGTTGATAATACTCCTAAGAAGCATTCTGCTGCTTTTATCCGAAGTAAAAATGACGGTGAAGCTTCTTCTTCTAATGTGAAGATTTTTGTTAATAAATTTAGTTGTTCAAATTCAATCTCTGACCTTAGGCCAGAGATAAATGCGAATAATCAAAATTTTATTAGCAACCTTTCTATATTAATTGATAAGCTTCCTCATGATTGTCCCTCTGAGCTACCGAAAATGAGTTTTGTGAAAGCGGTTCTTGGTAAGAAGATTACTGATGAAGATTTGACAAATTCAATTCCTGGTGATAAAGAGAAGATTCCTAATCCTTGGAGAAAGACTCAACACATCAAAATCAACTATGATTTGAAATCTACACCCATTACTGACGATGGAGTTGCTGTTATCATGAACTCTCACATTGAAGATGCTAATTCTCATGTGTTAAGGAATTCTCTAGTTATCAAAGTTCTTGGTAGCAATATTCCTTTCCCTATCTGCAGCAGGGAGCTCCGTAATCAATGGTCCAATTTTGGAAAATTTCATTTAACAACCTTGGGCCTTGATTGGATCCTGTGTTCCTTTTTCAATCCTGATGCTGTGGATGAAGTACTAGAAGGAGGCCCCTGGTTTATTGGAGGTAACATAATTGATTTGGACAAATGGTCCCCCAATTTTTCCCCGGAATCCCTTAAGGGTCTTACAGCACCTATTTGGATTCGCTTACCTTGCTTACCTCTTCATTGTTGGGATGAATAGAACATCTGTAGAATTGCATCTATGATAGGAGCTCCCTTATATTTAGATGGAAATTCATTTAAATGGACTAAGAGGGAGTATGCTCATGTATGTGTTCTCTTAGAGCTTGATAAAAAATTACAAAAAGGAATTTGGATTGAACGAAAGCATGGTAGATCATTCCAAAGAGTTGAATATGAGAAGATTTCTTCTCTTTGTTTTCACTGTGGCAAGATTGGTCATTTGAAGAGCAAATGTCCTTCATTAACTTCTACTGAACACACTGTTACTGAAGTTAGAAAAATTCCAACTCAAGAAGCAGCAGGTTCCAAAGACAATGATGAATTAGGCCCTTGGATTCAGGTGAAGTTCAAGAAGAATAAAGCTTTTAGGAAATATGTTCCTAAACAGATAAATTCTTCTCCTAATATTGATCCTACATTGGATCAAGCAATAATGGAAGAAGGTGAAATTGTTGAAACTCACAACAATGTTGAAATTCAGAAGTCTGCTACTGATGTTATAATTAAATCCAAAATTCTGGATTGTCAGCTGGAAGATTTGGAGCTTAACAAATCTAGTTCTATTTCAGACGTTTCAGAAGGGGAGGGTTGCTTGCGAACTCAAGTATATCCTAAAGGATTACTTGCGAACTCAGGTATTCCCTATCATAATTCTGCTATTATAGCTCAAGGTGTTATCAATAACAATACAATGGAGAAGGATCTATCTCCTGTCAGCATTTCTGTTGAACTACAAAAGAAGAATGATTTGATAAATAACTGTGTTGAGAATAAAATCACAGATTCCTTTCCTCATAAGGCGAATGAAAAGGAAAAGATGTCATCTTCTATAGATAACACCTTGACTGTTTTTGAAGAAGAATGGAAGAAATTTTTGTCCAGTTCAGATATCTCAGGAGAAATTGTTATTCTTGACTATGTTTCAATACAGGACAACTCCAATCCTCTTGTAGACACCGAAGAGGCCATTGAAGGTATTATCTCAACAAATGCAGTTAAATCCCAAGCTAATATCAAATTCAAACTACAATAGGAGTTGAAATCTTTGGGTAATGTCAGTATACCATCAAAGCTCAGGAAAAATGAAAAAATCAAAAGGAAAAGTGGTGGGTCTTTTCCCACTCCTAATCCTAAATGAGTTCATTTATTTTTTGGAATTGTAGGGGGGAAAGAAAGGTTGAAGCCTCCAGATATTTGAAAGAGTTGATTAAGGATAATGATGCTATCTTTGTTGGTCTCATTGAGACCAAAATTTCTTCTATAGATTCTTTGGAGTTTAAAAGAGTTATAGGAGATAATTGGGATTATCATTTAAACCCGGCAAGGGGTTTATCTGGTGGAATTATTATATGTTGGAGATCGGACTTGGCTCAATTTACTATCATAGAAGATTCTAATCAGCTTGTGTTGGGAAAGCTTATCATTACAAAAAAAATTTCCTTGATTATAGCCACTATTTATGGTAGTACTGATTGGTGTGAAAGAAGATCCCTTTGGAACAAATTGGAAAATTTTAAATCTTCTAAACTTCCCATGGTGATGGGAGGTGACTTCAATTGCATATTATCCCAAAATGATAAAAAAGGTGGGAAAAAGTTCTCTGTCTCAAGGAGTGCAAGATATACTCTCATTTATGAGAGAGTGTGATTTTCATGACACAAAATTCATTGGTCCCAACTACACTTGGAGCAATAATAAAACAGGGAAAGCTCTTATATAAGAAAGATTGGATCGATGCTTACTTAATTGCATAGCATTAAATCACCTGAAAGTTGCTGTTGTTAATCATCTTGCTCGTATCGCTTCCGACCATTGTCCCATTATGTTGAGGATTTCTTCTCCACCTATTCTTCATAATTGTAATCTGAGATTTGAAGATACTTGGCTTTCTTACCCAGCTTCTCATTCGGTGGTTTGGTTTGCTTGGAACAAACCTGCTGGAGGCGATGCAGATTCTATTTTGAATCTTAAATTCAGAAGATCCTTAAAAGCTCTTTTTTCTGGAGTAAGGCTAAGCACAAAAACTTATAAGAATTGAAAAATAATTTAAAAAAGGAGATTTTAGAGCTTCAAGAAGAAGAATCAAATTCTATAATCTTTTCTGATCAGAATACTGAATTGCTGAGATCCAAGGTCCAAGAATTGAATGCAACTCTTGGTCGGCTGTGTACATGGTGGAAACAGAGATCTAAATCACGGTGGATTAAAGAAGGAGATAGCAATTCGAAATACTTCCATGCTTCAGCTTCAGCTAGAAGAAACTTTAACTGGATCAATCAGTTGAAGAATAATGAGGGATCTATAATTTCTAATCAGGAGGAGATCACTGAAGTTTTTTTAAATTTTTTCAAAAACAAATGGAGTAGCAGACCCTGCTCTATGGACAATTGGCCTCCGTGTTCTAATGCCATTGATGATGCTGATTCTAATTGGCTGGACCGAGATTTTACAAAAGAAGAATTGGAAATTGTGATTAAAAATCTGGGTTCTAACAAAGCACCGGGGAGAGATGGAATTTCCTATTCATTTATCAAAGCATATTGGTATATTATCCACAATGATATGTGGAATGATGTTAATCAATTCTTCAAGATAGGATATATGAATATGGATTGGAAATATACTAATGTGGTTCTTATTCCTAAGGTAAATAATCCTATTTTACCTACCAATTTCAGACCCATTAGTCTTTGTAATTCAATTTATAAAATTGTGGCCATTTTGTTACTAAATAGAATGAGTCATCTATTTCCTAAGATGATTTCAGAAGTCCAATAAGCTTTTGTCAGAGGTAGACTTATGTCGGAACAAATCCTTCTTGCTCAAGAACTTTTTCATAAATTTAGATTTTCAAATCTAAAAAGGGATTTATATCTATTAAAGTTGACATGGAACAGGCCTATGATAGCATGTGTTGGCCTACTCTCAAACAAGTGCTTCAATGGTTTGGCTTTCCAAAAAAGTTTTCAGATCTTATTTTGGAATGTATCATGAATCCGAAATTCTCTATCTTGATCAATGGGAAGTATTCTAATTGGATTGAGTCTAAATGTGGTTTTAGACAAGGATGTCCTCTTTCACCTTATCTCTTTATCATGTGCTCCCAACTTTTATCTGAAGAATTCTATAGAAATGGGAAAGATATTGGAATGAGAATTACTCCAAATGCTCCTTTGATCTCTCATCTCATGTATGCAGATGACATAATCATCTTTTCATATGCAAGTATGTTATGTTTGAAGACTATCTCTACTATAATGAAGAATTATTGTATGTGGACTAGACAAGTCATTAACTCAGGCAAGTTATCCATGCTCTTTAGTAAATCCATTTCTAGAAGATCTATCAGAAAACTCTCTAGATTGGTAAACTATAAAGTTAAGAAAGAACTAGATTTTCTTGGTACTAAAATTGCCATAAGGAGGTTAAAAAAATCAGATTTCAACTATCTGATAGACCAAGCGGCTTCCAAGTTGAATATGTGGGGAAACAAATTCATTTCTCTTGCAGGGAAGATTGTTTTGCTTAATGCTTCTTTCCTTTCGTTACCTGTTTTTGTTTCTACAATATCTCTTGTTCCTTTAAGTGTTTTGAAAGAGATAGAGAAGATGTGCAGAAATTTTCCATGGAATAAAAGAGATGGGAGCTTTGGTATTCATTATGTTGCTTGGAACGTTTTGTGTAAACCAAGGAACAAAGGAGGTAGAGGGGTGCATTCACTACTAGACAAAATTGGACCATTAAGAGCCAAATTGGCTCTTAACTTTATTTCTAATCCTTCTTCTCTTTTGAATAAATCTCTATCGGCTAAGTATGGTAATGATATTTGGGATTATGGAAATTGTTATTCCTCTTCTTCTTGGAGAATTATTTTAAATGGAGCAAAATATCTTTACCCTCTTTTAAGATGGAAGGTTTGCAATGGATTAAAGGTGAATACTATGAATGATATTTGGCTTTTTGATAAAAGCCTAAATAAATGGCCTACCTTTACATCCAACATGGATCATGATTGCTGTAATCTATCAAATCTTATCAATAACGGTGTATGGAATGTTGATGAACTAAAGAAACACTTTGGTTTACATCTTATCGATTTAATCAGACAAGTTCCGATCCATTATAATTCTGATGGTGATAGCTTGGAGTTGATTTCTAAATGCTCAGGTAAGACTATTGCTGCTCTTGCTTATGAAAAATTGGTAGAACATGAATTGGATATGCTTGACTGGAACTGGACAAAGAAGCTGAAACTCAGACCACAGGTTGATCTATTTTGGTGGAGAATTTGTAACATAGAGGTATAATTGTTGATAAAGAATGTCCAAGACATTGTCAAGCTATCGAAGACATGGAACATATTGCAGTTAGATGCAAAATAATCAAAGAAATTTGTAAGAAGTTGAATAACTGGAATTTTTATCCGCCTTCTTTTAATTCTTTGGATGATTGTCTTAAAGCTTTAAGGAATTATTCGGAAAATAACCCTCTAATGGGTAATCTGTATTGTTCGATGATCTATTTCTATTGGAAAAGCAGAAATAAAATTTCTCATGGTGGCAATGAAGATACCGTCTCCTTCTTAGCTGCTAATGCTTTGGATTATGCATTTGGCTCATTCCGTGACAATCCAGTTTGGGATAACTGGGGAGCTAATCAGTACCTATCAGTGCTGGAATTGAATGCTTAGCTTCCTCCACCTCCCGGCTGGATCAAATGCAACGTGGATGCTGCTTTATCTAGTAATTATGCTGCCGGTATTGGTGGTGTATTCAGGGATGAATATGGAAGATTTTATGGAGCTTTTGGTTACAATATCAATCACTGGGACATAGCTCAAGTGGAAGTTCTCTCTATTCTATTTTTTAGAAGATATGTCCAAGATTGGATGCATGATGCTAAAGGTATTATGATTGAAGGTGATAATCATAATGTTATCTTATTATTTCAAAGGGCTCTTCACAATAAATCTATTTCTGAAAAATTTCTAAACCCAAAGGATTTAGATTTTCTTAAAGACTTTAAACAAGTAGTTTTTTCTTTTATTAGAAGAGATTGTAATAAGTTAGCCGATGAGTGTGCTAACCTTGCTATTACTTCAGATTTCTTTTGGAAGGATCTGAATGATAGTAATATTCCTCCTTCATTTATTAATGTTTTGAAGAAGGAATTTATTGGTTCATAGTTGATTTAATAAAATTTGCTCTATGCATTTTCTCAAAAAAAAAAAAACCCAATGGTAGCTTGATGCGGTGAGAAGAAAAAGGATAAAACTGTAGCCTTAAAGGCTAATGATTCTGACACAAATTCTTCCTATTCTGATAATGATGTCATCGCTTTAATAACAAGGCAATTCAAGAGCTTCTTAAGGAAAAAGCAACAACATCATCAGAAATGGAACAAAGGTATGAACTATAAGAATTTTAAAGTTTCTTTTGATGTTATTTATTTTGAAAACAAAAAGCTAGGGTATCATAAGTTTGATTTCCCAACACTGAAAGCTCACCTAAGGAAGGAGAAGGGTAGGAAAAACCTAAGTTCAAGGAAGACAATAAAAGGATCTAAAAGGATTTCTAGGTGGACCCAGCATCAAACTCCTTGAAACTAAAATTGAATATGAGGTAACAAACCTATGTATAATGGCTAATGAACATCTTGATTACTTTGATTAAGAAGAGATATGTGAGCTTACTTATAATCAATTACTTGAAGTTTCTAAAAAAATTCATTCTTTGCATAGAAAGCTCAAGAAACTGCATGCTAGCCTTAAAACTAATTTTTTAACTTTACAAAAATGAGCATGAATGCCTGAGAAAAGATCATTCCACTTAAAATAGCAATCATATGACTTTACTTGATGAATTTGATGAATTGAATAAAAGCATCTTGAGAGAGAAGGTCTTGTGAGAGAAGGTCTCGGAAAAGTAGAGAGAGAAAGATCTCGATTCAAAAAATTCTGTTTCCCACAAATTCCTCCGCCGGTTAATGACGGTGGAGGGACGCTGTCCACCACCTTTCGACGCCACTGATGGCCGTCGGATATGATCCAATGCGATCAAGATCCTTCCTCGTTCAGTCAAGGGAGTGTCACCACCCGCATTCAGAACTGCAGATTACTTGTTTGAAGGGGAGTCTAAACTAAAACTCAAGAATTCAGGTGCTTTAGTAATCAATGAAGGAGGGGTGAGCCATCCGAAGAAATATGATGATTTTATTGGAAAAGGCAAGGCGGTATTGAAGGAGATAATGGATGAAATGCCTAATTTCTCTATTTTGAAAAACAATTTGAATAAGGTTGATCAGAATTATAAGGATGACTCAGTTTTAGTCAATCTTCAACGTGAATTGGAAATGGAAAATAAGGTGGGATTGGAGAATGAAGAAGATACTTCACTGGGTTCAAAGAAATCCAATCGGAAGGAAAGTTCTGCTGTGGGTAATTCTGGAGAATGTCATCATCTGTCTGATGATATGGTAAGCGTCCGAGAATGTATATCAGCTGAATTAGGAAATTGCATCAAAGAGGTATTTTGTGGAAAGGAAGTCTCAGTTCAACCTGTTAAAGAAACTTTCAATGCTTGGAAGAAAAGAAACAACTTTAAAAAAGTGGCTTTTGAGTTTGGAGAATTTTCATGGGAAGATGGTGTGGTGAAACTCAACAAACAAAAAGAAGTTGAAAATACCAACAGATTGGTCAAATCCCTTGTAGTTAAAGTCATTGGAGATTTTGTGCCTTACCACATTATTGGTATTGAGCTTAGGAGGAAATGGTCTCAATATAGAAAATTCCATATTACTCTGCTTGGAGGAGGGTGGGTCTTATGTGCCTTTGAAGACCCGGCAGATCTTTAGTCAGTTATCTCCAATGGGCCATGGTATGTGAATGGATGTATCATTGGCTTGGACAAATGGTCTCCTTCATTTTAGCCAAATTCTTTGAAAGGGCTTACGGCTCCTGTGTGGATTAGAATGCCCAACCTCCCTCTGCATTGTTGGGATGAAGAGAATGTTTGTAGAATTGCTTCAATGGTGGGGACCCCATATCTTGTTGATGAGAACATGTTTCAATGGGAAAGAAGGGAATTTGCAAGGGTTTGTGTGAAGATAAAGCTTGAAAATAAGCTTCCTCTAGGAGCTTGGGTGGAAGGGATATCAGGCAAATTTATCAAAATTTTGAATATGAAAGAATAGGAGAACTCTGTTTTGGCTGTGGAAAGATAGGTCATAGGAAAAACTGCTGTCCAGACAATGCTGGGGTGATGAATAGTAAACTGCCAATTAAAAGAATCTACTAGAGAAGTGGAAGCTAGTGCTAATCCTAGATCCAAAATTAGTAATTCAGTTGTAGATGTAAGACAGACGGATGAAGAAGATTATGATAACTAGATGCATGTTGATTATGGGAGGAAAAGAGGTAGAAATTTGAAATTCATGAACACTTGGATCAGGCCAGGGTGGAAAGACTCAAGGAAATCAGTAGAGATAAAAGACAAAGAAAAATAGGGAATCAACCAAGAGCTAGAGAATTCAGCAAGGGGGCAAAAAATCATTCAGTAACAAATAAGGTTGTTTCTAAAGCTCTGGAGGAAGAAGTGCTGGTTGCACCAATTGTTGGTGGCTGTCAAAAAACTGCTGGAGTTAGAAATGTGAAAGATAAAGTGAGTGTTAACAGTGATTTTAACACTACTAATCAGTTTGAATTGCTTGAACAAATTCCTGAAGATAGCAGTACACTTAAAATAAGTGAGGTTGAAAAACTTATAACTCCCACAATTCCTGTAATAGCTGCTGTCACGGACAAGGGGAAGGCAGAAGAGGAAAAAAAATCAAATGAATGTATCTAGTGATAACCTTATTACTTCAAAGAAGAAAGGTATGAAACAACTCAAAGGTTTGGGTCCTATAAAATTAAATCCAAGAAATAGAAGAATGGAGGGAGATATAAAGGATGACTTCGGGAGTTCTTCCCCTAATTTTCAACGAATTATTCCATAAGCTTTTGGAACTGTAGGGGAGCGAAAAAATGCAAAGCTTCCCTTTACTTGAAAGAATTTACTAAGGAGAATGGGGTTTTTTTTTTGTTGGCTTGCTTGAAACCAAGTTGACGTTAATTCAAAGGATGGATGTTAATCTTATGATTGGATTGGAATGGGATTTCTTTATGTCCCATCAGATGGATTATCTGGTGGCATCATGGTTCTCTGGAACAGAGATATAGCTTCATTCAAAGTAATTGAATCCTCCAATCAGTTTGTAATTGGAGATTTAGATGTTCCAAATAATGGGAAATGGAGAATTGCAACAGTTTATGGAAGCAGGGACTGTTATAGAAGGAGAATTCTCTGGGAAAAGCTAGAATAGCATATGTCGAAGGAAGACCCCATGGTAATTGGTGGTGACTATAATGGCTTGCTTTCAAGAGAAGAGAAGAAGGGAGGTAGGGAGTTCACTTATTCAATCGGGCCAAAGGAGATGAAGGCATTTATCACTTGTAATGATCTACATGAAGTTGAAAGCATTGGTCCCAAGTTTACTTGGTGTAACAACAAAAAGGGTGCTGAAAGAATCTTGGAAAAACTGGATAGGTGTCTTCTAAATTCAGCAGCTTTTAACTCATCTCATAGGCTAATTGTGAGGCATTTGATGAGAATTGGTTCGGACCATAGTCCAGTTTTGCTGAATTTATTAAAATTCAATAAATCAAATGACAAACAAATCATGTTTGAGGAGATTTGGGCTTCTATTCCTGCATCTACGGGTGTTGTGAAGAAGGCTTGGGGGAGGAAAGCAAGGGGAGATCCTCCTCACATCTTGAACACTAAAACGAATAGAGCTCTTAAAGCTTTATTCTATTGGAGTAAAGCCAAATACAAGGAATTGAATCATTCAAAAGAGAAGCTAAAAATTTAGATTTTAAATCTTCAAATCAAAAAAGCTGAATGTGGTTTTCTGAATGAAGAAGAAGCTTGGGAACTTAGGTAAAAACTGACAACCTGAATACTATGTTAGCCCGTATTGGTACATGGTGGAAGAAACATGCAAAAGTCAAATGGCTGAAGGAAGGAGATTCTAATACAAGGTTTTTTCATGCATATGCTAGTGCAAGAAGGAATATGAACTTTATTCATAAGATCAAGGAGGATAATGGGATGATTGTGGAAGATCAAAACCAGGTAGAAATCATTCTCAACAATTATTTATAAAATAAATGGAAGGAAAGGGAATGTTCTTTAATGGGTTGGCCGAAACCTTGGAGGACACTAGAAGTTGAAGACTCTTTGGCTTTAAATAGAGAATTCACTTTTAATGACATGGAGGAGATTATTCATGAACTTGGGAACAACATAGCTCCGGGCAAAGATGGAATTTTGTATGCATTTATCAAAGCTTATTGGCTAATCATCAAATCAGACATCTGGAATGCTTTGGATAATTTCTTTAAAATAGGGAAAATGTGTGAAGAATGGAAGAAAACTATCATAGTTTTGATCCCAAAGGTAAGAAATCCTCTCTATCCATCTAACTGCAGTCCTCTCGTCCTATGCACATCAATTCACAAGATTGCAGCTAAAATGATCTTCAAACAGGCTTCTAATTGTCATTCAGAAACTCATCTCGGCAGAACAAGCGGGTTTCCTGAAAGATAGATCTCTTTCTGATAATGTACTGGTTTCTCATGAAGTCTTCTATAAATTCAGGTATTCTAAATCTTCTAATGGCTTAGTTACTTTTAAAATTGACATGGAACAATCCTATGATTCTATGGGTTGGCCAACCTTATGCAAAGCATTGGAGTATTTTGGTTTTCCATCTAGTTTTTCTATTCTTATTATGGAATGTGTTTTCAATCCTTATTTTTCCTTGGAGTAAAGCCAAATAGATAGAAGCAAGAAGTGGTTTTCGTCAAGGATGCCCGTTATCCCCATTTTTATTCATTTTATGTGCTCAATTATTGTCTAATGCACTTTATCAAAAGACGGATACAATTGGCATACAAATTTCTCCAAATGGGCCTTTGATTTCACATCTTCTATACGCCGATGATATCTTGATTTTCTCTGATGCTAGCATGAAGATGATCAAGGAGGTTAGAAATATTATCAACAAGTTTTGTAGATGGACGGGCCAATGTATGAACCAAAAGAAATCTAGATGGATGTTTGGAAAATCTGTAAAGAGAAGAAGGAGGAGGAAAATTGCAAGAGCAATGGACCTCAAGGAAATTAAGGAATTTTCATACTTAGGAATCAAGATGGCGTTAAGGAGACTTGGCAAACCTGATTTTCAATTCCTAGTTGATAAAGTTCAGAACATGTTAAACATATGGGGAGGAAAATTCATTTCCATGGCCGGTCGGTTGACACTTGTCAAGACTGTTTTGCTTTCATTCCCTACTTTTCACTCTACCCTTTGATTGGTTCCCAAAAGTATATTGTATGAAATTGATAAACATTGTAGGGATTTTATTTGGAGTAAGAGTGATGGGAGAAGAGGCATCCACTATGTTAATTGGGAAAACTTATGCAGGCCAAGATCTCAGGGAGGTAGAGGATTGATGCCTTGTGCAAAGAAAGCAGAACCTCTTAAATCTAAACTAGCTTGGAAGTATTTTCAGAATAAGGATACATTAGTGCATAAGCTCCTTGTTCCAAAGTATGGTAATGTTATGTCCAATAATTTTGCTATTAATTCTGGATCAATTGCTTGGAAACTGCATAAAATAGGGGAAAAGTTCCTTAAACCTATCACTAGGTGGAAGATTGCCAATGGTAGTTTCGTGAATGTGTTTAGAGATAACTAGATTTTGAATAAGACTTTGGAAAGTTGGCCAACGTTTGTGCAAGCTAAGGAAGACTATGATTTCACGGTTGATAACCTAATTACCAATGGAAGATGGGACATTGCAAAGTTAGAAGAATTGTGTGGCCCGGAGCTTGTTAATTTGATAAAAGAGGTCCAGATTTCGATTGAACCAGGTGAGGATAAGCTGGAATTGATACAGTTTGCTACAGAAAAAACAGTTACAGCTTTGGCAATGGAAAATTCTGAAGATAACCCTGAAGATTCTTCTATATGGAAATGGCTCAACAAAATTAAGCTTAGTGCTAAAGTGGAGAACTTTTGGTGGAGAATCATTCATAAAGCCATACCAACTAATCAATTCCTCTGTAATAGAAGGCTGATAGATTATGAAATGTGCCATTGTGGTTGTGAACAAGTGGAATACACTTGTCTCATTATTTCGAAATGTGACAAGTTAAATGAAGCAATCCAGATTTTGAAGAAGTGGGGTTTTGATATTCCAAATCTCATTTCGCTTGACAATTGTTTCAAGTGGCTTCAGAGCAAAGACATTTGGTTGATAAATCTTTATTATTTTTTGGTTTATCTTTCTTGGAGATCTAGGAATGGACTTGTGCATGAAGGCAAACGTTCAAGCTCTTGGTTGTTAGCTACTAATGTAGTTAGCTATGACTCATTGTCAAGAAATGTGAATATAAGTTGCCTGGGTATCGGGGATGTCAACCAACTGGTTGGGTTGTTTAATGAATTTTGGCACCCCCCTCCACCTAATTGGATAAAAGTCAATGTTGATGCTTCTCTTTTTTCTTCATACAAGGCGGGAATTGGTGGAGTTTTTCGGGACCATAGAGGAAGATTTAATGGCTTTTGGCAAAAAGCTAACACATTGGGATATCTATTACTTGGAGCTTCTATCTATTCTTTCCATCAAAGAAGTCACTAGGGATTGGATGTATGCTTACAAAGGTATGATCATTGAAGGTGATAATCAAAATGTTATTAATTTTATTAATAGCATTTTGAAGAAAGGTAGAAATGAGGTGGGTGACCTTTCTTTTTTTAATTATTTCAATTTCGTCATTTTTAATTGTGTTAGTAGAAATAGTAATAAGTTAGCCGACTTATGCGCTAACTATGCTTGTTTTAGTTCTTTTATTTGGGAGGATTTAGTAGTGAATAAGGTTCCTCACACTATTACTAAAGTGTTAAAGGAGGAATCCGTTAATATTAGGTTGTAATCCATTTTTGTTTTATAAAGCTTTTATTGCTTTTCTTCAAAAAAAGAATAAAAGCATCTTGATTTAATAAATGAGCATGATTCCTTAAAAAGTTTGCAAGTTCAACTAGAAAGTGCATATAAGGACTTAGATACTCTTGCAATTGTTTTAGATTGTTGGGAGCATGCTTTAAAAATAGAAAAGTCAATTCTTAAAAATATAAATAAGTTTTTAGAAGATAAATTAACTGCTTTTAAACAAAATAAAAAACAACCCATAATGCATGAGTTTTATAATCCATCTGATCGGCATGCATCATTCAAACCTAAGAAGAGGCTCCATAACCCGAGTAGATTAGTAAATATATTTCCTGGTGCTAGATGTTTTTCTTGTGGCATGCTAGGGCACATCTCCCACACTTGTACCTTTTACAGTATAACACAATTTGTGTGGAGACCAAAACTTCTAAACTCACAGTATAGCATACATGCATTTTATTTATCTTCTTCATAAAATGGGACCCAAACTTGTTTGGGTTCCCAAATCTAACATATGATAATTTTATAAGTTTACTCTCATAGAAAGCCTCAAGAGAGCATGTGGTGCTTGGATAGTAGATGTTCACAATACATGAATGGAGATGTAAATCAATTCATTTCACTAGAGGACTGTGTAGGAGGAAAGATAACACTAGAAGATAACATCACTAGGAGAGTGGCAAGGTCTGGCATAATTGGCAACTCTAAAAATTTCATCATTGATAATATTTTACTAGTTGATGGCTTGAAACATAACTTACTCAGCATCAGCCTGTTATATAATAAAGGCTTTAGCATAAAATTTCTATATATCATATGCATAATAAGCTTGAATAACAACATTATTTTGCAGGAAAAAGGGATCAACAATATGCTTAATTTAAATTGCATTAAATCCAACAACTATTTGCTTAAGAATTATTGCTGATGAATCTTAATTGCGGCATAGAAGGTTATGTCATGCTAGCAAGAAATGCCTTAGAAAGATCACCCAGAAAAACTCAATGAGAGGGACACCCAAATTAGAGTTCAATAAGAATCATCGATGTGAAACCTGTCAGCTAAGAAAGCAACTTAGATCCTCTTTCTCCTCAATTAAAGACATTTTCACTAGAAAACCTTTAGAAGCCCTACACATGGATCTCTTTGGACATGTCAGAACTCTAAGCTTAGGAGGATAAGTCTTTGGGTATAAGATTATTGATGATTATTCAAGGTTTACTTGTGTTAGATTTGTATCTCATAAAAGTGAATCATTTAATGATTTTATGTTTTTCTCCACTTGGATTCTGAGGAAGCTAGGTTATGAGATTTTAACCATTTATAGTGATCACGGTGGAGAATTTTAGAATGAAAATTTTGAATCTTTTTATAAAGAGTAAGAGATAGACCACAACTTTTCAGCTCTTAGGACCCTTCAGTAAAACAAGGTAGCTGAAAGGAAGAACATGACCCTAGTAGAAGCTACTAGAGTCATGTTAACAAAACACTCACTTCCAAAATACTTTTGGTTAGAAGTGATGAATATAGCATGTTATGTTCTGAATAGGGTGAATGTTAGATCCAAACGGAATAAGACACCTTATGAAATTATGAAAGGTAGGACACCTAACCTCTCTCACCACCATGTCTTTGGATATAAAGTGTTCATTTTGAATAATGGGAAGTCTCAATTAGGAAAGTTGGATCCAAAATTTGATGGAGTGTTCCTTAGTTACACACATGTTGGGAAATCCCATAGAGTTCTCAATAAAAGAGCACTGGTAGTTGAGGAGACCACTAATATTGTGTTTGATGAATCTAATAATTCTTGAGGGTGTAGGGTAGAATAAGATGAGGTTTTAGAAGTCACCCAAGGATTGGAATTTATAAATCTAGAGGAAATAATATATTTTAAAAGCACTATGCCAAGAGAATGGAGATATTCTTTGAGTCGTCCAAAAGAATTGATCTTTGGAGACCCATCTGAAGGTGTTAAACTTAGCATGGACTTGGAAAAAGGTAAATCACTCTGTCTTCATTTCAATGACTAAACCCACCAACCTAAATCAAGCCATATCTGATTGGTTCTGGATCTTTTTCATGCAAGAAGAACTTAATTAATTTGTAAGGAATAATATTTAGGAGCTAGTTGGAAGACCTAAGGATCAGAGTATGGTTGGTACAAAATGGGTTTATAAAATAAAATTAATGATTCTAGTGTATTTAAGAGGAATAAGGTAAGATTGGTGACTAAGGGGTATAATCAAATAGAAGAGTTTTTTAAGAGACTTTTACCCCTATAGCTAAATTGGAAGCTATTAAAGTGATACTAGAATTTGCTTATTTTAAGGGATTCAAATGGTATCAAATGTATGTTAAGAGTGTCTTTCTAAATGTGGTGATAAAGGAAGATGTGTACATTGAACAACCCCCAGGCTTTGAAATTTGACAATTTTCCAATCATGTGTTCAAATTAAATATGGCATTATATAAACTTAAACAAGAACTTAGGGTATAGTACGAAAGGTTAAGCACATTCCTACTAGAAAGATCTTTTGTTAAGGGAAGCCTAGACACCACCCTATTTCTAAAAAAGGCAGGAGAAGAATTATTGATTGTTCAAATTTATGTTGATGATATTCTATTTGGATCTTCTAATAAAAATCTATGTGAAGAATTCTCAAAAATAATGAGTAAGAAATTTGAAATAAGTATGATGGGAGAAATGACATACTTTTTGAGGTTTAGTATAAGTCAGAAGGATGATGAGACTTTTCTTAGTTAATTAAAATATATTAAAGACATCCTTAAAAAATATGAAATAAATAAAGCTAAACTAATGAAAATCCCATGAGTTCCATTGTTCAATTAGATAAGGATTCAAATGGAAAATCTACAAATCAAAAGAAATATATATGAATAATTAAATTGCTTCTTTACTTGACTGCTAGTAGACCTGATATTATGTTTAGTGTTTTTCTTTGTGCTATATTTTAAGCTGATCCAAAAAAAGTTCCACTTGACTACTGTTAAGAGAATTCTTATGTATCACTTAGGAACCTTTGACTTATGAATCTGGTATCCTAGGCATAGTACCTCTTTTGAAATTATTGGATATTATATTTCAAATTTTATGGGATGTCGAGTTGATAGAAAAAGCACTTCTTGAACTTACTAATTCATAGAACAATCATTAGTCTCTTTGTCTAATAAAAATAAAACTCAGTTGCCAGTTCACTACTAAAGCTGAGTACATTACTTTAGGGAGTTATGTGGCCCAAGCTATCTAGTTGAAGAAACTAATTTTGGATTTAGGTTTACATGTAGGTACAATGTCAATCCTCTATAATAATACTAGTTTCATTTATATTTTAAAGAAGCCAATCCAGCACTCTAGAACCAAACGCATTGGCATAAGGCATTACTTCATTAAGGATCATGTTACTAAAGGAGACATAATGCTACACCATGTAGCCACTAAAAATCAACTTGCTAATATCTTTATAAAACCACTGCATTTGAAACTTTTTGTATCATAAGAACCATATTAGGTATCACAGATATTAATGGTTGAAATTGTTGCATTCTATTTTCTAATTTTTCTTTTGTTTTAATTTGCATGTTTATTTCTGTTTATGTACTTGTTTTCTATTTTTTATTTTTCTACTAGTTTTCCCTTCAATTTTTTTTGGAATCATATCAACGGTCACTACTGATATTGATTTCTTAAATGACATTTTTTCCTTTCTTTTGTTTTTAAAAATTTATAAATAGTGATTGACCTCCCTAAATCATTTAAAGGAAGCATCGTTGATTATTTATCTTCCTCTAACTCATTTAGCAGTGTACTTTTCCTTTTGAAGAAAAATCTAATTCAAATTAAAGTCTGACTTTGAAATTTAAATCTGTCTTCTCACAGTAATCTATCTCATATGAACAATATTTAAAGTCATTAAATCACTGTCAAGTTTTTTTTATTAGGTTGTTGCATTTATCATATGAATATAATTCTGATTTGTGATTTATTCTTTTCTATATTAGAGATTGAGTTTCTTCTCTTATATCTAGAAGATATTCTCACAATTGAGAATCTTTAAAGGTTTTAAAAGGGAGATAGCTCACAAAAATTATAAGAGGCACAAAATGAGCTCAAAAGAAAACTGAAAAGATGTACAATGATCGCCAAATAATTAAAAGATATATAAAGTGTATCAAAAATTAAAATATGTGAAAAGTGTACTAAACAACTTACAAGAGGCATAAAATGAGCCTATAAAGAAATAAGCTTCCTTCTCTTTCAAACCTTTAAATCTTAGAAGATTTCATGTGCCACTTAAAATCTTCAAATACTTGATTTTTAAAACTCATGATTTTGATTAATTACTTTACTATAATATTCTATCAGATACTTCTTTGAAATGAAGTTTTGAACAAATCACTTTTCTTATCTGATTTCTTTTATGAGTTAGATTTTTGTTTTTAAAAAAAATTTACCCCATAAGGAGTCTGAGTTGGGGTTAACAAGATTGGTTGTTCTACCATTTTCAAATTTCAGTATTGTTAATTCATTTTTTACTTTATCCAATCACAAGGGAAATTTATCTTTTTCTAGTGTTGATAATATCATAAAAAAATCATTTTATTTTGATTTATATCTTGTTCTCATCTGTGTTTTATTATCTTCTTTATTTTATTTTTATCTTGAAGAACTCTTGATCATCACTTTTCTTATCTTGAAATTTTCTATTTTATTCACATCATCCTAGATGATCCACATCATCCTGTACGATCTATATAAAAAATACATCTCTCTGATCATAACACATCTAATGGATGATATGAACTAATTATTGGTGATCGTCTTGTATGATTCCTCCATCGTATTGGACAATCTACGTGGCAAAAGAAGTTGGATGATTTGAATGTTGTTAGGACAATCAATTATTAGGCATTATCCCAGACGATTCACATGTTCATCTTGGATAATCACTTTATTCAATGATCATATAGTATGACTCCTCACGATGATCGTCCCATATCTAATCATATAATACGATACTTGATCATCATGGATGATACAACCAACGTTTTTGACCAATCGTATGGATGACATTATTGTGCCTTATCTTCCTGGGTGATCTTACGATCATCATGGAAGATAGTCCCGGCTCTATATAAACTAGCCCAAATTCAAGATTTCATTCACACCAAACTATTTAATTCTCTTCTCCCTCAAACGATATTCATTCTCTGATGATGGCGGGCGATAAATGATCTCATATACCCACTAGCAGCTCTTCCAAAGTACTCTCAATCCTCATTTTATTGAAGAAACTGATGAAGCTTCTTAAACTTACTACAAGTCTATAGGGATTAATCCCTCAAAGGTTATCAATTAGGATGTATTGAATTTTCAGGTACAAGACCTCTTTTCCCACACAACTCTTGGATTCATGCTTACACTTGAATTCCCCTTCAATTCTGAAATGCTTTTAAATTTTCTACTTATATTTGTCTAAATTATGATTTTACTTCACTGTAATCTTATGTTAATCGATACCCTATCTAAATAACATATCAACACTTCTATGAATTTCTCCTCCTTTCAACCACTGGCGACAAACTTCATCTTTTAGCCTCAAAACTTGAATTTAATTTGGTCCATGTCAATACCCTTCTTCGAGAAAGAAATGCCCACCTTCATAACTATGTATCTAATTCATTAGTATGAAATACCTGAACCACCCATCACATCTTTTGTACCTCTATTATTTCTAAAGCTAGGGATCGGATCCTTATCACCACCATCCTGTCACTCACCACTTACTATATAATAGATTATTGAGACTTTAATGTTGTTGATCTTATAATTTGATATATTAAAAATCAAACTAATATTAGGGATCCCGACCATAAAAGAAAGCCAAATCTAGCCTTATGACATGCTATTATCTATGTCCTTGAATCCAAGTACAACCTTCAATATCAAAGCCCACCTTATTACCTCCCTATTTTCTATTTAAATAGCTCCTTCCACATTCTTCACAGTATTCCTCGTCACCCTATGCATGATGAGACTACGATAGAAGAGGAAGGACATATTCTTGCTCCTAACCCTAACCACCAACACTCCTAGGTCGATGAGTTGGTCCAAAGGTTTGACCAGTGGGAAGCCATATTTGATTTATGTCACCAAGCAGCAACATCAGCATGATCAGGATGTATCTAGGTTTGAGGCATTCGTAGCATAGCAACAGCAGTAGCATGACTAGGAAATGGCATAGTTTACTAAGCAGTTTTTTCCCTACACTGATTCTTTCAGCAGCCACCACCACCTCCTCCACCTGATCAGGGTTCCTTTTTCTTCTAGTTTGTTAGTGTTTGGTTCTAGTTTTGTACTTGTTCTATTTTATGTATTTCATTTTGTGTGGTGTTTTTCTTTTTCCTTCTTTTTGCGATGTCAAAAGGGGGAGTAGTTGTTGGGTTATTTATTTTTGTCTTTAGTAGAATCTACCTTATTTTACTACTGTTGTTTTTATATTTTATTAATGTTAATTTTATGTTTCATTTTCTTTCTTTCTTTAATTAAAAAAAATTGTTTGATCAAAAATTTTAAACAACAATGTTTGCAATCATCAAAAAGGCTGAGATTATTGTGAATATGGATCCAAATACCTTGATTTTAATTATAACAAACATTATTATTTCTTTACCACTGCTATTATTGAATATCTATTTTGTTTGTCCTTCTTAGTAACCTTTCAAACCCACAAAGATCACTTGCAATGTAAATCAGCTCAAAATCGAGTAGATTAGAGTTGAAACTTCTTATAATTTCATATAAATATATTTTTTACCTTTCCTCAGTCAAATCTTAAATATGGTGAACCCCAAGCTAAGTAACCTTACACATACATTAAGGGGGAGAAACTTGGTGAGCTAGAGACTTTTTCTATTTTTGACCAAATTGTACATGACGATTTAAGATCGTACTCAATGATCAATTAAAAATAAAAACCCTAATTATGGCATCTAGCTAATTATAAGAGCTTAAACTAATCATATTGAATGATTCATATTATTCAGGATGATCAACTTGAAAGTTTGTTAAGGATGTTAAGCCCTATGAACTTAGTCCCAAGCTAACCAAGAGGGGGGGGTGAATTGGTATTAAAAAAAACTTCTTATCACAAAGAAATAAAATTACAAACCAAATCACACCACAAGAAATTAATGCGGAATTAAAAAGTGCGGAAGCAAAAATAAGAACACAAGATTTATAGTGGTTCGATCGACTCGACCTACGTCCACTCCTTGGAGGCACCCTCCAAGTATTGCACTACAAAACGTGACTCTCCTTTAGCCCCCACGGCTAGGTGGAGAAGCCCTTACAAGTAACTCCTTTTTGCCACCTCGACAAGGCAGAGAACCTACCTCCTTTGCTTCCTCCTGAAGCTGGCAGAGAACCACAACCAAAAGCAAACTTCTTACCTCTACCGACCCTTCCACGGACGAGAAATTTGATAATTTCATCCAGGCCGATCCGTGGATCGTCCTGGCCGATAATTTAAAAATACAGTATGCCTTAATTGTCCATGGCGGCTACTTCTTTCTATTTTGAGCTTATCGTCCTGGCCGATACACGTATCGTCCAGGCCGATATGTTAATGTCGGCTGCCTTAATTAAGAATCCTTAATTAGAGTTTCTATTTTGAACTCGATCGTCCAGGACGATCTAAGGGATCAGCCTGGCCGATGTGAGCAAAAATAGAGATTCTAAATCTCTCAAGTGTGTGTGTGTAGGGTTACTTAGTATCACTCATTTGAACATTACAAACTGACTCAAGAAGAGAAAAAATAGATTATAGACTGACTCAACCCTATACCTATGCAATCCTGAACTAGCTTCCTCTTGATCGTCCGATCTTCGATTCCTGAAAAGTTAGAAGCAACAAGTAGTCCAAGAGAAAAAGTGTTTGTCAATCATCAAAACTTAAGTCATGAAAAAATAGATTTGTAACAATCTCCCCCTTTTTGATGATGGCAAAACACTACGAAAACAGTTAATAGCAAAAATTCAAGATTGATGAACCTCATAAACTTCTCCCCCTTTTGACATATCAAAAAGGAGGGTACAAGGAAGCAAAGAAAAAGTGATTCCCCTTTTTTTTTTTTTTTTAAACCAAGGCATGAACATGATATAGTATTCCATGTGATTGATTTAAAAATTTGTGAGTTAATGTGTCAATAAGCTCATCAATCTATAGAATAGTAGAATATCCGATCATGGTTACCCTTAGCTCAGGCATTTTCTTATGGTAGAATCATCTTTTGAAATCAATGACCTAACTCAAGAAATTAATTGGATATGAGAAAAGGAATCCACCCTTCACTTGGCTTAAAAAAACATCTTTATAAAATAATGAAGTAAAGTAAATTTGTCACAATCGTAAAATAATCGAAATCAAGCCTTTGAAAACCAACACTTCTAAGTTTTAAAAGATTTAAAAAGGGAGAATAGCTTGCTTTTGAGTGGACTCATTTTATGCCTCTTGTCAATTTCATGGCGCTTTGTGCATCTTTTTATAGATTTTTCTTTTTTTTTTTTCAATTTTTGGCGTCTTTGCGCATCTTTTGTTGGCATCATTAACCAAATTTTGTTATTTTTGCAAGCTATATTCTCTTTTATAACCTTTTAAAAACAAAGTTGTGAATATATCTTCTCAGATATTAGAGAATAGGAGCACTCTCTCTAACATAAGGAAGAGTTACCACAAGCAGAATTAATAATCAAGGACAAGAGTAACGAGAAATCTTGATGTGACAAAAAGACTTTAAACATTATAAGTATAAGATAGATTTGTTTAAGCAAGCTTAAGAAAAGATTTCAATTCCATAACCAATTTTTAACTTGAGATAGATTTTTTATTAGAAAAGAAAACTATGCCACTAAAATAGGATAGAGAAAGGGACACAATCACAAAATATTTCTACCATCTAAGAGATTGAGTAAATAGAAACATATTGACTACAAATTTCCAAAGGCAAGGACAAGGAATATAGTATCATATTTGCGATGATTTTGAAAACTAAGTAAAGAGAGATAAAAGGGAAAAATAAAACACAAAAAAAAACTAAAGCAACAAAAAG
The DNA here is from genome assembly GCA_022539455.1 of Dendrobium nobile. Classification (NCBI taxonomy): domain Eukaryota; kingdom Viridiplantae; phylum Streptophyta; class Magnoliopsida; order Asparagales; family Orchidaceae; genus Dendrobium; species Dendrobium nobile. The sequence goes on from CM039736.1 coordinate 47,724,638, forward strand.
GAAACAAGAACAAAAGAAAATAAAAAGCAAAAGGAAAAGCAAACAAAAATAAAAAAAGTTTCATGCATTAATGTCAATCACACCCAACCTGGTCCTTAAAGAGCTGAAAGTATCGAAGGCCAGTGGTTTAGTAAAGATGTCCGCCAGTTGATTTTCAGTTGTCACATGGTGTAACTCAATGTCTCCCTTAGTCACATGATCTCTAATGAAGTGATGCCTAATGTCAATGTGTTTAGTCCTTGAAAGTTGGATAGGATTCTTAGAGATGCATATGGCAATAGTATTGTCACAAAAGATTGAGATGGTACTTACATGTAATCCTAAATCCAATACCTGTTGTTTCAACCAAAGGACTTGGGCCACACAACTTCCAAGAGCAAAGTATTCAGCTTCAGCAGTGGAAAGAGCAACAGAGTTTTGCTTCCTACTAGACCAAGAGACCAAAGATTGTCCAATGAATTGACAAGTTCCAAAAGTGTTCTTTATATCCACCTTGCATCCTGCAAAATCAGAGTCAGAAAAACAAATAATCTCAAAAGAAGTGCTATGTCTAGGGTACCAAATCCCTAATCCTTATGTCCCCAAAAGGTATCTAAAAATCCTCTTAACAGCAGTCATGTGGGATTCCTTAGGGTCAGCCTGAAACCTAGCACAAAGGCAAACACTAAACATGATGTCAGGTCGGCGTGCAGTCAAGTAAAGCAAAGATCCAATCATGCCTCTATACTTCTTTTGATCAACAGACTTACCACTTGGGTCCTTGTCCAATGGAGCACTAGAAGTCATGGGAGTGTTAATTGGCTTGGCTTTGTCCATCTCATATTTCTTCAAAATGTCCTTTATGTATTTTGTTTGATTTAAAAAAGTTCCATCCTCCAATTATTTTATGCTAAACCCCGAAAAGTAGGACAATTCTCCCATCAAACTCATCTCAAACTCTCTACTCATTGTTTTAGAAAAATCATCACACAAATTTTTATTAGAAGATCCAAAAAGTATATCATCCACATAAATCTGAACAATGAGTAAATCATCTCTAACTCTCCTAAGAAAGAGGGTGGTGTCTACACTTCCCTTGACAAACTCCCCCTCTAGTAAGAATGTGCTAAGCCTCTCATACCAAGTTCTTGGTGCCTGCTTTAAACCATACAATGCCTTTTTCAATTTAAACACATGATTTGGAAATTGGGAGCTCTCAAAACCTGGAGGTTGTTCTACAAACACATCTTCTTTTATCTCCCCATTTAAAAAGGCACTCTTGACATCCATTTGAAAAAGCTTAAATCTTTTATAACAGGCAAAGGCTAATAGCACTCTAATGGCTTCCAATCTAGCTACAGGGGCAAAAGTCTCCTCAAAGTCTATCCCTTCTATTTGATTGTACCCCTTAGCCACCAATCTTGCTTTATTCCTCACCACCACTCCTGAATCATTCACTTTGTTCTTAAAGACCCACTTTGTCCCAACTACACTTTGTCTCTTAGGTCTTTCCACAAGTTCTCAAACATCATTCCTAACAAATTGATTCAACTCTTCTTGCATTGCTAAAATCCAAAACTCATCAGAAAGGGCTTGGTTAATGGTGGTGGGTTCAGTCATAGAAATAAAGGCAGAGTGGTCCACCTCCTTCCTAAGTCCATGTCTAGTCTTAACTCCACTAAAGGGTCTCCTAAGATCAAATCCTTGGGGTGACTTGTAGAATATCTCCAATCTCTAGGCAAAGTGTGTGAAGTTTCTCCCCTTTCAACAAAGTTCTCTACTCCTTGGGTGACTCCTTCTACTCCTTCATTACTTAGGTGCTCACTCCCCTTCCTCAAATTCTCTACTCCACTAGTAATCTCTCCAACATCATCATCTTCTACTCCATGTTTCTTAGGATCAGACTCATCAAAAACTACATGGGTTGTCTCTTCCACCATCAAAGTTCTCTTGTTAAACACCCTAAAAGACTTCCCAACACTAGAATATCCCAAGAATACTCCCTCATCAGATTTAGGATCAAATTTTCCCAAGTGAGACTTCCCATTGTTGTGAATGAAAACCTTACAACCAAAGACATGAAGGTGGGAAAGATTGGGTGTCCTACCCTTAAGGATCTCAAAGGGTGTCTTCTCTAATTTGGCTCTAACATTCACCCTATTCAACACATAACAAGCTATGTTAACCGCTTCAGCCCAAAAATATTTTGGAAGTGAATACTCAGCAAGCATGGCTCTAGCGGCTTCCACCAAGGTCCGGTTCTTCCTTTCAGCTACCCCATTCTGCTGAGGGGTCCTAGGGGCTGAAAAATTGTGACTAATCCCTTTGTCCTCACAAAAATCTCCAAATCTTTCATCTTCAAACTCTCCCCCATGATCACTATGGATGGTCAAAATCTCACAACCTAGCTTCTTCTGAATCCAAGTAGAAAATGTTTTAAATTCCTCAAAAGACTCATTTTTATGTGAAAGAAATCTAGTCCAAGTGAACCTCGAGTAATCATCAACAATCACAAAACCATAAACTTTCCCTCCCAAACTAGCCGTGCTAATGGGTCCAAACAAATCCATGTGAAGGACTTCTAAAGGTCTAGAGGTGCTAATGTCCTTAATGGGGTGAAAAGTGGAGTGGACATGCTTTCCTAGTTGACAGGCATCACAAAGGTGGTCTTTTGTAAACTTAAGTTTGGGGACACCTCTAACTAGGTCTTTTTGGGTCACTTTCCTAAGGGTTTGCATACATGCATGACAAAGCCTCCTGTGCCACAACCAAGAATCATAAATCACAGTTTTTAAGCAAAAAGAAGCAGCACATTCAATGTTATTTAAATCAAGCATGTAGACGTTGTTGATCCTCTTTCCCTGCAAAATAGTGTTGTTACTTAGACTTACAATGCATGAATCCGCAAAGAATTGCACGATGAAGCCTTTGTCACAAAATTGGCTGATGCTGAGCAAATTGTGCTTCAATCCATCTACAAGCAAAACATTTTCAATCATAAGGTTCTTGGAATTTCCAATTATACCTGCTCCTACCACCTTCCTGGTGGTGTTGTCTCCAAGAGTAACCTTGCCTCCAGTCCTGGACTCTAGTACAACAAACTGGCTAGCATCACCAGTCATATGTCGAGAGCATGCACTGTCCAGGTACCTCATACTCTCACGAGATCTTTTGTGAGAGCCCTCCTGCAAAATCATCAAATGTTAGAATTAGGAACCCAAGCAGGTTTGGGTTCCTTCTTATGAAGAGAGGAATGCAATGCATGTGTGGTATGCTGTGGATCATGCACCTTAGGTCTCCACACCCAATGTGTATTATGGTGAATCGTGCAAGTGTGTGAGATGTGTCCTAGCATGCCACATGAAAAACATCTAACTCCAAGAAAAGGATTTCTTAAGTGATTTGAGTTATAATGCCTCTTCCTAGGTTTTGGCAATTGATCAAAAGTAGATGTCATCCTAGTTTTCTTATATGCTTCTAAATCATTTTGAAACTTTAAATTTGTGCTTTTTAAAACTTCATTTTCAATCCTCAAATTTTTCTCTATCTCCTTATACTTCTTAAAATCAGATTCAAGTGATGTGTATGATATTTTTAATGCATCAAGTTCTTCAACTAACTCACCATGATTTTTATTTAACTCATCAAATTCATCAAGTAAAGTCATGTGATTTGAATCAATTGTTTGATGGTCCTTAATCAAAATTTCATGCTCTTTTTGTAGATTTAAGAATTCTAATTTCAAGCTAGCATGAGTTTTCTTTAATTTCCTATATGATGCATGAAATTTTTCTAAAACTTCAAGAAGTTGATCGTAGGAAAGTTCACATACCTCTTCTTGATCACTTTGATCTTTTCCCATGAGACACAAGTTTGTAGTTTCTTCCTCTAGTTCAGTCTTAGAGAAGTCAGTACCAGATTCTGCCCAAAAGCTCTTTTGGTTTTTCTTCTTGTCCTTCTTAGCTTTCTCCTCACCTTTTCCTTTGCTTGATTGATCTCTAAGCATAGGGCAATCAGTTCTTACATGTCCAGGCTTCCTGCATTCAAAATAAACAACATCAAAAGATCCTTTAACATGTTTATGATCCTTACCTTTTCTCCAACTTTGATGATGCTTTTGTTTCTTCCTAAGAAAGCTTTTTAATTGCCTTGTGATGAAGGCAATTTCATCGCTTTCAGACCCGGAAGATTCAGAATCCGATTTGTGCGCCTTCAGTGCGATTGTTTTCTCCTTTTTCTTCTCACCTGCATCAAGATTTCTTTGATTCACCCCTTGCTCGTAAGCAATGAGTGAGCCAAGTAAGTTATCAATGGAATAAGTATTCAAATCTTTAGATTCAGTGATTGCAATGATTTTTGCATCATAAGACGAAGGCAAGCATCTCAAAATCTTGTTAACTTTTCCATAATTCGAAAGTTCCTTTCCTAGTGCATGCAATGAAGTTACTATCTGAGTAAACCTAGTGTACATGTCAGAAATCGATTCATGAGGTTTTAAACGAAAAAGTTCATAGTCATGCAAGAGAATGTTTAAACGGGATTGTTTAACTTTATTAGTACCTTCATAGGTGATGCACAATTTATCCCAAATCTCTTTACCGGTTTTGCAAGTTGAGACACGCATGTAATCCTCAGATTTCAAAGCACAGAAAAAAAAGTTCAAACATTTCGCATTTAATTGAGCTAAATCACGTTCATCAAAAGTCCATTCAGTAAAAGCAACTTCAGTTTTAACACCATTAATTTCACGAGAAGGTGGAGAATAACCTTCTTGAATAAGCATCCACATGCGATAATCAGTAGATTATAAAAACATTGAAATGCGAGTTTTCCAAAAGTCAAAAGGTAGGTTATCGAACAGGGGAGGTCGGGTAATGGAATACCCTTCCGTAGTGTTACGATTCCCAATGTTAACCATGGATCAAATTCAAAGAGTTTTCAAACTTTAATTTTTGAATCCCGCTCTGATACCACTTGAAAGTTCGGTAGGGATGTTAAGCCCTATGAACTTAGTCCCAAGCTAACCAAGAGGGGGGGTGAATTGGTATTAAAAAAAACTTCTTATCACAAAGAAATAAAATCACAAACCAAATCACACCACAAGAAATTAATGCGGAATTAAAAAGTGCGGAAGCAAAAATAAGAACACAAGATTTATAGTGGTTCGATCGACTCGACCTACGTCCACTCCTTGGAGGCACCCTCCAAGTATTGCACTACAAAACGTGACTCTCCTTTAGCCCCCACGGCTAGGCGGAGAAGCCCTTACAAGTAACTCCTTTTTGCCACCTCGACAAGGCAGAGAACCTACCTCCTTTGCTTCCTCCTGAAGCTGGCAGAGAACCACAACCAAAAGCAAACTTCTTACCTCTACCGACCCTTCCACGGACGAGAAACTCCAGACGAAAGACAAGCAGAGCGATCCTTGAGCAACCCTTGTGAATTCCCTCACAAGCTCCCCCTCACAAGATCCTCTCTCTCTCCCTCTCTCTCTTTCTCTCCTCAAGGTCTTCTCAGGTCAAGACAGCAGCCAAGGTCCTTGAAAAACGTTGAACAAGAGCTCTTTAAATAGAAGAGCTTCAAAGGAGCTCATTAATTGCAAGTTGCCGACAATATCGTCCAGGCCAATATGGACATCGGCCTGGCCGATCAGTACAAATCACAAAAGATCGGCCTGGGCATCGCCCTATTTTGGGTGCTGGACGATTGAAATTTGGCTTGATCGTCCTGGCCGATATCACGATCATCCAGGCCGATCAGTTCAAATCAGAGGCAAATCGTCCTTAGCATCGCCCTGTTTTTGAGCTGGCCGATATTTATCATTCTGAAGTAACTTAAGGATTTTGAATAGATCGTCCTGGCCGATCCTACGATCGTCCAGGACGATATGATCGTATCAATCATCCTTAATTACTCCCTTGATTTTCTGATCAATTAAGGCACAATTTGATAATTTCGTCCAGGCCGATCCGTGGATCGTCCTGTGGATCGTCCTGGCCGATAATTTAAAAATACAGTATGCCTTAATTGTCTATGGCGGCTACTTCTTTCTATTTTGAGCTTATCTTCCTGGCTGATACACGTATCGTCCAGGCCGATATGTTAATGTCGGCTGCCTTAATTAAGAATCCTTAATTAGAGTCTCTATTTTGAACTCGATCGTCCAGGACGATCCAAGGGATCGGCCTGGCCGATGTGAGCAAAATAGAGATTCTAAATCTCTCAAGTGTGTGTGTGTAGGGTTACTTAGTATCACTCTTTTGAACATTACAAACTAACTCAAGAAGAGAAAAAATAGATTACAGACTGACTCAACCCTATACCTACGCAATCCTGAACTGGCTTCCTCTTGATCGTCCGATCTTCGATTCCTAAAAAGTTAGAAGCAACAAGTAGTCCAAGAGAAATAGTATTTGTCAATCAACAAAACATAAGTTATGAAAAAATAGATTTGCAACACAACTTAAATGATGAAGATAGCCGCCAATCATAATTTAAGTAATATTTTAATTTTTAAATTTTGTTCTAATTGCATAGGACGATATACATTGTCCTGGATAATTTCTGACAATCATACCTAAATTGATCCAATGATTAAGGATGTAATTATGGTTAAATTATTCAATCATATCATATAGGATAATCCATCTTGAGCGTACTAAATGATATAATGTATTTTGTAGGATGATCCCTTATCATCAAAGATGAAAAACTATAACTTTACTCTAATCATCCAGGAGGATTGTCTTGGATGTCTCGAGATGATTTCGGGATGATATGGTGATTGCCACCCATCTTCTAAAGTCATACTAAACGATCAATATGGTATGTTGAACTACTCATCTGGGATGATCTAAAGATTATACTAGATGATCTGTATAAATACTTGTACTAATCCTATAGAGCAAAGGTGATCATCCTGGCTCAAAGAGATAGTTTATACTAATTGTACAGGATGATAAGTTGAGTAAATTAGAAAATTAGGGCTTCTTTTGGAGGCTCCCTATTTAAGCAATGGTATTAACCCTTGGGTAAATCTTTTACTATGGAGTTGATCTAAGAGGGAGCTTAGAGAAGGAAGAGAGAGAGCTTCTGAGAGAGAGATTTTTATGAGGGAGATTTAGTGAGGGAATCACAAAGGTTACTCCAAGCAAGGTGTTCATCATTTTCTTTGAATTGCTCCACTGGTTCCTTCGTAGCTTCGGGGAAATTGTCTTCAGCATTAAATACAGATTTTGTGCTTACTCCAAGAGGGAGTTAAAGGATTCTTAGGTTCTTTTCCTTCACCAGGTGGGTGAAAAAGTATTCAAGACTCTCTGCCTTACCATGTCAGTGGAAAGGTCTTGTAAGGGCTTCTCTGCTTTACTGTGGGAGCAAAATGACAGCCACTTCAAGTTAGTGCAATACTTAAAGAGGGAGTTTCCAAGGACTGGATATAGGTCAGATTAGATCGAACCACTATAAAATTCAGTGTGTTCTTTCTTATTACTTTTACTGTATTTTATTTATGTACATTTATATGATTTGTTCTGTGATTAAAATATCTGATTGTATTGTTATTGTGAAAATTATTTTTCTTCCGTATCAAGAGTTGTTATTTTGTTTTAAAATATTTTTAAAAAGATTTTTTGTTTAATATTTTTTAAAACTACCAATTCACCCCCCCCCCCCCTCCCTCTTGGTTAGACTCGAACTTTTTCTTCAGGGTTTATTACTCCTCACAAACTTTCAAAACTTTGGTAGAGGTAGCTAGGGTAATGTTGGGAGAATTAGCCTACCTAAATAATTTGGGCAGAGTTAGTGAATACTACATTTTATGTGCTTGATCAGATGAATATTAGGTCAAATTTGAATAAAACACCCAACAAACTACTAAAGGGTAGGACTATAAACTTTTCACATCTATATGTTTTCTATTATAAATATTTTATGCTTGTTAATGGTAAATCTCATTTAAAAAGTTTGATTCTAAGGAAGATGAGGCTATTTTCTTAGGTTATTTCTTAGTAGGTAAAATATGTAGAATAGATGGTCCTTAATTGTTGAGGAATTGACCCACGTAGTCTTTGTTGGCTCAAATGATATGTAGAGACTATGATAGATGATGATAATGATGAGGCTAAGATTACTCATAGAATAGAAAGTATTGACCTAGAAAAAGGAGAAGAGCCTCAAGATCCTTTACCTAAAGAATGGTGGTACACTTCTAGTCATCCTAGGGAGCTCATCTCAGGAGATCCATCTATAGGAGTAAGGACTATAAAAGGTCTTAGGAAAAAGTGTAGCCATATCGCATTCATTTCTATGATTAAACCTACTAGTGTAGATTAAGACTTAAGTGATGAATTCTGGATAGTGGCCAAGCAAAAAGAGCTTAATTAGTTCATTAAAAAATATCTATAGGAATTAGTTAGAATACCTACCAATCGAAGTGTAGTTGACACCAAATAAGTTTTTAAGAATAAGTTGAATGACTCTAGGTTGGTAGTAAGAAACAAAACAAAGTTAATAACTAAGGTAATAAACAAGTAGATGGTATTAGTTTTGAAGAAACTTTTCCCCAAATAGCTAGGTTAGAAGCCATAAGAGTTTTATTAGCATTTTTATATTTTGCAAGATTTAAGTTATACAAAATGGATGTCAAAAGTGCTTTTCAAATGGTGTTATAAATGAGGATTTGTATGTAAAATAACCCCTAGACCTTGAGAATTATTAATTTTCAAATCATGTTTACAAACTTAAGAAAGCAATATATGTGTTTAAATAAGCACCTAGGGAATGGTATGATAGGTTAAGAAACTTTCTCTTAGAAAAGTCTTTTATTAAGGTTAGTATAGACACCACCTTGTTTCTTAAGAAAGTTGAAGTTGATGTACTCGCAGTAAAAATTTATTTTGATAATATACTATTTAGATCCAAAAAAATAACTTATTCAATGAGTTTTATACAACTATGAGTAGGGAATTTTAAATGAGCATGATGGATGGGTTGACTTAATTTCTTGGGTTTAGTGTAAAATAAAGAGAAGATAGTACATTTCTTAGTCAATAAAATATTTTAATGAAATTTAATATGGATGGTAATAAAAGCATAAATACATAGATGAACCTGACTTGCCGATTAAATAAGGCTATAGAAGGTAAATCTATTAAATATAAGTAATATAGAGGGAATATAGGAATAGTACTCTACCTTACTGCTAGTAGTCCGAACATCATGTTTAGTGTTTATTTATGTACTAGCTTTCAAACTTATCCTAAGGAATTTCACATGAGATTCCTCAGATAAATGATAGGCACAAAAAATTTAGGCATCTTGTATCTTAGAAATAGTTCCACTTTTTATCTTATAGGATATTTATATTCAAATTTTAAAAGGTATGAAGTATACACGAAAGCGCATCTTGAACTTTCCAATTCATTAGATATATCTTAATTTGTTTATCTAGTAAAAAGCAAAATTTTATAGCCATACCCATCGTTGAAGCAAAGTATGTAGCTATAGGAAGCGATGTTGCCCGAGTCTTATACCAAAAGAAATAAATCATAGACTTTGGACTACTTGTAGGCACAATCCTTTATTCTATGGGAAAATGAGATTGCAATTTGTATTTCTAAAAGTCTAATTCAATATTCACCCATTAAATACATAGTGTTGGTGCTTTGTGATTGTATTGTGTGTGTGTGTGTGTGTATATATATATATATATATTAAAAGGAAAATCTACGGCGGGGCCTGCGCGTTAAATAAAAAGAACGATTACAAGGTCCTTAAAGGAAACTCAAGCTCTCTGCTCATACGAGCTACAAAATTAAAAATAAAAAATAACCTATGAGCTCGAGTTCCCTACTAAGCAAAAATACAAAGGTACCTAGGTCCTTACATTACTCTGCCAGCATAACTTACTGCTCACGATCACCTGCAGCAGCTCCAGCGACACATCGCCTGCGACGCCTGGCACACACAGTCTGCGGCTAACGACCACCTGACATTGTAACCGTCTGTCTCCTTAGGCTCTATAAAAACAAATGTATCATCCTCTGTTAAGACAATGAAGGAAAAAGCTTTCATTCCTTGTATCGTCCTCTTCCTCCTTTTCCTCTGTTTGTTCTTCGCACGGAACTTTTTATGGTATCAGAGTAGTGACACTGGGCCTTCTTCTTCACCCAACCAGCAATGACTGAACCCAATTCCTCCACCCAATCCAGGATGACATCCATATTGTCGTCCTCCATGGCAACCACTATCATTCCTCCCTCACATAAATTTCTGATGTCAAATCTCAAGCTCATTATACACACACAGCTTACAACAGACAACTATGCCATATGGAGGCTTCAAATCCATCAGGCCTTCGCTGTGAATGGCTTCGAAGGATACATAGCTAGGACAACCTCTTGCCCGCTAGAGTCTTCTGAGGAAGATCACAAGCTCTGGAAGCTAATAGACCAAAACCTCATTTCAGCTCTCTTTTCAACCATCTCATCATCTGTACTTCCTTACATATTGCACCTTAAAACATCATGTGAGATCTGGACAGCGCTCGAGCTGAGACTACAGCCCACCAACCGATCACGCGTCATACAATTAAAGAATGAACTTTATAATTTCCAAATGAGAGATCAGACGATCTCATAAAAACTGAGCAAGGTGAAGTCACTCATCGACAATATAGCTGCAGCTGGTGGATATATCGACACTGAAGACATAATCCTGTACACACTCAAAGGTCTATCGGCCTGCTTCAACCCATTCAAGGCTGCGATCAGAATCACCCCCTTACCAGTGACGCTCGAATCACTATACTCACTGCTCTGCAGTGAAGAAATAAATTTACAAATAGAAATTCAGTAGGATACCGCAGTGACAGCCGAACAGCATGCTCTATATACTGCACGATGACGAGGCCGCACCTCAAACTACAGAGGAAGTCATGGAAGAGGAACTTCATTCAGTCACTCTACAACACCACCCAAGCAGACAATCAACTCACAGCAAACCGTCGACAGACCCATATGCCAGATCTGTGGCAAACTCGGGCATCTTGCCTTAGCATGCTGGCATCATTACAACTCCAATTACACTCAACAAGGACCTCCAAACAGAGCTCTTCTTACCCAGTTGCAACCCACATCCACTACAGACTGGGTACTTGACACCGGAGCATCTACTCACCTCACATCCGACCTCACAAACCTATAGCATTCTCTTCCGTATCAGGGAACGGACTCTATCTCTACAGCAAGTGGATCATCTCTCCCCATCCATGACACTGGCGCCAGTTTACTCCCCCTCTTAGATTCATCCCGTAAGCTAAAACTACATAACCTGCTCCATGTCCCTTCTCTTGCTCACAATCTCTTATCTATCTCTAAATTAACCAAAAATAATAACTACTCCATATCATTTGATTCTCACAATTTTCTTCTCAAGGATCTACAGGACAACAAAGTTCTGCTCCATGGACACAACCGTGACGACATCTACCCCATTCGCCTTCCCCGTCCCGTCTCAGTTCAAGCTCTTCACATCGCCAACGACTTCACCTCCCTTTGGCATGCTCGCTTGGGCCGTCCGCACCACCGCTCAATGATCCATCTATCCAAGCTACTTCCAATCAACAATCTTAGGCTTTTAACTTTTACTTGCATTTCCTGTAAAGTGGCCAAGAGCCACAAACTGCCTTTTTCTCCTGCAGCTACTCGTGTAAATACACCATTTGCTTTAATACATACCGACGTCTAGGGACCTTACCCCCTTCCATCTCATTCTGGTTATCACTACTATATTGTTTTTATAGATGACTACACATGATTTTGTTGGCTCTACCTAATGCACTTCAAGAATGAATCCATTAACAAATTTCAACACTTCTATACACTAATCAAAACTCAATTCACAACATCAATCAAAACCTTACACTCGGACGGCGGCGGAGAATTGACCGATCACACCTTCCAGAACTTTCTCTCCAAACACGGCATACGCCATGAGCTCAGTTGCCCCTATACCCCTGAGCAAAATGTTGTTTCTGAGAGAAAACATTGCCATCTCATTGAAACCCCTCGCACTCTACTTCACGCAGCCAGCATTCCTCTCGCATTCTGGGCCGAAGCAGTTCAAACAGCGAATTACTTAATAAATTGCCTTCCCACCTCATCCCTCAACTACCAAATACCTTTTCATCTCCTCCACGGACATCCTCCATCCCTCACTCATCTCAAAATCTTTGGCTGCTCTTACTTTCCCTGGCTCAAACCTCAAGCCCCACATAAGCTTGCTCCGAGATCCTCTCTGTGTATCTTCCTCGGCTACTCCACTGCCCACAAAAGATACCGGTGCTTTAATCCAAGCACTAAGAAAATTCACATCTCTCGGCATGTAACTTTCAATGAACAAGAATTCCCTTACATACTCTCACCCATTCATCAACCATCCTCTCCACCCGCATTCATTCCACCGTCACTGCTTGTCCTGGTCTTTACCTACACCACTACTCAAACCACTTCCACTCAACCTTCATTCACTGTCGAACCAACCATATCCAATCAACCTCAGTCACTTCCCATCCACACTAGCCCTGATCACTCTATTTCTGTTCCCGAAATTTCAAATCTTCCCGCTCCCATGCGAAAACATCATATGACAACTCGTCTCCAAACTGGCACTCTCAAACTGAAGAAAATCTTCGATCTACTTGCTGTTACAGATAATCATCCCACTCCCTCATGCTACACAAAAGCTGCTTAGTCCTCTCACTGGCATCAAGCTATGTCATCAGAGTTTATGGCCTTACAAAGCCAAGGTACCTAGCATCTCACTCCACTACCAACTCATACACCTGTACTTGGCTGCCGCTGGACATTCAAGACCAAACTCAACACCGACGGCACAGTAAATCATTACAAGGCTAGGCTTGTTGCACAGGGCTTCCGTCATGAAAAAGGCGTCAACTACCAACAGACCTTTAGCCCGGTGGCTAAGATGCCGACCATACGAGTCCTCCTCATCATCTCCCTCCACCGAGGCTGGCTGATTCATCAATTTGATATCAACAATGCATTTCTCCATGGTGATCTTGAGGAGGATGTATACATGAAACAACCACAAGGTTTCGTCGATCCCATGCAACCGAACCATGTCTGTAAACTTTAGAAAGCACTCTACGGCCTCAAACAGGCTCCCCGTCAGTGGCTTCACAAACTGACATCCTTTCTACAGGAATTTGGCTTTCACTTCAGCAAGGCAGACCCCTCCTTGCTCATCTACAATAGACAAGGCATTCAGCTTTACCTGCTTATCTACGTTGATGACCTCTTACTCTCTGGCAACGATCAGCACACTCTACAGAAACTCCTGGCCCAGCTCAAAATGACTCGATAATGCCAATCTCTTCTTAGGCATTCAAATACAAACCACCCCCACAGGTCTCATCCTGCATCAAGCTCATTATGCCAGGGACATAATTCACTCAGCCGGCCTAGACTCCTCCAAACCAGTGACTACTCCCATATCTCCCAAGGAGACAAAGTCCTCTGCTGATCTCCTACCTCATGACAATCCCATGTTCTATCGATAGATAGCGGGCTCCTTACAATATCTTACAGTGACACGGCCGGACATTGCCTTTGCCACAAATGTCATCTGCCAACATATGCACAGTCCAACTGCGTCCGACTTCAAACGTCTCAAGCGTCTCATACGGTACATCAAAGGAACCCAAGACTATGGTATGCAAATCACCAAGGGAGCTCTCAACCTCACCACATACGCAGACGCTGACTGGGCATCAAACTCCGACGATCGCAAATCAATCTCCGGGTTTTGCGCATACTTGGGATCCAATCTCATATCCTGGAGCATCAAGAAGCAATCCACAGTGGCTAAGTCTTCGATAAAAGCTGAATATCGCGATCTCGCTGCAGTGACATCCGATGTCATCTGGTTATGAAGACTCCTAAATGACTTCAAGGAAACACAGTCTCTTCCAACTCCGATCATGTGTGATAATGTCTCTGCCATAGCCCTCACTAATAATCCCATCTTCCACGCATGAACTAAACACATTGAAATTGATCATCATTTCATTAGTGATCATATCAATAGCAAGTCAATTACGGTGAACCATATCAGCTCTATCGATCAACCGGCGGACATTCTAACCAAACCTCTCACCGGCAACAGCTTCACCGAACTACGTCGCAAACTGACCATCTGCAACCCAGATCGTCACTTTGAAGGGGGGTGTTAGCACACCTTACATTACTCTGCCAGCATAACTTACCGCTCACGATCACCTGCAGCAGCTCGGGCGACACGATCGCCTGCGATGCCATGGCACACACAGTATGCGGCTAACGACTGCCTGACATTGTAACCGTCTGTCTCCTTAGGCTCTATAAAAATGAATGTATCAGCCTCTGTTAAGACAATGAAGGAAAAAGCTTTCATTCCCTGTATCGTCTTCTACCTCCTTTTCCTCTGTTTGTTCTTCACACAAAACTCTTTACTAGGTACATTATACGGTGCACAAGAGCGAGCACCCAAAACATAATAGAACTGTAAAAAACTCCATAAAGCTCTATGAATCTCCTCCCAGTAATAGCCTCACAATCACCTACACTAAGAAACATCTGCACAAAGAGGTAATACAAGGAGCAATAACAACAACTATAACAGTGACAATAAATGAGAGAATAACAACTATAGAGGGAACCATTACCACCCAGTAGATGACCATCCCACATGAGTAGGAAGCCTCTCACAAGAGAGCAATACAAACCCAAAAGAACACACAAAAACTTCAGCTCAACAATATAACCATCAGAATGGGAATTTACCTCCATAATCTAATATGATATATATGCTCAAGTTTGTGAAAGAAAAAGATGATCACTCGATTAATTTAGTTCATAAAGTTATTAAAATTATTTTGAAGATTTAGGACTAAATCAAGTATATATTTTGAAACTCAGCATTTTAAAAAAGAAAAGTGCGGTTGACAAATTGGCAATTGAAGAAGTCTCTCTCTCTCCATATCTCCTGAAACTAATTTCTACTTGTTTGCCCCGAGGAGAACTATAAAAGCAAGATGAATTATAGCTGGATGAAGCAAATTTTAAATGATATATAATTTTTAAACTGACCTTAAGAGATAATCATAGTTAAAAACTAACCTGTGTTTTTTTGAAGAAAAATATGTGTATGGGAGCTGATGATTGTGGGAAAAAATTTGTATGGATAGCCTCTCATATTTTTAATTTAGAACTATTTAAAATCATGATATATGCTTTTTAAATTAAATCTTTTATAATTGTTCAGAATATAAAATATTAAATTGAAATAATATTTGTTTTACAATTTTAAAAACATCATGAAACTTTTTTACAAAAACTTAATCTCAAATCTGTATTTAAAAAACATGGCAAAAATTTTTAAAAATTACTTTGAGGACTATATGAATTTTTATTTCAGTAATATTATAATCAAAACAACATTTAGCATGGCTAATTTAGTTAAATGTTTACCCTTTTGGAGTACATTCATTATCTTGTAATTTAATAAACAATATTCCATAACCAAAAATAGGATAAAAGTTTTTATGATTTATCTATAAGCTTGTTGGCAAAATAAGTGGCTGTGGAAACGTCTTAGTTGTAGGGGTCAAATACAGTTGAGGTTGAGTGAGTTTTCTTCTATCTTAACCTCAAGTTGAGTCAATAATGATCAATTCTGAATTAAGTTTTTAGCTAATTGGAATAAAATTGAGCCAAATTTAGTATTTTATTTCTAATTTTGTATTATCAAAAAAATTAAATATAAATATTGGTTTATGTGTCCCCAACAAAATTCAACTTTGTTGGGAACATCTTATGTTTGCACATAGTTAAATTCAGCATTTTGATTTTGTTATTTCTCATATTAAACATGGAGTTAAATAAGTATTTCTCGCTTCTCATTTTGCATCTACTTCTCTTTCATTTAAATATCACATAGGTACTACAAAATAAATACATCTAACTAAAGCTTTTATGTGAGTAAAATCATTTGCTAAACATTCAATTCATAAATGATCGGCAAAATTCAAGCAACTTTTTTCTTTCCCATATCCATTTCTTACATTTATATTCAAATTATGAAATATTATTTTTACCTTTTCAATAAAACGTGTGATTGAATTTTGGTAACTCTTATATATTAGGTCAACAAAAGAATAAAGTTCATCAGCATTTTCTAATCTTACGAAAAATTTTAGTGATGACTATTATACTTCAACAACACATCATACCGTTTTCTATTTTGCCCACTACCATGTTAATTAGCAACTTTATGGTAGCTTGAAGCATATTTTAGGAAAAAATATATATAATTTCATTAATATAATTAAGAATTAGTATTGCATATAGTGATAAAATTAATAATATTATATTTTTATAAAAATATAATTAAAAAATTATAATAAAATTTTTATTTTTAAAATTTTATTCACATGCATTTGATGCACGGGCAATAAAACTAGTATAATTAAATGCACAAATTGGATCTAATTACTTAAATGTAATTAATGAAATAAAATGAAAAAAGTTGTGCATTTAAATGAATAATGAAGATAAGTTAATTAAATATATAAATAAAATTAATGGTTAAGATTCATCTTTGATAAATTAAATAGAAGATTAGGATTGTATTTAGGTGGAATATCAAGTCATTTTTATATAATAGTATAGAAGTATATATAATGTATATATTCGGCGTTATGAATTGAAAACTGATGGGGAAAAATTTTAAAGTTTTTGTAACGTATCGGTAGCGAGAAGAGAACGCCCCCTCAATTTAATGAAAAATTTTTGTCAGTAAAGTAACGAAGGGAAAACGTGCAGTTATGAGAAAAATAACTTGCAGTAAATTAACAGAGGTATTGTATAATTTTGCCAGTAAACTCTGCACCTCTTAATAATCCCTTCCCACTATGAGACTTTCGTCAAACAAATTTAATTAATGTTTTATTTCTCTCATAGCAATTGTTTTAAATCAAATATGCTTAAAAAAATGTAGTTTTAATAATTTCAGAGAGGAATCGATGTAAGAGCCGGGATTAATTATTTTAAAACAGTTTTAAAAATCAGAATTATATGATTTTGTAGGCGTATGAGATAGTTTGAAGTATTTATTGGGTTATTAATTAAGCATTGTTATTGTATTATTAGTTGCTAAGTAATTATTATATTTTTTCAAATTTATTGTGATTGGCCTCGAGATTGGTATGGAACAAGCTGAATTGTTTATGCATCTTTTAAGTCATGAATAATGAAGTTAATCATATAATGGAAGTTGGGCTTAGGATCTAATTTTCCAAAAAAAAAAAAAAAGAAGTTTCTTAAATGAATAGAAATAATAATTTTTGAATTAATATTATGAACTTTGAGGTCGATAAAAATTCCAACGATTATCAAATTCCCAAAATGATTACCTACCCTACGACAACAACAGAGCTTAAAAGAAATCAAGATTTAAAACAATGAATGAGCGGCTAATAGATAGAGTTATCCATTAACAATCGCTTGATCCATCTTGAAAGTGGATATTACACAAGCAAGGGAGAAGCTAGCTAGTGCACTATCCACTCCACCCAACATCGAAGAGAAAAAAAATCAGCTACTCTTGGATTTCCTTTTCCTTTGGGAGCTTGAAGCCATTAGTCTTCACTTCAGGCCATTTCAACCTCCTGCCTTTTCTTCTTCTCCTCATTCTGTTGCTCAACGGTCGGGGTACTTCGGCAATAACATCCATACAGCACCAGCTGGAGGAATCCGAGCAACGCTCCAAGCCCGTTCGGTAGCTGCACGGGGTCACCAAATCAGCCTTCAACAAATTTTAACAGCAGATGTTTAAGAAAGAAAAAACGGTCTAGTTATCAGAAAAGAAATGCGTTACCGTAATGAAAATGTCGAACTTCAAAAGTGCATAGGCGGTCCAACATACGCCATTGAGAAAGCTAACTAAAGAAAGCCAGAACGGCATGTACTTCACGCTTTTTGTCACAACCACCATTTTCTATAAAAGGGTTACAGTGTGGCAAAGATTAGCACATAAATAATAATAAGCCATTGAATGCTTGATCATTATCATGTACTTAAAGGTACTAATCCAATTATTGTTGAATCATGTAATCTCTTAAATTTAGAAAGCTAATAATCACAATTTTTTACTTTCTTAATTCGCCTATAATTATATATTTTTTTCTGACTTATTTTTTTTAAACATGGATGGATGAAAGTTATATACACAATCTCCCAGTTCGAATTAAAAAATTGAAAGAGGTATCGGAATAAAATTAAACAAAGCTTTACATAAAAACTTGACAAAGAAACAAAGGATAATGAGAAAGAGCTTGGTCTTGTAGAAAAAAATAAGAACTTACCATAACGGTAAGGGGGGAGGCGTACATGCAAGTGCCAAAGATGACACAGAGGATGCCGACCATCATCGTCCTCTTCTCATGAGTATGACCCACTGTGAGCACAACGGACACCACCACCGCCATGAAAGCCAGTTCCCCTGCTAGGAACTTCAAAACCTTCAACTGCAAGAATGTATCCAAAAATCCCAAAATCATCAATAAAAAACATAGATCTTCCAATCAGCCAATAAATATTTGAATTCAATCAACCAAGAATCGATTCAACGCACCCTCAAATCCTTAGGGGCATAAAGAAAGAAGATTGTAAGATAAGCACCCTCAAGCACAATACCAGTGCCATTTATGGTAACAACGAGTATTGAATTTGGGTGGACGATGGGTAAGCCATAGAAGACCCAGAGCATGCAATTGAGCAGAGTCGCAACATATGGGATTGGTGAGAACTGCTCTACTGCCTTCTTTCTCCATATTTTTATGAAAGTTGGTAATGGCGAAAGAAATAGTCCGAATGATATCACGTTCCCTGCCCCAATCCCATTTTCCCAATAAAATTCGTAAGAAATCAGAAAGGAAAAAATAAGTGAAATTAATCAAAGGCAAATTGTTATTCCGCGCCGAAGTTACCTATGATCCCCACGACGTTACGGACAGCATCGGTGCTCACCATCTTTGATGAAATCTTGAGAAAGCAAATGGACGCTGAAAAAGAGGATCAGATGAAGTTATGGAACTTGGAATTGGAAGAGTGGAAGGAGGTGAGGCTTTATATGAAGGTAGACATGCTTTAAATATATACTTGTAACCAAGAGGATGAATAATTTCGGGGAATTTGTTATCCAGATTGCCTAAAAATGCTCCCCTCCTTTCTTCTCTATCTATTTTTGGATAAATTTTTAAAATAATTGCCGTTAATAATTTAATTAGCTAATTTTATTTTCTATTTTTGGAATTTGTTTTTGTTATCTATTTTTGGAATCTATTTTTGTTATCCAGTTTTTTTTTTTTTTGTTTGTTTAATTGCTAATTTTAATAGCTAATTAAATTATGAACGGTAATTAAATTAAAAATTTATCCATAAAAAGATAGAGAAGCTTTTTTTTTTGTGCTCATCCACAAACTTACATAAGCACACTTGCCCTCATATACTTGGAGTCATTGAGGTCACCTAGAGGCATTTCGTCAAAGCCTTTTTATCTCATCGTCATTTAGCTAATCAAGAGGTAATATATCTCCAGGATAGTGTGAAACGTTATACAATTTTTGTGGTACAGTTGTATGTTTTTTTTTTTTTTCTATGTAGTCTTTTATGTAGCCCTCAAAATCCTATAATAAAAAGTGACGAAAATCAAATTGGGGACCTTATATTGGACTTATTTGAAATGATATAGTGGATACTCAACCAATTTTGGTGATCATAATTTTTTTAGTATTTTTCGGATTTTATCTCAACTTGTTCTCTCTCTCCATCTCCATTCTTTTTTAGGTTCTTAGGTCACTCTCAATTTCAACTCGATAGTCGAGGATCTTTGATTGAAAATTCTGAATTCAAAATAAAAGCAAATTATTTTGTTAATTGATTGATAATTTCTATCATAGGAATATAATACCAAAGTCATCTCATATGAAATTAACTTTTTAAGAGATTCATGACAAGTTAACTAAATCCACTTTCAAAGGCAAAGCGACATTTATTCCGTGGCTCAGTAAACATGTCATGTTCTCGACCATTCTCGTCAATAAATATTTATCTTATTTAAAAAAAAAAATTTACCAAAAATTATGTTATATTTATTAAACTTACATTTATTATTTCTTAGTATTAATTATGAAATTCATTTAAATTTGTTAATGAAAAAAAAAAAGATAAATATTTATAAAATATTATTTTCCTTAAAATAAGATAAATTTAAAATAATAATAATACGCTATGAATAAAAATAATTTAAAATTTTTTATTTTTAAATTGATTATGATAAATTAAATTGTAAAATTTTTTTACAGAATAACTCATAAAAAATTTTCATTCTAAATTATTTATTAAAAAATAAGAAAAAATATTTGCATTTAACATGTTAATAAAAAAATTAAAAAATAAATTCTAATGTAAAATTTATTTTTATTTTTTATTTATCTGACTTACTTTATGTCTCTTTCTACTTCATTAGGTAATTTCTCTCTCCTGCATTCTCTCTCTTGAAATATTTTTTTAATGTTTTTAGAAGCTAAGCAAGTCTCCTATTCAATGGGCGAGTTTGCCTAATTCTAAATATTTTTTTTGTTTAATAGCTAATTAAATTATTAAAGGTAATTATTTTAAATTTATTCTAAAGAATGTATGCAGGACCACCCACCGTAATAGCACTAGAACTCAGCTGAGGAAGACTACGAGGGCGGCTCTTTTCTTTGTTTTCAGTAATTAAACTAAATTACACATACCACATAAAATTTATGAAATTCGATATAGCTGATATTAAAAATCAAAATAATTCAATAATTGATAATGAAAAAACGTTTTAAATCCTTCCACGGCTAAATAAATAAATAGTCCTACCAAAGAATAATTTACGAAAGAAATTATCTCTCTCAGTACGTATTCCTATTGGATTACATTGCAGCCAACCATCTTCATTACATGAAAAACTGTCATCAATAGCATCAATATGCTTCAACATATCAATTCGCCACTTGAGTGAAAGCTTTCCCATTTCAATAAGAAGCAAGTCTCCTCCCTGGATTAAACATTAGATAGCTCATTCCTTTAACAACATAAATAAAACATAAAAGGATTACCAATTAATCATAAAATCAAAGAGAACTGGTTTAATTGATATGCATGCCCTGTAATTTTCAAAATATAGATCATAAGTTTAATGCCTTGTGACATTAATTTAGATTAAATATTTATTAACTTCTTAGATGAAATTTAAAAAATATCGACTCTATGCACTGTCGCATCATGTCTACTTGTTTGTAATGGCCTTATGATTGTGCTTTTTTGAATTTTCGGCCAAATATAGGCACTTAAAATCCTTACAAAAGTTGTATTTTTTTTTTTTTTCATTTTAAGAGTTTACATGGTTGCCATGAATCTTCCCATATAGTGCATTTAACTTTCTTTTGCGGGCTATAATTTACATTGACAAATAATAAAAAAGTTTAATACTTTAGCTTTAAATGGCAATCCACCACAAACAAATAAATGAAAAGAATATGGAAAATGTACAAACACCCATGTCTACATATACAGATATTTGTTCGCAAATGTCTTGCATATTATACTCGGTTCAAGCCGAAAGAAAGCACTACATTTGAGAGACTCGTTCGGGAGCTGGAAATAAGCTTAGAAATGGAGCACAATGTACCAACTTTGGCCGCATTCTCTAGGCAGTCGCCCTCCCCGACGATGTCAACCTCAGAAGTTCCTTCTCTCAGCAGATGAATCTTTATTTACGTAGGCTAGAGTCAACCTTCCATGTGAGACACATCAATAATCAAGCGAACAACACATATTGCTCCCGTAAGATATCTCTCACAACTGAGTCAACATCAGGACCACATCAAGATGCTACTCGCCACTTATCGCCTCAATAGGATGACCTTATATCGGCTCCCTGCTCTACACCTGTCCAATATCCCTACTATTTTCAAGCGCAACTCACCCTCTCGCACCTTAATGGGGCGACCTCAGGCCCTCTCTCTGCATGTCGACTCAATCCATGAGTTTAACTACTCGCATTTGCTCTCTCTGTGATCGCCAATTCACTCAACACTGACGATCGAGCTACATCAAGGCTTAATAAGATAGCTATTGTATGACATACATATTCACTATAACTCTTCAATCCCTATTATAGGGGGAGGAGCTAGATAGCAAGACTCGAAGAAACAACATGAAACAACACCACGCTACATGACACAATATTTGAGAGAATCCACGAAAAGAGAGATTGTGTCATCTTTCCCATTTTCTTAGCTTAAGCTCTATAGCACATAACACTCGCTTCCATTATATTGGTACATCTGGCTTATATAATAAAGATTGTCTAACGGATCTCCTCTCTCTCTCTCTCTCTCTCTCTCTCTCTCTCTCTCTCTCTCTCTCTCTCTCTCTCTCTCTCTCTCTCCTCTCTCCTCTCTCTCTTACCCCAACACTAATTCTCCCGTATTTTGACTTCATCATCTTCACCTCCAACCTTCAATCCACAGATGGCCTAAAGTATGACCTAGCATCATTCACTAGCAAAAAAAAGGATTTAACATCCTCTCGGTTGTAGTAAGTGAGGATCTAATGTCAAAGGCAAGAAAATCTTTACATACTAGGCGACCTCAGAAATCAGTGAACACAGCGAATACGGAGTACAAAACTCACCTTTAACTGCAAGAAATAGAAGGGTGTTTTTTTAACTCCATTCAAAAAGCACTCGTTGGATGAAGCATATGTTTTAGGTCTAGCCAACCCTTCTTGCCCATAAGTGAGTGATGAGAATTTCAATCTACTAGCCAAATGGATCAAAGAAATATAACCAAGGTCGACCAACACCTTTTCAAGATCGATCTCCAAAGTGAGAGCACCTCCAAAGTACAAGGTACCTCGCTTTGAAGCTTACCGAGGAAAGACTTATCTTAAGGATCACATGATGACCTTTGAGTTCATGACTTCCCTCCTTAACATCAATGACAACCTCTATTATCATCTCTTCTCACTCTTAAAGACTCGACACTAAGGTGGTTCACTTGCCTACCCATTGGGGTGATCACCTTATTTGTTGAATTGAAGCAGATGTTCGTCGCACAGTTCACTAGTGCCCAGAGACCCCTGAAATCTTCATAGGTTCTATTGAAGATAAGATAGGAACCTGGCAAGTCACTAAGAAGCTTATTATTGAGGTTCTAGAATAAAATGCTATGTGAATGACCTAGAACCAGCAGTTTCTCAAGCAGTTTTGACCCAAAGGCTAAGGGAAGATCATTTATGATACACATTTGGCTTCCATTAGTAGAAGATGCTAGCAGAACTGTTGGAACTTGCCAACTGTCATGTCAACATTGGATAATACAATTGGGTGATTGAATCCTCCATAATTTCTCTATGCAATGAGATCATCGCAAGCAGGAACTCTCCCAAAGGGAGGGGCTAAGAAAGAACTCAATCCCGAGAAAGAAGGGACCAAGGAACAAGCTTTCACCATAATCAGCGGTGCCCCAATTTTTACAGGATGCTCACTCAAACAGGATTGTTGAGGACAGAAGCACAACTATAAGGATTCAGGAAGTATGCAAAGTGGTCGCTCACCGACAGGAGACATCCAACCTATACTATGCTGAGGGTATCCAAAAATGAGCTTGTAGAGGCTATCCAGAAAAAAAATTCTTTAGGCATCCATCACCTATGAAGATTTATAATG
Organism: Dendrobium nobile; assembly: GCA_022539455.1. Classification (NCBI taxonomy): domain Eukaryota; kingdom Viridiplantae; phylum Streptophyta; class Magnoliopsida; order Asparagales; family Orchidaceae; genus Dendrobium; species Dendrobium nobile. Next base: position 47,748,443 of record CM039736.1, read on the forward strand.
CTCAAGATACCTCGAGGTATTGCACATTACCACATCGCGTTCAAATTTCCAACTTAAGGAAGAGAAGTTATGGTGAAGGGTGACTAGCCCAGTTGCACACTTGCTATTTACAAGCAATAAGTATGTGGTTGCACCTTTGAAGAAACCTTTAACCGGACACAGAGCAAGGCCCATGCCTAGAGGCAACCAAATCCCTCAAAATAATAAAAAGAAATCCAGGTAGATCTCTCAGAATCAACACCTCTTTTAGTCGAGAACATCAAGATGAGGTTGTCCAACTCTCCACGACAACTCATAGTGTTCACATGGTTTAAGTTTCATGTCATTTACAGGTGTATCCCAATCTCTAGAATTTTTCTAAGTTCTCTAGATGAGTCCTATATTATTATCCTTAAGATGTCGCTAAACTGAATGGTTTCAAATTAGGTGTCATAACTAACCTTTGGGTAACATAGGTAAATGCAACTTATGATTTCAAGCAATATCCTTAAAACTAGGAGAAACCTAGCCTGTGCATTCTAAACATGCAAAGATTAAATACTAATTAATATAATTAATAATTTGATTAGTGAATAATTGGAATACAATTATTCACTAATCCTTTCCCATGAATTCTATTCACAAGCTCAACCTATGTTTAAGATTTCAAAGGTTTATCTTTATATATATATACATTAACTAATATATCAAAATATAAATCTTAAAATAAATAAAATAAAATATTTTTGAGAGATCCTCTAATAATTTAAAATATTTTAAAAATTAATTTTTAATTTCTTAAATATTTGATATAGTATTTAATTAAATATTCAATTAATTAAATAATAAATATTAGCTAAGATAAAGAAAATTTTTAATTTCTAAAATAAATTTTAAATTAAACTAGTTTATTTTCTAAAAATTTCAAGGTATTATTTATTTTTTTCTAATTTAATTTGAATTTATTATGAAATTTTAAAGTTTTAAATTAGTTAAAGTATTTAAATTAAATTAAAATTAAATAATATTTAAAATAATTCTCAACTTAAATTAAATTGGTTTTAAATATTTCTGAATTTTAATATTATTTAAAATAATATTATTTAAATTTAGTAAAATAATAGAATAATTTAAATTATATTAGATATTTTAAATTAAACTTAATTTTTAAAATATTTAAATTATATTTCTTAATTAATTAAAATATTTTAAATGAAATTTTTTAATTTTAAAAAATATTTGAGTTAATATTATGTTAAATATTAATTAAATATTTGAAATTAAATGTTTTAAAATCATCTAAAATATAGATTTAATATTTCAAAAATATTTTAATTTTAAATTGAAGATTTTAATTTTATGAAGACTTTAACATAAAATATTTTTTTAATTTTTATTTAATTTTAAATATTTTTTATTTTATGTATTTTAAAATGAATTTAAATTAAATTTTAAATAATAAGAACAAAATAGGTGGCGGCGGTGGTGGACCGGATATGCGTCACAACGGGTTGGGTATTTTGAACTACGGTCAATCTTTGCATGACGGGTATTCTTGGACTCCATAAACTTGTAATATGTCCACACTACTTTCCTCTGAAGAAACCACAGCTTGAAACACTATGGATCGATTGATCTCGGGCTTGGACGGATTAGTTTCTAGGGTGGCTGGAGGATCATCACTGGCAAGCTTCTAGCAGCCGAATTTGAGTGGGGAGATGTCAATGGAGGCCGGGAGAGTCCAAATGAAGAGAGCAGCCTCTTGGATAGCTTTGGCAAAGAATAATATGCAAGATCCCTTCTAAGGAGGCCCTAGGCCTCTATTTATAGCCCCAAATTTAGGACGGATGACCAAGATGCCTCCTATGGTTAATTAAGAGATACATATGCTCTCATGGCTATGTTTTGGGTCAAGAGGAGGCTTGGAGGTGTTTAATTGCCACATGGGTCAAGCATTTGACCAAAATAGGTCAATTTTGACCAAATTAAGGTCGAGTTGACCAAGTCAACCATTGATTGGGTCCACTTAGTCAATCGAGCTTGAATTAATTAGGAATTTAGCTCGAGGGGATTTGAAATTGATCTAAATTCAAATATGGGTGATTTGGACTGGCCTAGTCAACCTAGATTGATTTTATCAACTAGGCTGAACCAGGAGCTAGATTGGTTTGACTCACTGAACCCATTGGAAGGGGTCTTAGGGTCTATCTTGGCCAATTTGAGCAAGTCAATCCTCTTGACCCTAGTATAGAGAAAAGCAAGGTCAATAATTTCCAATATAGATAATTTAGCTCTCACTATCAATAACGCCTATTAAAAAAATAGAAGTATGAACAATTAATAATAATTCCATTAACTATAATTTTATGTACTCAAACAACTACTCCAATCAAGTTTATTATGAGATGAGAATGATAATCCCTTAACTCAAGACTCCTTCCCTTGCATGGTGTCTATGGCAATAAGTGTGTTCTTCATTTTATTCTGATGCTGAATGTTTTTTTGTGAAATCTTTTTGGAGCCTTGGCTTGGGGTCTCCAAAATTTTAACTTTTATTATGTTTCTATTATTATATATGTTGATGTATGCTCAATTTTTTTGGTTTTTCCACACTTTTGATTGGTGTTTCTACTCTTTCTGTTGAGCATAACTCATTTTCGATGGTTGCTTTTATAGCTTAACTTCTTTTTTCCTTCATAATTTTTTACACATGTAGCTTCATTTTTGTTTAATGAATTGAGCTATACACATAGTACACCCCCCCCCCCCCCCCTTCCCTCTCCAAAAAAAAAAATAAAACAAAAAAAGTACAAAGGAAAAATAGGTCAGTGTTTTAATCTTAATAAATGAGCTATGCTGCCAACGAAGTGGTAAGGTTAGCAACATTATTTAGAAATTCTATTATTCATTTTACATAAACTTCTTCTAACAATTGTTGCTGCAAAACAGCCGCCAACCTAAGCTTAGAAACAGCACAAAGACACCCTCAGCACCTATACTAATGTGTTGGAGTTTGGGTGTGGGTGGGTAGGGGGGGTGTTGGTTTGTGTTTTTGGGTGTGTGTTAATGTTTTGGGTAGGTGTATAGTAGGTTTTTTGTGGTTGTGTTTTGGAAAAATAATATCTTATACTTACCAACTGGAAGAGATTGAATTGATACAATAAATTCACCCGATCCAACAATTTTCTAGCTTTGTCCAAACATTATATTACACCGCTTAAAATGACACGATAGAAAACGACCTTAACAAATCAAACTATCAATATGAGGCGTATGCAATCACAGGTTCATATATATAATAATGTAACTATCAGGTACACAATTAATAAGCAGAACGTGCGATATAATTAATCATTTTATCATAATCTTGAAGAGATTTAAGATATAGATCAGCAATCAATTACGAAGGATACAGGAGAGAGATCCCTTTCTTTTCTAGTAATTAACCTTCATTTTATAGTTTTTATATTTATTTATGAAAATGACAAAATAAAATATAATAAGTTCAAATTAAAACCGCATAGTTATATACAACATCCGAATTGTATTTACTCTTCCTTTGCCACGCATCTATTTTTTTGGTTCAAAATATATATGCTCTAAACAAAATATTAAATTTTATCAACTGTTATAAATGATAAGATTAGATAAAATTCTAAAGAAACTACTAAGAATATAAATGTTATACTTCTAGACATATTAATCAAGGAACTAATTAAGGAAAACAATAACAATTAATTTCCAAAACTCAAATAAATATGAATATGAACTCATAGTTTAAGTATAATAAATTAAAAAAAAAATTTTATAAATGATATAATGAAAAAATGAAATATTTTGATCATACCTCCCAGTTCATTCTCATTCCTCTATTTTGCAAATCATTAGATAAATTGCACAATTTCTTTTGTTCCATAAAATAAAATGTCTATGTGCAACTCTAGGCCATCCAAAATATTTACAAATTTTATATTTATTCTTTCAAGACAAACATAATCTTTTTTAATGCAGAAGCCTGTAAGGACTCGTTGATTTCTCTCATCTATGTAGAGTTTGGTGTTTCTCATATTCAACGGACCTTCTCTTCTACTACAAATTCCTGTGTATTCTTCTTCTTGTTCTTTCAATCTCTGTTTTTTAGATGAATCAATCCAAGATATATGATCATATCTTTCAGGTGAGCCCCATCTAAGATAAAGATAAATTTTATAAAAAAACTCAGAAAATGTATTCCATAAACATGAATAAATAAATATAGAAGATAATTGTTGAGTACCTAATGAAACTAAAAGAATAGTAGTTTAATGTCTTTTAAAAATGTTTAAAGTTTTAAGCATATTCTTAATGGAAAAAGAAAAATATCACATAAGCATAACTAAAATAATTAACTGATACTTGAAAACCTATTACACAATTTAAATAGATTATTGAATAACAACAAGCTCAATCAACAGCTACAAAGGTGGGAAAGCCTTTTCCATATATGATCTTTCCTTATCATAGCTTAGTGCTTGGTCCTTGCTCAACTTAAAATGTTATGCAAGAGGTGTAAAAATTGATTTAGAAGACCTAACTAAATAAACTATATAATAATATATAATATTGAAATAAAAGCAACATCTCAACATAAAGGTTATCAGATTTTTTGTTGCAACAATACATTTATTCTTAAAATTTTTAGATCTAAAAGTTTTATCAAAAAACAAAAATCTTAATTTTCATAGCAAAATAAAATAATAATAATAATCACTCAATTTTAAATAAAATTTTCAGTAGATTAAAAAGGAAAAAAATCCTTCAAATCTAGTGAAGAACAACCTGAACTGGTCGGAAATCAAGTTGAGTAAAGCGAGGGAAGAGTAGAAAAGAAAAGAAATGGGAAAAAATGGATCAGGAGCAGAAATAAAGCCTCTGACTTTCCAGCATAAGATCGTTGTCAAATCTCCGGTTGAATTTCGCCACCTTACCAGCTTAGTAATTGAGGCGATCATATTCCAACGATTCGAAAGCAGGAAAAATATAATTTTCCTTTCAGTGATCAAACTCCATGTTTGATTGTTTGAAATATTGGGATTAATCGATATAAGTTGTATGCATTTGCGAGCCAATAGGAACATGAACATGAACAAATAAGGATTGACAAAGATCATTACCTTAACAGTGAACTCCTGATGCGACTTCCAAGCAACGAAGCAACGAAGCAAGAAGCAGCGACTGGGACTCTAACAGGACGAAGGCGTTCCTTTCAGTGATCAAACTCCATTTTTGATCGTTTGAAATATTGGGATTAATCGATATGAGGTTATATTCATTTGCGAGCAATAGGAGCATGAACAAAAAAGGCTTGACAACTATTTTTTTTAAACATAATAATAGATTTTTTTTTTGAAGCAACAACACAAACTACGCTAGACTAAATTTATAAAAAAGATATAATAAGCAAAATCAGAATTGAAATTAAATGTATTTTAACTTATAATTGAATGAGATAAAGATTTAAATCGTTCTGTATTTAAGTTACAACCGATGGTGATGGAGATTCAGCATCATCTTGCAATGTTGAAGTCTAATAATTAATTTCATTTCAGAACAATTAAAGAGAAGCCAAAAGGACAGGGGAAGAAGAAATGTTAGGGTATACTGAAGAATTACATCCACTAAAGGATAAGAAGAGTTGAAGATAAGAAGTCAAAAAGATAGGGGAAGAAGAACTGTTTCGATATGAATTATGCGAAGGGGCTGGAGGAGATGGAAGAGAGGGGAAACGAAGGGGCGGGAGGAGAATGGAAGAGGAGGGGAAAGAAATGTTAGTTTATTTGAATTGAAGCAGAAACATTGAAATCAGATGAGAAGCCCAAATGTGGAAGTCCAAAGGTGTTCGGAACTTAGGAATCTCGAGGGGCGGTAAAATTAAATGAGTTTTATATAATGTGAATTTTTTGATTTATTAAATACTTTTAATAGAATGGACGGCCAAGTTATTAAAAAATAAGTATAATGGATGAACAAGATTTGCCGGAGGAAGGAAACTCAAGCCCCTTTTATAATAGTAGTATAGATTTATGTCTTTCCTACATTCTCTCTCTTAAAATCTTTTTTTAATATTTTTTGAAGCTAAGCAAGACCCATTCAATGGGCGACATTTCCTAGTTCCAAATTTATTTATTTTTTGATTTAATAGCTAATTAAATTATTAACGATAATTATTTTAAAAATTTATCCTGCAAATGAATTTAAGAATGTGCGCAGGACCACCAACCCTAATAGCCGCGGAACTCGGCTGAGGCAGAGTGCAACGGCGGCTCTTTTATTTGTTTTCAATAAATAAACTAAATTACACACATTACATAAAATTTTTGAATTTCGATACAACTGATATTAAAAATCAAAATAATTCAATAATTGATATTGAAAAAACGTTTCAAATCTTTCCACAGCTAAATAAATAAACAGTCCTATCAAAGAATAATATATGAAAGAAATTAAATTTTGTGATAAAATCGACGGTAAATTTTTGCACCTTCCAATTCTGCATGTATCTCCCTGTCAGTACGTATTCCTATTGGATTACATTGCAGCCAACCATCTTCATCACATGAAAAACTGTCATCAATAGCATCAATATGCTTCAACACATCAATTCGCAGGTCAAACTGATCTCTCATATCTATCGCCACTTGGAGCACGTCCGATTGCAGTAAAACCTGAATGCAAGTGAAAGTTTTCCCATTTCAATAAGAAGCAAGTCTCCTCCCTGGATTAAACATTAGATAGCTGATCCTTCAACAACATAAATAAAACATAAAAGGATTACCAATTAATCATAAATTCAAAGATAACTGGTTTAATTGATATGCCCTGTAATTTTCAAGATATAGATCATAAGTTTAATGCTTTGTGACATTAATTTAGATTAAATATTTATTAACTTCCTAGATGAAATTTAAAAAATATCGACTCTATGCACTGTGGCATCATGTCTACTTGTTTGTAATGGTCTTATGATTGTGCTTTTTTGAATTTTCGGCCAAAAATAGGCACTTGAAATATTTTTGTAGTTTACCCATTAGCACACATTCTTTCTATGTGATTAAGCTAATTTAAGGGTTTTTTCTCAGTATAATAATCCCTACAAAAGTTGTATATTTTTCTTTTCATTTTTGGAGTTTACATGCTTGTCATAAATCTTCTCATATGGTGTATTTAACATTCTTTTGCGGGCTATAATTTACATTGACAAATAATGACCTCAAAAGTTGTATATTTCTCCCCGGCGATGTTGACCTCAGAAGTTCCTCTCTCAGTAGACGAATCTTTATTCACCCAGGCTAGAGTCGACCTTCCATGCGAGACACATCAATAATCAAGCTAAAAGCACATATCGCTCCCGTAAGACCTCTCACAACTGGGTCAACCTCAGGACCACATCAAGACGCTACCCCGTCACCTCTCTCCTCAACAGGGTGACCTCAGATTGGCTCCCTGCTCTATGCTTGTCCAATCTCCCTACTAATTTCAGACGCTACTCACCCTCTCGCACCTTAATGGGGCAACCTCAAGCGCTCTCTCTGCACGCCGACTCAATCCATGAGTTCAACTACTCGCATTCGCTCTCTCTATGATCGCCACTTCACTCAATACAGACAACCGAGCTATATCAAAACTTAATGAGATAGCTACTGTATCACATACATATTCACTATATCTCTTCAAGTCCTATACATAGGGGGACGAGCTAGATAGCAAGACATGAAGAAACAACATGAAACAACACCATGCTACATGATGCAAAATATGAGAGAATGCACAAAAAGAGAGATTGTGCCATCTTTCCCATTTTCTTAGCTTAAGCTCTGTAGCACATAGCACTCGCTTCCATTATTTTTGTACATCTGGCTTATATAATAAAGATTGTCTAATCGATCACCTCTCTCTTACCCCCACACTCTTTCTCCCGTATTTCATCTTCATCATCTTCACCTCCAGGCTTCAACCACAGATGGCCTAAAGTATAGCCTAGCTTAATCCACCAAACAAAAAAGGATTTGACATCCTCTCAGGTGTAGTAAGTGTGGATCTGATGCCGAAGGCAAGAAAATCGTTGCATACTAAGAGACCTGAGACCTCGGTGAACACAGTGAATCCGAAGTACAACACTCAGCTCGAACTACAAGAAATGGAAGGGTGCCTTTTGAAGTCCATTCAAAAAGCACTCACCGGATGAAGCATATTTTAGATCTAGCCAACCCTGCTTGCCCATAGGCGAGTGAAGAGAATTCCAATCTACGAGCCAAATGGATCAAAGAAACATAACCAGGGTCGACTAACACCTTTTCAAGATCGATCTCCGATGTGAGAGCACCTCCCAAGTTCAAGGTACCTCACTTTGAAGCTTACCGAGGAAAGACTGATCTTAAGGATCACATGACGACCTTCGAGTCCATAACTTTCCTCCTTAACATCGATGATAGCCTCTATTATCATCTCTTCTCACTCTCAAAGACTCGGCACTAAGGTGGTTCACTTGCCCACCCATTGGGGTGATCACCTCCTTCGCTGAATTGAAGCAGATGTTTTCCACACAGTTCGCCAGTGCCTAGAGACCCCTGAAAAGTTCCCTGTTCTATTAAAGATAAGACAAGAACTTGGCGAGTCACTAAGAAGCATCATATTGAGGTTCTAGAAGAAAATGCTACGTGAAAGACCTAGAACCAACATTTGCTCAAGCAGGTCTGACCCAAAGGCTAAGGGAAGATCCTTTCTGATACACATTTGGCTTGCACTAGCAGAAGATGCTAGCAGAACTGTTGGAACTTGCCAACAATCATGTCAACATTGAAGAATACAACTGGGTGATTGAATCCTCCACAATTGTTCTATGCTATAAGACTCGATCCGCAAAGTTCCACAAAGGCTAAAAAGACTCAAGTTAGTACATAAAGAATGGAAAACACAGGAAAAGCTTTCATCGCAATCAGCGGCGCCCCAATTTGTACAGGATGCTCGCTCAAACAAGACTGTTGAGGACAGAAGCACAACTTTAAGGATCCAGGAAGTATGCAGAGTGGTCGCACACCGACAGGAGACATCCGACCTATACTATGCTGAGGGTATCCATGGACGAGCTTGTAGAGGCTATCTAGAACAACAAATTCTTTAGGCATCCACCACCTATAAAGATTTATAGTGCTCGAGATACCTCGAGGTACTACACATTACCACATCGCATTCAAATTTCCAGCTCAAGGAAGAGAAGTTATGGTGAAGGGTGACTAGCCCAATCGCAGACTTGCTATTTACAAGCCATAAGTATATGGTTGCACCTTTGAAGGTTTCGAGGCAACCAAATCCATCGAAGAAGTGCCTATAACAGAAAGCAAGCTAGGTAGATCTCTCAGAATCAACACCTCTTTTAGCAGAGAACATCAAGACGAGGTTGTCCAACTCTCCGCGACAACTCGAAGTGTTCACATGGATATGTCGGGCATTAGTGAAGAAATGATATGTCACCGGCTAAATGTAAGAAGAGACTTTCGCCCAATCAAACAGAAGATTAGGAAAATTACTACCTCACTTACTAAGCCTATCCAAGAAGTAGAAAAGCCACTCGTCGCCAAATTCATCAGATTTCCTCATTGGATTTCCAATGTAGTGATGGTTTAGATATCAACAGGCAAATGGAGAATGTGTGTGGATTTCACTAATCTGAACTTAGCATGCCCCAAGGACAGCTACCCACTTCCAAGGATCAACATCTTACTTGACTCCGTAGTGGGTTATCCAGTCATAAACTTCCTAAACGCTTTCTCGGGCTCTCATTAGATCAAGATGCACCCTAAAAATCGAGAAAAAATTGCATTCATCACAATAGGTCTGTACTACTAAAAGTCAGGCCTTTCAGAAAGAAAAATGCAAGAACAACTTATCAAAGGATGATGGACAATGTATTCAAGGAGTAGAATGGAATAAACATTGAAGTCTACGTTGATGACCTCTTAGTCAATAATTGATTTCTTGTTTATCATATTAAAGATTTACAAAAAAAAAACATTCCTTACTCTCGAAAAGTACAACATGAGATTGAATCATTTGAAATGCTAATTCAAAAGAGGTGCAGGAAAATTTTTAGGGTTTATCTTTACACCCGATGGAATGAAAATCAATCCAAACAAAGTGCAAGTTATACTTGACATGAAGATGCCCAAAATTGAGGAGGAGTCTAGCGACTCTCCGTACGAATCACCGGGCTCAACTGTTTCATCTCTCGACTAGGAGAGATGTGCCGTGTTTTTAAAAATCAAGGTTTTAAAAGGCGAAATCGGGAATCGAGGCGTTTTTTCTAAGCGAGGCGAGGCGTAAGCCTCGAGGCGGATCGAGGCGTAAGCCTCAAAATGATAAAAAAAATAATTTAAAATTATAAATAATGACAAAAAAATAACAAAATATTATGTAAACTATGAATTTGAAGATTTGTTTTAAGATAATATTACTGGAATACAAATTTAAAATAAACTCACTTAAAAATAAAACATTCCCTTAGGATCAAGACCCAAT